>CM053510.1:84574428-84864505 GCA_028627145.1 Eidolon dupreanum | reverse complement strand
AAATGTATTACAAACTTATTTTCCTTACTAAACAGAATATTCTTGACAAAATTTAATCTCTTCTTGTCGACTCAGGGCTATTGGTATGATTCAAGTATAGTTATGCCCTCAGGGATGATTGTGGTTCTAAGGCTATGTGGCCAACACTTACTGGCCGTAGACTGCTAGGCATTTCCAGTTAGTGTGCCTTCTGTCTTCTCTCTTTCTGACACCTGTCATTTTCAGTTTGCCTGCTTCTAACAGCCCCCTGCTTTGCTGCTTCTAATTTGTTATCTATTGTAACCTTGGAAGAACTGGTGGTTGCCACGGGAAACGAGGCATCCGAGGTTATAAAATCAGTAACCTGGATATCTTCGGCTCTGGCCTGAAGAGAGTTTTATCCTTTGCCTCAGAATAAGAAAGAGTACAAGCATTGGATGACTAACTTCCCTGAGGTTCAGAGGCTTTATTAGGGTACTTAAGACATTATACTTCTGAAACAATAGCAAAAGAAAGACAACTCTACTATAAAGGTTTGGCAATCTTTGACTTACTTGTTGGGGAAAATAAATAGGGATTATTTCCTATATGAAGTGTTAGTGAAGGCTCAGTATATCCTTCATGCAGAGATTGTCCTGATCAGGACCAATAGTAAGTATAATTAGTAAAATAGGACCCCATACTATCAGGGTTCTAAAAAAGATCCAATCAGCATCAGGCCCTGATCAGAAACAATCTTTCAGGCAAGTAATTCTCTTCATCTGTGGCTCACCTGACTTCAAGAAAATAACCAATTATTTTAACAGTTATTTGTTCTTGTTGTAGACATCTGGAAATATTAAAGGAAAGCTAAGGATAAATTTTCTTGAAAATCTGTAGAGGGTAGGTCAACAGATCCTGAGGATGGCAAACAATCTCATTCTTTGATTAATTAAATATGTCATTCTTTGATTAATTAAAATAATTTTATAGAAATATATTTGCTATTTTATAAACCTATAACATTTTAATGTTAGTGTGGGAACTTTTCTTGAATTAACTTGAAAATTCAAAAAATATGAACTCTAAAAGACTGGCAAAACCTAATACGTAAGAAGTAGTATTTGGTCACTGGGTTATTCTTTTTCTTTCTTGTTTTCATTCTTTCAAGAACCTCTTTCTGCTTTCACCTGTTTCTCTCTTCTTTTCTTGGGCACAGAATAACAACAGGAATCTAGTTATAAAGACCTGTATGCTGAAGAAGAAAAAGGCAGAAACCTAATTAATTAGGCATTTCTTGACCTTAAGTACAAAATATGAAGAAAATGGCAGCAAATTGACTCAATCTTTATTGATGCTAGGATAATGTAAATCTCTTCTACTAATGTACAACTGGACCTTGAGAAAAGGCGGAGAGCATGAGACTGAGGTGAATATCAAATGGTACTTTTCTAGCAAGAATAAAGTGCACCCAGTGGGTGATGAGAGCCAGGTGAGTATAACATAATCCTCATTACTGGTTGCTACTTTTACTGCTAGTGAAAATAGAAAGCTGATTCTGAGATGCCCTTCATTATGAAACTGAGCTTGTTTAGGATACCCACCATAGAGAATTACCATCCCGAGAAACACTGAGCAATATGGTTCCCAGAATTTTCCTAAGAACTTTCTCCCTCACCTAATTTAGGGGTTAAATCTCTAAGCCCCCCCCACCCCGCTTTTCATGTTGTTAATAGAGTTTAACAACCTTGATTACTTGGAGTGGAATCAGCTTCCATTTTTCCTTCAGTTTTAGGTGATGCCCTCCTTCATCGTCCCACTCTGTGATCTGTTAGGCTGAATTTTGTGAACTTCATCAATAGGTTTCCTTTCCCTGTGGTTGTTCCTGATTTTGGTGAATTTCAAGGATGATCAGGAAATGAAAAAGTGAGAGAAGAATAAAATCAGGATATTTGTTTTCTCTTTTCCTTCATTCTGTTTCACTCCAACTTGGCTGCTTTCTTTTGCTGGGAAGTCCTCTCTATCCAGCTACACCCACAGATTTCAGGACTTGTTCTTCTTGCTTTTGTCAGGCATTGTTGTAAGAACTTTTAGCTATTGCTAGCCCTGGGAGACTAAACTTACTCCTTTGGTTTCCCATATTTCTCTCCCCATCTTTATAAAGAGTCTCTTTATTAAAACTCTTTCACTTTGAGCATGTCATTTATTTCTACTAAGATACTGGAACATATGACAAAGGTGGAAGAATAAAAAGGGAAGGTTCATGGGAGAAGAAGAAGATGGAGTCTGGGGACATATAACTCATGGAACTTTCTCTGGTACAGAAAGTCCTAGATATCCCATCACTGAGAATTATGATTTAGGACTATCCCTTGGCAAAAACAGAAACAAAAGTTATGATGTCTTAGTATAGTACAGTGAAAATGATATTTGAACTAAAGTTAAAAGACCTAGAGCCAAGTAAAAACTTCCTTTTTATCATTGTATATATTTTTGAAAGCACTTAAGGTCCTTGAGTTATCTTTCCCCTATAAAATTGTTTGGCCTGAGGATCAAAAGAGATAATAATAAGGAAGCATTTTATAAAATGTGAGGCACTGTAAAAAATAGTAGTTGTTATCATTATTCCCACTTCACCACATTCTTTTTATAGCACTTCTTAAATTGTATTCTGCAGAACACTAGTTTTGATAGATAACTTAAGAAAAGATATAAATCCAAGTAGGTTTGAGAAATATTGAATATTATAGTCTGCCCAAAGAGTTATGATATACCTTAGTATGCTAAAGACTGATAATTGTAGTTTTAAAGTAACTCATTTAACTTAGTTTAATTTACCCATTTTCAAAATCATGTATACAGAAGCCCTTATATGATCATTTGATCATATGATCATTTGGTGGAACTAGTATTTTATGGAACATGCCTGGTAAATTCAAGGATTTCTCTATTTACCCCAGATTCTCGGTACCTTGCTACTCCAGAATGACCTCTATAGGAGTATGTATGATATATATTCCACTCCTCAAAGCTTAAGGGATTAATCCAGTGAGTCACAAGCTTTTTCTCCCCACAAAATCCATTTAAAAAATCACATGGATGTTGTAGTCACATGAACTTAATTGATTTACCCAGATCTTGATGACCCTCCTTCCTAAAATCTCAAAAGGAAAAAAAAAAGACCTCTACAACTGTTTATAATAACCACAAATAAATAGAATGCAACTCAAAGGGTAAATAAGAGATGCTATGTCACATACGTAAAATGGGTTGGAGCATATACCATGTCCAGGGTACTATGCATAGTGCAAACTTCAACACATTTTTTTTTTCAAACAAAGAAATGAGAGTGAGCAGGTGTGATATCAACATAGATTTAATATTGATCCAATTTTTACTTATTTTAAAGTAATTTTTTGTAAACTTCAGTGTTTTATAATAACAAATTGTTTATTATATACCTCTCAATTCATTTCAATAAACACAATTGAGGAAAATTGAACAGTTTACATTTAAGTAGGTTTCTTCCTGATGGTAATGATGAGGCCCTTATGAGCACTCTAGCCACTAGAAAATAGAAATTTAAAAGTACTTTCCCCCAAAGATTTGGGCATAAAGAAGGAGATTAGAAACTGCTGATGAAAGTCTGGCTTGTATCGCTAAGATGCTCATTTGTTCAGAGTGAGGGTTTTAGCTTTCAATAATCTTATTTTCACTCAATAGATTTGTATGTCAGTTGTTTCTACTGTTTCTTCTTTTCTCAGAAATTTCTTGACATCGTGATTTACAAAACAGAATTAAGCTTTGAAAATGGAATTAAAAACAAGGACCTATTTCTACTTTAATGGTAAATGTCACCATATCTCCGTCTTTTCATAAATCTCTTTTTATCTACATGGCTGTTGAAACATTGTGAAAACCATTAGTGATCCATGGTGAACTTGGATCTGCCATGGTCAAATAATGACCTGACTTTCTGAGTTTCACAAAAAATCTCCCTGGGAACAACATCACACTGAACAGGATTTATATTGACATAATTGTGTAAGTTGTGTGCATATCTTCTCATAGACCAATATGAATAGTAAAGTTGTTCACAGGAATTTTCAAAATGAAGATTTTGTAGGGAATACTTTGAAGATTGTGTCATTGTAATTCTTCATTTGTCTCTTCTTTGATTCTTACTTACCCTTAGAAAAGGATCAACGCAATGTGAATTTACCAAAAGAATGTGCCCAGGTTTGACAAATTATTTGACTCCATTCTTTCACTTCTCTATTCTTACAGTGGTTTTTCAAGGTCCAGACTTAGTTCATTATGATTCTTGGTTTCCCCAAGTCCTGTATGTGTGCTTATCTATGCAAATAACCTTTAGAGAAAGTCTCGACACATTTTTCAGCCTAGAGTTTGGGTACAGTGTTTAAAAAGTAATAAGAGGTTACCTATGTCAGAGCAAGAGGATTTATGGATTCCTGGAATCTATGAGTTCTCTACATTGCTGTGCTTGCAATAGGGTGAGGTGATAAACAGAAAGAGGGTCACTGATTTGCCATTTATTATGGAAAGTGACAAAGGTAGGTTTATCACTAAGTAGACAAGAAGGACCTTTTGAAGTCAAAATAAAATAAAATACTTGCTTGTCTTAGAAATGTCAGTTTATCTTTCAGTGAAGCTTTGTCTATAGCAGGTCTGGTCAGGGAGATTAGATGAATTTCCAATTTATTTCACTTGGCAAAATGAGATCCTGAATATAAATACAAAGGTGTGGGATATGGGCAGTATTTAACACGCTTGATAAATCATCCCTATATCCAGTAATGACTCACATTTTCATGACAATATCATTTACCTTTAGAACAGCGACAGCCACCAGTGATTCTCAGCAATTTTCTGACTTTTAGGTGTAAAATATAGAGCTTAAGGCCTTTTGGGAAGTAGTTTAGTTTCTCTCCATTCCAAAAATTTGCTGTATTAGAATACACAGGCATGTTGCTTACATCATCATTACACAGAAACAAGCTTGTAATAAAGACTTTCACTTAAAATTGATCACTGTTCAAATCATAATTATCTTAACTAAATTATTCTTATTAAGTAATTATTTACATATATTCATAAAGCAGTGGCAATATAAGAATTGAGTGCATTCAACTAACTAAATTAAAACACTGCCAAAGCAAAACGTGTTAGTCTCAGTTACTTCCCATTCTCTCTCTCTGTATATATACATACACTTATATATATTTACACATATATATATAGCTTTGTTTATTGTTATATTATACATGATTAGATGATTAGAAATTATAATAGAATTAAAAATATAAATGCTGTCATTTTCTTTATGTGCCCTGTTATTTAAAAGATTGAGACAATGACAGAAAAAATAAAAATCAGGCAAGAAGATTACAAAAATTCAGCAATCTGAGGTCATTAAATTGTTGGTTCACAAACTGGCCTCTGAACATAGAGGTCAAGGAGAAACAGATCACTCCAGATTAGTAGGTTGCAGATTTAGTAAGCAAGGGAACTTAATATAAGGTTTGTTTTGGGTGGTACAAGATAAGTAGATCTCTGTACCCACACACCAGAATCTTAGAAGTTTATATAAAACCCTAAACTGGGTTCGCTCACATATACCATCCAAATGGTCTCAACCATACCTTACTCTCTCAAGGCTTTGTCCTTGGAATGGCTCCCAATGTAAGACTGATAAGTAGAGCTTATATTCAAAGGACAGAGGATGGGTGAGGAGCCCCTGATTGCCTGTGCTTAGCCATGTCTTCTCAATGATCTCCTCTAACGCTACACCTTTTATTATTGACTCTTACAATCTTAAATATCCTCCCACTTTTACATTGAGTCCTGAGCAGTCAGCAAGGGGTTTTACTAGCATGGAAGTAGCTTATTTGGCAACTATCTGGCTGCATTGGAGGCAGATACCACAGTAACAACATAGGCACAAGTGAGAGAAAACACAAGTTAAGATGATTTCCAAAACAGCTTACTCCGCCAAGATCCTTGTGATCCTAACCACTGATTTGTTAAGCCCCCTAGGCTGAGGGCTGGATCACTCAAGGTGCTCCTCTGTGTACTCATGTGATTTAATAAAAATGATACATTAGCAGACTTATCAGGTACAAACACACAACATTCTGTTTGGATAATGGCACAGGTGCCTCCTTGCAAGACAGTAATGATGTCCAAGGCTGTTCTCTTTTGAAGGAGAGCTTTTCTCTTTAGAAACATTTCAGCATTCAGTAAGGAAGGCTCTGTTGATTATTATTTAAGGCTTGTTGGATGAATTAAGAAAGGGCTTCTATGTCTTCCAGGTGAATGAAGAGGACATAGAAAATGGCCAAATTACTGTACCAGTGAAATATAGAATATGCCCACCTGACCTTGAGGAGAGGGATGTTTTTGGCTTTAAGAACTTTCCTTGGTTCTATATACCATGCATGTTGGCAGGAGGGATGCAGCACTGTCAGGTGTGAGAAGATGGACTCGAGGTGTGATAGGCCAGACTAGAATTCCTATTTTATCCCCTCTGTCCATGGTGCATGTTTCATTTCAGGTATAGAGGATCTAAATAGGCCCATCTTGCAGCAGGACAGTGTGATCCCAGAAGAGACTGAGTAGTTCTTTCACTCAGTGATGCAAAATAACTCACCCATTCGATGGGAGGACCAGTTGTAAATTTTAGTAGATAACTTTTTCCCCAGGTGTGACAGGGCTTGGTGTTCTCAGTAGCAGCATGTTGCTCCATGGTGAGAGTAGGGACTATGGCTTATTCCCATGATTTCCATACTTTTATGGCATTAAATGCCTTAGCAGGGGTTCCTATTCTATTGGCAGCTATCTGGCAATAGGCTCTACTGGTCGATAATTCAAATGTATTCAATCCTAGGACAGTATTTTAGTCCACCTGGCCCAGGTGGTTTCTCTTGTTAGCAACTTAACCTTCTGCATTAATATTTCATTTTTTCCCATTAACCGTGCTGCTAGTGGATTATAGAGTATATGGAAACTCCATTCGATGTTATGTTCTTTTGCCCAATTGTGCAAATCATAACCTTTGAAATGTTACCCCTGACCACTGTCTGTTTGATGGGGGTAACCATATATGGTACTCAGCTTCTTTAATTCCTAGTTAAGTTTTCCTGGTTTGCTCTGTAATAGGAGAAAATTTGGATTAGGCCATATACAATGTCCAAACAAATCAGGGCATATTTAAACCCTCATTCCGAGAAGGGACCAATAAAATCAATTATCCAATTCCTCAGTTGCTGGAAACTCAGGTGGATGCCCCCAGACTCCCTTGTAAATTACCTTGGGTATTGTTCAGAACACATGGGACATGCTGTTACTACATGAAGTAAATCACTGTGTTTCAGGGGTAATCTGACACCTTTGGCAATACATCATCCCACTCAGGCACTTTTTCTTTCTTTTATAAAATTAAATTTATTAGGATAACATTGATTAATAACATTATATAAGTTTTAGCTTTTCAACTTTATAATGCCATACCTGTATACTCCATTAGTGTGCTCACCACCTGAAGTCTATTTTATTTCTATCACCATATATTTGATGTCCTTTATACTCCTTCGCAATTTCCCTTCCCCTTTGATAACCACCATTCTCTCATCTGCGTCTATGAGTTTATTATTCTGTTTGTTTATTGCTTTTTGTTTTATTTCTGACATTTGAGCAAAATCACATGGTTCTTGTCCTTTTCCATCTGACTTATTTCACTTAGTGTAATACTCTTGAGAGCCATCCATGTTGTTGCAAATGGAAATATTCTATTTAATTTTTTTATGACTGAACAGTATTCCATTGTATACACATACCACTTCTTTAATCTTTCATTGAAGGGCACTTAAGTTGTTGCCACATCTTCGCATCATAAGTACATATATCTTTACAAATAGGTGTTTTCAAAATTTTCATATACCCATAAGAGGGATTGATAAGTTATATGGTAATTCTATTCTTAATATTTTTTGAGAAACCACTATAACATTTTCCATAGTGAATACATTAATTTACATTCCAACAAGCATTGTTTGAGGGGTCTCTCTTCTCTAGTCCTCTCCAATATTTGTTATTTCTTGTCTTATTGATAATAGTCATTCTAACAGGTGTGAGGTAGTATGTCATTGTGGTTTTAATTTGCATTTCCCTAGCTAGTGATGTTGAGTATTTTTACACATACCTGTTGGCTATCTGTGTCTTCCATGAAGTAGTAACTATTTAGGTCCTCTGCACATGTTATAATTGGATAGTTTATCTTTTTGTTCTTTAGTTGCATGAGTTCTTTACATATTTGGATGTTAGCCTTATATTAGAGATATCATTTGCAAATATCACCTCTTATTAGATTTGTTGCCTTTTGTTTTGTTGATGGTTTCTTTTGCTGTGCAGAATTTTTTTAGTTTGATGTAGTCCCATTTATTATTTTTCCTTTTATTTCCCTTGCTTTTAGGGTCAAGTTCACATAAACCTCCCTGAGACCATGGTCCATAAGATTAGTGCCTATGTTTTCTTCTATGTAATTTATTGTTTAAGGCCTTCATTCAAATCTTTAATCCTTTTTGAGTTAACTTTTCTGTATGGTGTCAGATAACAGTTTAGTTTAATCATTTTGCATGTGTTTTCCCAACACCATTTACCGAAGAGACTTTCTTTTTCCCCTTTTATGCTTTTGGCTCCTTTGACTACATAGAAATTAGTTGTCCATATATGTGAGGGGTTATTTCTGAGCTTTGTTCTGTTCCACTGGCCTGTGTGTCTGTTTTTATACCAGTGTCATACTACTTTGATTACTGTAGCTTTGGAGTATAGTTTTAAGTTAGGGAGTGTGACACCTCCAGCTTTGTTCCTTTTTCTCAGGATTACTTTGACTATTTGTGGTTCCATACCAATATGAGGATGTTTTTGATACTACTTCTGTGAAAGAAAATGACATTAAATTTTGATAGATAATGCATAAATATGTATATTGCTTTAATTAATATGTACATTTTAACAATATTAATTCTTCCTTCTATTGTAGCTACTGAAGTGTCAGTTGCTAAGGCTCATGCTCAGGCTAAGAGATAAGCTTCCTGATAGGAGGTGTTAGCATCTTATGAGGCAAGAAGTAGAAAACAGTGAGGACAGCCTCAGGTTCTTGAAGAAACACCAAAATATCTATACATATTCTGACCTTTCAAGGGCTTATTCATGACAATCTACACCTTGGCTTCTCATTGTTTGAGATATAAAATTAATTCCTGTAGAACAGCCCACTGTCAATGCAAAGGTTTAATAAGCAGGGATCACAAGTGATCACCAGCAAAATGATTCTGAGTTTAGCCCATTGGCTACTGAAATTTGTTTCTGTTTGTAGGCATCTGTATACCAGGCATCACTGGTAATTTTCTCTACTCTTTCCTTACAGATTGCACTGGCTGACACAAGAATAAGGGTGGGGGGATTTGGAGAAACTACATACTCTGCAGGTACTAGTAGCACCTGGATTACTAGAGATAGTGAGCTGGTGGACAGAATGGTCCTCTGCTGCAAATAGTCAAGTCACTTAATCATAGTGGAGGTCTGAGCCTTGGTACAAGTGGGTGGATAAAACATATTTTCAATTCACCCCTTGATAGGAAAAGAAGTTCGTACCATGGTATGCTGTTTCTTTTCCTGCCCTGCCCCCAGCTTTATTGAAATATAATAGACAATTAGTAGCTCGTATTCACATTGTACAATTCAATAAGTTTTTTTTTTTCCATTATAGTTAGCATACAATAATATATTAGTTTCAGTTGTATAGCATAGTAATTGGAGATCTATATAACTCACAAAGTGATCACCTCACTAAAACTAGTACCCCTCTTCCCCTTTACATATTTATTACAGCACTATTAACTAATTTCTTTATGCTACACTTTACATCTACATGTCTATTTTATAACTATTCATTTGTACTTAATCCTTCTGCACTTTTTCATCATCCCCCCAAGATCCTCTCATCTAGTAGCACTCAAAATATTCTCTGTATCTATGAGTTTATTTACATTTTTGTTATTACTGTTGTTAATTTTGTTCTTTAGATTACACGTGTATATGAAATCATGTGATATTTGTTGTTCTCTGTCTGACTTATTTTATTCAGAATAATACCTTCTAGGTCCATCAAGGCAATATCTTTTTCCATCCCCTTTCTTTTACTCTGTATGTGTCTTTTAATCTGAAGTGAGTCTCTGTAGGCAGCATATGTAGGAGTCTTATCTTCTTATCCATTCAGCCACTTTATCTTTTGGTTGGAGCACTTAATTCTTTTTAATTTGAGGTACTTGCTGGCAGGAATGTTATTACCATTCTTTATTCATGTTTTTGATACATGTATTTTTGTTTGTCAAGAAGTCCCTCCAACATTTCCTGTAACACTGGCTTTGTGATGATAAATTCCTTTAGCTTTGTCTTTGGGAAGCTCTTTATTTGTCCTTCATCTCTAAATGATAGCTTTGCTGGATAAATTATTCTTGATTGTAGATCCTTGGTTTTCATCATGTCGAATATTTTATGCCAAATCCTTCTGTCTTGCATAGTTTCTTTTGAGAAATCAGCTGCCAGTTTTATGAGTGCTCCCTTGTAGTCAACTAACTGCTTTTCTCTTGCTGCTTTTAAGATACTCTCTTTGTATTTAACCTTTGGTATTTTAATGATGTGTCTTGGTGTGGGCCTCTTTGGGTTCCTCTTTCTTGGGACTCTCTGAGCTTCCTGGGATTGTATGTCTATTTCCTTCACCAGGTTAAGAAAGTTTTCCATCATCATTTCTTTAGCTCTTCAACATCTTGTTCTCCTTCAGGTACCCTAGACATGGATATTTTTTACACTTAATTGTGTCCTGTAGGCTCCTTAAATTATTATTATAGTCTTGGCTTCTTTTTTCTTGTCATTCTGATTGAGTGTCCTTGGCTTCCCCATTCTCTATATCAATGGTTCAATCCTCTTCTTTATCTACTCTGTTTATTCCCTCTAATATACTCTTCATCTCATATAATGTGTTCTTCATTTCTGACTGGTTCTCTTTTATAATTTCCATATCCATTTTTATGTTTTTATTTCTTTGTTAAAGTTCTCACTGAATTCATCTACTCTTCTCATAAATTCATTGAGCATCTTTATAACCAGTGTTTTGAACTTTGCATCCATTAGATTGCTTTACTCCATTATTCTTGGATCTCTGTTCTGTTCTCTCATATGGTTTCTGCTTCTTGGCCTTCCCCTTTTAGCCACCTTTCTATGGCTGTTTCTATGTACTAAGCAAATCTCCTAAATCTCTTGGTCTTATTAATGTGGTTTTGTGCAGTAAGTAACCAGTGGCACAGTCCTAAGAGTGGTTCAGCTGCAGGCCAAGCTTAGTCCCAGCCTGTGTCCCTCTGGGGCCACCTGTTAAGATTCAGCAAGCAATATACAGATGCTTTGCTTATAGTTACCTCAAGAAACCACACCAGAAACCAAGGCCAGCTGACACCAGTGTGAGTCTTGATGCTGCTCAGCAAGGAACACCAGACTTGCAGAGGACACATCTGGGTGTGGTTTAAGTGTGGCAGCGAGTTGGGGAAGGTGGAGTCTGAGGGAATCCTCTGTACAGAGCGACCTCTATTATTTAGTTTGTTGACCTCTCAGCTATAGAGGTGCTGCCTCCGCACACTGGGACAAGGGAGGGCTCAATGGAGGAACAATGGATACCACTGGCACCTCTGCCTGGGAGAGAGCCCTGCCTCCAACTCTCATTCTGACAATTTGGTGTCCCCCTGTAAGTCCCTGGTGCCCCCTGTGCAGCTGACCTGGCGCTGGTGCTAGAGCCAGCAAGTCTGTCACTGCAAAAGTTTGCTTGCAGACACGGCCCTTTAAGAGGCATCTGCAGCTTCTGGCTCCCTCTGCCACATCCTCTGTCCCACTCAGCTGTTCAGGACTGAGCAGCCTCACATCTTCACCTCCTCCTATATTCTACCATTGCAGGTTGATTAATTATTTCTCTCCCTAGTTGCAGGGCTTCCATTCATCTAGATCCTAGGCAACTTTGCTTGCTATTTACTATGTATTCCTGTCACAACTTTGATTTGGTTGCAAGAGGGATGAACAAAGCCTCTATCATCTATGCCATTTTTTCCATCTTGATATGCTGTTTATTTGTGAGAGTCTTACCTGAACAAAGCACTGTGTACATTGTTAATAGCTATTGCTCTATGAAGATATATTGGGTTTCTGCCCTCCAGAGCTGGGACCAAAATCCTAGAGATCTTTGCTCCTTTCATTGTCTCTTCAATAGTGCCAAACCTATACCTTCCAGAGTCACAGACACATCAATGTCATATGGTAGTACTGCTTGGAGCTCACAGCACTAATCTGCTTCACTAGTAGTTTTGCTTTCTCAAAAGTGATTTGTCGTTCTGATTCCCAGTCCTACACATGCCCTTTCTTTAACAAAAGGTGTAAAGGATGGAGACACTATGGCAGGTGGAGAATAAACCCCCAAACCCCCACAAAGGCTTGTGCTTCTTTCATATCCTTAGGATTTGGATGGGCTTGCAACTTATCAATCACAGCTTCTGAGACACCATGCCCCTTACTTGATGAAATGACTCTCAAAAACTTTATGGTATTGTCTGGGTCTTGAATTTTCTGTGGATACATTGCCCATCCTCACCCTTACAGACGTTCCATAAAAATCTGCAGAGGCAAGTCTTCATATGTTAACATTATATTATCAGTATAATGAGCTCATTTTACTGATGTAAGGAAAGAGAACAGGGACAGCTTTTAGACTGTCATCCAATGATATGTTGTGGGACTGTGCAGGTAGCTCTGACAAAACACTTGAAGGATCCATTATTTTCCCTCTGATGTGAAGGCAAATTGACCTTAATTATCAAAAACTTGTAGTTTTCAGAGTCTTTCCATGACTCTTCTTGAAGATGAAGAACTTTTGCAGGAACACTTTTGCAAAAATATCAGAGTAAAACAATAACTGTCTGTAAATGACAAAAGACTTAAAAATGTTCCTGGTTAAAGATTTGATGAAGGTTCATTATAATGTAATTAATAGAGAAATTTGGTTATTTCTGTGACAAATATTTTAAAATATGACTAATAATATTGTGCTGGACATATTAGATTTTTATGACTTTTATACAAATATAATCTAAAAAAGTTTAACATCATTTTTTTATTTGACAATTCTTCCATGTAATTTAACATTACAAGCCTAATTAGCTTACTATCTCTCTCTTAGAATAAAAGAAAACACATCTTTTAAGATTTTCTATGGATTCTCTGGAAAATCCCAAAGTAAGTTCAAGGTCAACAATTTGATTTTAGGGAAATTTGTCAAAAACATCAAAAGATTGAAATTAATATCAAATAATATTGAATTTCAACTCTAATTAAAAAGTAAAAATAAAAAATCAGAAGATTGTAAACAATTGATTAAATAGGATCATACGTCACTGTGAAATAATAGTTAGTTATCCATTTAACCAAAGTCACAATTAAAAAATTCAAAAGCAAATACATAAAGTTACATAGTTATAAAAAATATATCTCTTTTAATAGAGAAGACTCAGTTTTCTTGAATAAACAGAGACTTGACAAAGTAAAGCTCAGGAAATTTTTTTGATAAAACACAAAAATTTTGTTTTCTGAAAAGATTACTTAAAATGTAAAGAAAAACCCCTCAGAATCTCATCAAGAACAGACCAAGGGAATAGCCCAAGAAAACTATCCTTTCAGCAAATGAAAGAAAATTAAACTAGAAAGACAGAATTTAATTTTATAGAGAACAACATAAGGTTCATCTTATTAAGTTGAGTAATCATGTTGAATATATTAAAATGATAGTATCAAGAAAAATAATAAAGTTAACATTTTTTAATGTTGCATAATAACCATATATTAGCTTATATAGTCCTCACAATAATTCTGCAATGTAGGTATTAATATCCTCATTTTACATATTAAGAAAATGTAAAAATATGATTTTGGTTTTTTGGATGCTCAAAACCCTATTATTTCTACCCTCATGCAATCTTTTACAATAAGTAGTTATCAGTAATGACCCACAGCCTGAGCATAAAAGAGTATTAAATTTATCTGTAAATATCTTTGGCTCATGCACAAGGAAATGTGAATTCAAAAGAAAGTATGATATGTGGAAATACCTACAAAAATGCTTTAAAATTTGTGAAGTATTTCAGTTTTTTCAAGATGTGCATTCAACACACATAGAACCTCTGAGTCAGTATATCTTAAACTTCAATTGTTCCTGAGAATATAACAAGAAAATGTGTCTTCTAAGTCAAGGAATATTTGCAGAGTGTTTTCAGAGACTCATAAACCACTGCTCTTACATCCACCCTAGACATAACCTATAAAGGGAGGATGCTTAAGTGCAGTTAATCAGAATCTGGTTGACACAGAAAGAAGTATAAAAGGCAATGAAGAGCAGGTCAAGGTGAAAATAAAAGGCAAACCTCAACCAGATGCCTTATTTCTTCTCCTTTCAAGGATATAAATATCACATAAACAGTATCTATATGTCAAAGGAGCTAAAGATCTAGATATTCTGCAATTAAGAAAGAACCAAGAACTCTTTCACAAATTATGTCCTAAGAGACCCTAAATATATATATTTCATAATATGAATCATGCTTTCAGAAAGTTCATGTATATCATTCTTTTTAAAACTATGAATATATGTTTGGTGAAGGCTTAGGCATGGTTCATGAAAAAAAGGGACATTACAACTTCAAGTCAGTCAATTTCAATGCACTTCCTACTTCAGAAAAAAATGCTTTTTTGGTATTACTGTTTATAGAGATAAGGGGAATAAATACTTAAAATATGATTTATTAACACTATTATTTTAGTCAACAACTGGTCTATCACTGTGCTATATAATAGGAAGGAGATGGTGGAAAAACAAAGATATTTTGTTCAAAGTAAGTTGTACAAGCTTGTTGGAGAGCCAAGGCTTTTTTTTTTTTTTATCAGTGAAGTTATCACACTGTTGCTGATGTAGAGTGACAATTCTCTTTCTCAGGAAGTCACAACCTAAATTGGACAAATAATCAACTTTGTGAAGCAATCAGCAATGCACCTAAGTGGACCTATAGGATTAATTGCCTGGATGATTAACATCATGAGTGCTTTAAGTCATATTCAGACATTCTGAGTGCTTTAGCAGAACTTTTCTGGAGTAAGTGAATGCTTGAAAGAGGTAAGTGGGAAGCAGTATACAATTCTGTTACTCTTCCCTGCTCTTTTGGACTTGCTTCATCTGATGGTCTTTGGTTCCCTTGTCCTTTCTAATCCCTTGACAGAGAATCCTAAGCAACCATACTAAGAAGTACAAATAACCTAGACCTAAATCCCTTAGGTATGACACCTTCCTCTGCTCATCATTTGAAAAAAAATATGTTTATGTGTATCTTCCTATCTTCTGCTAGCTTTCTCTCACTACAGATTATTCATTTTCCTTTGAGCTTCAGTGTTTTACACTGCCTAAGGATCAGCCTGGCACTTTTTATCATCATGATCCAATTAGCAGAAAAGGCAGCAGCGCAGCTTGCAACAACACACAGACTCTGGTATGAGCCCCACAGAGAAAAAGAAACACATAAGACACTCTTTATGCATAGCTGGCTATCTATTCTCTCTGTGATCTTAGAGCAAAGGCCCAGGGAACTTTGTTAGCTGCCCAAGGTTACCATTCAAGTCTGAAATAGATGGAAAATAAATCATGTAAGAAGTTTCTATTGGTGCAGGTTCAATAAATACCTTCTATAATCTGGACCTTTCTAACAGTTATTTACTTTTTTATTTTTTAGACTGGGCAATAGGAAAAGAGAATTTTACTTGAAGATAAAACTTCCAGTAGAGAGGGAAATTTCATGATGAACTAATGGGCACCAGTATATATAAGATCTCTTATCTTGAAACAGGAAATTTTTCTTCCTGTATATAAATTGCCAGTGGATTGAAGGTGTGAAGACTGTGGACCTCTTTTTGGAGTAGATCAGGATTCAAAATGATCTTAGTTCATTTAACTTAGTTCATTCAACTTTTTAAGAAATATTGTTCATATATTTGTTAAGGACTGGAGGAGACACAAAGAAACACAAGATTATGTTCCTGCTCTGTGGGGCTATGTGTTTAGATGAGATACATACCATTCATGCATTGTCAATTTGCAGTTTGTAAGTATAAATTGGTCTAGTGGTTCTCAAACAAGGAAAGTACCACCACCCACTAGAGATTTTCTGTTATTTGTTTGCTTATTTTTTAATGATTAAAGTATAATCTGGTATGGGGGGGGACAGTAACACAGAAATCACCTTAGAGATCAAAGATGATAAACATTTTACAGTGTTCTTCAAAAGAAAAACAAAGTCTAGCTTAAAATGTTAAAAGCAACCCTCCCAATCTTAATTGAGAAACACTGACTCTTTCACATCAGCCCCTGGCTCTTTTCCTTAGTCTATCTCCTTGGTCCTTTCCTTAAGACGGAAAAGCAGAACTATGTCAAGGGCTATATCAGCCAACTTAGGTTAAACTATGCTAAAGTAACAAACAACTCAACAATGTCAATAGCTTATAACAATAAGGTTTGTTTTTAACTCATGTCCCATGTCCATTTTGGGGTATCTTAGGACTATCATCTATGTAATCTTATATCTTGGATCAAGCTTAAATAAAAGACCCTCTCTGGGACACTGTCAGTGGGATTCAAAAGAAGGTATGGTAAAATCATAAGATGGCTCTTAAAGTTGTGCTTGAAAGTGGTACACATCATTTCCACTCATTTTTCTTTGACTAAAGAAAATCATATCACCAAGCTCAATATTAGTGAGACACAAATATATAAATCCTCTTTCAGGGAGGGGTAGCAAATATTTTGAACAATAATGGAATCTATTTTAGGACAAGTGGAATGGAGGAAGAAATTTCTATTATAACAAAGATTTTTTAAAATGGTTTCTAGAAAGAAAATTTACTCTTGATCACTAACACAGAAAAAGTTACTTCTTGGTTCCCTTGCATTCAAGCTTCAGAAAAATCAGTTAGAAACTAATATCCCATGCCCATATTCTAATTTCTGGAACCTGTGAATATACTATTTACAAGATATATGAGGCTTTGAAGATGTGACTAAGTTAAGAATTGTGAGATGAGAAGAATATCCTGGATTTTCTGATAAATTTAATCTAATCACAGGGGTCCTTAAAAGCAGAAAACTTTTCCTGCTAGAGTCACAGGGAGATGTAACTATGTAAGAATAAACATAAGATACAATGTTGCTGGCTTTGAACATGAAAAGAGAGGGATATGAACCCGGAAATGTGGGCAGCCTCCAGAAGCTGGAAAATCAAGAAAATGGATTCTCCCATAGAGACTCCAAGAAAGAATACAGTCATTACGACACCTTGATTTAAGTCCAGCAAGACTTCTGACCTATAGAACTATATGATTATGATTTTTTTTGTCATTCTAATTCACTAAGTTTATGGTAATTTGTTATGGAAGCAACAGAAAACTAATACATCTGATGAGAGACTTGTACTCAAACAAAAATAATTTAAACTGAACAATAAGAAAACAAATACCCAATTAAAATATTACCAGAGAAGATATCCAGAAGTAAAGTAAACATGTAAAAGAATTCACAACCTCATTTTCAATCCAGGAAATATCAAATTAAAACCACAATGGGATACCATTATACACTTAATAGAACAGCTAAAATACATTCAATGACTGGCAAGAATGCAGAGCAACATAACCTCTCACCATTGCTGGTGGAAATGTAAAATGGCACAGTTATTTTGGAAGATAGTTTCAAAGATAATTTGGAGAATAGTATTTTTTTGCAAAACTAAACATAGTTTTACCATATGGCTCAAACACAGGTATTTACCCAATGGATTTGAAACTTATGTGCACACAAAATCTTGCACATGAATGTTTATAACAGCTTTATCATAATCTCCAAAACCTGAAAGCAACTAAGATGTTCTTCAGTAACTGAATGGATAAACAATTTACTACATTCATACAATAGAATATTATTTAGAGATAAAAAGAAATGAACTATCAAGTCATACAAAACCATGGATGAGTCTTAAATACATTTTGCTAAGTAAAAGAAGCCAGTCTTAAAAGGCTATATACTATATAGCTTCATTTATATGACATTCCAGAAAAGACAAACTACAGAGATGGCAAACAGATTGGTGGTTGACAGGGGCTCAGGGGAGAGAGGGTAATAACTAAATCACAGGGGAATATTTAGGGTAGTGAAGTTATTCTGTTTGATATTATAATGGGAGATTCATAACAGTATGCATTTATCAGCATCAATAGAACTTGATAGAACAAAGAGTGAATCTTAATGTATATACATTTAAAAATCTTATTTAATAGTTTGGGGTATATCAAAATGAATAGCTAAGTGTGACAAATGATCTAAGGGTATTTCCACCTATTGCAGTGGATGGGAGAGAAAAGACGATAAACTGAATAATTTTGGAAATGAGTGGAGTCTTTAAGACTAATGGCTAAAGGAACTCTACATAAACATTGTAGTCTGATTGATAGTTATTTTTCTCTGCAGTATGGATTAATAATTATGAAACTACCACAATGTATACTAAAATTCAACAATTAATTAAATAGATGGTGGAAGTTGAGAGCCAAGTTTATCACTATTGGAGTGAGATGCTACAGGTAAGCAAAGGAACAAGCTAGAATGATCCATGTGATATTGTGTAGCTTAATATAGTTAAATATAGAAATACACACATACACACACCAGTTAGCATATACACATATATTTCCTTGCTCTGTCATCTGAGAGAATCTACAGGTAATGACATTCCAGTAGCCAAAAACACACCGAGAATCAAAATCTTGACTTCTAACGCTATTTTGCCAGAAATAAAATAGGGCTTCTTGGAGAAATAAATGATCCTATGACTAGTATAGGAACTATATGACATGAGCCTGGAATATCTTATAGTGCCAGAAAGTAAAGTGGTTAACACACACACACACACACACACACACACACACACACACACACAATGATGAGAGTATGATGGGATAATGACAAAAACTACGTTAGTTAGGTGATCAAGGTTAACAGCAACAATGTGTCATGTTGATAGTATATACTTTTGATATGATGTGATAAAATATCACACTTTCTCAGAGATCTTTCTCACCTAAACACATTTTCCCAATCTAATCATGAGACAAACATCAGACAAATCCCAATCAAGTAGCATTCAACAAAATACCCAACTAGTACTCCTCAAAGATATGAACAACATTAAAAATAAAATATGCAAAACTGTCACAGTCAAGAGGAGCCTAAGAAGTTATGGTGGCTAAATGTAATGTGGTATCCTAGATGAAATTGTGGGACAGAAGAAGATCCATATCCAAAAACTAAGGAAATTTTATTATTGAAGAGCCAGTCAAGATGGCATAAGAAGTAAATATCGTGCTCATCTCCTCTTGTGACCACACCAAAATTATAATGAAACTATAGAAAAAATCTTGGGAGTCACTTGAGGTCTGGCTGAACAGAAGCCCTACAACTGGGGACATACATAAGAGGTTACCTTGAGACTGGTAAGAGGGGTGGAGATGGGAAACAGCCTGGTCCCACAACCACATGTGGGTTGAAAACTGGGAGGATTATTTAGGGTGCAGAACCCACTCTCCCTGCAGAGAAGCAAGGGAGTTCTGGCTATACACTGGGCTTCCTAGTCCAGGGTTCCAATGCAGGGAAGACAAGTCTCCATAACTTCAGTGGAGATCGTGGCTGAGTGAGACGGATGGCTGAGGGAATGTCAGATGATCTTCTTAAATGGCCTGTGCATTGACTTACCACTGATGGATTTACTCATTCTGAGCTGCAGTGCTAGGGCAGCTGCTTAAGGAGTGCCAAGGACATATGGGAAAGCAATAAGTTGTTGGGCTTCAGGGCAAGGGTTGGAGGGACAACTTTCTCCCAGACGGGAGTCTTGGCAGATGTCATTGTTTCTTTATTGAGGCCTCCCCCTGCTCAGTGTGCAGATGCAGGTGGCCTTCATATCTGAATCTCCATCAATCTGGCTAACACAGTTCTCCCCACCCAGGTGATTGCCTGAGACCCTATCTCTCCCAACTAGCAGGCCCACCTGAGCTCCCTCCAGTGGTTTATTCCATACAAATGGCCTTTTCTGGCCCATGCTGTGGACTTTCCTAGAATCTTTCAAAGGCTCACAAAACCCAAAGAAGCAGTATCTGGCTTCAGAATGTCCCATAACTCTTGCTGAGCAGTTCCAAGCCTGGCACTAGCAAAAGCTGGTCTCAGTTCCTGGCTTGGCCTCTTGAGTCACCTCTAAGCCCAGCATGGGTGACAGCCATTAGTGGATTGTTTGGTGACTCTCACCAGGTGGTCCCAAAAGTGCACAGGCTGCTATTGAACTTAGCATGAAACTAGGCCCTTCCAGTGGCCTGCTTCAACCGGTGCCAGAGCCAGAGCCAGAGCACTACCCAGTTCAGTATCAGAGGAGGACACACCCAAAGGAAAGACTAGGCAGGTACCAGAGCCCTGCAAAAGTGATCCTGCCTCATAGGATTCCCTCACCAGCCAATTCTCAGAACCAATCAGCCCAAGGATCAATCCCTCCCATTGACATGCAAACAGTAATAAAGGCTCACTGCAATAGGAGGGCACAGACAACCCACACAAGGGACACATCTTGAGCATCTCACTCAAGTGACAAGGAAAGACTGCCACTGGGCCCCACAGAGCACATCCTACATAAAGCCACTCTACTAAAACCAGGAGACTTGGGAGCCTTACCTAATACATAGAAACAGAGAGACAGCCAAAATGGGGAGACAAAGAAATATGTCTCATGTGAAAGAACAGAACAAAGAACTAAACAAAATGGAGACAAGCAATCTACCAGATTCAGAGTGGTTATATGCTCAATGGACTTAGGGGAAGAATAGATGAACTCAGTGAGAATTTTAACAAAGAGGTAGAAAACAGAAAAATTAAGTTGGAAAACATAAAAGAGAATCAGTCAGAAATGAAGAATGCAATATCTGAAATGAAGAATATATTAGAGAGAATCAAATTAGATGAAGCTGAGGATCAAATCAGTGGTTTAGAGAATGGGGGTAGTAGAGGGCACCCAATCAGAACAGTAACAAGAAAAATGAACCCAGAAAACGAGCATAGTTTAAGGGACCTCTGGGACAACATCAAGCATAACAACATTCACATCATAAGGGTAGTAGAAAGAGTGGAGAGAGGGCAAAGAATCAAAACCAGATTGAAGAAATAATGATGGAAAACTTTCCTAATCTGGTGAAAGAAAAAGACATACAACCCCAGGAAGCTCAGAGAGTCCCAAACAAGATGAACCCAAAGAGGCCCACAGCAAGACACAACATAATTAAAATGCTAAAGGTTAAATACAAAGAGAGAATCTTAAAAGCAGCAAGAGAAGAGCAATTAGTTACCTATAAGGGAGCTCTCATAAGGCTGGCAGCCAATTTCTCAACTGAAACTTTGCAAGCCAGAAAGGCTTGGCACAAAATGTTCAAAGTGATGAAAAGCAAGAACCTACCACCAAGATTATTCTATCCAGCAAAGTTGCCATTTAGAATTAAAGAACAGATTAAGAGCTTCCCATACAAGAAAAAGCACCACAAAGCCAGTGTTATAGGAAATGGTGGAGGGACTTCTTTAAGAAGAAGAAAAAATATGTATCAAAAATATGAATAAAGAATGGCAATAACTACATATCTATCACAAGTATTTTAAATGAAAAAAATATAAATGCTCCAATCAAAAGATAGGGTAGCTGAATAGATATGAAAACAAGACACATATGCTGCCTACAAGAAATTTATTTCAGATTAAAAGACATGCAGACCAAAAGTAAAGGGTTTGAAAAAGATATTTCATGATGGATCTAGAGGGCATTGTGCTGAGTGAAGTAAGTTAGAGCAAGACAGATGCCATACAATTTCACTTACATGTGGAATCTAAAGAATAAATAAATAAAACAGAAACAAACACATAGATACAGAGAATATTTTGAGAGTTACTAGGTTGAAGGGAAGTTGAGAGAGCTGATGAAAAAGAGATCAGGTATTAAGTTCAAATGGATAGTTACAAAATAGTCATGGAAATCTAAAGTATAGCATAAGGAATATAGTAGATAATATTGTAATAACCATGTACAATGTCAGATGGATACTAAATTTATTGGAATTATCACTTCTTGAGTTTTATAAATACTTAATCACTGTGTTGTGAAACATCTAAAACTAATATAATATTATATGCCAACTATAACTGAAAAGTAAAAAATATTTTTAAAAACTAAGGAAATATAAATAAAGTATAGACTTTAGTTAATCCATTAATTAATTGTGACAAATGTAAGATGTTAGTAAGAGGAAAAACTGGGTGTAGGGTGTCGACTCTGAGAAAGAAGACACCTACCAAGAAGAGTTCCTGCTGGTTAACTGGGCTCAAATATAAAAACAGAGCCTAGCAGCAATTTCTAAACAGGGGCCTCTAGAAAACCACATTTTAGGGATAAGAAGCCTGCATGAAGCTGCTTGCCTCCTGTACTGAACTATCTGCCTCCCACACTGAAGTGCCTGCTGCCTGCCTGCTCTGTGTTCCTGCCATCTGAGCCAGCCCTTTTAAAAAAAGTCCTGGAATTCTAATACTATTGAATAGGACTGAGACTTTCCCCATTCAATTGGAGCTGTTCAGCTATATCTCCATTGGCATCTTCACTGACCAATCAGACTCTATACTATCTTCTCAATTTTTTTCTAAATATAAACTATTTTAAAATAAAAAAGTTTACCTTAGAAAGCATGAAAGATAGTCTACAGACCCAGTAAACCATATACTTCATGACCCCACAAAATAGAAGTAATTAAGTAAATTGAATGGGACTTTGAAATGATGCCTAAAATTCTCAAAGAGGAAACGTGAGGAAATAGCATCCAAGCAAAAGAATGAAAATTCTAAAACAAGTTCAAGCAGAAGTAAAAAAGAAAACAAAAAAACAAAAAAAAACCAAACAAACAAAAAACAAGATCTGTAATTTAGAAATGTATGGTTTGACTCAGCTAAAAGAATTCTCATTCACCCCTTAGGTCTTCTTTGATTTACTTCCTATGCTTGAAAGCAGAGGCATGATCTTTTTTTTTTTTTTTTTTTTTTTTTTTTTTTTTAGTTTCAGATATACAATACATTGGTTAGATATTTATATAGTTTATAAAACAGTCACCATAATTGCTCTTTCCTCTGGCTCTCCCCATAGCCATTACATTAATGCTAACTGCATTCCCTATGCTGTGCTCCCCATCCCTGTGACCATTTATCAACTACTAATTTGTACTTCTTTAACCCTTCACCCCTTTCTCCCAGCCCCCAACCCACCTCGCCTCTGGCCATCACCAGATTGTACTCTATATTTGTGTATGTTTTTAATTAGTTTGGATTTTTTTTATTCCTTAGATTCCACATATAAATGAAATTGTATAGTATTTATCTTTCTCTGTCTGACTTATTTCACTCAACATAATAACCTTTTGGCCCATTCATATCTTGATTGAATTCAATGGGGCAGTGTTATAGAGTTTAAGCAGATGAATGTCATGTGTTGTAACTTGTTCAGGATTTGGTTAAATCTGAGAAAGTCAAAACCTGGGGAATTAGATAGAGTTCTCTCTAATGCTTCAAGTGTAAAAATATTACATATAACAAAGCTGAGGTAAAAAGAAGATGAAAAGGAGAGTATGGATTGAAGAGGTGGCATCAACCAATCTTGGTGACTGATTCTATGTTCAGATATATTGAGGAAGAAGTGGTATGTATTAAGTATGACAATGTTAATACTAAATCCTTTAACTGAAAGAAGATATGTATATATCTATTCATTCATTGCAGAGACATTTATTAAGCATCTTTTACCATACATAGTGTTAGGTACTTTAGATAAAGCACTGAACTAGACAGATCTTGTTCTCATGTTATTTGTACTCTATTTGAAAAATATGTAAACAGATAATTACATAAACATCATTTAATATAAAATATGTATGAAACATCTGGTTTTAGAGAATTAATAAAGTAATTAAATCAACTGTGAGAGTTAAGGAGGCTTTGCTGAGTATGGATGATGTAGGAAAAGAAAAGAACAGTAGGACAAAAACTGGACAATTCTTATTTTGGACAATTTAAGTTTTTAGAGCCTTAGTATAAATTTTTCCTCTGAATAGGTAAAAGATACTTACATTTACCTCAGTATTTTTAGGTCAGGTAAGGAACACTAAACATCATTTTATATCATGGGTTGACAATATTAGCCCTAGCCCATGTGGATCATGACTATCACATACACAAAAAAAATTATGGAAGAATAGAAGTATTAGAGAGTAAACTTTTGAAAGGGGAGTCGTATTGGCCATAATGCCACTATTGATTTTGTTTTTGTTTCCTAGGGAAGCACTTCTCATTATTTCTGAGATTCTGAGGCAAAAATTTTCCCAGAGGCAAGTGCATCGAGGTCGAGAATTCTAAAGAGTCCCTTCCAGCACTGGAAAATAGGCATCTACCTCCACCAACACACCCGTCTTCCAAGAAATACCTTTTCTCTTCTAGACTAAATTTTTTTTCACTCTTTGTAGCTCATATTCCAGTCTAGAGTTCTGGTGTTAAAGCTCTAGTTCAAGAGAATATATTATTAGAAAATGATAAAAGAAGACATAGAAAAAATTGAATATATAGAGAAATTATTTTCTGTAATTCTAACTCTCTACAGCTATTAGCACTAGTTCTAGCAATAGATCTAAAATGGAGAAAATAAGTTATTGTAAAGGGTTGTTTGAGGATTACATAAAGTGCATGTAGTGTGGTTAGCAGAATAAGGACTCAAATGTTTGCTGTTTTTATAACTGTTATTAGTATCATTATTGTTATACAACCATTATTTTCCATCATGAGCTTAGGTTATCTGTGAAAAATGGATTCTTTATTTCCTCTAATCACTTTCTTACCTGCTTTCTCTCCTCTTGGTTTTTCCCTGGTACTTTCTCACTTCCAAGTAAATTTAAATTTTAACATAATTTCAATGTCTTTTTTGAGAATTATTTATACAGCTTTAAAATTTTTTACTTGGGTTGCCTCATTTTAGAAAAATGCAGGGGTAAGGAAAAAATAAAACATTTCTAAATCTGCCCACAAACAAATTAAAATGTATACAACAGCTCAACTTCAGAGGAAGCTTTTTCATTAGATGCATTATGAGTTCTTACAGCCTGTTGTGAGCATACAGACCAGCTGAGGCCTGGAGCACCTTGTCACGTAGGCTTACTCCAAAGTTCCAAGTCACCTGGGAGTCCTGGGCCTTGCATAGAAACCATATGAGACCACCTAATTGAGTCTAACTTCCACTGCCACTAGTGGTCCTCAGGGGGCAGCTGTACCTTTCTACAGCTGGAAGATCCAGCAGGAAGCTGCAAGGCTGATATCTTCTGTGGGTAGAAATATCTCATTATTCCTGGAACAGCTGTCACACATGAGGTAAATGGGGTGAGTCAGCATGGCAGAATTGTGAAGCAGCATCTGGGCTCTTTACCCGCTGTTACTCTGGTTGAGTTGATGGTAGTTCATGTGGTTCTCAGGGGCGTGTTAAGCTCAAGAGCATTTGATTGCAGTAATTACCTGGAAACCATCTGACTAATCTGCACACCTAACATACAGTGTTGGAGACATTCTTTCTAGGGAGTGATAAATGGGTACTACTTAATTATTTGAAGAAAAGGTGGTATAGTTTCAATTTGGCCTGGTTCCCAGTCTGGATAACCATGAATGCCTTCCAAAACAACATTAATAATAATGTTCTATAGATAGCTAAACCTCATTCCTTTGATATTTCTTAGAGGCAGTATTTCTTATGTATATTCTCAGGGGAAGGCTGGTATAGTATTCCCAATCTAGTTTTCCCATTAGGAAAAATGAAATTTATAAAAGCAATGGCAAATGCTCAAAGTCATACGATGGATATCAATGCTAGAGGCAAAAATTAAACCCAGGTGACTAGTTCCTTAGTAAACTAGATTGTATGAGAATGAATGGTGTAGGATATTGTATTTGAAAAAATTTTTTCCCCTAAAATGGGAGCGAAGAAGAATGTTGGATATTTATAAAAACCTAGCACAATCCTTTATATATAATGTTAAGTGAAAAAAATGCTCATTTTCTTCTCCCTTTTTTTCCCTCCTCTTCCTTGCCTTTTGCCTCTGAACTTCATCTCTGCAAAAAAATTATTTTAAACTGAACTGAATCCTCCAATGATTCTGTCTCTACAGGAATTAAACAAAACTTTTCTCTCTCCTGCCCCTTTCTACTCCCTTTTCTCTCTGAACTCCATCCCCTACACATATTCTAGGTAACATGTTATATAAGAAAGAATTAACCAATCAAAGTCAGCCAATGGTGATTCAGTACAACAGATCTTAGAGAAAGAAGAGATCAGAGCTTCCTCTTTTTTTACTTTTTTTTATTTGTTGGCTTTCGGAAACTTGAGAAAAGGGGGAAAAATCACTCCTGTGGGTTAGCGTTTGATTTTTCACAACTTCATGTTCCCCTCATTCTTGGCCAGCTGCACCACCTGCCGGTGCCTGACCTGACAGAGTTAAGGTTAGCTTGACAGGAAGTGCTGAAAGGTTGTCGACAGGAAAGTTCGATAGTAGAACATGCTGTGCTCACAGCCAGAGTTTTCTCACACACCTGTCCAATTAAGAATCTGGGCCCATCCTGAATAAATTATATTGCAGTTTTTGCTCTGAAGTGAAAGGAGATGCTGTGTGCTCCTGATGAAGCCAGACTCCTCCTGGGACCATGGCAAATGCACCTGGCCCAACGTCCGAGCATGGAGTGGAGCTCATCTGTTCCATCCAGGTGTGTTGCAAGCTTCATGGCTGCCACAGTACAGGCCACCTGGCAACTGCCTGTAAGTAGGCCAAATGCTCACTTCCTAATAGATATATGTGCTTGGAATTTGTCTTCAATGATCAGTTATCTGTATTCATATTCATGATGGCTGCAAGGTGTTTCCACTAAATAGTATGAGACTCCTCACACTAGCCCACTGGTTAAAATTTGAAGCTGTCTTCTTTAAGGGAAGGCACCTCCTTGAAGGGAGGTTCAATTTCAGTAAATTTAGGAATGCCAAAGTATATAAATTTGTTTAATGCTTTCTGGTCTGTGCTCATCATCATAATTGTACTCCACATTAGCAACTATACCCTTCCTTTTTTCTGTCTTTCTACACACACACACACACACACACATGCACAACACACACACACACACACACACACACACACACACACACACACACACACACATCTTGCTACCAGCCATCAAGGAGGAGAGTACTATGTATATGCAACTGAGGGTTTTCTATAGTAAGATTTGATGTAGGGGAGGTTCCATATTGAATCCAAGTTGTGTTTATGACCAGGGTCCTGATGTTGGTTAGTGGACTGATTGAATAAGAACTCATAAGAAAGAAAGAAATATCAGGTATATAACTTTGGTCCAACAATGATATCCCAGGCCTCCAAGGGAAGCTAGAGTTTCTTAGCAAAATATATTATGTTAGTTAGATTTGTCCACTGATTTAAGTTTCATAAACATAGAAAAGCACAGCTATAAGTAAAAAAACTATAAAAACTGTTTATCTTAACTCCATGTGAGAATTAAGTAGACAGGATGGTATAGCTTTGATAACTGTTTAGTAGAGTAAAGCCCTCTTAGAAGAAAGGAATTTAATTCCCTCTGTCCAAGGGTTTCGGCTTTCAAGCATCTAAAACTATGATTCCTGATCTTCCCTCCACCCACAGTGCATTAATAATCATGGCTCCAGAGGCAGAAATGGCAGAGCAACAAGTATGTGTGTGAGGGCCTTGGAGGTAGATAGGAGTGTGGGCAGCCCTGGAGTCATGTGGAAAGGGCCTTCTTGATGTGCATCTTCACATTGACACAGCAGTAAGGATGATGAGACATCCCTAAGAAGCCATAGAAACGGCAGAGTCTCCACCACAAAAAAAAAAAAAAAAAAATGGAGAGTGACATGGCAGGTGTCAATGGATATCATGAAAGAGACTGGGTTTCCCAGATATGGTTATAAGTATTGTTTCAATAGCAAGTGGGGCCCAAGTCATAAAAACACAGAATAATCCCTCTTTTTTTATTCCCAAGTAGGTATGTCCTGAGAAACAATATTAGCCATGGAATAGTGAAATGTTAGGGCTCAAAATCACCTGAGAGAGTTCAAGAGAAACTAGTGATCTGTTGAAAGTCAGGTGGCCCATGAGAGGTAACTTTGTGGATAAAAGTTATTGTCTCTTAGTGAGTGAATCTTTTTATTACATTTATGCAGGATTTTTTTTTAACCCTTTGGAGTATATCTGCCTATGGACAGCAAGATTGTGCACTTTTTATGAGCATGGTTTCTGGTGACTGCCTGTGTTTAAATCCTGGCTCTGCCTCTTACTAGCTATACTAGTTTACTAACTTTGTACAAGATTTTTTTTATCCTCTCTATGCCTCAGTTTCTCTGGTAAAATTAGAATGACATCAGAGTTTTCATGAGAATAAAGTAAGTTCTTATGAGTAAATCCTTTAGGCAAAACTATATGAATAAATCTCTTATATGAAAAGATTGGAAAAGTTTTTGACTCAAAATCATCTTAGAAGCAATTGGACAGTCATAGAAATTTTAACTCAATGAACAACAACAAAAAAAAAAAAACAAAAAAAAAAAAACAGGGAAATAAAGTTTGAATGACCTGAAAGGAAATAGTTACAAACATACATCATGCACACATATTTAAAGGAGACTGCCAGTTAAGAGTTAAGAATATCACCAAAGAAATAGTTAAAAATAAATCAGAGATGTATATGATCCACTGTTGATTTTAATTAACAATGTGCCAAAGAATGGAATACACTTCTAGAAGGTCAGAGAGAGTTGCTATCATTGTCTTAAATGTTTCCAAAATCATTTTATGAAAGAGGTGGAAACTTAAAATTATTGAATCATTGGGAGCCCAGGAAGAAATTTAGAAACTTTTTAATTAACTGCAAACCTTCATATTTATTGTTTCCATTATTTAAATCAACTTAGAAGGGCTAGCAATCACTGCTTCTCATCACAGAGTGCCTTTGGAAAGTCATGCAGCAGGGCATTGTCAAACAGATTCAATTTTCCCTTGGAAGCTTTCATTTATTTATTAATTTAGAATATTTTATTGAACTCCTCCTATTTAATAACACATTGAACAAGGAGCTGGGGATATGAGGTCACTGCCAAAGAGTGAGCAGCATTGAGGAAAAGAGGGATGCTACCAGACAACTACAGCACTGTTGGAAAATGCTCTCGTAAAAAAACACATGGACTAACAATGCAGGTGTGTATGTATGTGTGTGGAGAGGATTGTTTAAAGGAAAGGAAAAGGCATAGATAGGGCTATACAATCTCATCTGGGTTCTTAACAGTTGAGTGGGAGAGAGCCAGACAGAGAGGAAAGAAAGAACATTCCACACAAGAGAAGCCATGTGAATTCAGGGAGGCAAAAGTGAGTATGGATCCTTTGGAAAACTCTATGCAGCTCAGTATGACTAAACGCTGGGTAAGAAGGAGGTGGTGAGAGATAGGACCACAGAGGTAGGTGAGGGGAGGACATAAGGTCACGAGGGATGTTGCGTATGCCAATTTAAGTAATTTGGACTTTACTCAATGGAAACTAACTCAAGAAAATAAGGAATACTGGAAGCAGAAGCATTGGATATTTGATTGTGACCAACATTTTTACCTCAGTGATGGAGAGTATGCAACAGAGAAGGATAGAGCCAGACTTCCTGGGTTAAAGGCAGGCCTGTGTTTAGCAGCTCTATGACCTCAGGCAGGCTCTGTAAGCTTTTATGACTCAGTTTCCTCACCTGTAAATAGCACTTTGGCAGACAGCTGCTTAGAGGATTGAATGAGTCTGTACTTGTACAGCATTAAAAGCAAGGCATGGCATATAGCAAGTATTTAGTAAATGTGAGTGATTACTATTAATAAAGAGCTGCTCTGATTAGAGACTATGAGACTTCATTTGAGTAAGCTGGGAACTTAAGCAAAAGCTTTGGGGCAAAAGCTTTCGACTTTGTCCTTTAAGAATGAGGAAGAAATATCAGTAGCAGAAGCATCATCATCTACAACAAATAAACATCCATTAAACACTTGTTATTCTAAGTGCAAGACAAAGTTTAATGAAGAAATTTTGGCTTTGTCAGATTGCTATGTGGATAATTACTGAAATAAAGTAATCAGTTATTTCAAATTTCCTTAGACATCTGTATTTAAAGATTTAAAAAGTATGTAATATACGTTTTTGATACAAAATTCAAAATGTATGAAAAGTTATAAAGTTAAAACCTTCCTTTTCCTCCTGGCCTCCCAGAGGCATCCTCTCTCATTTGAGGTAACTAGTTTTTATTTTATTTTGTTTGGTTTGGTTTGGTGTTTTCTTTGTGTTACTTTTTCTCCTAAAAATGATATATCATTTTACACACACAGACAAAGCACATATGAACACAAACACAAATTGATATTGATAGATAATGTTATGTTTTATATAAATGATATATACTGACATCTAACTATTTAAAAATGAAGCAATATATTTTGAAGCTCTTTCAATAACAGTGTACACAAAATCATCTCATTTTTTTTAAAAAAACTACATACTGTTTTATTACATGAATATATAATAATTTATTAACTAGTCCTATATTGATGAAAGTGAGATTTTTCCCAATAATTTATTTTTATATACAATTCTTCAATTTATATACTAGTGCATACATTATTTCACACCAGAGAAATAGTATCTACAAGTGATATTTCTGAGTCAAGATTATGTGAATTTTTAATAAGTATTGTAAGATTGTACTTATGAAGAACATTTGGGCTTTTTCTATTTCAAAAGTTCCAAGAAGTAAAACAAAACAAATGTCAACTATGTAATTAATATTTATTTTACATAACATTTAGATTAAATGTAAGATAAATCACAGTTCTATTTTGTGTGTTATATATATATATATATATATATATATATATATATATATATAGTGTGTTATATATATATATATATATTTTTTTTTATTTTGTCAGCTCCCCTTGTGCAAAAAAAGTATGCCTATTTTCAAAACTTACAATACAGTTTTACTATTTCAAATGAATATAAGCTTTTATAGTTGAATCTTTCCTTTTGTTATATAAGTTGGTCATTAATGATTCATTTGGTGCTGCATTCTTGTTCTGAAATGCAGTCCTCAACATTACATTTCTGAAACACAAATTTGATCATTCCAATTCAGTTCTTAAATCCCTTCAGTGGCTTTTTATAGCCTCCAAAAACCTACTAGGTAAAGAAAAAAAAAACTAGGTAGGCTCTTTGTACAATGTCAAGTAACTCTATTCACATTATATTCTATGTGGACAGTCACACATACCACAATGAGAATGATGCCTCTGGAATTAGGCAGCAGAGAAACTCTGGAAATAAGAGCTCAAACCTTCTCCATGCCAAAGGGTCCATTGCTCTATTCTAAGGGAGAATTCTCACAAGCATGACTTTGGAGAGAAAAACACATGAACTTTGAAATCAGACAGAACTGTACTTGACTCTCTACTCTGTATTTTAAATGTCATTGAACTCTCTTTTCCACTTGTATAAAATGGTGAAAATAATAATAGTATATAACTCCAAGAGAGTTTGTAATGAGTATATCAGGAAATCTTCATAAATACATATTCTGTAATTATTATCTTTTCACTTTTCAGCTTTTTCAGTCACAAGACATATGCTATAATGTCAGAAATTGACTTTACAGTTTCATAGCTTAGATGAGAAATCTGCAATCTACACCCTGTAGAACAAATACTGCCCACTGCCTATTTTGGAATGACACATGACTGTGAGCTGAGAACTGTTTCACATTTTTAAATATTTTTAAAAGTCAAAAAAAATTTTTATGACGTGATAATTACATGGATTTCAAATTTTAGCATTTATAAATAAAGTAACAGAACACACTTATGTTCTTGCACTTACATGTAGTCTTTGACTTCTTTCCTGCTACCATGGTAGGTTGAGTTCTTGTGACATAGACATTGCTACAAGATGTTACAACAGAGACTGAAAAGCCTAAAATATTTACCATCTGGCCCTTTACAGAAAAATGTTCACTGAACCTTGACCTAGTCAATGTTATTATAATACGTATCTCATATATGTACACATGTTTATGTGTGTACCCATGTATATCCATCTTTAGTGGTGATATGAGATAGGTGAATTGGACAAAACATTTTAGACATGCTCTATCCTTGTAAATGAGATGTTAGGGTATGGAGTGACCTATCACCTGCACCATTATGAGACACTTGAGGCTTGTTCATTAGGTGGTCCTGTATCCAGCCACTGCATGGTGTATTTCTGTTTGGCTTATAATAACTATAATTATAACAGAATCTTGTCTTGGGGAAGTTATCACAACTGCCTTTAATAACACTTTTATACCAGTGTAGTCAGATCACCCTCAAATATCAGAGTCAGAAAGTCACTGAGCTTTCATTTTCGTAACTGGTTGCATGTACTGTTTTGTGCTTCCTTACTAATGGATATTGCTTAATTAATGTCTGTGTGAATAATGGAAGTTGGTCTAAAGCTTTACTTTATTTTAAGTTGGTAATGAGTTACAAATGAATAGGTAACTCTCACTCACTTAAAACTCCAGGCATGTCTTAGAGATATGTGTGACTGGTTTCAGACTACAGAAATAAAGTAAATATTACAATAAAACAAATCACACAAACTTTTTGGATTTTCCAGTACATATAAAAGTTATGCTTAACTATACTGTAGTCTATTAGCTGTGCAATAGCATTATGTATAAAAAAACAATGTACATACCTTAATTTAAGAATACTTTATTACTAAAAAGTGCTAACCATCATCTGAGACTTTAGCAAGTCATAATCTTTTTGCTGGTGGAGGGTCTTGCTTTGATGTCGAATACTGGTGACTGATCAGAGTAGTAGTGGCTGAGGGCTGGGGGTGGGAATTTAGTAGTGGCAAATTTTTAAAAATAAGGCAAGAATAAAATTTGCTGACTCAGTGAATATCAACTAACTCTTCCTTTCACGAACAATTTTTCCATAGCATGTGATGGTTTTGCTAAAATTTGATAAAAGTTCTACTCACAGTAGAACTGATGTCAGAATTGAAATCAATCCTCTCAAACCCTGCTGCTGCTTTAACAACTAAGATTATGAAATGTTCTAAATAACTTTGTTTTTATTTCAACAATCTACACAGAAGCTTCACCAGGAGTAGATTTCGTCTCAAAAAAAACATTTCTTTTGCTCATTTATAAAAAGCACCCCCCTCCATTTATTAAAGTTTTATCATGAAATTGCAGCAATTCAGTCACATCTTTGGGCTCCACTTCTAATTCTAAATTTTTCTCCTGTTGCCACCATACCTTCTGTTACTTCCTCTACCAATGTACGGAACCCCGTAAAGTCATTCAGGAGGGTTGGAATCAACTTCTTCCAAACTTTTGTTAATGTTGATGTTTTGACCTCTTCCCATGAATCAAACAGTTTTTAATGACATCTAGAATGGTGAATCCTTTCCAGAGATTTTCAATTTTCTTTGCCTATATTTAACAGAAGAATCACTATCTATGGCAGCTGCAGCTTTACAAAATGTAGTTCTTAAATAGTAAGATTTAAAAGTCAAAATGGGTCCTTAATTCATGGGCTGCAGAATGGATGTTGTGCTGGCAGGCATGAAAACAGCAATAATCTCACTGTACATCTCCATCAGAGCTCTTGGGTGTCAGATGCATTGTCAATAAGCAGTAGTTTTTTGAAAGGAATCTTTGTTCTGAGCAGTAGGTCTCAGCAGTGGGCTTAAAGTATTCAGTCAACCATGTTGTAAGCAAACATGCTAACATTCAGGCTTTATTGTTCCATTTATAGATCATGGGCAGAGTAGATTTATCAAAATTCTCAAAGGTCCTAGAATTTTCAAAATTGTAAATGAGCACTGGCATCAACTTTAAGTCACCAGCTACATTAGCCCCTAACAGGAGAGTCAGACTGTCCTTTGGAGCTTTGAAGCCAGGCATTGACTTCCCCTCTCTAGCTATGAAAGTCTTAGATGGAATCTTCTTCCAATATAAGGCTGTTAATTTACATTAAAAATCTGTTTTGTAGTGTAGCCACCTTCATTAAATACTTTAGTTAGATTTCCCGGAAAACTTGCTGCAGCTTCTACATTAGCACTTTGTGTTTCACCTTGTACTTTGTTGTTATAGAAACCTCTTCCTTCCTTAAACCTCATGAACCAACCCATGTTAGCTTCAAAATTTCTTCTGCAGCTTTCTCACTTCTCTCAGTTGTCATAGAATTGAAGAGTATTAGGGCCTTACTCTGAATTAGGCTTTGACATAAGGGAATGTTGTGGCTGGTTTTATCTTCTGTCAAGACCACTAAAGCTTTTTCCATATCAACAATAAAACTGTTTCAGTTTCTTATTATTTGTATTTTTGCTGGAGTAACACTTTTGATTCCTTCAAGAACTATTCCTTTGTATTCACAACTTAAGATAACTCTTTGGGACAAGAGGCCTCGCTTTCAGTCCATCTCAGCTTTGAACATAACTTCTTCAATAAGCTTAATCATTTTAAGCTAAAAGTGAGAGAGATGCAACTCTTCCTTTCACTTGAACACTTAGAGGCCATCGTAGGGTTATTAATTGGCCTACTTTCAATATTGTTATATCTCAGAGAATAAGGAAGCTCAAGGAGAATGAGTGAGATGAGGAAATAGTTGGTTGGTGGAATAGTCAGAACACACAATATTTATTATTTTCTGTCTTACATGGGCATTGTTTGTGGCACCCTAAAACAATCACAATAATATCAATGATCTCTAACCACATAGCACCAAAACAAATAGAATAATAATAAATAAAAGTTTGAAATATTGAGAGAATTACCAAAATGCGATGCAGAGACACAAAAGCAAGCAAATGCTGTTGGAAAAATTGCACCAGTAGATTTACTCAACTCAGGGTTGTCACAGAATTTCAATTTGTCAAAAAATGCAATATCTGCAAAGAATAAAGAAACTAGGAATGCCTGTATTTTCTTTTCCAAAAAGAATCAAAGAGTTGTGCATAATATAATAGACTGGGAAACCAGAAAATTCATAAACCTACTTGATAGTTTGTTGACAGATGTTTCAACATAACTAGTAAACCATAAAATAATTATTGACTATTTGTGAAATCTTTTTTAAAAAAGAATCTTCAAAGAGTTTTTTTCATTTAAGAAATCTAAAATGTCATTGAACTACATTTATTTTTAGTTTTCTGGTTCTAAATATAGAGAGGACTGGAAAACATATGGGTACAGATTTAGTGAAGGACTTTCAATAGGAATTTTAAATAATTAAAAGCAGAACACGAAAAGTAGTAAAAGACAGAACCACTTGTGGGTATTATTTCCCTAGAGAGGAGAAAATGAGTTGCTGACCAACCCATTCTTTCAGTTTCTTCTTCTTGCTCTCCATTGTTTGTACCTTTCACTGTATTTATAAATCACACAAATAATTGTTTCATTGGTCTTCAAATGTAGAAAACATTCTCTTTTTTAGAGTGGTTTGCTGAAATATGGCTATTATGTATAAATTTGTTTCATCAATCCATTTGAATCCTGAAAATTAGCTCTTTTATGTTTATGCCTCCATTCAACCCACAGGCATTTATTTACTGCTCACAAGGTGCTGAGAAACTTGCTAAAAAAGAAAAATACACCAAAATTTTACATTTTTATAAGACTTTGTAGCTTACAAAGGTAGCGTACTACCACTAATTTGTTTTCATATAGTTCTAATTTCCCCAGGCACTCTGCAACCTGAGAGTGGGACATTAATAGAAATAACTCAAACTCTAATGACTCTTTGCCCCCACCTATGTAGTCAAGAGCATCAATATTCTCCCTCACTCTCTATACTAATCATATCTGGGAGTATCCAAGGGTGTCATGTATGTAATGGTGAAAAAAATTGGGCTATGTAATCCCCTCACTTTCACTGGTGTCCGATGTCCATTAAGTCACTGGAGTGAGTTGCTCTTCCACTGATCCTGGCACCCTGCCTCTTGAGATGCAAGTTCTCTGGAACACACTGTCCTGATGTTCCTTCTTTCAGAAACCTAAATGATACTTCAGAATCTCTTTCCATCCTTCTATCCTAATAACTTCGAAGCAATATGCTATTTTCCTTGCAGAAATAGAGGCCTGGCTCATCTGCCCCATTTTCTTTCCTACTTCTTTCCCTGGACACTAGGCTATCTGTGTCCTGCATCTCACAGAATCTTCTGCCAGCTATACCTGCAGTACTTCTCTCCAGGAGAGCTCTATCAGTCTTCACAGTGGGAAATCAGATTTGGAGATAAGATTCCAGCCTATCTTCTTCATGCCTAACTCTCTCAAGTTTTGCTTACTCTTAGGTGCTTACATATGAATGCTGACACCTTTCCCTATCTTACAAATTAAAGTGGGCAAATGGAACCTTGGAGTCTATTGAGACATAAATTTCATTCACAATAACCTTTAAAAGTAGACATAGTAAACACATTCACACAGTATAGGAAACTGAATGACCCATATGTCTTCGATTCCACAATTATAAGAAGCAACGCAGGCATTGGAGTCCAAATCTTTTACCTATGAACACTTCCTTTCTTAGCTCTAACTCTCAATCTTAAAGTGATTGTGAGTAAAAGACTTTGTTGTCTGGCTTTTCATCTCTTAGCCAAATTTGAAAAGGATGATAAACATGTGTCCTTGGCTGTCCTTTTTTTCCAAAAAGGAGATTCTGCAGACTAACACTGAATATAAATAAAAAATGGGGGAAAAATCAGTTTGATCATGAGCTAAAATTATATCCCTTTATCCCCTATTTTCCTTGTAGATAATGACTGTGGAAGCATATAATTGGGAAGGAAGGCTGTTTTGCCCCTGATCTTCCACCTGAAGCTCAAAGAAGGGTAAAAGCTTCTTGCTCTGAAAAGGATTTAGTAAGGTCAAAAGGACCAGTTGCCTGGATCTTGCATTAATGAATGGATATTAGTTGTCTAGGGTTGCATTGGGACTTCCTGAAATATTCAGATATTCAGAACAGCTCTTCACTTGAATCCTAATCATAAATATTGCCTTATACCTTTAAACACCAAAATTCTCTTTAAAAAGAAAGATTCTCTCTCTCTCTCTCTCTCTCTCTCTCTCTCTCTCTCTCTCTGTATGTGTGTGTGCATGCGTGTGCATGTGTGTGTGTGTGTGTGTGTGTGTGTGTGTGTGTGATCAAATTAGGAGAAAAAATATATAGTACATAGTAAGCAGGACATGTTGTTTTCCAAGTTTAAACAAAAGAAAATATCATCACCACAAAACCAACAGAGCAAAAGTAAGCAGCAAAATGAACACGATCAATTTTTGTTTATTTGCTTTGAACAAAGTTACCATACACAAGGATTATTAAGCTTTTTTTGTGCCATGAACTCCTTCAGAAATCTGACAGCATTTGAATCACTTCTGGGAATACTATTTTTCAATGCATACATAAAATACATAAGATCACAAAGTAAACTATATCTAAATATAAGTATCAAACTATTTTTAAATGAATCATACAGTTAAAGTACAGTGTGCTTTTTATTAACACTTTAAAAAACAAACTAAAGGTGACAAAGTAGTGATGTGAAAATACCCATAATGAAGTCATAAGTACTGCTAATATTATTATAGTTTGTTGCCTTCATTAATAATGGAAAGAAATGTTCTATTCCAGCTAGAATTTAGTGAAAATAAAGATTCCATTTTTTCTTCATCCAAGTTCTGGAAGCCCCTGGATATTATCCTCAGATCTTTTGGGGAGTTCATTGACTCTTGGTTAAGAAATCTTGCTATATGGTGAAAATTGGCAAATTGTGGATTGAAGATGGCAGCCTGGGTTAAGTGTTTCTCATCTTTTCTGCCCAGAGAAATTAAATGCAGTTAAGTGTCCAGTGGGTATTCTTTTTCTCTTTTGGGCTGCTGTTTTCCCATCAGGATTCAGGTCACATCATGGTCCTCTGTGTCTCTTTAGTCCTGATGTCTAAAATTTGCTCCTTATATAAAAAAGTGTCCCCTGGCTTACCTGAGACATGATTGGCATCTTGAAAAAAATCCTCAACAATCATCAGTGTACCAGTTAGGAGCCTTTAAGAGTGTGGAAGTTTCCCTTGAGCTGCTCCTTTCTGAACTTGAACCAGGATTTGTTGATATTCTCTACAGATGGCCTCTGGGAGAACAAAATGACTACACACAAAAGTGATGTAGGAGGGTTACTGAGAAACAGGGAGATTTCATCAGGCAGTGGATCATAGTAATAGAGTGGAGTAGTTGTGCCTAATACACTCAGCACTGAATGAGAGTGTGGCGAGAAGCAAACTACCATGATCACTGGGCAACATAAATGCAGATTTCACAGATTGATAACTAGAAGCCCAGCCAATCATGCCAAGAATTAAGATGGGAAAACTAGATCTGTAGTGTTAAGAAAAGGTTTCTAAGACTTATAAAGAAGGCCATGAGGAGGTCTGCCTGTTTTTCAATGTCATGCCAAAGCATTATTTAAAAGGCCCACCCCAATAGTATTTAATTTTCTAGGAAAGTGTAGCATTGACTTTACTATCTACCATCAATTAAGTGCTCAGACTCTACTAAGTGTTAACTCTCAGATTTGTACCTCATAGAGCTGCAAATGATTTATGTTCCATAGAAAAAGATAACCACCAAAGCTATGGTTTTATTGTCCCAAAGAGCATTAAACAGTTTTGTTTCTAATCTTATTTTAACATTCCTCTTTTATATGTAATTGCCTATAAATATCCAGTTGCTCACCTTTCCCATCTATTAATTTCCTCATCAATTGAGTTGAATAAAATCTTTGACATGCACTAATTGTGTTGGCATGAGCCATGTATCTAACATTTGGAAATAATATTTTGATAGTCATTCAAACTAATTCTTTCTGAAGAGACAGCCAGAGTTATCCCCAGTGTCCACCAGAGTCACAAAAGCTTTTAGTCCAAGAAATAAGGAAGTGATCTTGACACTTCGTATATTCTGAGTCATTCTTGAGTTGAAGGACCTAAAATGTTTCAGATTGAAAGAGTTTAAGAGAACCCATCATTTCAGTAACATGACACCAGAAATTCCCAGTCTTTAGAGTACATCGTGATCACCAGCAGGGCTTGTTAAAATAGATATTTGGGATCCACGCCCAGAATTTCTGGGTCAGTAGGTCTAGGGTCCAGCCTGAGAATTTGTATTTCTAACGAGTTCTCAGATGTTGCTGATCCTTTGCTTCTGAGAGACCACTTTGGCAGAGGCAAAGAGACAGAGTCAGCTGGGGCTCAAGTCCTCACTTCAGAAAAGTTCTGCTCTTACACACTAGTAAGAAAGAGGCTCTAAGCTTGGTAAGTTAGTCTCTCTAACACTAATTTTTTCTCCTAGTACCTTTGTCTAATTTAGTTAGATGCTAGGCATGTTCCTTTGCTTTGTGTTCTGGTATTATTCCTCTCTAATTTTCTTCTTTCTTTCTTTGGACAAGGGGTAAATGCAAATGTAGCTTTGTGCTCTCACAGGACTGGGCCCTCTTCTGGTAGCAATGGTGCACAGATTTCTAGCATCTCTACCACTTGCAGCTGGATAATCATAGTGTCGTGGCAGCTGTACCCATTTGTCTGATGGATATGTGCTGTCAGTGTTGCAGGCAATATCCCCTTTAGCATCATTCAGATAGATGGAAAGTTTCTCCCCAATATGCACATCTCTCCATCAGGCTCATGTCATTTGCATTTCAAATAGCCAGGGTCAGGCTGAGGGGAGCAAAAGCTGTGAGAAGGAGCCTTTTTTATTTCTCTCTTTTAAAGTACACATTATTTCTATTTATCACTTTTGTGTTTTCCTATATATTCTCTTTTGTTAACATTTTCATTAAGACTACCAATTAAAAATATCATTGATTAAGCGTTACTCTGAAGAGGTCTCCATGTTAGATTCTCATGTTAGAGTCTCACTAAAAAACACATAAATAACAATAATTTATGAACCTGAATTTCAAGGATTCATAATCTTTTTATTTCTTTTATGTTTTCTTTTTTGTTTTTTTCCTTCCTGCCTCCCTTCCTTCCTTCCTGCCTTTCTTCCTTCCTTCTTTTCTTTCTTTTTCTTTCTTTTTTCTTTTTTGATGTTAAACTACTCTACAATAGAGCCAACGTGATCACGACTATCCCCAAACCACATGTCACGCTGCTCACCTTGCCCCTTTGTCAACTCGTGTCTCTGAAGGGCCCGGGACATTTTTATTCCATCTTTATTTCTTTCTTGTCTTTGTCGCTGTCTTCTGTGTCTGGATTAAGACAAAGAACTGTACCTCATGTAACTAGGAGAGGCCTACTGCCTGAATCCATCTGGTAGCTGTTTCCTTTGAGACTGAAGATTTTTCTGCATCTTCTCATCTTGCTTTCTAGTGCAAAATGCCTGAAATAAGCCTGTTCAGTGTCAGGCATACTTGTTACATCTGCCGTGAGCATCCCAAGTTGTAAACCCAATGCAGTCTTGCTCTTGGGTTGCATCTCCACACTGGCCATCTGCCCCTCCCTGAGTGCTGTGACCTCTGCACACTTTTGGCCTCAGCTTGCCCAGATTTCTTCCACATTCAGTCATCCACAGCCATGCCCAACATTGGCACTGTGTACAGTGTAGTCTAACACTACACTGAGTTTCTTTGTCTCCCTTTCACAGTTTCCTCATCCAATTTTACTCAAACGGAAGAATACCTGTAATTATAACAAAAGGTTAAATTTCATTTTCTGTTCCCTTCACCTATTACCTCAGATTCAAACATATGGAAGGGACTACAGAATGAGCATTTTGTGAAAGAGACAGTTTTACCTTGATATTCTTTTCTGATTGGCAGTTAATTGAAAGAGCATCTGTCTCTGTCAATCAGAGGGACAGATAAAATCAACAGGAACTTCTTCATCAGCTCTCATCTCTACCTCCTCTCTGACTTCAAAATAAATTTTCTGCTGACCTACTAGGGAATTTATGAGTACCACTCTTTATTCCCACAACCTCCTCCACTGAGCCACCCTTCACTACCTCTCCTCTAAATGCCTAATATTCCCTGAACATTGTTTAGGTCACTCACTCAGTGTTTAGAAACAATGTTCACTTTCTCAATTTCCTTTTTCAAAGCATTTCCTATTGTCTTATCTTGATTTTTAAAGCATCCTAAGAACAGGATTTAGCAATGTTTTTTGAGCCAAACTGGCCTGGGTTTTAATTCTAGCTCTACTCACAATTAATGTCTGTCCTGGGAGATATTACTTTCTTTCATTTTTTTCATTTTTGTGATGGGACTAACAATACCTATTTTGGAAGGGTGTTGTATCAACTCAGCCATAAGCCATGTAGTAGTTAGTATGCCTAGCAAACCAGTATTCTTTAACTGGTAGCTACTACTGCCGTTATGATTTTTGTTGTGATTGCTGTTGTTGTTATTATTATTATTTACAAGTTGACCCACAAGACTAAACAGAAAGTGTAAATGGGTTCAAGTGGCAAACAGAGAACTGTTATTAACAATGAGATACATGCCTATATTTGTAAGCTTTGGTAAGATTACCTATTTAGGTCTTCTGCAGAAACTGTCCTTGGACTCGGCAGGAAACACTGAGATAATAACTATTACCTTATAAATAGATCATAAAGACCTAGATAGAGACATTCCTGGTAGCTTTAGAAAGCATAGAGTAGATGTCCCATTGGTAATGTGGGTTTTGTTTCTGTTTTGTTTTCTGCCTCCCAATACCCAGGTTATGTTTAAACAGTTGAAAAAAAGAAAACACTTGCTATTTTTCAGATTTTGATTTTCAAGAGTGTTTACCACTTCAGTTCAACCAGAGACAAAAATCCTTTCCAATTTCCCCCGTCTCCAATTATTCATGAAAAATATCACTGAGAAACAAAAGCTTTTCTTTAGGACAAAAAATGAATGGGTGTTTTTCAACTTCAGCAATATCAAACGATTTTTCACATCGAATGGTGATAACTTCAAAAGAAAAGGCTGTGATTCTATCATTTTGCTAGGAAAACCCTTCTTTTCCTGATGTGCTCTTGTGTTAATAATTTAAAAGTCAGCAATTTCCAAACCAAATTATTCTTTGCATATAATAACTGCAACCAGGTCTCTCTGTGTTGAGATGCTACCCCAAATCCTGAAGGTTAAAACATGACACAAGTTAATTAATATACACATTTTAATGGGAGTCAAAAAACAAATTTAAAGAACAATGCAGTGGATCCTCTTTTTAACATTGGTATTTTGGTTTATTGTTCAAGAAAAAAAGGAATTGTAATTTTTAGAAAGATGTGTTTTGGTCAAAAATCAGTGTTTAAAAAAAAGAATCATTTGGTCACATTTATTCACCTCTTATTGAGTGTCCCAACAAAAATATACACATATCAAGAGACACAGTAATGTATATATTATACCAATATCAACTATATTTTAGTATTGAGGGTAAGCATAGTAAACATTCATGTTCTTAAGATTTTCACAATGGCATTAGTTAATGCCTGTCCACTCAACTAGTTAAATGCATATTAATAAGTGGCAGAATATTTAGTCAAGACTAGCTTTAGAGCACTGGCTCTGTACATACTAAGCATTATGATTAGTTCTCTGGGAATTACAGGTACAAGACGTGGGTCATCTCCCTATACAGAGAAATTAGGTATAATTGGGGAGACAAGAGATAAACATACATTCAACTGACTAAAAGTTAAATAGCAGAAAAAATGGATGCAAGACAGAAAGATGCCATGAGGTAGAATATACTCAAATTCAAATCAGTCACTTGGATGTCACTATGGGTCGGATAAGAGAGAGAGCACTATAGGCTGAAGTCCCTTTGAGACCGCTTCCAGAAGGAAGTAGAGCTGAATCAACAGTGTCTTACTACATTTTCATTCACTTTACTTAAGTTAGAGAAAGAGTTAGATCAGGTCCAGGAAAACTTTTGTCTTTTATCACAAAGTAATATTTATGAAAAAAACTATAATTTATATTTAACATTAGTCAACAAATAGCTATCATTACCTAAATGAAATGTTTGGAAGAAATGGATATCTTTTAAAATAGTAGCACTGTTTCACGAATACTGAAAAATAATTTATGGAACCTCAAAGCATTAAACCTAGAAAGAACTTAAGAGCATAAGTAATTCGACACTTTCCTTTTACAGACAAAAGCTGGGGCTCAGAGATTTGAAGTGACTTACTCAATGACTAAAGGACACATAATTCATTAGTGATACAATAGAGCTAGAACCCAGGTATTCCGTGGCTGAATTGAGTTCACTTTTTGTTATAGGATGTTATCTATCTACCTTTAGTTTTCCAAAGCAAAATTTAAAAATAAAAGTGTATAGTGCTTAAAGCTTATAAGTATCAGTTTTTCTGGGTTGGAACCAATAGCTCAGAGAAGTTAAAATTTTTCAATCAGCCGTAACAGTTAAGTTGACAAGAATACATTTTCTCAGGTTTTTTAGGGCTTTGTCCTTCTTGTTTCTTTAGTTCTTAACCAGGATAATAAGTGAAGCTCAAATAGAAAATAACTAATTTTTCAGTTCCTAAAAGAAAGACGTATTAATTTTGAAATTAGAAGACTTTGGTTGGGACCCATTTTGGGTCCTTACTGGCAGAGCCCTCAAAACCTTTATTCATCTGTGAATATTTATAGTACTCAAAGAACAAATGTGTTAGTGCATGTAAAAGTTCTTTCTACACACAGGAGGTCAATACAGAGGTAAGTTAATATTGTTATATTAGACAAGGCAGGGAAAAGCAGACTTATTTTGTGGAAAATTAGAAAGGGAAATTTGTTTGTTTTGTTTGTTTGTGTTTGCATATATAAGAGAGAAGTACTTATGTGGCAAATGTTATTTTTTTATTTTAAAACTAAAAGATGAAGAATATGTATTCTTGAATCAGAGAGATATTTACATATAACTTGAGAGAAAAAAATAGCTATATTTAAAGTGTGTTTGACATCCAAGAAAACATACCTTCAATAAGAGCAGAGCCATTTCTACTTAAGCCCCATTATATCTCCTATCACAAAAATCATATCTCTCATATGCAGTAGGTGCTTAATAATGCATGCTGAATGAATGACTAAATAAACAATTGAGGATAGTCTCCCAACCTAGTACCTTTTGCTATGAAAATATTTCTGTCTTCCAAGAAAAATGTTAAATAATCCTCTTATATATTCTAAATAAACTTTGAAGAAAATTTCCTCAGAACTTCATATATGTACAGTCATTCACTTTCTATTTAACTTCTTTCTAAAATAATTTCTTATATGTCCCATTCTCATTGGTCAGCAAATGTTTTCTATAAAGGGACAAAGAGTAAATATTTTAGGATTTGTGAGCCATATGTTCTCTGTCAACAGTGTGTAAGCAGCTACACCTATGAATGGGCATGGCTGGTTTCCAGTAAATGAACACTGAAATTTGATTTCACCTTATATGTTATGAAATATTACTTGTTTTCTGCTTTTTCAAATGTTTAAAAATGTAACAGCCATTTTTACTACAAAAACAGGTGACCAGTTGGGTTTGGCCCAGGGTAGAGTTTTCAAACCGTTGGCCTATCCTGGTGACAGGGTTTTTCTTTCTCCAGAGTAGTACCCAGATGATCTGACACTCTTAGGAGTCACTAAAAGAGCCAATCCAAGGACATACTTAGGAAAATTTCTAAATGATGCTACTCTCTGTGGAAGAGATGTGGTCCACTTTGCCCAGACAAATTAATCTATTCCCCTTGTTATGGTGGTAAAGAGGTATTTGTCTTTTTGTGTCCTAAGTTTCCACCTTTCTTCCCTTCCTCTTTTCATTCCTGTCAACCTTGAGTTCACAAAGACTTGTCCAGGCAATGGAGACACTCTCTCTAATTCTCTTGAGAATTTTCAGAGACAGAGAAAAGACACATTTAATAGAACTCTCTGTTATCATAGGTTAATAAGATACAATGCCAGCCCCTTCCAGCTTCAGAGCTGAGAATGACAATCTGATTCCTTGAGCAGTACTCAGAGGCATGTTATAATAGAGCAACTAGAGGCCATAGAAAGAGACTTAGCAGCTAATCTGGTTAATGCTAAAAAATTATTCCTGACTAAATGAAAGAACGGTAAGAATGGAGGTTAGTGGCATGTGTGTGTGCATGTGCACAAATGTCATGTGATTGAAAAGTGAAACAAGCTTTTTGCTGGCTTCTGCTGTGGGCACAGTGCCTTTTTGGAGTGATTCAGGTGTGTCCCATCTGAAGTAGAAACAGTAAATGACTCCAGGCAACTTCATTGCACTAAATGAACTTGGAGGTCCCTCGAGCTCTGACATTTTATGATTCTGGTATTCTGCTGAAATATTATTTTAAAAATATACAACATTCAAAAAAGTGTTTCCACTTATTCTTTTTTTTTGTATTGTTTTATTAAGCATTTCTAAAGGATAGTGAATACCAAGAATTAGAGGAGGTATTACTACAATTGCAGGAGCAATGGTCAGGGAGTATGTTTTCAATTCTGAAGGATAAATTTTCACTTAAATTATAGAAAACAATGAAAATCTTTGTCTGTTGACAGTAAAAAAAAATATTTGTTATATTTAGGATTACTATGTCATATGAATCTTATAAATCTTGGGCTTCTAAAACCCAGTGTTTGGAGAAGATGTCTGCTAAGTTCATTTTACCTTTTCTTTATCTCCAAGCTACCTCTCTCCCAACCACTCCTCTCGCACCCTAACCCAATATTTCTGATTCCCAACAACGAGCACGACCACATCTAATGACCACATGCCTATGGGAAAACACATTTCTTTATCATGTTCGTACCAAACACCTACAGACATTCACAGACACGCATATTTTTCAAATGCATTCACATCTGCTCCACACTCTAGAAATAAATGATATGTTTTTGTTAAACATGCTGACCTGAATATTTGAGCTGTTAATTTTTGAGATGCAGAAACTAATGTAGCCATGTACCCTTCCCCCACCCGGCAAAAACATTGCCCAGATGTTCATCAGACACAGCTGATGGCTGTTTTTAGATACGGCATTTACTGATTCCACAGTTCTCTTCTTGAGCAAGGGTGGTGAACTCAAATCCAATCATTACTGGGCCTTGTTATTATGGCGGCATGCCTTCAAGGATAATAGAGGCCCGTCTATGATAATCAGGGCTTGTAAAGAGGAATCAATTTTCTAATTTGTCTTGCTGAAAATAGATGTAAGAGTTCCAAAAAGAATAGTATGAGACAGGAATCCTGTTTTCTGGTTTTGTTTTCCCTCTAAAATTCATAATAGCAGATTCTGAGAGCAGCAGAATGGGAAAAAAAAAAAAAACCAAAAAAAAAAAAAAAAACATTATAACATAACACACAGAAATTGAAATAATAGTGATATGGAGTTAGACAGTTTGGGGTTCTACTTCTGGTAAAACTACATATTGGTTATATGATGTTAGACAATTCAGTTTGGCTCTCCGTTCCTTGATTTCCTCATCATCAAATTAGGGGTGACTGCAGGGCTTATTTATTTATTATCCATTCAGTTGCAAGGAATAGAAAATTTGACTTAGCTGGCTTAAACAATAAAAATGTTGGATTTGCTTGTGTATCTTAAAGAACAGAAATAGAATAGTTGTCAGAGTTTGTTTGATTCAGTGGCTCAATAATACCATCAAGAACCCAATTCTATTTCTTCTCTCTACTGTCTCCCGCTGTGGCACTTTACTCCACGTTTGGTTTTCTTTATAGTGACAAAATAACTATAGCAGTTTCAGGACTCATGCACCCATACTTTATTATCCAGAGAAAGTTCAGAATTGCTGTTCAGCATTCTAAACAAGATCACAAGGCAATCTTGATCAAAGGACTAAGGCCATGAAAATGGAATGTAATTATTGGCTTAGGTTAACAGGAGCCCATCCCTTGACTTGAAATTACATTCAGAATTTGTAATAGTTAAGATAGGCAGAGCTCTGCTACAGTAATAAGATATGGTGACATTTTAGGGGCTTAACATAGTGGAAGTTAATTTCTGATTCAAGTCATAGTCTCACATTGGTCAAGCAACTCCTCACTAAGCTGTGTCTCAGAAACCTAGACTACTTCTATTTTGTGTCTCTTCTATCTTAAGCTTCCCTCTGAATCATCTGTCCAGCATATGAAGGGAAGAGAACAAAGGTAGGGTAGGGTACCATTGTTACCACTCACTTTCCATTTGCCAGAACAAATCAAATGGCAAATCCAAATATAAAGAAAAGAGTCTGGAAAATATAATGGAGTACAAAGATATCAATGAGAATTGAATATTTTCAATCTGTTCTTTGAAAATGTCTTTCCTTTCTTCTACCCAATTACAGAACACTCCCGCTCCACAAGATGACATATGCCCAAAATGTCATCTGTTTTCCACATCCATCACAAAATCCAAGTGATGCATGAGCTTCTCCACCAGATCTGGATATGTCACTTCCTAGACTATCAACCTTAAACTGAAAGTATCTATTTTGCACATACATTTAATATACAATGAATCTGGATAGAATAATCATACTGGATATTCTCATTTAGAAAAGGGAAAAATGAGAAATGGAGTGCACACTGATTATTAGGTGAATTCTGAAATCTTGAGATTCTAAAAACATGAGATGTTCATACCCAGGTGGTAGAGAAAGTTATTTGATCAGATTCTTCATTCTCCTCTGGGATAAATTTCCCTGCCTATTGTTCCACAGAGTCCTTGGCTCTACTGTTTTAAACTCTGCCATTTCCTCTGATCATCCTAACCTGTCTTCAATGAATGTTGTAAAATATTCCCTCTTTGAGAATTCTACAATCTTCAAATCCTGATTTTTAGTCATAAAGAGTTTGGGGACCCCAAGATTATTTTAAGACTTAAACATCAAATACTTTTTTGTCCACACTTTGATTTTTGTTTTGTTTTGGTTTCAAAATACAATTTCCTCCAAATATTAGATTTCTGATTTATTTGTCTCTGTTTAGTAATCACAAGCCAAGTTATTTTTCAGATATAATTCTAGAATCTGATTTTATTCTCATAATTCTGAAGTCTTATACCTTTTCAATTTAAGAGTTACTTCCTTGAGACTGTCTGGAACAGTAGATGGGAAGACTACACTCTAAATCTGATCTTTGCCCTGAGTAACTTTTTTCCACTGAAAAGTTACAACTTGAGTTACTTTAATCAACTGAAAAGTTTCAATTGGGCCCTGGTTTCTCAATGTCTTTTTAAAAGCCAAATCATATGGAGACAAGGAGTAGTAAGATTTTCAACCATCCAAGGATATGAATTTCTGGGCTTTATTTATTCTTTTTATTTCTGCTTACAAATTATCCAGTTATTTCTTGATCTCATCTTGCTCTGTAATACCTTTCCAAATATAGTCAACAGTAGTTATCATGCACTGTTAACAGTCTGTTTTTCCTTCTCTTCCCCTAAAATTACAAACTCAGTAAGTTTTGTCTTTCATTTTATTTATAATAGAAGTACCTTTTATAAAGCTTTTTGGCCTCTGGCATAACATGGATCTTCAACTTTCCAGGCTAAGACATCAGTTTTTTTTTTTTTTTTTTTACCCTAGTGCTTCTCAACTCATAACCCTATGCCACATGGTTTAGAATTTTTATTTTGTTGTTATGACAGTACATCACCCCTGGTATCAATTCTTCTTTAATAAGATAGAATAAACTATGCCACAGTAACCAATAAACCATCAAATCTCAGGGTCATAATAGAAATTCACTTCTTACTCAGTCCAATGTAAGTTTTGCAACTCTCCTCTAACCAATGATTTAGATCCCAGAATACTTCAGTCTTATATCTCCATCATCTTGTAAATTCCAGGTCAATCTGGCTTTATTCAGCCAGCAAATAAGGAGAAGATAATGAATTTGGGGAAGGCACACTGGATTCTAAGCCACAAACAGCTCCCCTTACATTCCTTTGGCCAGAATTATTCTAATTGCTAACCCAAGTCTAACAAAGACTAGGAATTAGAGGAGAACGCAGATATCATTGGATATTAATGGTATCTACTATGGAGTCATCCAAAATACATGAAAATTTCTTTTAGAAATAGAGTAGTGAAAAATGTATACTAGATCTAAAAAATAATATTCATCACAATGTATTTTAATAGACTTTTTTTTTGTGAAGATAATGTATGCAAAATACTTAGGACAGGACCTGACACTTAAGAGCTCGATAAAGTGTACTTACTATTTTTATAATGTTTGCGATAACTGCTTCCTTACATGCAAATGGAAATTGGGATACATGCTTTTGAATATTTCTTTCAAGCTAAACATTGTATATTTCTAATTATTTCATTTTACCTAATGAATGAGACCTAGAAGAGAGCATTTACATTAAGAAGATTTCCATCTTTGGTAAGAATGTCCTACTTTACAAGTTTTATTAACAGATTCTCTGACAGGTACTATTCTTTTTTCTTTACTCTTAAGTTTGTTTTTCATATCAAATCATCACTGAGATTGATAAAATAAATTTGACCCCTCTTCTCAAAGCCCAAAAGAGCTTGTTGATATGACTCTCATTTCCTGATGGGTTGAATGATCTTGTCTTTCAGCCAAACACAAGAAAGTAAAACTAACACTTAACCTCTAAAAGCCAAAATAGTTCATCAAGGCCATGGATAACCTAGAAAACAGATTTGTACATGGCAAAAGTGCCACCCCCTTGACATTTGTAATATCATCAATAAATTTTTTCTGTGGTGTTCTGAATGTGCAATAGAGAACAAGAAGAAAAGGTCATCCTTCCTTTACAAAGAGAGCTCCCTTAGTGACTAAGGCCAGACTATGGGAAGATTCAGAAGAAAAGTTAGATCAATTCTCAATTTCCCTAAACCTCAGGAACATACAATTTAATAAAGAGTCCCAACAGTTCTAGGATACAAATATAAATTAAATAAAACAATCTTTTAAATATATAAATAATATGTATTTATATATTTATATATGTATGAAAAGTATATACATATATAAATACCTATATTGGCACATTTACGTAAGTACTCATAATTTAAGAAAATGGGAAAAAATAATGGATTAAGAAACAGTGGTTATTATAGGTGAGGGTTAGAAGTGAGGTGGAGTGAACTTCTGAATAGCCAAGAGCAATGACAGCTGCCTAATGTACATCTTCTTATATGTCCTCCAAAAATAATTCAAAACAATAACAAGTGACATTCAAATTATGAAACATGATGTCTGCACCTAAAAACAAGTTTAAATGAAAAAGGAAATAAAAACACCAAATTTCAGTTAGCCATTACTTGTACTACAAATACAACTTTTTTCTGTAAGCAAGGTTAGTCTAAAACACACACACATACACACACACAGACTTTACCTATTAAGAGAAAATGGGAGCTAGTGGCAAGCCTGAAGTGTCTCTGAGAGAAGGAGAAAGTTCACACAGTGTGAAAATACCAAATTAAACTTCTAGTAGCTTGGAACACTGATTCCAGAGCTAGAATTTTCTGTAGGTGATCATAAATAGCAGATTTCAAATGACATAGCTTCCAAAAGAAACAAAAACAAAAATAAAGAAAAAAAACTTTTAGAAATTCAGTCAAAAGAGAAATATTAGGACCTAGAAATGCTTCTGTGCCACCATAAAAACAGAAACTTAGTAATGAGGCTGGGCTTTGTCACAGTATTAGCAGAGAGCACCCATGAATTATGAACTTTTCAGCCACACCCAAATCTACAAAATAATTATAAAATTATATGTCTACAGATAATTCGTACTATGAGAAAAAATTTAAAATACGAACATATCTCAGCTCTTGAAATACATCTCCAACTTCAAAAAAAAAAAGAAAAAGGATACATGAAATAAAAAAGTTAATACAACACTGCAAACAAAAGTGTACACTCAGGCAAGCATTTGGAGACATGAAAAAAAAAAAAACACTTGATTCAGATATTCAAAAATTAAAGACAGAAATGTACAAGATAGCCTAGGAAGAAATAAAAATAAAGTGCATTGAATCAAAGGAAATTAGGAGAAAAATAAAAAAAAAGTCACCTCATATATGAAAAATTAATTACAAGGTGAAAATTTAGTAAGAGACTTTGAAGAGAGTTAGGAAAGCAACCAAGAAAATAACAGTGATATAAACAAAAAAAGTGTATCAGAGAGAAAGTAGTGGAAATGGAAGACAGACAAAGAAGGAATAATGTTAGTATAACTGGAGCCCCTGAAGAACCTAAGCAAAGCAATGAAACAAAACTAACATATAACTATTTCCTGAGAAAACATAGTAGAAATAAAAGACCTTAATTTACATATTGATTAGATCAATGGAAAAGCTAGAAAAATTTGTTTGTAAAAATCTACTCTGAGATATTTCCTAGTTAAAAAAAAAAAAGTAAACTTCAAAGATTAAGAGAAAAAGCTCTCAGGGCTTCTAGACAAAAATATCCAATAAAACTTCCAAGACAAAGATACAAAATAACCACCACAGAAACAGTTGTTACAGAGAAGAAATATGAATAGATACTAAATTATGTGTAAAAGTATAAGGAGAAACAGGATATGTATATCATTTAGTAGTAATTATCTACAGGATGCTTACTAATTACAAAAGTAAGAATAAAAATTTTAATGTAAAATTATTATAGATATCATCTTTAACCAAGTGATTACAATGAACACAATCATGAATGGAACAAATCAACAATATGTGCCTTCAGATATTAAGCAATGAAAGAAACACAACATCACTTCCATCATATTACTGCTCAAAATTCACATCAATCTAATCACAAGGAAATATCTGATGCATTCTACAAAATAACTGGCCAATATTCTTCAAAATTTCAAAAAAGAAAATTATTTATAAATTAGATAACAGTGTTATATTAATATTAATTTCCTGATTTTGATAACTATACAATAGTTGTGTAAGGAAATGTCCTTGTTTTTAAGAAATACAGTATTTGATGTAAAAGGCCACCATACCTGCAACTTACTCTACAATATTTCAAAAATATATATTTGTATATGTAATTTTTCATGTAAATACATTTATATTTTATGAAAACATAAAACAAATATATCTGTATATGCTTAAATATGTTATGTATATAAGTATGTAAATACATGTGTATATGTATTTATATGTTTCTCCACACGTCTATGTGTTAAGAGAAAGAGAATAAATTACAAAGCAAGAAGGGAATATTAGTATTTGTAGAATATGAGTGAAAGGTAAAGATATACAGAAACTCTGAATTATTTTTTGCAACATATATATATATATATATATATATATGTGAGAAATCATTTTAAAGTAAAAACAAAACAGAAAAGCAAAAATGTAACCATTTTATATAAGGAATGGTGATATAACTAACTTACTGAGCCACTAAAAATTATCTGATTCAAGTTCACCCAAAATATAATAGTTTGTTACAAGATCACAATTATCAGATTATCTTCTCATCAGTTATGTAGTTTAACTGGCCCACCTGGTCCAGATTCTGTAAACACACATATATATACTATCACATGCTGACAAATATACACACTCATGCACACATTTACATACATATGTACAAGTGAGCTCATATGCAATTGTTTTTTTCAAAACTAATTTGAAATTTTAATATATACTGCAGGATGACATTTGACAATATGGACCTAGAATCAGTCGATCCACTTTGTGCAAATCTGCAGTTTGAAAAATATTACTTTAAAAGTATGCTACCTCAAATATAGTCTAAGGACAACAACCAGAAGGACCATCTTTTAGGAGCTCAGAATTACAGAGCTTTAACCTGCCCCTATCTCCAGATATATAGAATTAGAATCTGCCTTATAATGAGATTCTTCAAATAATTCTTGTGCACTTAAGTTTGAGAAATAATATTCTACTCATTCTAAGTTCAGGTGACTTTCCATCTCATAGAAGAATTTTGAGGAAAGATTTAAATCCTCATGCATTTTAAAAAATAATATTTTAATGTTTTGTGTCATAAGTTGTAAATAGTCGCAAAGTATATATGTGTATATATATATGTTTATATATATATATATTTGCATTTTACTTTAAATAAAAACTTTTCCATATTTATCTAATGGAATCTAATACAATAGTGATTTGATACCCATGATTATCTATTTATGAAAATACATAAATAAATCCCTCTTTAATAATCAAAATTTATATCCTTTTTTCATTCCCAAAATCATAATTTCAATCATCTTCCCCAAAGAATTTTATCTTAAATTAATAATTTTATCTTAAATTAAAAATATCATATTTATACACACATCTAATTTTCAAAACTTTCCTCTGGATCAAGTTATATTGCAATTAATCAAGTAGAATTAATCTCTTACAAAAAAATACACAAGGTTTTTTTTTTTTTTTCTTTTGGCAGTTAATCTCATAATGAAAGTGATGGAAGCATTGAGTAATGGAAGGTTTAGCCAACAGTAGCATTTCAAATTATACCTTGCTTAGCCCAGGGTAATGTTCAGTTATAAGATGGGGTGAAAGCATTTTTTTTATTTTGTTAAGTGTGGGTGAGTAGAGCAATGATGAAAGGGAATGATTTTTAAAAAATCTATAACTATAATTGGGTTCAGAGGAAAATCAGTTTAAAAAAAGAGTACATGAGAGTTGAGAATATGAAACTTGATTCCCTAAACACTATTCATTCTCATGTATCCTTTACAAAGTTTTTGCTTATCCCAACTCTGAAAGAACTCCAGTTGGAGACCCATTGCACTAGAGAGTAAGTCTAACACAGATATAACTAATTTCAGTACATATGCATAGGGTTGTGAAATACCCACTATCTGCTACACAGCACAGAGAAATGAGCATTTGTCTGTCTAGGGTGTAAAATAAGGCTACCAGAAGGAGTAATATTTAATTCCTGATTGATAGCAAAGGAACCAACATATATAAGGGCACAGCATATTAATGAAAACATAATGACAAAAGATGAGACAGGCCAACTTTTAAAGGTACTTCTAGGCTGAGCTTATATTGGGCATTATTTGCAGAACAATGACTCATATATAAAATTTTTAAAATGAGTTACATGATCAGGTTTTCTTCAATAATCTAAATTTAGGAACTTCTAACCTGAGGTTAGCAAATACCTGAGAGCTAAAGAATGCTTCTGAAACATGAGAATCAATAACAATGTTAAAAAACAAACAAACAAAAAACAGAAGGAAAAAATCAGTTTTCCTCATAAATGCACTGCTATTTTTTTAAATGTATGAAGATGTAGTTGTGGCACAAAAATAATTTGAAAGGGTACCAACAATGGTGTTGTTTGTGTATTTAGCAAGAAGTTGAGAGAAGAGGGTCTTTCTTATATTTTCCCAATCAGTAGACACTTACCATGAGGGTGTAGTCCAAATATTTTTTTGCTATAAAAAGTGAGATCAATTCTGTGCAAGAAAGGTCTGATTATTCATTAAATACAAATACAAAAATGGAATAAGCTGGCATAAGTCTGAAAAAGGACATTCAGCAACTTTCAAAGTTATGAAGAACACAAGAGAAAAAGGACTGCATTCCCTTCTGCAGAGTATCTTACTTTAGGCAATCTCGATATTTAAAAATCTAGGTTTATATAAAGGCTAAATTTAGAAATTAATTATTCACTTTTTAAAGGATTCACAGTAGGATATAAGTCAATAGAAAACTCTCTAGCATATTTAAAATAGAATTCAATTTACATGCAACTTTTCGGAAGCGTTCCTATTTTACCAAACAAGGTCAACTTGTAAGCCAGTTTAGTACACTCTTCAATTGTCATGCCATGAAGAAATAGAGCCCAACAGTTTTTAGAAATACAAGTTTGCTTCTATGACTCTGAGTGACTGCAGTGTTCACAGTCCACAGGTCACCTTTAAAGCAAAGCAAGTGTGGAATCTGAAAAACGAAATGAACAAACAAAACAGAAACAAACTCATAGACACATAAAATAAATTGGTGATCACTAGATGGGAGAGGAGTGCAGGAAATGGGTGAAAAGGTGAAGGGATTTAAAAGTACAAATTGTCAGTTATAAAAATAGTCATGCAGATGTAAAGTACAACATAAGAAACATAGCCAATAATATTGTAAGAACTACATATAATGACAGGTGGATACTAGACTCATAAGGTTGATATCACTTCATAAGTAATATAAATGTCTAATCACTATGTTGTACACCTGAAATTAATATAATATTGTTTGTCAATTATAATTGAAATATGAATTAAAAATATCATTCATTGAGTGATCTACAAAAGTCATAGAATAAAAAAAATAATTCAACAACAAAAAAGACATGTTAAACTACCAAAAAAAGAAACAAATACTTTTTATGCTTAAACTATCAACGTTAGTATCATGTAACCATGGTGCAATGGCCACAGCTATTCAAAAGGGATCAACACTTGACCCATAGAATAGGTGTCATTGAGGAATCTAACAGGATTAGCCCAAAAGTAGCTAATTGTTGGAAGATGAATTGCCAACCCATCCGATTATAACTCTTGAATAATTTGAATGTGAATTCTATAACGAGGTAAAGATTTAGTCACCAGATGTTAAAAAAAAAAAAAGAAGGAAGTAGTAACTGAGTCATCATATGTTAGGTCATTATTAATTACAAGAGAAAGAAACTCAATTCAAATTAATATAAGTAAATGAAAAATTTTATCCATGCAATTAAAGGTATAAAAGTAAATGGAATTCAGTAGTTAAATCCAGATGTTCAAACAAAAAAGGAAAAAAAAAAAAAACAGTCATTGGGACTCTGCCCCTTTTCATATCCTGGTTTTGTTTTCTCATTTATTGACTTCATATTCAGACAGTTTTCTACAAATGATAACAAAAATATTCACCGGCAAGTCCTCATGAAACATTTTTACCACTAGTTTTAATCAATTTGATAAAACTATATGAAATTTTCTGGTGTCACTGAGTATAAAGCTATTTTCCAAAGACAACTTTTCTCATTGATGACAATCCCAAACATGAGAGTGTTGCATACATTTCAAAAGGTGCAAAACTCTATTAATTTCTTTGGAAAAATTTTCTCAAGCAACGCTTAAAAAAATCACCTAATAAGTTTGCTAAGAACTCAAAATTGAAAGTGAAAGTTATTTAGTATTCTTAAAAACCCTCCACCTCCGCTCTCTTGCTATTTGCTCCAGCCATGTTTTCATTTCCAAAGGCCCATAAACACTGTCCAATCCATCACTGGCTTTATGGACTTGAACAAGTCACTTAAATAGCTATGCATCTCAATTTTTCATCTGTATGGAGATAATAAGATGGTCAATTTCAAAGAGTTGTGAAAATTAAATTATTAAATAAAATAATATTTGTAAATTTCCTGGATTAGAGTTTGCTATGTTGTGGTTCTTAACTTATGTTTATTCTTTTAGAAAGTGGACTCACGAGTGCTATGATGAGCATTAATGGAACAAAAGGCTATTTTATATATATCTGAAACCAGATATCCAATTATAGCACATATTACAACAGGAAATAATCTTTGTATGCTGTCAGAAGACCAGGTGCTAGTTAGTGTAAACTCTCCAGGTAACAACAAATAAGACCTTACATAATTCTCTTCATTCTTTTGGGCTTTAAGTTTTCTCATTAATAGTAAAAAATGAGTGCTTAGACAAAATTACTTCTAGAGTGCCTATGTAGGTAATACCTTCTGTGTATGTAACATAACTTCTGTGTATGTAATTCTTCAGAGAAATTTAAATCTCTACAACCATTTAATAGACTTTTATCTTCAGGGACAATAAATTCCAACTTAATTGATGCAAATGATAAGGAATTTATTACCTCCCATAATAAGAAGACTGAACAAAGGATGATTTTAGAGTTGATTTATTCAGTGGCTCAATGATATTTTTATGATTCCAAATTCCTTCTACTTTTCCACTCGTCACCCTTAGCAAGTTGATCGAAGATGGTTACAATAACTCTAAGCAACATATATAGCACATTGCTGTCCAGAGAAAAAGAACACTATCTTCTTAAACATTTTTTTAAGAAAAAAGAAAGTATCTTTCAGAAGAACCATAGCTAGGGTGACTAAGTAATTTATCCTCCAAGAAGAGACTATTTTGAGAATGAAAATGGGACCATGACTGGCTTGCACTAATCATGTTTTGCTATCTGCATGAGAAAAAGGCTGAGGTTTTCCTCTCCAGGAACTTGGAAGGTGAATATCTACACAAAGACTGGAATAGTTGCTGAAAAGGCAAATAACAGTGTCTGTTATAGCTATTAATGACTGACTGTTCATGCATTCTCTCCAGTCTCATCTCTTGCTACTCTTTGATTTGCATTTACACCCAGAACAACCTGAAATTCTAGGACACATCATGTGCTATTGCTCATCTCTGTTCTTCCTTTCCCCTTTGCCTAAAATTATTGCCATCCATCCATTGTCCTCTGGTCTCTACCTAACTAATGATTCTCCATCATTAAGGTAAAAGTAATCTCCCTCCCCCACCTTCCACCCACTACTTGCTTTGGGTGGGATGGTCACTTTCTCGTGCTCTCATAGGACTTGAATTTCTTCCTCTACTTTTTCACTGTGTAGGTTTGGCTTGAGTGTTGTTTTGCCATTCTAAACTTGGAACTGAATGAATGAAGGCAGAGACTATTTTATTCATCTTTGTATCCTTGGTGCCTAGCACAGTCAAGCATAAACTCATAAAACATGAATTAAGAAATTAATAAATTATAATCTGGAAAAGACAATTTGAATTCTTTTTACCAAGTAGGGCCTGGGATTTGTATAAGCACAAATGTTATGGATGTGGGATGACCCAGGAGACCTAATTCCTAGTGTCTGTCCTACCCAGTGCAAATAAAAAAGTCTTCAGCTAAAAAGTAAAGTGAGCTAATGGGGTCTAAAGAAGAAAAGAGCAGGGCTGGCTCCTGACAACATCTGGGGTTGGGAGAGACATCCCTATTATTAGAGTATAATTAACAACTTTTCTCTCATAGACATTAATTTATTTTGTCGTTAAATTAATTAAATTAAGCAAGCCTTTAAATCACTACTTTTTTCTAGAAGGAGATAAAGAGTTTTAAGTGCAAAATCAAGGAAAGTCTTCCACCATTTTCCTGCCCCTAAAGAGACAGAGAAGAGTGAGGCTGCCTCCTGAAGGTAGTTACTTTCGGCTTCCCTGAGAGAGGGTTGGGTGCAAGAATCACATTTTACAGGGAATGATGGTTGATTGTTCTCTACAGACAGTGAAACAGGAAGAAACTACCAGCAGAATGCATTGGAAATCATCACAGGTCTGGATCCCACTGTAGTTTTGTGCATGCGATCTTTTTAATAGTTAAGAGATTTATTCTAATAGCTATAAATTACAGTGCTTGTCACAATTAAAACTAAAACCAAGTATACAAAACAGTTGATTAGTAATGGTGTATCGAAAGCAGTAAGAGTTTCCACAACACCAGATTTCTGAGGTTTTCCCCCAAGATAAAGTTTAACAGCTCCTGCTTCTTCAGTGCTTATCAAAATACAAAAGAAAAAAGTAGAGATTGTTGTTTTTGATGGCCAATCTGACCCTTGTAGTCTGAGGGAATGAAAACGCACGTGGAAGTGGTGTTCCAAGGGCCTGGACTGCAGGATGACCCGCCACCCACCCGGTCGCCTAGCTCCTGCTGGTGAGACTCAGACAACCTGGAGCAAGTGAGCATGTGTGGGGACCACCGGGCTTCCACTGTGGCCACAGTGGTCCCACCAAAGCATCCACACTGACCAAAGGGAAGGCGAGGGTCCCTCTAAGGGGTCCAAGCAGTGGCGGCAGCCCCCAGCCCATCCCTTCGGCAGCAGTGTTAGCACAGGTACCAGCACAAGCGTTATGGAATGCGGGGTGATCCAGGAGACAGAGCCAACCACAGGGACTGTATGTGACCATGCAGAACATGTCGTGGCTGGTTCTTCCAGCTGCATGCTCCAGATGAGAGACAGACCACGGGTGAACTGGACTCAGGCAGTACCTGGAGAACCTACACTAGGCAGAGTTCTCCCTTCTGTGTGTTCAAGTGTGTCCTTATCTCATATTTGTAACTATTATTAAAAATGAACTGAGGATTAAAAACCAACCACCAAAATGAATCTCAACACAGATCTAAAGCTCAGAGGAGGTGAGTCAGGCTGGTCTGACAGAGATTCTTGGGGATATCCGCGTGCTTAAAATCCCTTCTCAGTATTAAACAGTGGGTCGGTTCTCTTTTTACAAGTGATAAAGCTTAGTAGTATTGCATAGGAATTCCTGTAACTGTCTCATGGGGAACAAGAACTATTTACATTAAATAAAAACCCAGTTGTGTCTGCACGTATACAGAATGGCGAAGCACACTGGCAACCACCATGGAGACAGCTTCTGGCACTCACACCACAGGGGCACATCTGCCACTTGAGAGGAAAGGGAGAGCGGAGGAGGGAGGGACCGGGGAGAGAGGAGTGCGCCCCACTACCGGTTCCGTGGTTGATTGGACAGCCAGTCCAGTTCCTCATACAGCCCAGTCCCACTGGTGACTCAGGTAGCCTTAATGTACCGGTTTCTGTGGCGCAGAGAGTGCAGGCCCAGCTTGTCTGTGATCTTGGCAACAGTGTTAGCTGGCACTGGAGAGGTCCTGCTTGTTTGCAAACACCAGCAGGATAGCATCCCTGAGCTCGTACTCCGCCAACATCTGCATGAGGGCCTCGTCGGCCTGGTTCACGTGTTCTCAGACATTGCTGACAACCACAAAGATGAGACTGTGTGTTCTGGCAGTAGCAGCGCCACAAAGGCCTGATCTTGTCCTGGCTGCCCACGTCCCACACCATGACGCTGACAATTGTTATACTCCACGGTCTCCACGTTGAAGACAGTGGTGGGGATGGTGGTCAAGATCTCACCCAGATTCAATTTGTACAGGATGGTCTTCCCCGCAGCATCCGGGCCCACCATGAAAATGCACATTTTTTTTTTTTTCGTTTTTTTTTTTCCGGAAAAAAAAAAAATAAAAAAAGGCTCTTGAACTGTTTCACAAAGATATTCTCCATGCTGTAGACCGGAGGTAGTGACACTGGCCAGAGAAACCCTCCGCAGCTGCAGCGCTACTGCTGCTCGGAGCCAGGCACTGGTTTCGCTCCCGCAGGATGAAGGATCGCGTGTGTGCCATTTTTTAAACTAGTTTTTTATTCGGTAAACTGAGAAAACAAATTCTATCTCATAAAGTAATTATGAAATAATTAGTTAGGCAACATAAATAAAGTGCCAAGAACTTAGGCTTTCAAAACGCTACCTTCCTCCTTCTCCCTTAAACTGAAAGTCAAATCTGACTTCAGATAAAGCTCCCAAGAAAAAATCAGAACCTTACTTTCTGCAAGCAAAAACAAAAACAAAGCTGTACAATAAAATGATTACATCATCAATTCCTTATATATTTACTCACTCCATCTAATTCGTCCAGATAAACTTCTTTTTTGATCTCATTTCCATGACTTCTATAAATTTTGTTCTCTTCTCAGTTCACTCTATCCTTCTAACCCCAAATCCATTTATCACTTCTACTCTTTTCCTTCAAATACTACCTGAACCCCCTCAACTACCTAAAAACTCTCCCTAATTAAAGCAAAAAGTGATATGGTTATTTCTTTATAATTTTTTTCATGCAGAGATCAATGAAACAAAAAAGAATATTGAGTATAGTGTATGCTTATATTGAAATACGCACCGTGCATTTAGTTTTTATTGAAAATTTCTAACCACTTTTTTTTTCAGAACAATGTCTGTCTTTGATAGATTTGTTTTGCAATTCAAACTCTTAGAAGGTGAGACTCTTTTTGAATTATAGCCTAGGGGATCTTTTTAGAATTTTATGTTTTTAAAGACTGTAATAGGACAATCTTTCTGAGATACCTTACAGCTCTGGAGCTCTGTGAATCTATGAGTCAGTGGTTGTCCCTGGCTTCAAAAAAAGCACACATTGCAACTGAGGCACCCTCATAGACTCTTAATAGCAGTTCAGTTTTAGAATGGAGATGCAAATATTGGCCTAGACCCAGATATTTTAAAAGATAATAATGGAGAAGTGAACTGCTGTAAGAGTGCCCCAGATTTAGAGAAAGATGAAGCAGAATAGCTTAAGTCTATTCTGAAGTCCGATGGCTAAGTAGATAATTCAATTGCAACAGGTCTTAACTTTACCATCAAGTAGATATTCTTCATATTTAACCTTGAAGCAAAAACATGAGTAAATGTAGAACATGTACTCTAATATGATTTTCTGGCCTGACTGATATATAATAAAATCAACCTGCAATTGAACAACTCTGAGTGATGTTGACAGAGGTGTTGAGTGCTTTTTCCTCTTGATCTAACAGAATAAGAACTAAAAGCTGCATTAATTTTTTCCCCCTTTAATTAAGACTACAGTATTATCAGGCGTTAGAAGACTGAACAAAATGCACAAATGAATTGCCATTTAATTAAGCTTTCTAAGAAACTTTTGAAGGCAGCAGATTAAATATGCTTTTATTTTTTGCAGTTTTTATATAAAGTTTTAATTGTTTTTCTCTTAGTCGATAAATTAAAAAATATAAAATCAACAAAATGTAAGCTGAGAAGAAACCAATAATTATTATTATTTTCTTTTTTAGTTATTGCTTATGTCAGGAGGCAAGCATAGAGAATTTTCAGTGGATACATCCTTATGTGTTTGGAAGGTATGCATATGGTCCTATGCCTTGCTTAAGATGATAATTCTAACAATAAGCATTGTAAATTCTTAGGGGAAAATCACATTAATTAAAAAAGCTGAATTTAAATATTCTTAGTCTCTTATATAGCGGTAACCAGCATATGAGTTAGGTCTAAAATTTAGGTCTAAAGATCTCTGAGTGTAGAATATGATTGCATGCCCTTTAATAACCAAATTAAAATGTTTTTAAAGCTCCACCCACTTAACTAGCAGTGACCTCAGTCTTTTATATAGGTTTTCTCTCCAAATATATATTAGAATTCCTAAAGATAGTGCATGAATCACCTAACATATGTTTGTCATCACTCCACCATTACTAACTTCCAGGGATCAAGAAGTCAGCCATGCTCATGAACAGTTTCAGGTGAGGGTTTTCTACTGCCTGTTAGGGGAAGAGCTGTAGTGAAAATTCTGCAGTTTTAATGATGTGTGATCCCGGTGGAGCCACTGACCTCATGCTTTCCTCTCCATCTCTTCTGCCCTCAAATGACACTAAATACTTCTCTTCTGGCCTGATTTTACCTTCCATTTATCTCTCAGGATAAAAAGAACAGTCAATGGAAGTTATCTGGAAAATCTACCTAGACTGCAGTTTTATGGCTTTCTGATAACGTGGATAGTCATTTTTCTCGAGACTCAACCACCATACCCAGATGGAAGGGCCAGATGGCTTCCAGTGTCAGGTTCATATTCTCCTCTGTCTAGAATAACACTCTTTTACATCTATATGCTTATCTAGCTAATTAATGAATCAGGTCCCAGTCTAGACTCTTCTCTTAAAGTATATTTGTATTTATTGATCTTATCCCTTCCTATAATCATACTTCATTTGGGTTCTTCAGACTCATTTTTTATTTATCAGCCATATTTTTATGGAGGAGGAGAAAGAATGGAATTCCAATCTCTCTCCCCTCAGTCAACTCTGAGAATTATATTAAAATGCATGCAGATATTTAGAAAGGTTGAGTTCTGTTTATTTCTCAAATGCAAAGAGAAATGTTGGGAAAGAAATATTTAGAAACTTCCTTCTCAAACTTCATATAACTTCTAGGCTCCTACATCAGTTAAATGATCACTTACACATAATTACCATTTATTTATGTGCCTAAATTATAGGAAAAACACTGCTGATTAGCAGAAGTATACAAAATATATGATAGTTTTTTTCTCTAGGAGGTTAAGAGTTTAGTTCAGTAGTTTTTTAATGAGTTTTATGTTTATGTGCTTTTAAAGCAGTTGATTACACTTTTATTGTATTTTAATATTTAAACTTTTTAAAATTATAATAAAACTAACACATTTGAATGTGTTATATTTTAATTTTTTACACACTAGTGGATATTAACTCATTAACTTGTATTGCCAGATTAATTTGGCTTGGAGTAGACCTTAGAATAAAACTTTGTTTTTTTTATCTTAGTTCAAATAATTGAAATTTTTATAAATGTGTAATTGATTAGGAAAGATATAGCTTGGCAATGATATCTTTAATTATCCTTACTAATGTAAAATTGTATAAGGAAGTACATTGTTATATTTCTTTAAATGTCAGACAAGTTCTTCATCTATTAAGTTTCTGTACTTGAGATTTAATGTGCTGTATTATGATATTTTCAGTATTTAAATTTTAGTATTTATTCTGTTTTATTTTTGCTTATTTTTTAATCTTACATAAAGTTAAGGTCTTGATATTTTTTATGCTTATATATGTATAAACATTTTCAGAAAAAAAAGCCTTGAAATTTTAAGTTTGAATTTCATAAGTAATTGAAATAACCTGAAAAGTTTTGATATATGGGATGAATATTTGACATAGATGACTAAGATATCTAAGTCTTTATTTTTTTCTATGATATTAAACAGTTCTTCAGGTTAGAAAACATCAAGAACATCTTACCTAACAATGATGCTTTTAAATGGTTACATAATTCATTCACTGACACTCCAAATTAAGAAATTCCAGCATTTATTAGATATTATTATTAATTCAAATCTGAAACAAAGTTTCCAGTATTTCTCTTTCAGACTTTTGGATAAATTTTATTAAAGGGTATTCTGGCATTGCAAGGAGACCTATCAAGAAAAAAAAAGTTAATGTCATTTGCAATTTCTTATCAGTATATATTATATGATTCTCTACGCTGGGCACACAAAACAAAATATAAAATTAAATTGTATTCTTATCTTACTATAAGATAACAGAATTAAAAAATTTGTGTGTTATAAAATAGCCTCCTTTTTTTTGTGGTTGACTTCATAAAGTAATACAATTTTAAAATCTGAAACAATACTGCTAAAACATTTGAAAGCCCACTAATTTAGTAAATGTATTATGAAGTCCTTGATAATGACTGAAATATTTTACATTAGATTGCATTTGAATTTTCAAAAGATAGATGGCTTGGAATCCAAAAAACAAAAAATGATAATAGTGATATATTTTCTAGCGAAAACAAGAAAGAATGAATAAACAATTTGGTCTCCCTTAACCTCCCATTGATTTTTAGAAATTAGAAGAAATTGAAGCTATAGGAAGAAACTAGGGAAAAATATAGTATTATCTGAAAAAAGGATGACAATAAAGGCAAGTAGATAGAGGTAAGGTAAATATTGAACATAAAGGTAGATATTTATTTTATAATAATAATAATTTACATTCATAGAGTTGTTCATTTAAAAAACATCTTACACGCCCTTTGCTTTTAGGAAAATGTAGCAAACATACTTTTCTCTTATTTCTCCAAATAAGTACAACTAAAAATGCTGGATTTCATATATAAAACAACATAATAAGACCTGAAAAACACACAGTGGCGAGTTAAGAGGGTTTTCTTTTTGCTTTATAACCTCAACATAGAGCTAAATAGCTGGCAACCCAGAAATGTCAACAGGTACAGAAACAAAACAAAAAAGCCCCAACAAAAATCTTACTCTCACTAGACAAAGGACCAGAAGAGGACAGAAAACTTTCAGACAATATCGCCCTACTTCAACCAAGCATTATAGAAAAACTGTAGTCTCACCACCAGCCATTTAAGCAAAGGCTGATTGGGGAGCCTAATTTCGACACTCCTGAGGCTGTAATCAGGTGTCCAAACACCCCTACAAGGGTGCTATGAAGCCAAATAAGGACTCGAGCTCTTAATCAACCTGCCAGTGTCAGTCCAAATATCTGTATAAAGACTTCCTGACTCCTCCAGGCTAAGACGTCTCTTCCACATGCCCTCAAAACATAAATAGGACATCACAGAATATTATATTCTTTTGTTTCGGTACCTGACTCTCCCTTGGATTATGATGTACTTGAGTATAAGGATTGTGACTTTTATTTCATATCACAAACAATACTGGTTGGGGTTCAATAATGTTACTTTATGGTTGAATAAATTAGAAATTAATGATCTAATTATAGATTTGAGTAACACTGAATGTTATGTGAGAAGAAAATAATACTGTGAGATAGCTGGATGAGCTGTTTTCAAATATATAAAAGAATATCACAAAGGACCCTTTTGTTGTTGTTCTTATTGATCCAAAAGGCTGAACTAGGATTGACACATAGAAATTATGAGAAAGTAAATTTCAACTCAATAGGACTTGAACAATTTGAAATATAATATTTTGTTTTGGGAGGGCTTATAAGGTCATGTATTGATAATTTCTTCATTGAACAAATATTGGATGAGAGGACTAGTAAGTTATTAGAGGTAGATCTGCTCACATTTAATCAGAGAAAAACACCTCATTTTTACATTTTCCAGCGGTTAGTTTTTAAACAATTTGATTTTGGTTTACAATAAAAGAATTTTTAAAAAATCACAAAAATGACATACTATGTAGCGTGAGTTCAGAATTTTAAATTTAGTCGAGACTTTTTTCTCAGTTAAGAAGAGACAATTTTCAGCTCTTAGGTGAAAGAAAACCAACATATGCCTTCTTTCAATTTTCTAGGCTTTTTATTTGTTTTGATTTTATTCTGTTCTTGGCTTTTTTGTTTGTTTGTTTGTTTTAAAATATTTATTAAGTTCTTCATACAGGTAACAATATACGACAGCTTTACCTATGAGTAAAGTCTGTATTAATTTTGGAAAGCTTTCAGCCATTATAACATCAAATACTTATTCTGATAAATTCTCTCTCTTTTTTTTTTCCTTCTTCTGGTGTACCCATTTCACATATATGATATGATATCTTTGTAATTCTCTCATAATTCTTGGATATCGTCTTTTGTTTGTTTGTTTTCTTTTTGTTTTGCTTTTTCTGTTCTTTTCAAAAATTTCTCTTAACATATCTTTAAGCTCCCTAATTATTTCTGTGGTCATGGCCAGTCTATTAATGGGCTTATCAGTCATTGTTCATTTTTGATAGAGCTTTTACTTCTACTATTTCCTTTTAATTTTTTTTTTTTAGAGTTTCCATATCTCTTACATTATTCATCTGTTTCTGAATGTTGCTCAGTTTTCTACTGAGCCCTCAGCATATTAATCATAGTTATTTTAAGTTTTCTATCTGATAATTTCAAGCTCTATGTTATAACTGAATCTAGTTTTGATGTTTTCCTTTTCTCTTGAGATTATTTTTTCTTGTCTTCTACCATGTCTTTTAATTTTTTGTTGAAAACTGTATATAATCTATCAAGTAATAGAAACTAAGGAACTTAGAGTTTTAGTGTGAGGTTTTATGTTAATCCAGCTAGGAATTGAACTGTGTTTAATGTTTCCTATAATTTTAGATGCTAGAGTCTTCAATTTCTTGCATTTATCTTTCTGTTCTACCATGTTAACTGTGAGATTCCCTAATAATTCCTTGTTAACTAAAGTCTATGTCTTGCCACTCTTTGAGTTATAATTTTATTATCATGCTGGAACACTGTTTATGTGTTAGTAAAGTGCTGGGGAGAGGAAGTATTCTATACTTATTACTGTTTGGGGACAATTTGAACTCCTGTGTCACCCCAGCAGCATGGGGGCGGGTAACGATACAGAGTGCAATCAACATTTTTCCTCAGTTCTTCTCCACTGATGCAGCAAAAAATTACAGATCAGCGAGATTTAGAAAAAGATTTATTAAAAGTATATTTTAGAAGGAGAAAGGCACGCTAAGGAAGACTGCAGCCCTGTGGAATTTTAGGAAGTGGAAAGATAAAAGAAAAAGACAGAGTATGCCCCAAGGGAGAGCCGGGTTTTCAGCTAAGAGAGCTGTAACAATGCAGAAGTGGGAAGGTTTATATATGTATTGGGGCTGTGGTGGGTTACAAAGGCATTCCTGAGCGATTGGCACATGAGGTCATTTCAACTGACTCTTGGCTGTTATATGCGCATTTTGCTTAGTACACATGTGCTTACCCAGAATTCAGTCTAATTAGATTCATAAACTTCCAGGTATAAACATGATATTATACTGATGGTATAATGAGGCAGAGGTTATGGGCAGGTTAGGGTAGTACCATCTGTGCATGGTGCCTGTGGCTGGATTAAACTAGCTATGGATTACCGCCTCCCAGTCCTTTGTCTCCTGGGATGCAAGAGGAATTCTCTAATTACCAATAAAGTGTTCTTTGGGCAATCTCTAGTCTGGACCTCTATTCCTTTGTTCCTGTCGATCACATCTGACCAGCTACCTAACATACTGTTATGATTAAATCTCAATTTTCATGGGTTCTATGGGCAGTGTGACCTTCAGAAGCTTTTCTTGGCCTTTTCCCTCTCTTTTTGTGACACTGAAAGGATAAAATAGATTCTAGTTGCCTGATTGCATTTCCCCAGATCAAATAAGTCAGTGATAAAGTTGTTTGTCTTAGAGAATGGTCTTTTCTTATGGAGAATATTCTGGGCATATTTCAAAATGGTTACTTTTCCCTATACTGCCTAAAACCTGAGGGGATTTTTCTTTGATCAAACTTAATTTTGTTTAGCTCCAAAGTTCTGTTCCTTTGGCACAGTGACCCTTAGAGAGATCATTATAGCTACATATGCAGTTACTCAATGGGTAATAGGAAGGATGTATGAGAGTTAAAGAGTTAAAGTAAATAACCTGGGAGATATTTGAAGCGACTATAACATATAGTCAAAGAATCAGTCTCATAAAGTTTATAAGTATTGTTAAGCTCATCTTTAAGATGAAAAAATTGATTCTCTGAGAAGTAAATTATAACTAAAATGCAATATTCTAAGCAACATACTAAAAAACACTTGTAATTTTATATATTTATGAATTATCTTTTATATAAAGTCTTTCAGATACTAATTTCTTGAAAAGATTTTATCCTTTTACATGAAACATATCTCATAGTAAAAAATATTAAACAAAAATTTTACATAGCAGCTTAAATGTCATTTTATGACAAATTTTTTCTCTGTGAACATTTTTTACTTGGACATGCAAATTGATGAGAATATATTTGATTGAAATAACGTTTCTTCCAGACCTTACAGAATGTTTCACATTTTGAAAACTGAATAGGTTGATTAAATTCTAAAAGTTCCACAGGGATATCTTCAGTTCTAAAAAAATGAAAACATAATACTGAAAATGAGTAAACCACTCAGATAACTTTGTTTGAACATTGATAATTCATGGACATTTTCATTATACTTATTTTTTTATTTTCTTATTTTTTTCTTTATTTTTTTCAAGGTGGACTGAATTTTCACTAATTGAGGTACTGAATTTTTACCTCTACTACATAGAAGTAAAAGAAAGATACAGAAATCAACTTGTGGAATGTTGCTCTATCTCGGAAAAGATGAAAATACAGACAAAACAACTTAAATCTGGCAAATAACAAAAGCCACTGCAAGAACTAAAAATTATCTACACAAGATAAACTACAAAAACATGATAAGATAGTGGGATCTGTGAAGTTTTAACTTGGAGTTATTCCCAACCACTCCCCTTCTCAGTTCAATTATGTGGTAAAGGACATCCAGCAGCACTGTAAACAGTGGAGACATCTGATTGTTTTGTAAGTCTGTTAAAAGCACAATCACCAGAGCACAATTTGTCCTTCAAACTTGGAAGTCCCTTGGAAATTAGAATGTGTTGACTATTTGATTTGACTCAGAGCAAAGTGTGGAGTGTGTGTGAGTGTGGGGAGTGGGGCGGGGACAGGGGGTGCGGTGCTTAAACCTAGGGCATCACTGAAACAATGGCAAACAACTGGCAATATTTTAACTACCTAAGGTTGTAATTTTATCTGGGGCCAACAAGTGCCTACCTGGGAATTTAAAAGAAATCCTGGAGAACTAGACAAACAGAAAACTTTTAAAACTCCAATAAATTCCTAGGGATCTATAAGTCTGCCCAAGGCTGGGGAATGCTCAGGAAAGTCCAGGTAATTGTGAAAACAACAGTCACTCACCTCTAGCTTACCCTGTGGCTCTGGACAAGGTAAAAAGTGAAAGCTAAGGCTCAGTAAAAGCTAAGCAAAAGAAAACTTTTGTCTGAAGTTTGAAGTTGTGCCTTTTTACACAGATTCTTTTGGGGAAAAAAAGGCAGAAGTCATACAGACAAGGCTTTTATGAAAATTGTATAAACACTCTTTATTTAACCACTACATTATACTGAGCAGGGTATGACTCCTAGGAAGCTAGGTTGAAAAATAAAAACAAGAAATTAAAGGGGGAAAACACTAGCACAAAAGTCTGTGGGAAAACACTGAAAGGAACTCAAAATCTACAGAATTAGTCCAAGCAAGTGCTAAAAAAATAAGCAGCAATAATAAATAAGACAGCAAAATGAAGCTAGCAAACTTTGAAGGTGGAAAGTTCTGGATCCAGAGTTGTTTCAATATATTGTCGAACATCTCAAGGTGACAATATAAAAATTATAAAACATGCAAACTAACAGAAAAGTACATACATAAACATGGGAAAAAATTCAGTTGACAGAAAATGTCCCCAAAGGGGCCAGTTTTTTTACTTAATAGAAAAAAACCTTTAAATCGACTATTGTGTTATGTTTAAATAACTAAAAGAAACCATATCTGAAATATTAAAGAAAAGTATGTCAAAGGTAGAAATAGAAATAGAAATTCTATTTCACAAATAGAAAATATAAATACAGAAGTAGAAACTATAATAAATAATGAAATTGAAATTCTAGAGTTGAAAATTACCATAAATAAACAAACAAATAAACAATAATGAGAGGCGGGGCAAATTTTAGCTTGCTGAACAATGTATTAGCAAATATGAAAACACACTAATAGTGATTATCCAATCTGAGTAGCATAAGGAAAACAAATGAAAAAAAGAAACAGAGTCTCTGAGACCTGTGAGATGCCATCGAGTGTAACAATATAGACAAAGTATAGGTTCCAGAAAAAGAACAGAAGAAGCAAAAAATATTTTCTAAGAATTAATAGCCTAAAAGTTCCCAATGTGATAAAAACATTAATTTGTACATTCAAAAAAGTAAAAATCTTCAAATATAATATACACAAAGAAAGTCACATCTTGTCATATCACAGTAAAACTTTTGAATGTGAAAGAAAATCTTGAAACAGCAAAAGAAAATTATTTTTAATGTACAAGGGGCCCACAGTAAAAATTTACATGTAATCTTTCATCAGGAACCATGGAAGCCAGAAGAGAGTAGAATGACATTAGTAAAGATTGTTGACCAGGAATCTACTTCCTGCAACACTCCCCAACAAAAGGGGAACATTTTTGGAAAAAAAAGACATTTTCAGATTAAAAAAATAACAATTTTTCACTAGCAGACTCATTTTCAAGAAATACTAAAAGCAATCTTTTGTGTTGAAATGAAAGAACGTTAGACAATAACTCAAACCTATATTAATAAATAAATAACACTAGTAAAATATCTCATATGGATATTATAAGAGAGAATGAACTGTGTTGCTTTTTGTAACTTTCTTCCTCTCTTTTCTGTTCTAAAAGATAGTTGAATAAAACAATAATTATAAAACAGTGCTGATGGGCTTATAAAACACAGATGTAATTTGTATAAGATAATATTTATAAGAGAGTGGATATGAAGATGTATTAAAGAAACTTTTTTCTATAATAATGAAATCAAGTTAGTATTAACCTTAATTAGATTGTTTTAAGTTAAGATGATGATTATAGCCCTCAGGATAACCATTAAGAAAACATTTAAGAAAACTATAGTAACAAGAGATTTAAAGTTGCACTCTAGGAAATCTCTAGTTAATAAAAATTAAAGCAGGAATCAGAGAATAGAGAAATAAATAAAAAAATAAGACATATAAAAAAGATATCTTTAAATGACTGATGTACAACATCCTAACTTTCTAGAAATTATGTTAAATGTACATAAATACCACAAACAAAGGCAGAGATTGGCAGAATGTAGTTAAAAAAAATAACATGTAATCCATTTATATGCTCTTAACAAAATGTAAATTTTAAAATTAAAATTAAAATTATTTGAAAATCACAGGGCAAATTTTACAGAAAATATTTCAATCATTTTGTTTAAAAAAATAAAGATACAATAAAGCATAAAATAAAAGCATTAACTAAACCCAGGGTAAGAAATTAAGAAAGCATTCTAAAAGAGGTGCAACACATTGATAGAAGCCAAAAGGGCAAATGACATATATCTTGTTGTATCGTGTATTGGGGAGCAAAGAATTAGCTGTAGGCTTATAATTCATTCTTTCTCTTTATCCAGGAATGACCAGGAAAAAAAGAAATACGACACAGTCAAGTTCTCTTGTAAATATGTTAAGCAACAGATCTTCCAATGAACTTATTAGAGGCATTTACTAACAGAGAATACTGATCTATGAAATGTTATTAGTATGACACACTCAGCTTATTATTGCTTATTGTAAACAAAGCTGACACCTATGGATTTATGGACATGACACCCTATAAAATTTCATGTAACTAATGTGATTATTGGAGTATAAAATGAAGATACTTTATAACTAAAATACTCCTCCATGTAGATATTTCTAAAACTAGATACTAGATAAGATCTCTAATTGCTGTGACTCTGAGCTGACCATTGTGCTGTCTCATAGGAAAGGGTTTTCCAGATATTGGAATAGTGGGTGAGATATGGAATAGCCTAAGTAGACTTGGGAAGTGCTTAGTATCATTAAAGCCAAAGATTAGGGATAGGAGTGGTATAAGATGAAAGTAAGCTTTAAATGCAATAATAAACAGTTAGACTTTATTCCAAAGGCTATTAAGTCCCTAAAATTATTAAAGGAAGGAAATGAGATAGTCAGTTTTGGGGTTAGGAAGGATCTCATTGTCTGAAGAAAGAGAGCAAGCAAACAGAAGTAAGCTAGAGGCATATATAGATAGGAATATGAATTGGGATATTGTTATAATAAATCAAGAAGAAAAAATATAAGAATGTATCTAGAGTGACAGCAGTACAACTTTTTTAAAAAATAGACAGATATGAAAGCCTGTCTAAGTAATATATAACTAACAGGAATTGATAAATTTGTAGGTAAAAAAGGTGAAGAAAGAAGAAAACTTAGTTTTTGGGCAACTTAATGAACAGTGATGTCATTTTCTAGTATAGGAAAAGTAGGAGAAGTAACAGGCTTGCTGGAAGGGGTAAGATAACAAGTTAAATCTTGGAAATGCTCAGGTTTAGTTATATAGGACAAATATATGTGATGTATAGGAATCTGGGGAAAGGGTAAAGCTGTGATAAATTTGCAGTTTGGAGAGGTGCTGGCCTGGAATAATAACTGAAGTCATGGCAGTGAATAAGATCATCCAGGAAGAATCCATACAGTAAAGGGGCGGGGGGAATTCTCAGGATAGGATAGAAATCAGGGGAGTACAGCATAACTAAAGAACAAAAAATAAAAAATAAATAAAACACACATAGGACAAAATTCTGGTCAAGATGGCAGAATTCATAAATACTGTGTTTGTATCCTCTCATGACCACATCAAAATTACAACTAACTATAAAACAACAATAATTGAGAATCATCTGAAGTCTATCTGAACAGAACTTCTATAAATGAGGACACACAGAAGATGCATGTCGAGACTAATAGGAGGGGTGGAGACATAAAACAAGCTAATACCATACAATGTGTAACACTTAAAAATTGGAAGGGGTATCTTGGCTGTGGAGATCCTCCCTGAGGACTGAGGGATCCCAGCCCACACCAGGCTCCCCATCCGAGGGTTCCAGTGCTGGAAAGAGAAATCCCCATAAATTCTGGCTGTGAAAACCAGTGGAAATTGTGTCTAAGTGAGACAGAGAGCTGCTGGACTCCAGGCATCCTTTTAAAGGGCTTGCCACAAACTTACTCTCTAACAGACTCACTTGCTTTGAACTCCATCTTTGGGGAAGCAGTTCAAAAGATGCCAGAGACAAACAGGAAGGAATTAAAATATCTGGCTTCAGAGCAAGGGCTGAAGGGACAACTTTTTCCCAGAAGTATTGGCAGAAGTCATTGTCCCTTTGTTGAGCCCTTCTACCACCCAGTATGCAGACACAGGTGGCCTCCATATCTGAATCTCCATCAACCTGGCTAACACTGTTTGCAGTGCCCTGGGGATCTCCTGAGATCCTGCCCCACTCAACTTACAGGCCCACCGAAGCTGCTCCCAGTGGCTTTTCCATACAAACCTCCTGTTTTATCTCGTGCTGTAGAATTCCCTAAAAGCTCTGAAAGTTTATGAATTCCAAACAAGCATCATCTGGCCTCGGCATGCCATATACCTCTTGCTAAGAAGCCTCAAGTCTGACACTAATGCCAGGCAGCCTTAGTTCATAGCTTAGCCTCTTCTAGGAAACTTCAAGCCCAGCATAAGTGGCAACCATCTGCAGATCACTTCGTAACTCATACTAGTGGCTATGAGCAGGGCAAAGGCAGAGGCTGAACTTGGCCTGCACCAGAACCCCTCCCAAGATGCCTCAGAACCAACACACACAGTGGCAGTTCCAGATCACACCAGAACACCACTGATCCACCTCCATAAATGACATACCCAAAGGGCAGAGGGGGAAGCTACCAAAGCCTTGTTAAAGCAAATTCTGCTTCATAGTGTCAGCTCCTGCACAACAGCTCCTCCACTGTAATAATGACCAGTCCTAGAAATTAATCAGCCCAAGGGTCAACTCCTCCTATTGATGTAACCAAGTTTCAACTACAATAAAAGGGCACACACAACCCAGACAAAGAATACAGCTGGAGCACATGTCTCAGATGACCAGGGGAATTGAATTTCTGGGCCCCTACTACTACAGTCTGCTAAGATTGGAAGACATAGCACTACTACCTAATACATAGAACAGCAAAACAAAAGAGGGAGGTAACCAAAATGAGAAGACAAAAAAAAAAAAAAAAAGTGTTTCTAATGAAAGAACAAAATAAAGCTCCAGAAAAACATCTAAACAAAATGGAGACCAGCAATATACCAGATGCAGAATTCAAAATATTGGTTATAAGAAGGCTCAATGACCTCACTGAGTACTTCAGTAAAGAAATATAAAACATAAAAATGGAGATAAAAAATATAAAAAAGTCCTAGCCAGAAATGAAGAATACAATAACTGAAATAAAGAGTACATTAGAGGAAATAAAAAAATAGATTAGATGAAACAGAAGATTGAATCAGTGATTTGGAAGATAAAGTAGCAAAAAAAAAATAAAAAACCCAATCACTACAGAAAAAAAATTAATTTAAAAATATTTTAAAATTGAGGATATTTTCAAGGGCCTCTGGGACAACATCAAGAATACCAATATTTGCATCACAGGGGTACCCAAAAGAAAAGAGAGAGGGCAAGGAATTCAAACCTAATTTCAAGAAATAATGATGGAAAACTTCCCTAACATGGCAAAGAAAATAGATTAAAAAAAAAAAAAAAACAGGAAGCACAGAGCCCCAAAGGAGATGAATTCAAAGAGGCTCTATAATAAAAATACCAGATTAAAGACAAAGAAAAAAATTTTAAAAGCAGCAAGAGAAAAGCAGTTAGTTATCTTATGGATAACTTATGGGAGCTCCCATTAGACTGTTAGCTGATTTCTCAACAAAAACTTTGCAGGCGAAAGGGATTGGCACAAAATATCCAGTGATGAGAAACAAGGACATGCAACCAAGATAACTCTACCTAGCAATTTATCATTTAGAATCAAAAAAGAGAGAAACAACTTCTCAGACCAGAAGAAAAAAAGCAGTTCATCTTCACCAAATCGGTATTACAAGGAATGTTAAGGGACTTCTTTAAGAAGACATAGAGAGGCTGACTGGAGAAGAAAATAAGACCCTTACATATGCTACCTATATGAGACTCACTTCAGGTTAAAAGGCATACACAGTAATTATGAAAGTAAAGGGATGGAAAAATATGTTTTATCAAAATGGAAATGAAAAAAAATAAATAAAGCTAGGGTAGTAAAACTTATACCGGAAAAAAATAGACTTTTAAACAAAGGCTATAACAAGAGACAAAGAAGAATCTATGGATCTCTTTTCTGGATATTTATCCAAAGAAACCTAAAACACTACTAGTAGGGACATGTGCATCCACATGTTCATTCCAGCATTATTAACAAAAGCCAAGATATAACGGCAACCTGGGTGTCCATCAATGGATGAATGGACACAAAAGAGGTGGTACATATATACAATGGAATATTACTCACCCATTAAAAAAAACCTGACATCTTACCATCTGCAACAACATGAATGGATCTAGAAGGTATTGTGCTGAGCAGAGTAAGTCACACAGAGAAAGACAAATGCCATATAATTTTACTTATATGTGGAATCTAAAAAAAATAAATAAATAAAACAGAAACAAACTCATAGATACAGAGAACATTTTGATGATTGCCAGATGGGAGAGAGGTAGGGGAGATGGGTGGAAAAGGAGGAGCGATCATGCAGTATAAATTAGTAGCTACAAAGTAGTTATGAGATGTAAATTATAGCATAAGGAATATAGTCGGTAATATTGTAATAACTATGTATAGTGTCAGATGGGTCCTGGATTTATGATGGTGCTCACTTCATAAGTTATATAAATGCTTAATCACTATGTTGTAAACCTGAAGCTAATATAATATTGTATGTCAACAGTAATTGAAAAATAAGAAAAATTTAGAAGAAAGTTTATTTGAAATACTTTGATATTCAAAATATTTTTTGAAAAAAATCATAAGATTTAAAAAATATATTGTCATTAAAAAATAATTTTATTAACAATAAAAACACAGCAAAAAAAAAAACGAGGAGAAATTATGTCAGAAAAGCCAAGAATTAGATTTTCAAGGAAAAAGATGATCAACTTGTTAACTCTTTTAAAGACCTCAAATATTATAAAGGCTGAAAAATATTCACTTCCTCAACAATAAAAGTATAATAGATGACATTTACAGAGTTGTTTCAAAGAAGTAGAGAAGCTAGAATAGTGAATGGAAACTTCAAACAGAATGGAAGAAATCTCCATTAAAAGGGATATTCGATCAAAGGTAGTTGTTTTTTTTTTTTGTTAGCTTATTTGTAAAAGACAGTATAGCATGCTATAAAGCTCATTAAAATTGATAATTAAATAATCAGTTTTCTTGAAGAATTGACAAGAAGTGAATCCATGAGAACAGGGAAAGATTAGATTTAGATAGGTATATAGTCCGATATAAGAAATAAGAAGGGAAAATTACTGTGGATGTGGCTGCTTTGGTGAATAGTTTATGTGTGTTATCTACGTGTTGATTGCTATTTTGTCTGAGAAGGAGGAATTTAGGGTACTTATAAAGAGTGAAGAAAGAGGTGCTGGCATTTGTGCCTTTAGGAGAATGGAAAACAGCTGAATATGAAGGCCATGTTGAAGCTCTGCTGCGTTTAGAGACCAAATATTCACACATATTTTGTTTGAATGTTTCTCTCTAGAAATATTTGGCAGCCCAAATGTAGGACAGAGAAGGAAGAGTTGGATATATACAGGGTCAATTTCAAATTTGATCTGTTAGTGAAGGGCTGATCACTTTCCCCCTCCCTCAATCTAGAATGTAATGTAAGCTTAATGAAGGTGGGGCTTTATCTGTTTCTTTTTCCCATTTGTATATCTATTACCTAGCATGAAGCCTTGTAGATTTGAAGAATTAAAAAAAAGAAATGTTTGAAGACATGAACTTTTGGGACACTCAATTATACTTATGCAAGCCCTTATTTTATGTTGTTACATATCCCCCAATAAGTTGTTTAAATAAACACTTATTTTCATATTCTATACACTGGAAGACACTTGATAATATGGACTGTTTTGACATACCTGATTATATACAGGTTTACATTATACTGATTCATAAGAACATACTTTTAACATGTGATCAGTGCTAACACTTTGAGTGCCATACAGAATAATTTCAGCATCAAATAACAAAATATGGCTATTATGAACTAAATGTTTCTTTCTCCCCACCCAAAAGTATATGTTAGAGCCCTAGCTCCCCAATGTGATGATATTAGGAAATGAGGCCTTTAGGAGTCGATTAGATTTAGATCATATCATGAGGTTCTCATGGTGGGATTAGTGTCCTTCTAAGAAGAGACCAGAGACCTCACTCTCTCTGCTATGTGAGAACACAGCAAGGCGATAGCCATTTGAAAGTGAGGGAAAGAGCTATTATCAGGGATTAAATCTTCTGGCACCTTGATCTTGAGCTTCCCAGACTTCAGAACTGTGAGAAATAAATGCGTGTTTGTTTAAGCCACTCTGTTTCTGGACTTCTATTATAGCAGCCTAAGCTGACTGAGACAACTGGACCATTATTTTGAAAATTAAGATATTTATCTCATATAATAATGAGTTGAATGTTAATTTTGCCAAAGCTAGTGTTCAGCAGTTCTACTTGTTGACTTCTTCTCATCCTTTTGCTCCTTTAGTCAGAATTGTGGCTTCCCTTTCTCTGGCTTGTTATATTGTAGAAAGATGGCTAAGGATTTTTTTCTCAGGAAAGAAAATATTCTTTAAAATCTAATAGAATTTCCCTCAGGTCCCATTGGTCATAGTTGGATGGCATTCTTGTAAAAAAGGAAGCTGAAATATTAGATATCTAGCATTGCCACTCTCTGTTGTGAGAGGCCACTTTGTTAGAGAGAAAGTTTGTTGGGTAGGCATATGGAAACTCTATGCCACATTGTTGATGTGGATCTATTGGAAGTTAACGCCCTCAGAACCCTTAGGAAAATTGCATATCATGGCAATGTAAACCAGTCACTTACCAATTGAAGCCAACTTTCCCTCCTCCCCAACCTTCCTCTTGGTTTATGGCTACCCACAAAGCTTTTATTGGGATACATCAGATGAGCCTGTCCATTTCTGAAGGTCCCTTTTCAGAAGGTGACCCACATGCTCAGATTGCCCTTCCTTCTACCACGGTCTTCTCAATCAAAAATCAGATTCCAAGAGGTATGTGGTCAAAATGAGATAACCTTTCCACACTTTAAAATATAAAATATAAAGCCTTAACTCTCTTCCAAGGAGAATTTTCAATTTAAGAGAGAATTTATCTCATCTAAATTATTGTAAAATTAGAGGAAGTTTGAAGGAGCCATTTTGAATATAGAGCATTCTAGAGTTGGGCTATGTTGGAAGTGCTTTTCTCCCTTCATGCCTAAGTGTCTATTATCCCTATTCTCTGAGAAGTTGGTGGGAAAGGAGGAATGCCTCTGTGTCCTGCCCTCCTCTCTGCTCTCTACCGCTCAGGAACTCAGCCACACCCCCTACAAAGTACATAAAGACAAGCAAACTCTACAGCATTAGACAATGCTTCTGATGATGTATAGTAAAGCCATGCATGCTTTTTGAGACACTATCCTCTGATACAACGAACGTATCTTAAATGAAGCACAAAACTAAATTTATTAGACACCTAGAAATTATAGGACAAAGTCATACTATGAAGCTGAAAGCACATTGGACCCTTTAGAGAGAAGGTGTGCTGCCATAATGTGATCACATATGCATTTCCATCAGCTCAGATCTGCTTCCTGAAAGAATAATTTTCTAATTTATTATTGCTTAAAGTCCATAATAGCATTACCATCATCACTACTTTTACTAAATGCTTCATATATCTCTGCTTTGCAAAGCCCATCTTTTGATACATTGTATTTGATTTTTCCTTAGGACAGAAGACAAAGTGGTCATTGGAATTAAAGAGCCCAGAAGTTGGCATAATAATAGAGTAAAGCATTACATGCACTCCATTTTGCTCACACACTCCTTAAGCTGACAACAAATAAACCATTTTTCTGAGTGTATAATTAAAATTTCCTCATTTTATTTTTTTCCTAAACACACTCTGTCCTTTCCACAGTAACTTCATAAAACTCAAGTTTGAAAACAATATGTATTAGAGCTGAATCTTATATTCCCCACCCTGTCACACCTACTGTATGTTGGTTTTGTCAAGTTCACCAACTAATTCTAATTCTTGACAGAGTAGAAACCATATTTTACATAGGTCAGATCTGAAGCACCTACACACAGTAAAGCATCCTGAACACAGTAGGTATTTGCCAAAACAATTGAATTTGAATTTGAAGATTCAGATGATAATGATGCCATATCTGCTTTACTAAAGAGCTTGGACAAGATATATGTACATAGAGCTACAGCTCTACCTGAGCAAAATCTTTCCAACCATTAGCCACTATGCCTTCAGGTACCCACCCAGCCAACCAGGGAAACAGTACTTATATCTGAGTATAGGATGCAAAAATCTTACCCTCAGATTAGAAAGATTTTATTACTTTGCTCCATTCACAATGTGGGATCTAAAGATGAAATTCAAGAGAATTCTTACATGCTGTTTTTATTTGGTGTCTTTACTTAACCTGTTATATAACTATCTACTTTGCATTGAGATTCAGTAATGGAAAGATTAAAAAGCTCAGCCAGAAATAGATTAATTCTCTCCTGGGTATAAAGCCAAGGGAAAAAAATTGCTATGATCATAGATGGGTGTCTGTTTTGTTTTTATGGCTGTTGTGACAAGATATCACAAACTGGTGGCTTAAACAACAGAAATTTATTGTCTCACAGTATAGGCTAGAAGGCCAAGATCAAGGTGTAGGCAGGGCTGTTTTATTCTGAGGGTTGCGAAGAAGAAACTTTTTCATGCTTCTCTCATAGTTTTGGTGGTTTATTAGCTATCTGTGACATTACTAGGAGATGTATCACCTTGATTTCTGCCTCCATCTTCTCTTGGCATTTTCCCTGTGTTTGTTTCTGACTCTGTGTCCAAATTTCATTTTTTCATAAGGATGCCAGTTATATTGAATTAGGGCCCATCTCAATAACTTCCTTTGAACTTGAATACATTCTATAAAGTCCATATGTCTGAATAAGGTCACCTTTGAGGTACTGGTGGTTAAGATTTCAGTATACCTTTTTTTAGAGGATGAGAGTAATTCAATTCATGACATTCTCAGCTTATTATATACCATGCCTGCTATCATTTGTCCTGAGGTGAAATTTTTAACATAAATTTGATTGATTAGTTTTCTCTCTCCTAAAAAAATTTCCCTGGTGACATTAATATTAATAATATGCATGTATGGCTTTATCTCTTTCTACCATGAAAACAACTTTCTCATTACATGATTAGCCCAGGTAAAATTGAAATCTGCTGCTTGGAGAGGCTTAGGAAGGGAGGAAGCATCAGAGGGAAAAGAAAAGTTTGGCTGAGGAAAGAAAGTAAGTTCCATGTAATTGCAGAGTGGAGAGCTGGCAGGCATGGCTTTTTTAGGTGAAGATGACCTGAAGAGAGTAAATTAATGGGCACAGACTTTAGAATGTATTTCTAAAAAGCTAAATGGAATTTGGCAGTCAAACCTACATAATTGGGTCACCATCTGGAGGGGTTGTTGGCTACAACCCCAGGGAATGTTTGAGCCTTTGTTTCCTGAAAATAATACTGGGCTCTTGCTATATTCCAGGTAGTGTGCTTAACACTACCTTACATTTTTGCTTTCTGTGCTCTTTAACAGACCTGTGAAGAGTCTTGTATATGTGAGAGAATAAGTCTCAGAGTAGATAGCTATCTTTTCCAGTACCGGTTAGTGATGAACCAGAGATTGAACTCTGGTTATGTGAGCTCAAAGCTTCCACCTTTGACCACATTATTGCTCTTGGAGCCAATGTCTTTTATCTTCCCATGTCTCTTCATGTTGCTCAAGCTGTGTTAGAGGATGTACCACTAGACTGCAGACAATATGCATCGCCAAACTGGAAAGCACAGTACACTAAGAGCATCTCAGAGGCTCTGAGAACTGAGGCTTACTGCTGCGCCTACCTATTCCTTTTGTGAGATTCAGAGCTAGGTAGTATACAAAAATGCACACATATACACAGACACACACACACAGACACACACACACACACACACAGACACACACACACACACACACAGACACACACACACACACACACACACACACACACACACACACACACACCAGTGCAGCACAAGTAAACTCTTACAGAAAAAAAAAATACTCTGGCCCTCTTTGCAGATTGTCATCTGTAGTAGATTGAATGTTTATGTTCCCTCCACCAGATTCATATGTTGAAACCTGGTCCCCTTTGCGAGGTGATTCAGTCATGAGGGTAGATGGGTTTAGTGGCCTCATAAAGGAGACCCCAAAGAGCTTTTTTGCTCCTCCATGTGAGGACACAGTGAGATGACCTTTAGTCTATGAATCAGAAAGAAGGCTCTCACTGGACACCAAATCTGTTGGCTGGCACCTTGATCTTGGACTCCCAGCCTCGAAAACTCTGAGAAGTGCATGTTTGTTTTTAAGCTACTTATAGTATTCTGTTATTGCAACACAAACTATAGACTAAGATTTCACCCCCAGTACACTCTAATTCTTAGATACTATTCCTGCTCCAGTGTTTTTCGAGTGTAACCTTAGAGAAAAAAAATGTCCTTTGTTTGACATGATCTTCTTTCATCCTTTAACTTCTAAATCTCTTATTTTTCTTTTTTTTCTACTAAGTACTAGGTAGCCAGACTTTATTCAATTGTGCTCTACTGTAGAAAGATCATTGATTATATAAATGTAGTTTAGGCAATAAGATTTGTTAGTTAAATTCTGCCTTTCCTTAGTGGCTTAGTGATTAAACTTAAAATTTTCAAATAGCTTTAGGGAAATGAGCACAAATAGAAAATTTGTGTGTGTGTGTGTGTGTGCATATGTGTTTGTGTGTGTGTATTAAAAATGTATAGTTTAATTAATAGAGATAAAGGGTTTTTTTCATTCCTTTCTAGATCAGACACCCAACAAGTCTATTATGATAACCTAACCTTAAAGTCTGTACTCACATTTCTGAAGGAAAAAATAAGCAAGTCATCACCTTCCTTCCCACACATAGATACACAATTCTTCTCCTTTTGTAGGAAAATGTGCCATCAAGTTTTTCTGTAACTTATCTATAGCTTTTTAAGTTAGTGTTAATGTTAACTAAGGCAACTGTGCTTTCTAATTATAAGTCTCTTGAGTCTATGAAAAAGGAAGAGGAGGGCTAGTCAGATACAGTTATAACCTGGCCATGTGGCTTAAATCTTATTTAGGTATTTTTTTCCTTCCCTGAAGTAAAACAACCTTGGGGAGAAGAGAGGGACTAGACAGCATTGTTGACAAGACTCAGACTTTTGAGAATGTGAACCTAAGCATACTGCTGTAGGCATTTGAAATACCTGAGTGCGTTGAGTTTGAAATTCCAAAGTCTTAGTTCAAGGGTTTTGTATTAGAAATTTCTACCAAAGGACTACCACTCATGTACCATGCTTGGAAAAATACAGCCAGGTTTTATTTTTCTGCATTTTATTGAAATATATATTCAAAAAAGTGTTCCTACCACAAACGTACAGCTCAGTGAGTTTACAAACTGAAGGTGTTGTGTATTTAGCACCCAGATCAGGAAACCAAAACATTACCCACACCAAGAGGCTCCCTCATTCTCCTTTCTAGTTTTTCCCTTCCTACTCCACACTATGCTGAGAATCAGGCTTTTAAAAAATATGATCATGCCTATACAACTTTATTTACCTGGAGACAAGTCACAAAAACAACATATGAGGAGACACAGGGAAAAGACAAAAATATATTACATAATCTCTTCCAGAAGCTTGGCTGTGAAGACCAGCACCCCCATGGATGGCACAATTTAGAACAGTTCTCTGGGGCTCCTGAGCCAATGGGCTAATAAGCAGAGGTGTCCATCATAGAATTCTAGGATGGAATCAGCCTATAGAGTTCTCCACTTTGGACGTTACTTACTCTTTTTCCTCCTCCTAACTGGGATTAGACAAACATTTGAAATGATAGCCGTGAACATACAAGGTTAGAGGTAGAATCCTTAATTGCAGGGAAGCCTTCATTCTTCTCGTCTTTAGGACAATTCTACCCTTCTTCTCTATTCTCGGGAGTCCTCTGTTTTAATACATGACATTTCCCTTTTACTACAGATAATTTTTCTCTCTGGGTATTATTTCAGCTACAGACTTAAAATGTTTAATATTTTTATTTTTAGAGAGTGTCTTGCTCTGCCAATGTTTCAGGCAGTGTGCAAAATAGACCCTATATTCTCTATATTGTATATAACAGGGATCCTCAACCCCCAAGCCATGGACCAGTACTGGTCTGTGGCCTGTTAGAAACCAGGTCACACAAAAAGAGTCAAGCAAGGAAGCTTCATCTGTATTTGCAGCCTCTCCCCAGCTGTAGCATCACCACTTCAGCTTCACCTCAGATCATCAGGCATTAGATTCTCATAGGAGCACCGGTTCATGGTGCCAAAAAGTTTGGGGACTGCTGGTATATAAGACATATGTAGTTAGTTATAATAGCCATATGTTTAGACTAACATAAATTATAGTTTTCACTCACAACAATCCACATATGCCAACAATATTTTTTGAAACATTTCTTAATCAGAGGTGCAGTCAATATAAAGTGCTGAGGTTTGAAAGAGTTCACTGATTTTGATCATAAAAAAGTTTCCCCAAATTCCCTGTCTCCTAAACTAGGGAAATTATAGCTATCAGGACGTATACCTTGAGTAAAGTATCTCCACCTTGATCCCACATGAAAGACATGAATGAATAACTTATTCTGTACCTTTAGCAAACTAGAGCTAAAAGTTATCTTTGAGTAAGTACTAGAATTCGAGTGGATACAATTCAGGATAAATTAAAGATTATTTCAAGAACTAATTTGGCCATGTACAAGATAGATGAACATGAGAAGACATCCATCTAGTGCCTAAGAATCTCATTTTTATACCTGTAAGATGTGTTTGTGGCCTTCCCTGTCAGAAGCAGAACCAATAGAGATCTGAGAATTCATTGTCACAGTGAAGTGCTATACAAAAATAAATGACCATGGCTCTCTTCACTTTCCCTGGGGCCAAGAGAGGGGCACACTCTTTGGTCATTATTTTGCCTCGAGAAATCTGTTGGGCTACTCACAAGTAGATGCAGTTTCTTGCTAGAATGATAAGCAGTCTTTTATAAATAAAAAGAGCACCACCAACCCATCATCCGTACTAGAGGAGATCTGTCCAGTTTTGTCATAATGTTTGCCCACTGATTCTTTTAATAACAGGCCATTTATTTACTGGTGGTGGGCAAGGATGCTTTCTGTGTCGGGGGGAAAAAGCTTACTGGCTCATGAAGGGATCAAATCTTGAACCCTGGAATCACTACTAAAATTTTTTGAAACTAACTGAATTAAATATCCTGGAATATAGGTTCTATTTCTGTGGGCTAGGCATGGATCTCACTCCATACTTAACTAGCTGTTTCTTTGAAGGAGGGATGGGGAAACTAAACAAAAATTCTACTGCAAAGATTTTTTTTTTTTTTTTTTAGGGTAAAGAAAAAAAAAACACACACTTGTTATCTATAAGCAAACATAGATTTCTCATGTTTCCATGAAATCCAAATCTAGCCTCTTGAAAGCTGTCACTCTCTAACTCTCTTTTGAGATGATTTGAATGTAGGAAGATTGTATAACATTGTTATTAATAGTGCACATTTTGCAATCAGATATCCTAACTGCCGTTTTCTAGCTGTGTAATCTTGGAAGTGTACATTACTCTTTGTACTAGTTTCATCCTATGTAAATAGTAATATCTGCCCTAGAGTGCTGTTGTGAGGATTAAATGAGATAATACACATTAAGAATTTGGAACAGTGTCTATTACATAGTAGGTACTCATTAAATTAAAACTTTTATTATTATTCACATTGTGTTTCCTTAAAGAGACATACAGGAGTCAATTGACTCATTTCCATTATCTAGCGCTAACATTTCTTCTGGCCTTTTAGTAACACTGCCTTCTCAGACAAGCTCTTTATATACTAAATTGTGGGGGGAAAAATTCACATGATCCAAATTATTTTGTACCATTAAAGCACTTATATTCTGAATGATGGGCAATGAAATCTCATGCTTCAGAGACTAGGTTGATCATTAACAAAATCTCAATTCATTCTAAATGTGGGTGCTCTATAGCAGATGGTGCTGTCAGTGATATAATGTCCTTCCTGAAATGAGCAAGGATGGTTTAATAGGATCTTACCTTTGCAAAGCAATTTCCCTGCTAGTTAAGAGTATGTGCTCAGAAGTCAAAATATGTAGGTAATATTCCAGCGCCTTCATTTACTTGTTTAACCTTGGGTAAGTTATTAAATCTCTGTTCTCCTTAGCTTCTCTAGCAAAGCAATGGAGATAGTAATAGTAGTTACCTCAATGTATTTCTGTGAACAGTGTCCAATGAGATAATGAGATGATACATATAAAGCTTTTATCCATGCATGACACATAATTTTACTACTAATTTTATTATCATTACAATGTTGTTTTTACCTTTGTCTATATATTTGGGTCCTATTTATGGCATAGAAGGCTGCTGGAGCCTGATAGCTTACATCAAAATAGGATAATAACCCATTGTAATATTTAAGAACAACCCCCATTACAAACTATATGAGCAGATAACTGGAGGTCCATTTTGTGATGTAACATAGGTTTCACTTATTAATTAAATTACTAAGTGATAGCTACATAGAGGATAGGCTATGGGTATCTGAACCTGGCTTTATGTTTTCTCTTCTTTGATATCAGACTGTTGCTGTTGGGTTTCATTGTTTCTAGTCTCTCTCAGCTGACAGAGAAAGGAAATACATGTGTGCATACTAAACCTTGCATGTATTTCTATTCATGTATGTAACCACCTGTATATACTGAGCTAAATATAGTGATGTCATAGTGATGTCTCTAACTCTAGCCCACTGCAACAATGGATCATTCTAGCTTCTTACTCTTGCTTATTTATATATAACCTTTCACTCTAGCAGCAAGTGACATGGCTTCCACCATCTGCCATCACTTTAATAGTTCAATTTAAATACAAAAGTATAACAGTATCAGAATTGTTAATCTGTATTCCTGTGGGAACATTTTTATCAACTAGAGTACTATGTTTATGTATAATCTCTGTGTGCAGTAATAGAAACACCATTTCCAGTTTTGTAGGTCAGCACCTATAGCCTCACTTCCTTCAGTGAGATGTTTCATATACTTGAAATACAATTAGATTGTCCAGCTATTTTTGGTTGCTACTTTGGTTTTCCTACATAGATAATCATGTCAGTTTTATTTCTTCCTTTCTAATCTTTATATCTTATATTTCCTTTTCTTGTCTTATTTCACTAGCTAAGCATCCCAGTATGAGGATGAATATGAGTAGTAAGAGTGAACATATTTGTCTTGATCCTTGTCTTAGGGGAAATGTATCCAACTGATGTGATAATATGACTTTTTTTTTCCTTAAGCCAATTGATACATTGGATCACAATGATTAATTTTCAAATGCTCAACCAACCTGGAATAAATTCAACTTGTCATGGTCTATAATTCTTTTTATACTTTGTCGAATTTACTATGTTACTACTTTGTTGAAGATTTGTGAATTTTTATTTATGAGTGATATTGGTGTGTGGTTTTTATTTATATAATGTCTTCATCCTTTTCAATATTTGGGTAATACTGGCCTCATAGAATAAGTTAGGAAGTCTTTGCTATGTATTTATTTTATGGCAGAGATTGTTGAAAATTGGTATCATTTCTTGCTTAAATGATTGGTAGAATTTATTAGTGCTTTATTTTTTAGGAGAATGCTGATGCTTTCTATTTTGGAAAGTTATTAGTTGTTGATTCAATTTATTAAGCAGACAGGGACCTATACAGATTATCTATTTCTTCCTGTGTGAGTTTTAATCATATTTTTTAAAAAATTGGTTCATTTCATCTGTTTATGTTATTACTTTATTATCCATGGGATCAATAGTAATGCCCCATTTTTCATCTCAGATACTAGTAATGTGTGCCTTAATAGAGGTTCATCGATTTTGCTGACATTTTGTAAAAACAAAGCTTTTGGTTTCATTTATTTTCTCTATTGATTTTCTGTTTTCAATGTCACTGATTTTTACTCAAATTGTTATCATATCATTTCTTCTGCTTGTTTTGGTTTAAATTGATTTCCCTTTTTTAGTTTTATAAAATGGAAATTGGGTTGTTTATTTCATATTTCTTTTTAATGTATATACTTAATACTATATATTTTCCTCTAACTACTGCTTTTGCTGCATCCTACAGATTTTGTTTTCACTTTTGTTAGTGCAATATATTTTTAAAATTCCATTCAGACATCTTCTTTGACCCATATGAAATTTAGAAGTGCGTTGTTTAATTTCTAAATTTTTGTACATTGTCTAACTATTTCTGTTGTTGATTTTTTAGTTCAGTTTCATTGTATTCTAAGAGCACAAATTTTATGAACTTTATTATTTAAAATTTTTAAGGTAAATTTTATGTGACTGGTTCAGAACATGGTAAATGTCATCAGTAAATGTTCCATGAAAGTTCTAGAAGAATGTATAGGTAGCTGTTGTTGTGTGGAGAATTCTATTAATGTTAAATAGTTCATTTTATTGATAGTGCTGTTTAAATTAAGTATATTCTTACTTAGTTTCTGCCTGCCTGATATATCAATTACTGAAAGAGGGGTGCTAAAATCCCTAATTATAGTAGTGGGTTTTCCAATTTTATCATTTTTTCCCTCACATATTTTAATGGTCCATTTTTGGATGCATGTATCTTAAAGATTGTTATTTTTCTTGAAGAATTGATCCTTTACCATTATGTCATACTTCCCTGAATTTATGATAATTTTTTTAGTTCTAAAGTCTGCTTTGTCTGAAATGTAACTACTCCAGATTTCTTTTGATTAGTATTATTATGATATATTTTTCTCCAACCCTCTACTTTTAACCTATCTGAGTCTTTATATTTAAGGTGGGATTCTTTTAGGGACTATAGAGTTTGATCTTATTTTTTATCCACTCTGCTAGTCTCCATCTTTTCACTGGTATGTCTTGATCACTCACATGTTAGGTGAATATTTATATTGATGGCTTAATGACTTCTATGTTTGTAATTGCTTTCTATTAATTTCTTTTGCTCTTTATTTCTTTTTCCACGTTTTTAATAATTTCTCTGGTTTTAAGTAAACATTCTATAGGATTCTATTTCTCACTTAGCATATCAAATATATTTATTTTGGATGGGGGGATGGTTAGTGGTTGACTGTAATTTTAGCTAATGTAATTCTATCTTCAAATAATGTTATACTGCTTCATATGAATTTCAGGTAACTTATAACAGACTATGTCCAATTCCTCCTTTCTGCCCCTTGTGATATTACTATAATTGTTTTCTTTCACTTGTTCAAATGCTATAATCACCCAATATATTGTTACTATTAATACTTTAAACAAGAAAATCATTAAATAAATTAAAAATTTAAATAATAGTTTTAATTCACTTATTTTTTCTCTGATAACTTTTTTTTTTGTATGTAGATCTGAGTTTTCATTCTGAGTTTTACTTTCATTCTCCTTGAAGAAATTTTCTTTTCTTTTTTCTTTTTTTAAATCATTTCTTGCAGGGCAGGTCTGGCAGCAATAAATTTCCTCATTTCTTATCTTTGAAAATCTTTATTTCTTCACTATCAAAGGATTATTTCACTGGATATAGACTTCTGGGTTGGCAGTTTTTTTTTCTTTCTATACTTTAAAGATCTCATGTCATTATTAATGCTAGTATGGTTTCTTCCAGGAAGCCTACCATATTTCTTATCTTTGTTTCTCTGTAAGTAAGGTCACTTTGTTTCCTCTTCTGGCTTTTGTCAAGGTTTTTCTCTGACCTTGATTTTTTACTTATTTTTAGGAATATGATAGTCATAGGTGTGTATTGGTGTATTTATTCTTCTTGGTGTTTTTTAAGCATCCAGGATCTGTGATTTAATTTCTATTATTAACTTTAAAAAGACCTCAAGCATTGTCACTTTAAATATTTTTTTTCTGCTCTGTTCTTTCTTTTCCTTCTAGTATACTAATTAAGTGTATGTTACACCTTTGGAATTGTCCCATAGTTATTTAATATTGATTATTTTTTCTCTTTGAATTTTAGTTTGAGAAGTTCTATTGACCTATATTCAAATTAGCTGACTATTTCCTCAGCTCTGTCCAGTCTACTGATGAGCCCATCAAATATATTTTTCTTTTCTGTTATAGTGTTTTTCATTTCTAACATTTCTTTTTGATTATTTCTTAGTGTTTCCATCTTTCTGCTTATATTACCCATTTGTCTGGACTGTGTTTAATGATTGATTGTACATGCCAGATGCTTCAGATTCTTCTGGTGTCCTAGTTTTTATATCCCCTCTGGACATCTGGCTGCTTTAAGAAATCTTCCTCAGAGAGAGTTAGTATAAAGGGTTTGCTACAAGTTGCATTTTTAAAATAAATTTATTTACTTATTTTAATTAGTTTCAAGAATACAGTACATTCGTTAGACATTTATGTAGTTTATAAAATGATTCCCCTAATTGCTTCTTCTCTCCTCTGGTTTTCCACCTAGTCAATATATTAATGTAACTACATTCCCTATGCTTTGCTCCCCATCCTCATGACCATCTATCAACTACTAAGTTGTACTTCTTTAACCCTTCACCCCATTCTTCCAGCCCCCAAGCCCCCTCCCCTCTGTCTATCACCAAATTGTCCACTTTATTTGTGAGTCTGTTTTGAGAAAGATAAATGTCATATGTTTTCACTTATATGTGGAATCTAAGGGACAAAAAGAACAAATTAAACAAATTGCATTTAAATTTAAAACAATGCTTTAATTTTCAGTCTATTCCCATGACTTTTTAAAAACCTGGACTTAAAAAACTGACCAAAGTACATGAATTAGAAGCAATCCAACTGAACAGCTTACCTGGCCCTAACAATTAAAACCCTTGTCTCCTTTTCTCAATATTAAACTACAAGAAGAATAATTAACTTCGGTTTTCCATACTCTCATTTGTAGAGTTTTATAAAAACTTGTTACTTTTAAAAATAAACAAACAAACAAACAACAACAACAACAATCTGATCTGGGTAAAATAGGTAGAATACAGAAATGTATAATAACAATTATTTTAAAATCTACCTGCAATGAACAATGCAAAGAAAATTTTCTGAAGGTTTATAATTTTCTTTAGATAGGGTGTTCCAAATTAATTCTCTCACCAATGATATACAAGAAGACAGACGTTTATAAGACATTGTATTAAAGAGAAACATTGATAAGTCCATTTACTCAACAAATATTTACCTAGCGATTTCTATTTGCAAGTCACTGTAAGGTGGTGTTGCTAACTGACCCTGTGAAATTATGCAAATTATATTTTCTTTTTGAGTTTCAGTTTCCATTACAGCAAAATAAAGAGAGATATATTTGTCCACAGTTATTACTGTAAAGTTCATAAGAGATGGTGATTGTGGCTGTCATTTGAAAAAACACATAACATACAGTTTTATTTATTTTTAGTTTATTTATATTCAGTATAGTTTACACACATTAAAAACTAGTGTGTATAAACACATTAGTTTATATGTATTGTGTTTATATATAAAAGATGATATTTAAAACTACATTCCAGAAGCTTGGCAAAGATTATAAGCTTTCATTGGTTTTACTTATTTAAATTATTTCCATAGTGCAACCTTCTAAATTTCCTTACATTAAATTTCCATGTGGGAACAAAGCTTAGTTTTCCTGACTCAGTTTTCTAATTCATCATTTTAGAACCTTGCTTTGATTTTACAAAAGTAGAGAATTTCTTACTAATATCTAGCATATTAGATAGGTAAAATTTATCATCACTTTCTGGTACAGATAGAAAAGTTGAGCCAAAAAAAGTGACTGAGTGAATCAAGGGCAGGGCTTAGAGCAAGTAACAATAAGCTTCAGTCCATACAGCTACCTTCCTGTAAAAAGCAGAGACCCATTAGGTCTGCAATTAATAACAGTAAAGTCAGGTCTTAGACAATACTATTCCTATTTCTCGGAGCTATTCATAAAGGTTACTGACTGTAGCCATCATCTCCTTCTTGTGGCATTTTTCCTTGGTCTACGGCAAAGGCATTATACAGAAAGAGTGATTCATCTGTATCTACTTTCCTCACATGGAAAGAACTCTCTAGCTAGAATTCTGAGCCTAATTTCCACCCATTATGCTTACTAGAGCAATATGTTGTGCTGTCCAGAGTAGATAAAAACCGGTGACTCTCTCTGTATTATACTCATCAAATGACTAGCAATAAATCAAGTTTTTAAGCAGAGCAAATGAATAGATACAAGGTGCATTGGTTTATCATAATATATCCACTCTTTCTTTCCTCCAGGAACTTGGTCATTATGCACAGCAAGTTTCCTCTGTGGAAGTTGGATGGAGCATCACACAGGGTATCTAAACTTTAAGAAAAAGCATTTGTCTGACCTTCTGTAGGCTATTAGCATATCCTGCTGTCTTTTCATTACAGCTTCCCCTTTGCACTAGAATCCCACAATGACATGTCTTTAAATGCCATTCAAAAATTAAGAGCACCATATTCAAGGGGTAAAAAGGCAGAATACCTAAGAAAGAAAGAAATACAGAAATAAAACACCTTTACAGAAAGCAGAAAAAAGTAAGTTTCCATTTAATTTTCATCACAGAGGATAAAAAATAAAAACATTCTAAGGTAGTCATTGGACAAAAATAAATAGTATATGATTTGTCGTGTAAAACAATGACATCTTAAGGAAAACAAATAAGAAATGGGTGACAAGGATAGTTTTATTCATACAAAGCATGAAGCAAAGCTCGGAAATACTCATTCTTTAATATTTTATTTATCTTTCATATTATCTGTTAAAGCTATCGAAAAACAGACTGAAAAATTTTTGTACTTTCCTTGTTTTTGTCATTGTTGAGATTGGGGTCCCCTTGATGTTATGTTAAATTCTCTTTACTTCATGATACAAAGTGTATTAATTTGGGGAGAGAAGTCATAACATTTTGTTATGTCAGAAGTAGTAGACCATTTTGGCAAAATAAACATTAATTAACAAAGTAATTAATAAAACGACTTACTGAAAATAATAACAACATAAGGTAATATTAGGTGTTTTTTTTCCCTATACAGGATATTTCAGAGGGGAAAAGGTATAACATTCTTTAGAGATAAAAATAATACCTCAAGATGCTGAGTATAAAATAATACTCTTAAAAAATTAGTTTGAGCTGTTAAAAAGGTATATCAAGAGCTCTAAAATACATTCATCTCAGTTGTGCTCATACAAACTCTGTGAAATCAATGGAAATGGAGGGTTTTCTCTCCATTTTATTTATTTATTTTTCTCTTCATTTTAAATAGAGGAACTGAAACCAAGATAAAAATCAGGTTATTATGTAGATTAGAATCTAGTGCATCTGATTATTAGAGCTTTTTCTTAAAGATTATTGTCCTTATTACACACACACACACACACACACACACACACACACACGCACACATGCACACCAAAAAACACTTTTATTATTTGATACGATAATTCACATTCATTTACAGATGGCAATGTCCCATTAACTGGTGACCTTTAAAAAGGCTCTTCATAATTCAGGATGCACAATTACCAGTTTAGGTGGAATAAATGTAGGTAAGATAGTTAATAAGAGTTGGAGTTATAACAGCAACAACAGTTAACCATTCTGGGGTGTTCATTGGGATAAACATTTTATGTGAATTATGTTAATACATTTTCACAAGGTTCCTCTAAGGCAGTATTATTATTCTCTTTGTACAAATGAGTAAAGTGATACACAAAGAAGTTAAATAGCACTTCAGCATAGTACATGTATTAGATGGCTAAACTGGGTTTGGGCCCATTTTGTATTATGTTGATACCTTCTTCCTCCAATCCCATACTGAACCACTTGGGTCAAGCCTGAATTATTCTGCTTGAGCTTTTTGATTGCTTCCAGAATATATATATTTGCATTAAAATGAGCCTCCTGGCAAGAATTTGGTCCTTAGAAAGGGTAACATGCTTCTAGGAAACATTCTCCTACATGAAAGTGTAATACAAAGACTCAAAGATGCAGCTTTGCTCTGGCTAAGTGTCAATTATCTGTGTCTTTTAATGAGCAATTATATATTTGCTTTTTAAAGCACCTTTAACTGGACAGAAGCACACAGAGCAAAAGCACACTGTTGGAGTTAAAGATTTAATTATAAATGCTAGATTAACATGCTGCTACAGGCAGGAGCTACTCAAAAGAGAGTATGTACCCACAAGCATGGGAGTTAGTGTTCAGCACCAGCTGTTAAGAAAATCTCCATTCTACAGAAAAGGCCAATAGTGTGACTCCAGCAAGCTGTAAATTCTTTGGATAAATCTTCCTCAGAGCAAATAACACAAGTGCAATTTAAGAAACAGTAATATCTGGAGAAAGAGAGAAAGGAGAGACAGAAGTGGCAAATCTAAGTTTCTTTCCTAAGAGTCACTAAAATAACCATCCCACAGGCCCTAAAAAGGACACTTTCATGACCTGTACTTCTATACTTCAATGGAGAGGGATGTATCAGGCAGTAATGTTCTCCCAGTTGTCAAGATAGCTACCAGCATCCTGGCTTAACAAGTATTTGCTCTCGCTTGATAGAAGTTATCCAAACAGAAGAGCTCACTGTCTTAAAGTTAAGATCCAAAGGGCTTTGACAAATTTCACTCCATGTCCCAGTAAGCAAGATCCCAATACTGAAAAATGTAAAATAGTTTTGGTTTCCAATGAAAATAAAATCAAGGACTGAAAAAGAGTTTTCAATGGAAATTCATTAGTTTTATCTCCAAATTTATTCACACAGCCTTTCAGCAAATATTTACTGAGCACCTATTATATACTTACCAACTATAATTTTCCTGGTGCCTGTTGTAAGCAACAAAGTTACAAGTTTCCACCAGTATGCCTGGTCTTGTTCCAAGCTCTGAAACTAGCATTTTCATAGGTCAGGGAATGTCTCTGAAAGATCTAGTCTGGCCTTGAAATTGCCCTTCTGTGAGATTTCAGTCGTATGGCTGAAAGTGGGTTGTCAAAACTCAATAAGACAAGGTGAAGATGATACCAGAACAAGTTGTGTTCTTTAGGAGTCATGTAGGCACTGGAAAAAAGGTATTTTCAGTTCTAAATACTATAACATCCAATGAAATAAACAAAACTAAGTATTGAGAAAGTTTAAAAGAGATGGAGATCCAGAAGCAAAGTGATGCTCGAGACCAGGGGAAATTATTTTAGTTTCCAAGATCCAAGTTCTTTGTCTTGGTTCAAAAGAATGACTCTATTTCCATTTCAGGGGCTATCACAGGGATGTCAACATAGTTATTAGTAGATTTGCATTTGAACAGCTAAGTCACTTCTTGTATGGAGTAGGTAACAGATAAATGTAGAATCCTCTGTTGTCAGTCCTATAAAACAACAGAATGCACTGCCTAGGGATAATGTCTTCTGAACTGTCAAGACCTCAAGAACAATACAGAGACAGGTCCCTGGATATTCCACTCTGTAAAGTTTCCTGTTCTTGCTAATAGTTCATCTTTCTAATAGTGCCACATGCATGGGAACTAAGCATCCTGAAATTGACAATAATGATCTCTAGCAACATGAACAAGGAGAGAAAGGAAAGGAAAAATATAAGAGGGTACAGGCTAACTAGAAAGAGAATGACCCAGACATTACTGCAGCTGAGGACTAGATATGAAAAGCCAGAAGAGGTACTTGGTCATCTCTTTCATTAAAACAATAAAGAACAATCATCATTTGATACCTGGAAAAATTCTCCTGTTTGCCCATCTAACACAGGACCTTCCTCTCACCTTCCCTCTTAGTTTGCTTGGGCTGCTATAACAAAATACCACAGACTGGGTGGCTTAAACAAAAGAATTTTTTTCACAGTTCTGGAGGTTGGAAGTCAGAGTGCCAGCATGGCCAGGTCCTAGTGAGAACTCTCTTCCTGGCTTGCAGTCAGCTGCTTTCTCATACAGTCTTTCCTTGGTGCATTGCACGTGAAGAGAGAGAGAGAGATCTATCTCATCCTCTTCTTATAAGGTCATCAATTCTGTTGGATTACAACCTCACTTATGACCTCATATTGAGGGTTATGACTTCCACATATGAGTATGAGGTCTAAAACATCTTAAGGAGTTTGTTTTGCTGAAGTACCTCCTATCTAATCACTTCTAATTAATTCCAAGAGCGTCTTTCTAGCCCAGAAGTCCCAAATACTTTTCTGTGAAGTCTTATAGCTCAACAAACCTTGAAAAAAAACCTTCTCCATATAGTCCCACAGTTATTAAGACAGATTGACTTTGTTCTGATGATATATGGAAACATTCCACACTCATCATTAGACCTTACTGAAGTTAATTTTTGGCATATTATCTATGAATTGCATAGCTAGAGACCAGTCTGCTTCTCCACTGTAAGCTGGTCTGCAGCTTTCCCTTTCGTTACCATCTGTTTGAGTCAGATAGATATGGCTGGATTCAGACCCAGGCCATTTCCAAGCTGCCCTGTCCAAGGTAGTGAATTCTCTATGGTGACAGATATGACAGCTGAGGCAAATTTCACACTTGCCTTCTAGTTTGTTAGCACTTCACATGGACTTACTCAGAGAGTCCAGTTTTATAAATAAATCCCCAAATTATTGACTGCAAATCTCTTTTAATTTTCTTTTTATTTCCCTTGCCTCCTACACATACAGAGATTGTTGCTTTCTTCCATCCCCTATCATGAGCCTAGGAAAACCAAGCTATCTTTTCATGGGCAATGTACTCGATAATCTTCCACTGCCAGATTTCCTTATAAATGGAGTATATATGAAGCAGGAGAAAAATATTTTTTGTTAGGCACACTGTCTAATTTTCCTGGCCCTAATCTCTGAGTTCTTTTATCTCTGGGCCAGAATATTATGCTTATTTTTGTGGTGAGCAAAGTCAGGCAAGATCATTGCCTTTGTAGAGCTTAAAGTCTAGGAAGGAAATAGATTTCAATCAGATAATTAAAATAAAGCGAATATTGCAATAAAGGGTGTGCTCTGCCCTAAAGAAGTACTTGGTGTGAGTGTATAACAAAGAGGACAAATTTAATTTGGGGAAACGGGAAAGGCTTCTTTGAGGAAGTGTTTGAGTTGAGAACTGAAGGTTGAATAGGAGTTATTTATAAGGAATAAGAGTGTTCCAGAAAGAAGAAAAGATGTATCCTGGGGCAGGGAGAATATGGCACATTGTGCTACAGAAATAAGGCCAAATTTCTAAAGCACAGCAAATAAAAGTGATGTAAGATGAGGCTCAGCCAAATGTTAGTGGTTTCTTTGTTTACTTCTTGTTCTTTATTAATTAATCTATAAGAAACCATTGAATGATTTTAAGCAAGGAATAACAGAATCAAATTTGTGTCTGATATGGAATATGATGATAAGAGAGGTAGAGGTGATAATGGTATTGAGATATTTACTCACAAGTTTTTTTGTGTGTGTTAGCACCTGAATGAACAGTGAGTGATACAATCGGCTGACAATAAGGAACACTAAAAAGAGAAACATTTGGAGGAAGGCCACCAGTTTTGTTTAATTATTAGAACTACTCTGTAAAGCCTTTAAGTCTTCCAAATGTATACATCAAATAGATATTTAGGTGGTCAAGTCTGAAAATGAGAGAATTCAGGATTAAAAATGAAACTTTGTGAGTTATCAGTGTATAGGTATAAGTGAGGCTGTGGGCACTGAGAAGAGTATACTGTGAATTCTGATTCTGAGGAAAACTAAGAATCAAAAACAGTACAACTCTGTGATACATAATTGAGATTCTGAATCCAAATTGCATCTAAATTTTGATTCCTTCATATAGTAGTTGAAGCTCCTTGTGTAGCCTCAAGAAATTACTCAACCTCTTAGAACCTCTATTCTCTCATTAGTTAAAAAAAAAATTGGAGCTAATAATACTTAACCCCTAGGACTTTGTGAGAATTAAATGAAATAACACATGTAAAGTTTCAAGATCAGTGTCTGGCACATAATAAGCACATACTGAAAGTTAGTTGTTTCTTCTGTTTCTTATTCTTCATCATTATTATTTTTATTATCATCATCATTATTGATATTAGGCAAAAAATGGTAAGTCTGTAAAGGATACATGTTTAACATGTGCATTGTTAACATGTTGATGGAAATTATCAAACTGAGAAACAGAACTAAAAAGAGAAGAGAAAGAAGAAATGACATCTTCTAAGAAGACAGGAATATCTGGGCTCCAAACCAAAGTTCAGGTCAAGGCACTGGCCTTAGGATGAGGCGGGACAATTCTTCTATTGTAAGAAGAAGAAAAGAAGAGAGGAAGGATACAGACAACTCAACTATTTGCTCATGGGTAGTTGAGGGAGTTCCCATTTGATGGTTTCTAGGCTTCTATGTTCTCTTTAAAACGTGTAAGCAAGATTCTCTCCTGAGAAAGGGGAGTACAGATGTACATAGGTGGGAGGGAAATAGAATAGGGAGTGAGTAGCCAAACATTTTAGGAATGTGAGGGAAGTTTGGCGAGTCCAGTAGTGGATAGGAGAAGAAGCTGACTCGATGAAATGCAACATGAACCTTGGTGGTTCTGAGAGACCATTCAAAGTCAGTGAGAATAAATTTAAAGTAGAAGTAATATGTTTTATCTTATAACTTATTTTTTATCTCATCTTGGTTTCATGACACAATCACAGACATAGTGGATACTTGGGTTCTTCAGGGTCAGTGTTTTAAAAAATGGGGGCAATATTTAACAGAAGGATAAGGGATTTATGGTACGATTAAAATGATGGATGCTGGAGTTCAAGGTGGATGTGAGGGGAACTGGAGTAAATGCGTAAGAACAAACAGGAATCTGATGAGGTCCAGCAATAATATAATGACAACTAAACAAAGAGCTAGAAGGGGAGTAGGCTACTGTGAGAGATGATGCCTGTATTCAAGCTGTTGGAAAGAGGCCACCATATGCAGGGTCTTCCTCCCCAATAACTTTAGTCTTCTCTCCAGAAGTTCCTGCCCCACCTCCATACCAATGACCAAACCAAAAAAAATGCCTTTGTTTGTAACCAATGAGTTCATCAACTGCTGATGTCATATTGCTGGTCACTTTTTTCTTATTGTCAAATGATTAAATTAATGAATAATTATATGGCTGCTCTCACCTCTCTTTCCTTTCTTTGACTCGGGAATATTATTTCTGTGCCCAACCCTACATAAATTCTATTCTCCACTCTTCAATGTTACTAATGTTCTCTGTTCTACCAAATCCAATAATATTTTTTTCATTAATTATCTTGCTTGAAAAAAAGTAAGGACTTTGAGAGGCAAAGAAAGGAAATTTCAGGTGGAAAGAAAGGTATGTGGGCAAAACTAGAAAAGTATTATTCAAGGTGAAGTGCAGAGCCTATAGACAATAAGGATATATTTTAGAGATAGAGGAGATTAAATTGTAAATGTAGAACAGGGATGACTTCAGTTGACTTTTGCACACTAGGTCTCTGTTTAGACTCAATTCTATAGGCAATGGGGGAACATTAAGTTTTTAACATAGAAACAACATAAAGATAGTGCTATTTTAGGAAGATTAATCTATTCAACTTCAGAATAAGTTAGATGTGACTAAAGGCTATGGATCTAGTTAGGAGGATTAAATTCCATGCAAGTTATTGAACTTTCCTATGGACGTGTGCTATCCATTGTCATATGATATTGTCCTATGGACAAACGTGCTGGCTCTAGGTATGGCACAAAGAAAATATAATATGATGTATGTTCTTTATGTTCCTTAGAACACTATCAGTCCAGTAATGGGAGCAGTGGGGAAGAACTTTGAAAAAATAATTATAAAATAAGGTATTACAGGAGATGTTTAAAACAAGAAATATTCACTAAAGTTTATGTAAGTTTCAAGGAACAATTGGTTAATACCAGCTGAAGTAGAAGGTTAATAGAAGGTCTCACAAAGTTGACATGAGTGAGGCTTTCAGGGATAGAATATCAGTTTTACCAGTTGGTGGAAGTGATTTGAGTGTTTTGCCCTTATTACTCTATAGTCTCTGCATACTGACTTTACAACTCTCACCCCCAAAGGCTAGTTTTGGCTTGGAGTTTCAGGTCAATGGTTGTGGAGAGCTTGAATATGAACCATGCTCCATCCTCTAAATGTTCTGACTTGAGAGGAAATCAGAATCAGGCTGCTGGAACAATCCGATTCCTGCAGTAATGAGATATTGTTGACTATTGATCTACCAGAAGACTGCATTGATGATCTGTCCTGTTGGTGACTAGGGAGCAGTGATAAGAGACACAGAGGAGGGAGTGGTGGCTAGAAAGAGAGAAGGTTATGAATGGTCCAGGCCTCAAGCCCATTTTAAGAGACTCTGGTTCTACTTTCTTTGGGTTCAGAGTTAGGGGGTGACAGGTTAACATCTCAGTGCAGGAGACTGTGAGGGCTGTTGGCAAGAATAGAAAAATGGTCAGCTACATCACTGACTGGCTCTATATTCTCAAGCAAATAATCTTCCTTGACTTATTGTCCCTACCTGTAAATTGAGGATCATAATCCATGACCTTTTGTTATCACACTAAGTGAAAAATGAGATTCTGTAGGTGAAGGGCTTTGAAGTCACAAAGACAAAGGAGCTCTTACATAAAATTTTCAGAGAGTGGTGTCGGCATCAACATTTATGAGTGCTTGTTCTGCACAGTGCACCATTTCATATTATGTACACTGAATTAACTAAAACTACAAATTGTCCCTGTCTTTGGAGAATGTTTTTCAGAAATGGATAGCTTTAGAGGTGATATAAATATATTCATAGAGAAAATAAAGGTTTCAAAGGAGGATAAAAAAGTACTTTTTTTTTTTTTTAATGCCCAAACGTCATCTTTGGCTGACTTGAGAATTTTATTCATTTTTACCACCTGTATTTCTTGTAGTGATACCCCAGGATCAAGCAGGGCCCATTAAGGAGTCTGATCCTGCAAACTCTGTAGTCAGCTATTCATGAGCAGCCTGTCCACAGCGCAGCGGCAGGTGGGAAGCGTACAGAGGCCATTGACAGACATCAGTAGCAGGTACTAAGCATGAAATCTGCCCTGGTTTGGGAAAGTTAAAGTGAGGGGAATAAGTAAGCAGGTCTTGGGTGGGATCGTACAAGGAGCCATCTTTGATCCTGCTGTTGGGATTGAGGGAGTGTATAATAATGACAGCAGAAATAGAATCTTCTCTTAGTGTAGGGATTGGAAAATGCTGGGTATCTCACACTGCAGATCTAGTGCTCCAGAAGCCTCTTATCTGAAGTGTGACTGCAACTATTTTCCCAAGAAAATTAAAGTGACTTAGTCAGCTAACCTGAAATTCCCAGCAGGGCTGTGCTGGAGGATTGGAAGCTTCTCACCAGACTTTGGAATGCCAGAGAGCAGAGTTCAGAGACCCTAGTGGTGGGATTCCACTACCATCTAGTGGGCAGTAAAGGTGCTGCCTCCTTGCCCCTCCTCACTCCAGAGAAAGTCAAGGTGCTGGGAAGGAAACAGCCAAGAAAGAGGTTAATTTAGAGTCATACTTAAGGTCAGTGCATCTCACATGACTATTAGTCCTTCTCAACCACTTGAGGAAGGGTATCTGACTATTTTATTGGTTGGATGAAAGAACTTGGGGGCCTGCGACTCTCCCCCTGTGACTCCTGTGACCTGGATGTATCCAGCCTGCTGCAGGTTAGTAAACTGATCAGAGAAAGGCATCAGGCCTCACAAGAGAATATTTCTTTTTATATTTGATGTGAGAGAACTTAAAATTTTTATGCAAATCAATTCTCTATAGTCTAATTGCAGTTTGGTCATTTCTATTTCCCTTGCTGCCCCATTATGCACTGAGTATGTCACTTTGGGAACAGATTTTTGATGGCAGATGCAGTACTCATAGTTTTATATGTTAAAAGAATTATGTATGGTCACAATGAGACTAAAACTTAGGGTCACTGCCCATAAATAACTCATACTTTGGAGGAGCTGGAAGGCACATAAACAAGCAATTGCAGAGAAATGTGATAAGAGCCTATGAGGATTAATTTTATGGGTCAACTTGGCTAGATGATGGTACCCTGATTTAGATCAAACACCAATTTATATGTTGCTGTGAAGGTAATTTTTGAACGATACCAACATTTACAATCAGTAGAGTTTGAATAAAGCAGATTACCCTCCATATTGTGGGTGGGCCTCATCCTCCCATTTGAAGGCCTTAAGGGAAAAGACAACACTCCTGAGAAAGAAGGAATTCTACCTCCAGACAGCCTTCAGACTCGACCTGCAATGTCATTTCATCCCTGGATCTCCAGATTGCCAGCCTGTCTTACAGATTTCAGACTTGCCAGCAACATAATTGCATGAGTCCATTCCTTAAAATAAATGCAATTATATCAGAGGGGGGGAGAGAAAGAGAGAGGGAGAGAGAGAGAGAGAGAGAGAGAGAGAGAGAGAGAGAGAGAGAGAGAGAGAGAGAGAGAGAGAGACTAATACAGAGCTGTAATAGACAGCTGTTCAAAGGGATCTCACAGAGAATTTTTTTCTGATTGGGGAAATAAAGGTGAATTTATATCAGTGATAACACTTGGGTTACCTTTTCAAGGACAGGCCAATAAAGTTTTCCACATGAGGAAAGAAAAATACATTTTCTAGGTCAAGGGAATAACCAGAAGTGATCTGCTCAGAGACACTCGTTGTGGAAGGCAAGTAACTTTAGTCTATGGTGCCCAGGATTATAAGAGCCTTGGGATGAGATAGAATGGAGCAGGTTACCTAGGACAAGGTTGAGAAAGGCTTTGATTGCTAAGGGTTTGGACTTTATCAGAGACACTAAGATATTTGATGTTATGGGTGTGAATACATAGTGTGAATTGAAGATAAGAAGTGGGATGTCTGAGTTTCTTCCAAGGTTGCTAGGGATAGGCAAGTAAACCCTAGGAGGCCTACTGTATATTTTAGCTCAAATTCTAAAAAGAAAAATCTATAGATGTGAAGATTCAGAATCAAAGATAACCCTGCAGAAGTTCTTCAGGGTTATCTTTGAAATCAGTGTTCTCTCTGTTCTTCTCTAATATCTTACTGAAAGAAAATAGAGTATGATGGTTAAAAGGTTTGGCTCTGCCATCAGACTACATTAGGTTAGGATCTCCTCTCCACAATTTAGATAACCTTGAACCAATTACACTCTAAACTTCCATCTCTTCATTTACAAAAAGGCTAATAATAGTGCCTGCCTCACAGGGCTGTTGAGAGGATTAAGTGAGATCATGCATGCAAAGTGCTTGGCTCAGTGCTGGGCACCTTGCAAAAGCTCATTAAATGTTATTTATTATCAGGATAAAGCTTTTTAATCAAGAACTTAGCATTGTTTGATATGAGGTTGGCAATTTTTTACAAAGGTTAGTTTCTAATACTGTTCCACCCCCCCCCCCCTTTTTTTAAATAGTCATGCTGGCGTATTGATCAGGAGCACACACTTCTGTCTTCTGTCTTTGAAGATGATCCATTAAGGCTTCACCATGTTCTTGTTTTACCAAAGGGAAAGAAGAAAGACACTAATTCCGATTGTGTCAATCAATAGCCGGGATACAGAGAAGTTCAGAGGATATATCACTTACCTATTCTGATGTTTACCTTGTACTCAGACCCTTAAGGATCCCAGTGAGCCACTGTGGAACCTGTGTAAGGGTGGTCAGGATGTGTTGTTTGTTCTAATATCATATTTAAAAAGAAAATGTATCTCATACAATTTGCACCATCTCAAGCTTCCTGGACTTTTCCTATAAGCTCTAAATTTCTGCTGCGGGGGCTGTGGCTAAGAGGTGAAGTAATCAGATGGTTAAATGATTGAGGAATAGCCTCATGGAGAGCCTGAGGCAGCATGGTCATTAATATATTTTGCTCAGACCCCTGGGGCAAGACTGACAACTGGACAATTGCACTAGTCATCTGCCTAGAAGTTGGTATCAGAAAAGTATATTCTCCTACAAGGTTAATGCTTGTTGAATATTCCTGGGACACCTATAGATAGGTATTGCACAGAACATACAATCAGTTGAGACATTTTAAGCCACCACAAATTTTCACACCTATAAAAATAATGATTCAAACATGTACACACACACACATGCTTATGCACGTGTACACCAACACAAACACAAACACATATACAACATCCCCAAGTATCAAATAAAATTCAGGGCTTCTTTATCTGCCTTCCATGAGAGGAGTCCCAGAGAACCCATCTCAGATGAGACTCTCCTAAGCTCAGGGCTTCACTCTCTCTGAGCCCCCAGACTCCTCCTTAAAAAAATGTTAAGAGGGCTGCTAAGTTCTGAAAACTATTTTGCTAAGTTCAGAGTTAAATTTTTTGTGTTCAATGGAAGCAGCTATTTTAAGATTATGATTTAGACAAGATTTGTCTCTCACTAATTTTGATTTCTCAGCTTTTTTCTTTTGTGTTGGTACTGATGATGTTACAATATTTCATATCTATACTTTATATATTAAAATACTTTTTATTTGAGGCAAGTATATAAATACACATATTTGTCTCAAATCTTACACAATAGTAATAACACTAATAACATCCACAACATCTCCACTTTCATGCTGCTTTTCAGAGGAATACATATTATTCCATAATTTATACCATATCTAATTTATAGCCATAAAAGTTCTCTCCAAAGGCTGTCATGGTTATAAATCTCAAGAATCTTATTTCTATAAATCCTAGAGTCACAGAGTAGATCTTATTTCTTCTAATGGCATTCTCTAGTCCCTAACTGTCTAACCAGGTGAAGGTTGGATTTTAAAACATAGTGGTACTCCAACTTAAAAAAAATATAGGTCTGAAGGTTATTTCTCTTATTGACACATTGTTGAGACTATGAGGCAGCCTTGGTTCACCCAGTAGTTAAGGTGAGAAAAACTGAGGACCAAGGAATTAATGCAGAACTAGAGCATGAGAGATCTAGACCATGATCTTAGCCTTGACATGACTGCTTTGGGGCTCCAGGAGTCACTCAACTATCCAGGACCCAATTTCCTCATTACTTACAGAACTGAATTGGCTTAATTAAATAATAAACTTTCAAAAACATTTAAAGATGTTTTCTCAAACAAAGTCTTCTGATTAATCTAATAATAATAATAATAATAAAAGTATTACTAAAACTGGTGAATAAAGCACTGTGACACACTCTTTCTCCCTTCAGGAATGAAAAACGTTTCCCCTCAGCTGTCAACAGCAGGCAGTCCTCAGTGTCTCACCTCTTTGGGGACTTCCTCAGCTAAAGAAAACCATCACACTCTTACTCACACCTCCTTCAAGGGCAGCTTTCATCCAATGACTGATCAATACAGAGTACAAAGGCTTGGCTCCCTATTTCAACTCACAACAGCTCTAAAGGGCTACTCAGCTCCAGAGCTGCCCATGGGATTGGCTTAAGACTCAGTTGGGGATTTATTGCAGCTCAGCTTGTCCTTCTGTCTGATTCTGCTTCCTTCCCCACCCTTCCTTAGGCTAACCCAAGAATGTGCTGTCGTAATCCATGTACTGAGCTCCGACTCAGAGTACGCTCCTGGGAATAAAGTTGTGATATTAGCTAACGTTGCACCCTCATTATGTTTCAAGACCTGTGATAGACTTTCCCCATGCATGCTTTCACTGAACACCTGCACGGTCTTGCACAGGAAAACAGTACAGTGCAGAAGATAACATTATAGGTCTTGGCATCTTTAGCCTGGGTGTGTTGTATCATGTTGTGGTATTGAAACTGGACAATACTTTAACCTTTCAAATCCTCTTCTCTCATCAGTAAAATGGACCTTGTTAATAAAACTCATATTGATATTTATTGGAAATGCTAAACAACTTCTAATACTAAACCCCAAATACTAAACAAGATAACATTTTCAAGGAGTAGCATTCTAATGGCATTTACATGAATTCAACTATATCTCTTGCAAAATTATAATTGTACCACTTATATTATATAGTCAGTGGAAACAATCCAGCCTAAAATCATCCATATAGCATAGGAGTGAGGTAAAGGGTCCTAAGGCCTGCTTGCTTGGGTCCATGTCTAGTGCCATATTATGCCTCAGTTTCTCATCTGTAAAACGAAGATAATAATAGTAACTACTATAGCATGTTTCAAAGATTGAATGATTTAATATATGTGAGGTGGTCAGAAGAGAATCTAACATATAATAAAGTTAAAAAAATATTAGTTAATAAAAAGTCATTGCATGTCGCATAAAGAAGGAATGGCTATTTTAAAAAAGCAAATAAACAAATAAATAAATAATTAATCAAATAGATAAATAAATATTTTTTAAATGAATGAATTATAAGGATTTCTGACCATGGATATTAAGGTACATTAGTTTTCAGATGTCCAGGTCAGTGAGTTAAATGGTTCACTAACACACCAGAGGAAGAAAATGAAATGTTTATTGATGCTCATTAGTAATTGCTGACTTACAAAGAATTAGGAAAACACATACAAGCCTAGATTCACAGAACCTTGTAAAAAGTGTTATATTTTATGAGAACTTCAAGGAATTTTCAGGGATCACTTTGAAATTATACACTCCCTTTATTCTTCGATGACTCTACAACTTAATACTCTTGTAAAGAGGATTTCTATTATGAAACAGTGCTTGTCACAACAAATGTAAATAATTGAAAATTATTAATATTAAATAAATGTGAAGTCCTTAGAATGATGCCAAGCACCTGTTAAATGCTATATAAAATTTTGTTATCATTCTTATTGTTCTTATTTTACAAATCAAAGCATATGGTTGCTGAATAGTACTTGAGATCAGTCCCAGTCATCTGACTTGAAACTCTAGGTTCTTAACCACTTTGCTGTACTTGAAAGTATGAAATAAATAAATAAAAGGAAATCTTTCTGGTTGGAGGAGTGCATAGTGGGAGACTCTAATGGATTACCTCCATCACCGCCTCAGTCCCTGAAACACTTGAGTGAACTCTGGTCCTATAATATTCTGTGGAGCATGGTTTGAAAACCCACAGAGGGTAATGTTCCTTCTAGTTCCAAAGTCCTATGATTCCTAATAAGACTTGTGCAAGTCCAGTCACATTTTCAGAGGGTCATTTGCAAGATGGCTTCTCTGATCTAGGTGTACAGCCTGCCACCTTACAGAAAAAATCATTTCTATAAGCTAGACAGGTTTAATCCTTAGAACAAATAAAGATAACAGCTGACATTCCAACCTCACATTCCATCTAGACCAGGACATGCTACAGCCACAGAAGCCAGAGACCATGGCAAATGTTCTATCCTGCTCATGTCTACTAGTTCTTTTCTAGAAAACATTATAAAGAAGGGATATCATTAACAGAGTCCAACTGCATGGATATTGGGAGTGAAGAAGAAAATAATTAAGTTTATTCATGCTTATAAGACTTGGCCTTTTGGAAGAGTACAGAACCTCCTGGTAAATAGAGAAGGAATTCTTGCCACCTGCTGCCTTACATCATCCATTTGAACTCTTCTCTTACTATCAGCCGCGAGTTCCTTGACCTTGGCTCTCCACGAAGCACTTAACCTTGTTCTCAAGAGCTATTGTAGTAATTACTGCTAAGCTTTGCCCATCTGGAAGCTGCTGAACCAAAACCTTTGCCAGGTGGAACCACTGGCCCATTATTCTGTAGCTTTTACCACTAGGTCAAATGCAGCTTTGCTGCCCAATAACATGACCCTGTCATGTTGAAAGAGGGCAAGAGAGAGTGCATGAGGGGTGGCCGTGGAGGCCTGTGCTTGTTTTTTTTCCCAGTGGCAATGTTCTGGTATTTGAAAGATTTACAGAAAATTAATTTAGTAGGATTAACACATCATTTTAACGCATGCAAATTAGCGTGTAAGAAAAGCACCTGAGTGCTAAGGATTTGAACTCTGACCTGGATCTGGGTCTGGACTTAAGAAGTCCACCCAAGGTCTAGAGAGGGGACCAGCACCCCCTAGCATGCAACCAAGAAATTGCTGAGAGGGCTCCCAGAGAATCAGATGAAGCTGTTGAGTAATCTCATCAGACAGTCTGTCCACAGGGTATGGAAAGAGAAGTGAAAAAGTACAAGGCCAGGATGGAAGCTGAGACCCCGAACAGGGCTTGGACCAGGGGTAGGAAACAAGCCTGGGAAGGAGTCCCTGAGGTTCTCCAGGGGACTTCAGAAGCTTTTTACAGAGGGGCTGGGGATGGCAGGAGATATTAAGGGTCACTGAGTTGATGGAGGCACTAAGGTCCTAACAGAAAGAGAGGTGGGCCTGATGAAAGAGATACCTTACTCAGAGCCTTTTCTATGCACTCTTCCTGCACACCTCCCAGTGTTTGACTTCCAAGTGAATGTTCCCAGGGAAGTGAAGATGGAAATTTGTAGTGAGTTGGTGACACAGCACTATCTGTGTCCATCCTCAGAATCGATGAGCTTGTGAAGAAGTATCGACATGAAGGAGCAGCAAAGAAGAAATAAGAGATAAGGTCAAGGCTATTATTTTCTGCTCTGGCTCCATTGTCTGTGGCCCAGGATTTTCGGAAAATTATAACACTTACCCACTTTCGCTCTGCAGATTACTACTGACACTAAATTAAGGCAAAGTATGCTTTTTCTCCCCTTCTGGTTTCTATTTCTTTATTTTTTTTCTTTTCAAACCTATTTGATATTTTTGATAGAAAACTATGTAAAATTTAGTGGAGATATATAAGGGAAAGGCTGGACAAAGGCTGGCCAGAATCAGGACTGTGTCTGATAAATGTGGGCTCTTTGCATGGCAGAGCAGCTTAGATTGGGAGCTCTAGGAGGCTGGCACTGGGTCCCTGCCCATTGCTGTGGCTTGATGGGCAGTGTATCAATCAGGAACGCTTCAGATGCACATCTCAAAAATGCTGCCTACAGTGGCTTAAACAACTAGAAGGATCACTTTTCTTCTACAATGAGCATTCCCAGGGGGAGGGCTGCTGCTGTATGTTTACCAGGTCAACCAAGCCAGCACTCAGGTCTTACTAGTCTGATTTTACAGCCTGAGCCACATGTGCTCACAGCGGAGGAAGGGAAGACAGGAAAATACAGCAGCTTCATCAGAACAGGCTTCCCAGAACCTCACATTAGGCCCCACTTGTGCCTCCTAGACCAGGCTGTTCTCCCAGGCAAAGGAGCTGGACGTGGCCCCAGCAGTCAGCAGTTCCTGCCTCAGAGGATAATAAAGAGTTATAAAGAGGGGAAGAGAAAGATGAAAAAAAGGGACAAAGAGTAAAGATAGGAAGAAGAGAGAAAGAGTGGGAGGAAAGATGGAAGAAGGAAGGTGAGGGAGGGAGAAAAGGAAAGAATCCTGGGCTTGAATTAAGAAGAAGTGAATTTCTATGTCAGCTCTATTGTTAACTACGAAGACTTGAGAACGTCAAATTCTTTGAGCTTCAGCTTTTTATAAAACTTATAAAGTGAAGATACTTGTATCTATTCTGCAAGTATATTATAAAGATTAAATATTTAAAGTTTGTAAAAAGTCATCTTATAAACCGTTCTGTAGTGCTAATCGTTTGTAAAACTGATTGCTCCAACATGAGAGCCTGATTGGTGACAGCCATTTGGCCCTGCAGGTCAATTTCCAGGAACAACTGGAGCATGACTTGAGCTTAACAAGGCTCTCCCCACAGATCTGACATAAAATGAAATGGATACTATACTTTCAATGGCATTTTCAGGTACTGATTTTACATAGGCAGAACTAAATTGCTGACACCTTAACAAGGGTCATAGTGAAAAATGACCATTAGATGGCAGCAGAGTTCTTCCCAGTTACTTCAGATTTCCCAGGGACCCTAATTAAAGAAGTTCTTTAGCAAACTAAGCACTGTTAAAAATATGCATGCCACACCTTTGCTACACTTATTTCTCTTTGCAGATTTTTCACAAGCTCTTTTTGTTTGTCTTCTCTGGAGCTGGAAGTCAGCCAGCTCGGTAGAAACATGGAGTGGAGCTGTAGAGGGATTTGGGAGATAGACACACAACCTTAGCCAGGATACTGATAAATGAGAGTTTCATCACCTGGAAAATGGGAATCACAATAGCACCTATGCCATGGAGTGTTGTAAATTTTAATTAAAATTATATCTGTAAAGCACTTACCACAGTTTGGGGAATAAAATAAACACTCAATGTGTTTGTAATGTCTCCTCATCTTTCTCTGCTATAAAGGTTAGCAGCCACAGCAGCCATAAGAATAGTGTAGCAAGAGGGGGAAAAAATGGTATTTTAAACTAAAACTCTGATCATAGCCATTTCTGTCTTTCAAAGGAGTAAACTACTGCATCTCTGGAGTAGATCATCCTTTAACAAAAGAAAACATTTTGATGAGGCTTCTGCTCCAAGGGAGATGGGCCCATGCTGGGCACTGCAGCATGAATGAGGATGAGACAGAGAGAAGCTGAATCACCATCACCAGATGTGAGCAAGGTCAGCAGCAAGTGTGTAAAGAGGACTATGACTGGAAAAGAATCTGGGATATGAGGGGCCTAGAACCCCATGGTGGAAAAAAGAACCAGAGAGAAACATTCCGGTAGATTGGAATGACCAGGAAAATCGAAGAATGGGGTGTCTCTTGAGCAGATTTGTATTATTCGTCATGCTATGATGTAAATACCCGTCCTATCTCCAAGCCTTCAACAAAGGTTTAATGCACACCCACTGCATTACCAGTGCTGTGGGTGCCATCCCATAAGAGGCAGAAGGAAGTAGCAGCCACGGGTCCCAGACAAAGAAACTTAGAGATCCAGCAGTGGAGCAGATGGATGGACTCTTGTAGGGATCTGCAAAAACACTGGGAAGAGAACTTTCTTTACTATGTGACAGTGCATTGAAAATAAATTAAACTTTGTATTTGGAAATAATTTCAAACTTACAGAAAATTGAAGAACAAGAATAGTACAAAACACCTATAAACCTGTTGTCCGGATTCACCTCTTGTTAACATTTGACCCTATTTGCACTATCATTTGCTCTATATATCTATTTATACACTCTCACATAACATTTTTGTCCTTTTGTCTGTAACTTTCCAGGATAAAGTGTATTCCTCATGGCTCTTCACCTTTAAATAAAGAGTTAAGCGTGATTTACTAAGAATAGAACTATTCTTTCACATAATCACAACATAGTTATCAACTTCAGTAAATTCAACATTGGTACAGTACTTTAATGGACTATTTACATCTTCATTCTGTCAAGTGGCTCAGTAAAGTCCTCAATAGCACTTTTCTTTTCCAGTACAGACTGTAGTTTAGGTGAATTATTAAATTCACTACTTGTGTTTCTTTAACCTTTTTAAATCTAAAACTTCTACACAATCTTCTTTGTTTTCTTAATGGCATCGATACTGTTGAAAAGTACCACTTGCCCCCTTTTAAAAAAATATAGAGAATTCGTATTTTTAGTTGTCTAATACTTTCTCATGCATACATTCAGATTATAAATTTTCACCCAGAATACAACATAGATGAAACTGAAACTTTCTCAGGTAACACACATGAAACACATGATATCCAACTGTCCCTCAGTGGAGATGTTCATTTTGATCACCTGCTCAATGTGTGTGATTTCCCTCCTGTGGAATTACTCTGTGTTCCCCTTACAACAATAAGCAATGTCTAGGAAGACACGTAAAATCATGTGGATGTCCTCCTCTTACCATTTTTCCACAGTCTAGCACCCAGTAACGATTCTTACCTGATCCAGTCTTCACTGTGATGGTTGCAAATTGTGATCTTCTGTCTCCTTGATTCCCTGCACACTTACTAGTCAGTACCCAGCATTCTACTGTAATCAGAAGCCTTTCTCCCCTCATTTATATATGTATGTATGTATGTATGTATGTATGTATGTATGTATGTATACATGCATGAATTATTTATCTATCTATTTATTTATTTATCTATCTACTTATCACCTGTTTGGACTTTTGAACCCCCAATTTTTAATGGCTTATAATTCATTGCTGTGCTTAGTCATTTTGATGCTTAAAGTTTCTCAGATTTGGCCAATGAGAACCCTTTTAGGCTGGCTTCTATGTCCTTGTGACATTTTATCATTATGCTTTTAAGTACTTCCTTTCTTTCTGACACAATATTTTCATCTTGAACCAGCTATTGCTGGTACCATATTGGCCATTGCTCAGGAGATTCTTGTTTCTTTTTGATATTAGAAACCAAGGTTTGGGCAGCAGGTGCATTCATTGCTCCTGATTTGACTTTACCTCTTGACCCTTCCAATAATCAGAGCTAGGAAATATTTGCATGCACAAATACATGTGCATAGATGTACACACTCACAAACATACATATGCATTTATACATGCACACATACATGCACAAGCATGAACATGTACACAGACATATACACAGTTTAGAAATCATAAATTCTCATTGATATCTATAATTCTCCTTCATTCCCATAGGACCTTTTTCTTGCCTTCCTGGACTGGAAATCTACTCCATTTTAATTTAATATTAAAGCAAAGGTTGATTTCATGAAAATAGAAAATCTATGGCTGATTTGGCTACACACAATAGAGTTACAGTAGCAGAAGGAGGAAGCCACAAGAATTAGCTAGAACTGGGGGGAATAAATGAAAAAAAATCATTATAAATATATTTCCATTTATTTATCTACTCATTAAAAAAAAAAACATGTTTAAGTGCCTACTAAGTTTCAAGCACTATTTTAAGTGTTGGGGATAGGGCAGTGAATAAAAAATTCAAAGTCTCTAACTTTAAGAAACAGTAAGTATTGTGAAGCACAACATAAAATTAATATAAAATATAACAAATGTTCATGGTGAAATACTGTGAAAAAGACCAAATCAGAAAAAGGGTGAAGGGTGCTTGAGTAGGCAATAGAGGCTGACATATTATAGAGAGTTGGGAGGTCAAGGAGTAGGTCTTTCTGATAAGATCGTGTTTGAGATAAGACCTGAAGGAAGTGAAGGAGCAGCCACGAAGATACAAGACAAGAGACTCAAGCAAAAAGGAGACAAATCTCCTCCTGGTAAGACGTGATGGAGGAAAAGTCAGGGGACTTTTGACAGAGCGCAGTGGGTGAGGGGAGAGTGGTAGAAGCGAAGCTGGAAGAGGCCATGCAGGGTCAGGTCCTGCTGGGTCTGGAAGGATAGGCTTGTACTCTGGGTAAGGTAGGAAGCCACTGGAAGAATCTGAGCAGACCAGTGGCATGGTCTGACTTTTGTTTCACAATAATTACTGCAGCCATTCTGCGAGGAACATACTGCATGTGAACACAAGGGAAACAGGGAAGTTCAATTAGTAGGAGATGGTAGAAGCCAGAGATAAGCTGGAGACTATTACAATAATCCAGAGATGATGAGGTCTGTACTAAGGATACATCAAGTGTGTACACTTTAAAGATGGAGAGAGGCATCCATGTAGCAAGCATTTACTAATGGTCTCTTTGTATCATGCATTATGATAAGTTCCGTGGAATACAAAGATGAACAATACACAATCAAGCCCTTGAAGAGCTTGCAGTTTTTGTAGACTATAGTAAATGAGCCAGATGTATACACAAGTATTACAGGTATTGAGGGTCATTTTGATACACACTGAAATAGTGGTCAAGAGTGGTCCCAACCACGTGTTGCAGTCACACAGATGAAATACCACTTATCCATATATATAGACTCAGGGAAAGCTTCAGAGAGCAGGTGATTTTGACAGAGGGAAGTGAATGAGATCATGAGAATCTTGGATGAAAGAAAGCTTCTTCAGTTCCTGAATTTCCAGGTCCAGTCACAGTCCTCATCATGGCCTTCTGAGTTCTGTCATGCCTTTGGATATTCACAGAATTGTCTGCCATAATTTTACACAAAGTCCCCTTATGTAATCCGTCTTCAGTGTTTCTTTTCCTTGCAACCAGTGAATTGAGTCTGAGACATAAAGATAAGAATGTGGAATCAACAGATCAGATTTGGATCACCTAGATGAGCATGGTGAAGGAGAGAGAGAAGTCCGGGACCATGTCCGGATTTCTGGCCCAGATAGGATAGCAATATCATTAAAAAGGACAAATATCCAGGAAAAGGATTTTCAGTAAAATTTTCAGTAAAAAGGATAATTCAGTGAAAAATGACTGTGTTTTCAGACAGGTTGAGTTTGAGCTTCTTGCATAATGTAGATGGTACACGTGAAGCTGAGGGGCAGCCGTGTGGGAATCGGAATTCTGGAAGGCATTGAGAAGCATTGCTGATGGAGCTATGGGAACTTGTAGGGAGAGAGTCAAATGCAAAACTCTGCAGAATGCCTATGCTGTGGGCAAAGAGACAGTCTTCACACATGAGACTAAAATGAGCAGTCAGGAACGAGGTAAACTGAGTAGGAGAGAAGGAGGACAGCAAGCACCGTGAGTGGAAAGCTTTTCCAAGGGAAAAAATTAAAAGACCTTCCTTAGACTTCAAATGACCTAATTTACCAAGTCCATTTTATTTCACTCATTTGTTCAGATGACTTAATTCCTATATTAAGCTATAACTTAAGAGCTCAAACTACGCTCTCTTGCCAGACTTAGCAGAGTGGTTAAATCAACAGAGGTACACTAATTGAATAAATAATGGTCCACAATGCTGCAGATAATTCTGTGGAGCCCTAAAATGCTATTTCGTGGACTAGGATTTTTTTTAAACTGGAATCAAGATAAAGTATGTGTAATAATGAAATATATTTTCTACAAATGCAAATAATTAAAAGCAAATTAAATGTACATCCACCTATAAAAATTAGTTAGAAGAGCCCTGACACATTCTTCTGTCACCTTTGGTGTCTCTTTGGATCTTAGGAGTGTCCATTGATGCTATAGTTAAAAGCCTTGAGCCCTTCCCTCATGTGCCTCAGAAACATTAGGTATTTCCATTCTGTCAAAGCCACTCAGCTGTTTGCCCTTTTTTCCTTTCCTCTACTTATTCTTATGTGTAGAAACTCTCTCTTGTCATCTGTGGGCCCCCAGGTAAGTAACTACATCTTTCTGGCTCTCATTTTTTCCCATGTGTATATTGGGAAGACTGTTGTACTTGTCTCTAAATACTCATATCAAATATTTTCTTTTCCCTGCTGTCTATTTAGCCTTCCTCAGGGAGCAGAGCTCAGTCCTGCCTCTATGTCTTGCCTCTGTGTTCCCAGGGTAACTGGGCATCCCAGATATTTCAACACTGCACTGCAAATGATTGTTGACTTTCTCCTGTCTCCATATTCAGTTAGCAGCTTGAAGTTGGGGATCATATCTTATACATCTTTGAATCCTAAGTATTTAGTTGAGGGCCTCGTGTTCCACAAATGTTTGTTGAATTCGGTCCAAAAGATCACCAATTTACTTTTTAATCATAAATACTTTACTTTTTCTAAATTTAAATGCAAGTCAGATTTATGTCTCTTTCCTGGTTGTGTGAACAGAGTAGAATGTAATGGAAATTTTGTTTTTACACCTAATCTACATTTCTTGGTTTATTTTACATTCATTACCCAAAACTCCAATGAGACTGTGAAAAGATGGTGTTTCTTTTTTATAGAGGGAAATGAAGAAAAAGCAAGAAAAGTTTCAAATATATTCTGGGAATTCAACTAGGAATGAACTTGTCTTTCTCAATGTTGGACCCCAGGGTGAGTGAGGACTTTGTAAATACAAAACAATGAATAAATGAATGTTATGGCCAAACCTGTAGTTTACAGTGAAAGGTGTGGTACACAAGATTTATAAAAAAAAAAAAATTAATATCTAAAGCTATTCTGCTCAGGGAAGCTCTTTAAAGGACAATTATAAGTGCACATAAGGCTTCAAAATCTGTGGTCAGTAGAAAGGATATTAAACAGCTGCTGGCAAAAGCAGGATGTATGCACTGTGTGTGAGCTTGCAGGGGGCCGCCAGAAAATCTCCATGTGCAATAATGTCATTCTTCATGACCTTTTTTAAAGTCCTATGAGGAAACCAGTCTTGTGGCCACCATCCATCACTTCCAAAGCCAGCAGCAAAGCCATCTTTGGCAAGACTTCTGCTCTCTAAGCCAAGCCACCAACAACTACTCTTTCACACAAGGCTTACTGGCCTAACCTACACTCTGCTAACCACATAGGCAACGCCCTCATTACTGGGTTTCAAGGAGGCCATTGAGAGGGTGAGTGGGTAGCTGGGGAAAGAGGGCATATGAAACCAATTTCAAAGTGCAGACAGTAATTTGTAGAAAGTTGAGTGTGGGTTGTGACAGAGGGGTGATGAAATACTTAAAATTGGCCCAAAATTGGTTGTCTTTGTAAGGACAAGTGGGAAAAACATGTGAGAAGATTTAATGAGGGTGAATTTTGAATAGTGCTCTATTGCTATATCTTTTTCACATGTAGACTAAAAATTGTTGAACCCACCCCTTCTCCTGTCATATCCCCCTGGACAGTGTTTATAACAAACGGTCGTGTCTTAATTATTCACGTGTATGTCGTTTTCCCTGGCAGACCTGGTAAGACTGGTGTCTGATCTGATCTGATCTCCTCCACTGTGTCTCTAATAGTGACTGACACATTTTCTTAAGTCACATTTGTTTAGCTTATTTAACTTTATTACTCTAATAAAGGTAAAGAAAAATAAAAATCATTGGTGGCACTTATTATGAAGAATCAATTAGTAAAACTCATAAAAGCCCAAGAGTTGAAAGATTATATTGACTCCTGAAAGTGTGCCATAATCTAAATAAGGTGCTATTTATTATAAAACAGTGAACTTAGTACCTGATGTGGAGGTGGGATGGTGACCATCTGTGTTATTTGATGACCATGCTTTGGATGATAGTTGAGATCTTTATGTAAATCAGTATAATTAGAACTTCCATATGGATTTTTATTTTAATAAATGTTAACTCTTCTTCTAGAATAATAATAGTATGAGGAAAAAAAGAAACAAAGATAAGAAAAAAAACATAAATAGGAAGAATGAACTGGACCTCACCCAACTAAGAGCACTGCTCTTCAGATGCCAGCATCAACCTTGCCTTTACCATGTCCAGATTAAAATCAGAATTTTTCCCTTCTGAGTGTATAGAAATGTAAGTCTCCAGACACTGTGAAGAAGAAAGGGTTAGCTCTCATATGGGTTGAGATTCAGGGAATGTTGGAACAACTAATCCTTGAAGCAGGGAGTGTTGAAATAATATGTTGTTTTAAGAGTCTTCACTGGGAGACTAACATTTCAACACATTTGAATGACTTCGCTGCTGCAAAATGTTAAGGCTTAAAAAAATGAACCTGGATAAGTAATAGGAGCTTCTAAGAGAAAAATCACTCAACTTAGATAATTTCATGGCAGAGAAATTGGGGACTTTGTAGTTAGAAATGTTCCCAGCAAGCCCACCCCATGTTGTCAGTCTCCACTGAACACCACTTAAAGTTGAACCTGCTTTCCAAATTAAAATTTTAAGTTAGTGAGAGATAAATGTAAGATTCCCAATTTCTCATGAGGGAATTACTGAGGAAACTGACATTTAAGTGACAAAATTTGATTTTCTTATAACCATTAAAAACCCTATCTAAACCTATTTACCTTCACTCTACCAAGCACCATGAAGAACAAATAGTTACAATACACTTCTTTTATGGGAGTGAGGAATGCTTAAAATTTAATTTTCTGAGAATTATGGAAACTAAGGTAAATACTTTTATCTAAACCCTACAGAAATCCATATAATATTTATTTCACAGTCATTTAGTGAATACCTAGATGAAAATAATCCTGTGCTAGTGTCTTATCTACTGAATTTAAGTGATGATCCAGTTGCATAAGATTAGAGCTCCCCCATCTGAGTGTAAAGAATATAATCCACATTTTTAAGATGAAATGATCTGGGTTATAAAAGCTACACTTAGACCAACACTAGTACCTGGAACACTGAGTCTTTTCCCAATATTCATCAATTCCTTATCTAACATAAGCCTTATATTTTTATTATTTTAATTTTAATTGCACATTCTTTTATTTCTGATTCATCAATAGAAATTGAATTATAATTACTATTATTATTATTATTATTATTATTAAAGCACATGGAAATACAGAGATTCCAATAGGCAACCTAGACTTCCAAAGCAGCCTGAAAGGTCTTTTATGAGCATCCTTAGTTCTCTAACAAATAATAAAAGCTGGCCTATTGTATGGGATTTGTAAGAGAAGACTTGAAAGAAGGTAATCTTGGCTTCTTATATTTGTGCATAAAACCATGTCTTGCATAAAATAAGGGTGATTGTTTGTTCTTCATGTTCCCTGTTAGAAGAAAGTATAAGTAGGTTTAGATTTTTTTAATGCGGTTTTTAGAATCTGGGATCCAGGAATGCCTGAATCTTGCATTGCAAACCATATACTCCCCTCTCCCAATAGGGTTCCCAAGTGATAGACATGAAAGGATCAGAAGCCAAATAAGAAATAGAGTATCACTTCATTGTAAGGTAGGTGAAAGCTCAAATTTCAACAGAATTCTCTGAAAAAGCTGATTTAGCATACCTGGCTTGAGGCAATGTCCAGACTGGGTTAAGTCTTAAGGCTAGTATTTAGCCACTCCAAAACCAAAATACAAATCTTGGACCTCACTCTTTCTGATCAGCTTCATGAAAGAAGTGAACTTAAAGATATAGCAGCCAGATTGATGAAGTATCTACATGTGTGTGAAGAGAGAAAGCAACAGAGCACTAAACCCGCCCTCACTGGTCAGGCCCTCAGCTGGCTCATGCAGTCACCCAGAAGAGATGGAAGAGATAGGATGCCTGTCACATGAATGATTAATGGGTCTCGTCAATGCCTGTAGTACAACTCAATTAGCAACTTCTATTTTGGGGAGGGAGGAAGAGTGGTGTGGATTGAAAAGCAGGCAGCCCTCCCCACATTCACAGCAGAGGTGGAACCCAATGAACTTCGGCATGAGCCTGCTCTGATGGGAGTCAGCAAAAAAAAAAGTTACAACCTTTCATGACCTTCTCTTTATGGCTTGTGATCTGAGGACTGACAATTCATGTTTTAAATTAATGTGTCACATTCTTCCCTCAAGTCCATCCACCCCAACCTTAATAATAATACTTAGGCAAAGATACTAAAGACCCATTTTTGTGATCAAAGGAAACAACAGCTCTCTCTATTCTCCCAGGCCCTGTTCCCGCTCCAGAGTCTGTCTTGATAAATTGGGAAACACGTAGTAAAAATATTTTCATTTTAAATTTTTAGAATATTTTAACATTGTTTCAGTATTAGCTGTAATTTTTATTCTCAAATAATTCTAAAACTTTTAACCTGAAAGAGTATCCAGCTCCACCCCAAAGCATTTCTCAGATCTCTTTGTCCTCAAACCAACTACTCTTAACTTTTCTGTTTATTTCATATGATTGTTGCTTTCTTATTTTTAAATAGCATGTTGATTCTACTAGCCTTGAGCATTTTTTTTAATTTTAAGAATTAAGTATTGACAATCTGCCACTGGAGATAAGGATTTAGCTTTTCTGCACCACTACCATTCAGCTTTCTAACATAATTATTTTATAGCTTTTAGTTAAATTGATATGACTAACAAAACTTCGTTTGCTGTCATGTCCCTCTTTCTTATAAACCTTCTTTTGTTGTTGCTATTTTTGGAGTTAATTATTCCCACAATTTTTCATTTGTCTAGTTTTCTATGAACAAATTGATATTTTTTCCAAGATCAACAGTCTCTCTGCTTTAGGACCATCAATATTGTTTTCCATATATTCAAGTATATCTTTTCTTTTCTGGAGAACTCTCAGAGACACCCATCCTTGTGTTCTTGTTTTAGTCTGTACTATTTTTCTCCTGGGCCTCCTACCTAGCTATAATTCCAAATATTCCTTTTGATGATCACCTGTGTGGATATCCTGTTTTCTAGATGTAATATTCTCTTTCTGGTTCCTTATATACTTTAATTTTTGTTCAAAATATTCTAACACCATCCTGAGAAAAGGTGACAATAAGTTAAATTTTAAGTCCCAACATATCTGAAATATTCTATCACCTCATCTGATAATTTGTTGAGGTAAAGAATTTTATGTTGAAAACCTCTTCTGTTAGAATTTGAAACTAAAGCTCTCTTGTCTTCTAACTTCCAGTTATTGTTTAGAATCTTGCTGCTAAACTGATTCCCAAGACTTCGGAAGGTACTTGTCTGCAGTTGAGAGTGGAACCACCTGGGTTCAAACACTCAGCTACATTTGCCAAGTTACTTAAACTCCCTGGGTTTCCTTTTCCCTCTCTGTAAAACAAGGAGTGATAAAACTCTTTTCAGCATAAGTCTATGTCTTGGTTATTATTCTCTTTATAAGATTTTAATTTAGAGGGGAGAGAAATTGTTCAGGTAAATTTCACCTTTGTGGGCCCTAATTTTGTTAGGGATGAAAACAATTTTCAGCCGATAGACTGTAATGGAAATATGCAATAAAACATGACATGTAATACTAGGCACATCCTACTCACACAAACACAAACACACAAAGTATGGTGCACCAATTTTTGGAAAAAACATGTATCGGGGTAAAATTTAAGTTATAGTCTTAAAATTATAATTATATTTTGAATATATGAAAAAATCCACCAAGAAGCCATGAGTTTTCCTTTTTGCTCTCCAATCTTAAGCTCCTCAGTCATGAGGTCACAAGCAGTTAAAATTTACTGTATACTCAAAACTATCTAGGTCACAAGGTCACCTGGTGAAATATACTACAGCTGAGGATGGATAAAACTCCGGATTGAAAGTGGCGGAAAGAGAATATAGAATGTTGCCAGATATGGCAGGTGGGAAATATCCCTTTCTTGAAAAAATAAAAAAATAAAGTGTAAATAGATCAAATTAAATAGATAAATAAAACAGTTTTTGCTTTTGTTTTGCCCAATGAAATGTCTTTTGAAAGCCTTTAAAATGCTAATGTGGACTGCAAACCTACAGAGATTCACTGTGCAGCTTTGTATATTGATTTAACCACAGATTTTACTGACTTTTGATTTTATATTAATATTCACCCAAGTAAGTAAACCAGCTTGGGAAAGCTTGCATTTATATTTCATTCTCAACCAGTTCACTACCACTCTAGCTATACGATCTGCAGGTACATTTTGAAGATCTTACACAAAAATGGGAATATTCACTCAATCACGTACTATTAACCAATCAGTTAATTTAAAAGGGGGATGTGAGGAGAAAGGAGAGAGATACAAGTTACATTAATTCAGATCCATCAAGAAGCAGATGCTGAATTTGGATTAGAAATGTGAGACATTTATTGGCAGGGAGTAGGAGAAGGTAGGGAGAATCTTCAGACCCCAGTACAGGTCTAGCACCTATGAAGAGTCCCACCTCGCATAAGAATAGGTCGACCTTAGTACCAGGTCCTGCTAAGTCATTGGCTGAAAGCAGCACGGGGAAATTCAGTGGGAGGTCCAGAAGGTTAGCAGGTAGAATGGTCTGTCAATTATGCTCCCCCCAGTAGGAGAACTGAACTTTACAATGTCATGGCCAACCACATAAGCATAGCTCTAGTCAAATAATTAAGACACAAATATTATATATTTACAAATTTGGTAATTAATTGTTGCTATCTGAGCATAATAATTATTATTTTGAGGTAGATTTCAGTTTATTATGGTAATTAGTGCTCTGGTAATGTGCTTCGCCCTCATAGATGCGAGACTGAATTTTGGAAGCACCCTGATTTGGAGCTGAAAATAGTAGGCTGTTTGTCTTATGTCCTTAAGTAACTTGCTTAATCTCTTTTTCTTAGTTTCCCTCTCTATAAATTGCTGCAACTATCCTATTAGAGTATTCTAAAGACTAAACTAATATGTGTGAAAATTCTAGGTAAGTACTATGAAAATGATGGAACCTCAGGCAATATCCCTCAGGTAATACAAGTTCTTTGGAAAGCAGAGAGTTTTCCTTCATTTAATACATGGTCATCTTTTAGAACAGAAATGAATAAGAACCTGGTTAGTGTAATTTCTATTAAGAATCCTATGTTACAAACATTAAACAATTCTTTTAGCTTAAGAAAAAATTTACCATTTACTCAAAGCTAGCTCGTGTGTATGTGTGTGTATGTGTGTGTGTGTGTGTGTGTGTGTGTGTGTTTTGTGCCATGATAGCTAGATCAGAAGTCTATTAAGGTTGTCATTATGCGTTCTTGGCTCATTTATCTCATTCTTGCACCGTTATAGCTATATGTTTGACATGATTTATTTTACTAAAGATAAAAATGATATTAACATTTACTGATGACTCACTATGTACCAGACACTGTGGTAGCAGAGTCTAATTCTATTTGTTATCTTCAGTATCCTAAGAGTATAATGACATTCTTGAAATGGTATTGATTTTGTAATCATTATTATCTTTTATTTGAAAAACAAAAATAAAAATTAACATAACTCTTTTAGGAAAGGGGTATGTTGTGCAGGGAAAAAAACAACAAGCTATTGTAATCCCATGAATCTTGAAACTGTTAAAATAGAAGAAAAAATGTTTTATTCTGAACTTCCCTTTATTAGAACTTGGTGATATACACACAAGGTGCTGTACAAGATTAAAATAATGGTAATGTGATAATGAAATAAACAAAAGGTCAAACTTTTGAAAATCCAATATAAGCAGGGCAGGATGGCTAATATGAAGTGTTTGCTATGAGAAAACAGAAGAACAGACAAATCTTTCGTTTTCTCATTTAATATTTTTCCTGCTTTGCTTGATAACTTTAATACATTAAATACTAGGATTTGACAGGCTTTGCAGAGAGAAAGCTCAGTCTTTAATATGGTGGTTAAGAGACCATAACCAGATTTAGACAAAATGCTTCCTATTCACTTAATAAGCAAGTGAATATAAACTGATTTATATATTTGCTAAGCTTCAGTTTTCTTACTTACAAATGAAACTAAGAAAATTTAATAGGGTAGTTATGGGGATTTCATGAAGAAATGATTTAGAGTAGTTTTCACTGTCTGAGCCAAGTAAGCATACAATTATTATTAACTTTATTATAACAAAGATATAATTTGCTCACTATGTTATAATATTAATTTTGTGAAAATTTCTACTTTTTATCGAAATTCTCAATATCTTTAATCGATCATGTAATCTCTGGGTAAAGTTCTCCATCAAAATTCAGTTTCATGGCTGCTAGGGCCATAATTATCTAGTACTTAGTTACTCGTACATCTAGGAATAGTCCCAGTTAGTCCTTGCCACAGGCATTCTAATAATATATACACCATACTTTCTTTCAAAACCCAATTCCATAGTCAGGAATATGGTATCATGTCCATCAAAAATCTATAAAACCATCTGGCTACTTTTTAAAAATATTTTTATTTTTTAGTTATGGTTGGCATATGTTATTAGTTTCAGGTATACAATATAGTGATTAGACATTTATATAAATTATGAAATGACCACCACAATAAATCTAGTAGCCATCTGACACCACACAGTTATTATAATATTACTGACTATATCTTTATGTTGTACCTTTCATCCCTATGATTATTTTGTAACTACCAGTTTGTATTTCTTAAACTCTTCCCCCTTTTCACCCACACTTCAATCCCTCTCCCATCTGGCAACCATAAAATGTCCTCTGTATCTATAAGTTTGTTTCTGTTCTGTTTGTTTAAATTGTTTTTTAGATTCCCCATGCAAGTGAAGTCATATGGTATGTTTTTCTGTGGCTGACTTACTCTGCTCAGCACAATACTCTCTAAGTCCATCCATGTTGTTGCAGATGGCAAAATGTTCTTTTTTATGGCTCAGCAATATTTCATAGTATATATGTACCACCTCTTCTTTGTCCATTCATCCATTGATGGACACCCAAGAAGCCTCTATATCTTGACTATTGTAAATAATACTGCAATGAACATATGGATTCTCATGTCCCTTTGAAGTGTATTTTGGATTTCTTTGCATAAATTTCTAGAGTGGGACAATTAGGTCCTTCTTTGTCTCCTGTTATAGCCTTTACTATAAAGTCTATTTTGTCTGGCATAAGTATTGCTACTTCAGCTTTTGTTTGTTTACATTTTCATGAAACACTTTTTCCATCTCTTTACTTTCAGTTTGTGTGTATGTGTGTGTATGTGTGTGTGTGTCTGTGTTTTATCTGAAGTGAGTCTCTTGTAGGCAGCATATGCAAGGGTTTTTTGTTGTTGTTGTTGTTTTAATCTATTCGGCCACCCTATCTTTTGATTGGAACATTTAATCCATTTACATTTAAAGTAATTGTTGATAGATATGTAGCTATTGCCATTATATTATTTATACTTTTTATCTTTATTTTCTTTCTCTTCTTAAGGAAGTCTCTTCAACATTTCCTGTAATACTGGCTTGGTGGTGATGAACAGCTTTAGCTTTTCCGTGTCTAAGAAATTTTTCTCTCTCTTTTGATCCTAAATGATAAGCTTTATTGGTTTGAGTAATATGGGTTGTAGGTTCTTGCTTTTCGTCACTTTGAATATTTTGTGCCAAGCCCTTATGGCCTGCAAAGTTTCTGTTGAGATATCAGCTGACAGTCTTACTGGAGCTCCCTTTTAGGCAACTAACTGCGTTTTTCTTGCTACTTTTAAAATCCTTTCTTTATCTTTAATCTTTGGCATTTTAATTATGATGTGTCTTGGTGAGGATCTCTTTCAGTTCATCTTGTTTGGAACTCTGTGCTTCCTGGGCTTGTATATCTATTTCCTTAGGCAGGTTAAGGAAGTTTTCTGTCATTATTATTTTAAATTGGTTTTCAATCCCTTGCTCTCTCTCTGCTCTTTCTGGTATCCCTTCAAGTTAGTACACTTGATGTTGTCCCAGAGGCCCCTGAAATGACCCTAATTTTTTGGATTATTTTTTCTTGTTGCTGTTCTAGTAGGTGTTCTCTGCTACCATATTTTCTAAATCTCTGATTTGATCCTCTGCTTCATCTAATCTACTCTTTATTCTTCCTAGAGTATTCTTCATTTCTGACTAGTTCATTTTTATGTTTTCTATCTCTTTGTTAAAGTTCTCAATGAATTCATCCACTCTTCCCCTAAGTTCATTGAGCATCCTTATAACCAGTGTTTTGAACTCTGCATCCGGTAGATTTCTTGTCTCCATTTTGTTTAATTCATTTTCTGGAGCTTTGTTCTGTTCTCTCATAGAGATGTGTTTCTTTTTACCCTCATTTTGGCTGCCTTTCTGTGTTTTTCTCTATGCATTAGGTAGGGCTGCTATTTCTCCCGATCTTAGTCGAGTGGACTTATTTAGTAGGTGTCTTGTGGGATATCATGGAACAGTCTTCCTGATCACCTGAGCTGGGTGTTCCAAGTGTGTCCCTTGTATAGGTTGCATGTGCTCTCCTATTATAGTGGTGCCTTGGTTGTTCTTTGCACATCAATGGGAGGGATTGACCCTTGAGTTGATTGGTTGTGAGGACTGGCCTCTGACTACAGTGGAAGAGCTGTTGTGCAGGGGCTGACTCTAAGAAGCAGGATCGCTTTAGTAGGGCTCTGGTACTTCCCAGGCCACCCTTTGAGTGCATCATCCTCAGATGTAGTCCTGGATGATGCTCCAGCTAGCCTGCCACTAAGTATGCAGTCTGGGGCCTACTGGGAGGGTCCTTGACTCTGGCCAAATTCAGCCACAGCTTTCCGGCTACATTTTTAAAGTAGCCTCAAAAAAGTTTATGATTTACATGAGAGTTAATAAGAGAAAATACTTAGTATAATGCATAGCACAGTACATTATCATTAAATATTACTTTTACCTAAAAATAGTACTGATAATATTTATTGTTATGTTGATAATAAATCCTACACACAGCAAGAAGAATGGCATTGACTGTGGATTTCTAAAACATCCAGTAAGAATGAGTTGCTATTTAAAATGACCTATCAGTAACCTATTCTGACATGAAAAGTAGAGAAATGGACTAGATTGGATTGATGACTACAGTAGTGAAGTTTGAGGGGTTCTAAGTGAATAATCATACCAATTCTAATTATGTTTTGGTAAAGGTTAAATTAAATTTCTCATGCAGACAGATTGACAGAATTATATGAAGGGTGAACAAATTCCTGTTAAAATAAGAACAAATTTCAACTATAAGAGAAAAGAAGGATGCCCTGTATCACTTCCAAAAATCTCAGAGAAAAGTGAACATTTAGGAAGGAAGGAAGGAAGGAAGGAAGGAAGGAAGGAAGGAAGGAAGGAAGGAAAGAAGGAAGGAGAGAAAAAAGAAAGGAAAGAAGGAAGGAGAGAAAAAAGAAAGGAAAGAAAGGAGAATGCTTTCAAGGGAAAGTATTAAGTCACCAGCTTTAAGGAAGTAAATATATAGTGCCAGCTGTAGAATCGTATCATAGAATTCTTGAATAGGAAAAAAAAGGTGAAGGAATTTAGGCAAAAATAGCAAAAATCAAAGACTTAAAGGAAAGATTTGCAAAGGCAGGATCAAAGTTATGAGTAATGAAGAATTTAAGCAAGAATCAAAGCTTCAACTCCAGCCCTTTCAGTGTGAGCGAGAAAAGGCTTGTAGCGATGGGCTTTAGAGACACGACAGCCAGGGTAAGAGAGCGCTAAGGAGGAAATGACACAGAGCTTTGTGTAGAACTCCTTTAAGAGAAGAAAAAAAAAATCAAGGTAAAGAACAACTGAACAGAATATAGTTATTAATCAAAGAAGGAAGAAAAAATAGTGGAGCGGCAGCCATTGAGGTTTAAAAAGTAAGTGATAAGGAGGAATTCTTGGAGAAGAGAAGCTGTCTGGGGCAGACAAAGCATCACAGCAGAGCTTCTTCTATTACAAAGTAAATGAGACAAGATTTACTTCTGGCTGCTAATAGCAAGTGGGAGAAAGTTGAAAAGAATTAGTATGGAGAAAGAAAGGAGACATTAACAACATTTTTTGAGAGCAGCGGAATGATAATACTCTTAAATTAGCATCAATAAGCCCTGTATGTTCCAATTAGAAAGCTGGGCCAGGAAACTTGCCATGAAGCCTGACAAAAATCACAGGAATGATAGACAATGCACCCAGCAGACACAGGGGCAAGAGAAAGTCTTTTTTTCCCCCTGAACCTCAGAGAAAATGTAGAATACCCCAAAGCCAGAAATCAAGGGTTTCTTATTTATAAAGATCTGATCAGTCAACCAATTACTTTGCCCCTAAGACAATACAGTGCATTAGAAGTGCTATATAATCCTTAAATTCCATGAGAAAAGGTTAAATAAAAAATCTCAAATGAGTAAAACTGCATAGAGTCATTTTTATATTGTTGCTGGAGCTTTCCTATGAGAATGTTTGTGTCAGATTTTGAAGAATATGGAAGTGAAGAAACAAAAGAAATAAATGACATGTAAGCTGACAAGTCAGGTCTTCTGAAGATCCCATTACATTCATGGTGATAGAAGAAAGGCACTAGTAATATAAATAAGGAAAAATATCCCAGAAGCAAGGTATGAATCAACAAAATAAAATACAGTCCATAAAGCTACAAGTTGAAAGAAATTCCAACTGTATTGAAGAGATGGATATTGAAAACAGACCCACAAAGATTCTCAGTGCATACTTTGGAGAGAAAGAAGGTAAAAATAAGATTGTGAAAATAAAATAATAATAAAATCAATAATACAAAAGAGCAAGTGACTTTATAAAGTACCTGCTCTTAGTCAGGCACTAAGTGCTTTGTAAGCATTAACTGGTAATAGAATCATAACAACCCTCTAAGGTAGATGCTGTTATTATGAGGAAATTGAGGCATAGAAAAGTTAGGGGATAACTTTCCCAAGGTCCCACAACTATGAAGTAGCAAAACCTGGATACAAACCTAGATATTTTGCCTGTAGAATCTATATATCTGATCACTATGACATATTGTCACTGTAAAATAAAATGTGGGGTTTTAAAAATCATTATCAATAACTTTATGCCTAAATAGAACTTTAGAGTTTATGAAGCATTTATATGCACGATCCTATTATTTTTTTACTTCACCATGAGAAAGATAATACGTAAAATAGCACATGCTTTCAGCAGGTGGGAAACAGCTGCCCAAGGAGGAGTAGGTATCTTATCCAAGACCCCATAGTTAGGGTAGGTCTTTTCATCTAAAACTTTTTGTCTTTTTGACTCTAAGTGCTATGACCTTTCCACAGTGTAGCAGTTGACTCAACCAGAAAGCAAGATAAGATTGATTAAATTCTTAATGTCAGTTTTCTTAAATAATGCATACCAATATTTTCCACCAGCAAGTAGGGGCCAATGCTGTGTCTCTGTAGCACAATAAGGTAAACTTAGAAGGGAGTTCCCACTTGCTTTTGCATGCAGGTGTTCAGGAGTGGTGGGAGTAACCACGGTAGTCAAAAAAAAAGAAAGAAGAAGAAGAAGAAGAAGAAGAAGAAGAAGAAGAAGAAGAAGAAGAAGAAGAAGAAGAAGAAGAAGAAAGAAAGAAAGAAAGAAAGAAAGAAAGAAAGAAAGAAAGAAAGAAAGAAAGAAAGAAAGAAAGAAAGAAAGAAAGAAAGAAAGAAAGAAAGAAAAAACGAAAAGTACTTTCCTAATAATAACATGGGAGAAGTGGAAACCATCATATGTACTTTCTGACAGTGTGAATGCACCATAAGAGACTTTTGATTCAGTTAACTAAAGTTGTTCTTCCCTTTGTTTCTTTTGTTTTTGTTTTGTTTTGTTTTGCGTGTGGGTGGGGAAGTTGTGGGCAGGGTTAATGGTGGTATGGGTTGTAAAGCAGAAAAACAATAGTTATGAAGAGAATAATGAAATTTTCAAAAAAGAACTGAAATAAGAATAGCATACTTTGAAGAAAAAAATAATAAAATTCATTTGTAAAAAAATGATATTAGAGAGTCTCAAATATATAAAAAATTTCTACTTACTCTGGAAATTTTAAGGAGCTTTTGTGATGGTTAAATAAGAGTTGTACATAAATGTATTTTAAAGTCAAAATTAAAATGGCTACCAAATAAGATGATTTATGTGAAAATACTCTAAAAATTATGAAATGCTGTTGTGGTGTCAGATGTTATTTTAGCTATGTTGTTGGAATAATCATTGATAGTACTTCCTGTGTTGCTACCCTTGGCTGGCCACTCATTAATTTTCTCAGGTCCAACATGTTTGGGGCTCTGGTTCATTTTTGTAAAAAACACTCTGCCCATTTACTCCTCTGGAGACAATGGAATGGACATCACCTGTTAATACTAATTACACAGTTTATCATAAGAGTTAGTGAGCTGGCTCTTTTATACTTTCACCCAATGTGGAATATGAAGAAATGGTTATAAATCAGCAAGAGAAGTTTAAGTTCAGAATTAAAAAAAAATTCTTCTATTTATTCATTGAAACAGGTTACTGAGAGAAATAAAAGTATCTCTTTCCTAGAGATAGTCAAAAACAGTTTCCTGTTTGGCTTCAGATGTGTGGAAGAAAAGCTCTTAGTGGTGGGGTGGTGACTGCTGAAGGGCGTAATTTTCAGAAACCTGTTTGAATTCCAAGACTGCGATATTATAACTTGTCATCTGTTTATTAAGTCAAGACATGCTATTAATCTAGACACTCATAGTTATGCTTCAATTCTATGGACCCTCAAGTAGCCTTAAACAGTTAATACAATTTTGAAAATATTTTCAGTTCTGAAAATTGTTCATTATATTAGGAGTAAAAACAATGGAAAAAATCTTAGCTATTTCAAGTAATAAATCAATATTGGATTTCTCTGTTTTGAATTGCTATTTCATCTTTTATTTCCACCCAAAACTACTCCTTGCTCAAGCTGAAGAAAATTTGTTTGCTTTATTCACCCAAAATATAGGATTTGATGTTTCCTTCCTTATACAACTTCCGACTCAAATTCCCTAAAGATTGTGAAGGCTTTCTCTGCTTCCTTATCCTTTCAACCAGTCCCAAAAATTTGTTTCCCCTTTCGTTAAAAGGTATAAAAATGTCAGTGCCACTGAAAATACAATATCTTTATTCTCATCGTCTAAGAGACAGGATGTGGTGAGGGTGTTAAGTGTCAGCCATGTCAGATTTCACTTCCTGCTTCGTAATCAATCCAATATGGATCTACCAGGCCCCTGTTATGCCCCAGCCTTTCCAAGGAGATCTTGCTGCTAATCTGACCTGGGCTGCTCTCACTTCAACTACCCAGGGAAAAGTTAACAATACCCTGCAATATACCTCTCCTTCATCCCCCTTCTGTCCCTTCTTCCATCTTCATGGTTATAAAAATAAAGGAAATTTGTTACGACTGATTCTCATGGCTTGGGGCTGCTTGTTGAATGATTTCATAGTCTAGCTATTAGCTATGGAGAAATATAATGCCATCCTTACATATCTGGTTTTAGTTGGGAGGAAAAAGCTTAAATGAAAGCCTCAGGAGAGGCAGAGGGGATTGGAGAGAAAGAGAGCATTCTGGGGACTTATTCTCATGAATAGTAGGGTGATTAGATGGAGTATTTATGGTGCTAATGTTGGAGTTTGATGCTCCAGCTTTTTTACTTGCAGTTTTTGTGCCAAGCTAGAAAGTGACCCTGAGGAAAGTCATGTAGAGGAAACTAGTTGAAAAGGGATGAAGACCTTTTTGACTATTCGATTTCCCCTGATAGAAGGTCTACTGACGATGCCTGCAACCAAGAAGCTAGAGCTCTTAGGTTCAAGTTTAGGAACCATTACCACATTGATGGTTGGTTTTGAGGCAAAACCTCTAGTGATTAAGAGAATGGGTTCTGGGATCAAAATGTTGAAGGCTCAAGCTTTGTGACCTTATGAAAATAAATCCTGTATTTTTGTCCCTTAGTTTCTTTAATCATCAAATGCAGATAATAATTGTATTTAAATGAGCAATGTGTGAATTATGTTATGTATAGTGTTTGACACATGAAGATAGCTCAAAATTAGAAAAGGACAATAGGAAATAAAATAAAGAAGCTTCTGAAATAACTTAATTCAATAAATGTTTATTGAACATCTATTATGAATCAATATGTGCCCATGCTATTTTGAAAGAGTGAAGGGCATCTTGGGCACAGCTTCTGCCCTGGGTACTTACATTCTCATTGGAAAAACAAAATGTAATTTAAATATTAAGCTATTTAAATAAATGTAACGAGAGCTTAGGAATTCAGGAAAGGGAGCAAGTGTCATGAATTGTAATAAAGCATCTCATGAAATATTAGAAATATTTGGAGAAAATTAGAAGATATTTTGTGGTTTTCATGAAATTGTTATGGAGAAAAAGAGAACGTGATTCAGAAGATACGATTCAAATCCAGTGGTTTGTCACCTTCTTATGTGTGATCCTAGGAATTCATTTCACATTTCTTCAAGTGAATTTCTACATCTGCAAAATCAATACAAGAAATAGCATATGGATTTTATGAGCATAGAGCAAAATAATACACATTAAAATGCTTGGATTTGGCTTTGCATTAGAGAGTTTTCAAGAGGTAAATATGAGAAGAACGCAAAATCAGTGCTTATTTCCTTCATTTCTTACCCTTTCTCTTTCCTCTGCACAGAGCTATAGCACCTTTCATTTAATTCCTTCAGTTCCTATACTATTTGTGGGGAAGGGAACCAGTTCATCTGGTTATAAAGCAGTTATAAGTCTGTCATGAAGACTTGTTGGACAATGTTACTCTGTTGCTCTTGCATCATTCAGCTACCTCCAGAATGACCCCAGACTAGGACAACAATCAGCAATTGTCTAAGTGATGGAGCCCAGGACTTGATGCTCAACCAGCCTTACCTCTACTCTTTAATGGCAAGTTTCACGGGGTGACCCTGATTAATTCACCTTGTACCTTTTGCCTCAGTTTCCTGTGAAAGGGAAGCTAACAAGATGAATTAGTTAATGCTGGAATTTGGAGATTTCTTCTAGACAAAGAAGTTTTATATAATTTCTTTGTATTGTGTTATTCTTCAGGTGACTGTTACCTTACAGGATCTAAAAGGCCTTTGAGTAGTATAATAAAGAGATTCAATGTTTTTTCTCCAAGCCACTTGAGGGCTGTTTTTCTTGGTCTCCTCAATTTTACAAGGCACTGTCCTATCTTAATACACTATTGTGCTAGAAATAAAAATATTTCAACAAAGACTACGATCACAGCATATTTGATGAGAAACTTCTGTGAACAAACCAACGTGCATAGTGCTTTTTAAAATTGTAGTTTGAAATTGCTGTTTCTTTATTATTCTATTTTCTTTTTATTTTTTTAAGAATCTTCAATGTTTGCATTTGCAATACAAATGTCTTCTTTCTTCTAAGGGCAAATTTTTGATATCTCCTGGTCATTTTTAAAAATCCACTGTATGGATTGTTGTGGTATACCTACCTTCATTGTGTCAATCTATTACTTTTCATTGCAGTTTTACTGATACATAGTTTATATACAATACAATTCATCCATTTGAAGTTTATAATTCATTGGTTTTTAATATATTCACAGAGTTGCACAATCATCACCACAATGAATTTTAGAATATTTCATCACACCAAAAAGAAATCACATTAATAGACACTCTCAATTTCCCCCAACTTCTTCCGCCCCTGCCCCAGGTACCCATCAAATCAACTTTCCATCTCTATTTATTTGCATATTCTGGACATTTCATTAAAAAAAATCTTAAAATATGTGGTCATTTTGTACTGACATATTTCATTTAGTTGTTTTCAATGTGCATCTCTGTTGCATGTATCAGGACATAATTTATTTTTATTGCTGAATATTACATGGGTATTCTACATTTTGTTTATTCATGTTGATGGGCATTTGAAGAGTTTATACTTTTGTCTATTATGAATAATGCTGCTGTAAATGTTTATGTATGTTTTTGTGCAGACATATGTTTTCATTTCTCTTGGGTATGTGTGTGTGTGTGTGTGTGTGTGTGTGTGTGTGTGTGTGTGTGTATAGATATATATATAGATATATATAGAAGCAGAATTGCTGAGTCATAATATGATCATTCTACATTTAATCTTTTGAGGAGCTCCCTGAATTTTCCAAAGTGGCTGTACCGTTTTACATTCTCACCAGCTGTGTATGAGGATTCTAATTGTTCTATATCCTCACCAACACATATTATTATCTGTCATAATAGCCATCCTACTAGATGTGTTCCATCCTGCTCTATTTCATTACTGTTTCCTTTTGATTCTCTGACTATCTCCTTTAGGAATGTGATTAAAAAATAATTCATGCTTTTCCTTTCTCTAAGAACAAGTAATGTCCAGTCCTGAACATGTCCTGAGTGGGAACTCTGGAGATTGTGATAAATGGAGAAAATGTCCACCACAGCAAAGGGCTGGTGATTTTAACAGAAGAAAGCACAGACCTGTCCCTCTTTCTAGATGTTTCTTTTCTTCATCTCTATCAGCATTTTCACCAGTGGAATCAAGGACAAACAATCAAGGAGTCTTCTTCATATAGGCTCTTTTCCCACGTGCAATTTAATTTCTTCAACTAGATGTCACAGTGCTACTTGCCCCACTAGTTTACTGGTCACATCCATTAGGAATTATTTTTTGCTCAAGTTCAAGGTGAACCACTTCTATATTATTTTTTAAACCTTACATTATTTTAGAAATTTGATCAGATATTTTTTTATATAGTTCATTACTGAGGCAGGGGAAATATGTTATATTCTGCCAAATATAATTTGAGAATTGCAGCTTAAATATGTTTTCCATCTCCAAAATGAACCCAGTCAAATAGGATTAGGATGATGGTTATGGGGCAGCTTATTAAAGCAAGAACATGACAACCTCATAAAGGCAGAATGTGTTTCATTGTTAAATAAACAAAAATTGTGTCTGTGCATGTATGCGCCTTTGCTTAACAGAACTTAAAATTTAAGAGGTTATATTTAAGAAAAAACAACAAATTTGTGATTAAGAAATGAGCTCACTGACAATGATGTAAAATCAAAACATAGATTAAGAGGTCAATCATTATTTTTATTTTTTAACCAAGATTGATTGATTTCTTACTATACCCAAGGTACCAGGGGATGTAAAATTATACAGCATGCCATGTAAATAAATAATTGCAATTTAGGAAAGCATATTTTATAATAAAGTAAAGGGGAGAGATATATATAATATATATAATATATAATAAATGAGATATATATAATTATACATAATATATAATATATAATATATAATAAATATACAATATACAATATACAATATATAATATATAATATATAATATATGATATATGATATATGATATATATCATATATATTATATATACACACATATACACATATGTTGCTCCCTGAAAGACTAACCGAATCCTCCCAGCATTGTTAAATTCATTCAAGATGAATCTTGAGCTGGCACCATTAAGGAATTTGGCAGTTTTAAAAAGTAGATAAAAGACACAGGGATACCAATGCCACTAAGTGACAAACTCTAAATAACAAGGATAAGTCATAAAGGAATGGGTTACTTTATGAAAAAAGCAACTGTGATACAGAATTAACTTCAGAGTCCATGTGGTTTTGTTAGGTGGCATATGATAGCTCTGTCTTCTTAGACACACTTACCTGTTTTTTGTTTGTTCGTTGGTTTGTTTGATAGTGACAGCAATTTACTAGTCATATACATTCATAACCTGGAGAAGGAAGGCACAGCACTCCATGCAGTGCCACACGGGGTTTCATGTGGGAACAGACACTAGCAGGAGCTAGAGGCACTTAATTGTTTGCCCTGAAGCCCTGAGTTCAAAGATTTAACCCTATCCAGTGTCTGAGCTAGTTATCAACAGGTAAGAGACACTCTCCAACCAACCAGCGAATGGTTCAGTAATTTTATTGCTGGAGGCCAACTGTCTGTGTACACAATTAATCCCTAACTTTTTGTCCCAGCCTGTACTCTTTCTTTGTTAATAAATAATTGTCCATCTCTTCAGTTTCCACAGGACCCATTGTCCTAACTCAATCCAACCTACTTGTCTAGACTTGAGTATAGTTCTTGCCGCACTCTTCACCCATAAGCTGAATCTTAATTCTATCTCCCACCCTAACTTAAATATCTTTTACTTTCTAAAAAACCTGGCTATTGGGGTGTATCCATCAAAATGGACAGCCATTGTTATCAACATCACTTAGGCCAGAGTTTGCCTTGCCTTCCTTTCTTTAACATTTTATAGTGAATTGCTCATTTTTCCTTTCAGGGATTCTCCCAAAGCCTCAATTCCACCTTCTCCTGTTTTCCACCTGCCCATGCAACCAACACCTCTCCTGTGAGCTTCAGATTTATCCAACAACTTCATGAATGTCTCTGTTTCTATGACTCAAACTGAACACACTCATTTTAAAACCTCAATGATGCCCTCCACCTACTAACCCAATAAAGTTATCTCCTCTCTTTATATTACATCTCATAGTTTCTGCATAATTGTCCAAGCCAGAACCTAGGGACTTTTCTCAATTATTTTCTCTCAATGCTTACAAGTTAGTTGTTAGGTGTTATTGAGTCTGTCAACTAAGTTCCTCTTATTTTCATTTCTTGTTACATCTCAAATCTTACTGCTATTATTTGCGTCCCCAATATTGTTCACTTGGATTCTAGTCATAGCTTCCTCTCTAGTATTGTGTTTTGTCTCTTTTTCTCAGAAACCAAAGTCTACACTGTGGACTGCAATATTCCCACAAAACACATCTGATTCTGCCACTTTGCTTGTTTAAACCCTGGGATGATTCTCCATTGTCTATAAAATAAGGGCAAACTCCTAAGCTTTTATGGAACCTAAAAGTTTTTGTAATCTGTTCTCCAGCAATCCAAATTATTAAGAGTTTTCCAAAAAGACTGTGCTTTTCCTGCATTCTTTCCATTGCTGGAGTTCTTCCTCTGTCACCACAGGAATATGCTATTGAACTTTTAAGACTCAGTTGTACAATAAAATTTCCCATAAAGCCTTCTTGGACAATCTCCTTTTTATTCACACACACATTTTCTATGTATCTCCCTTGGGCCATCCCCCTAACTTATACATATTTTAGTTGTAGAACTCAACTTTAGGTACTATTGTCATTTTTTTCTATCTTCCCCCTTCACTAAATGATGAACTGTTTGTGACATTTTTTATTATTCTGTGTCTGGTTAAGGGTTTCTCAACAATGATGCTATTGACATTTTGAACCAGTAATTCATTGTTTTGGGTGGGCTGTCCTGTTTATTGTATAATGTTTAGCAGCCTCACTGGTCTCTACCTACTACATGACAGTAGAATATTCTCCCTGACTTCCCTATTTGTGACAAATAAAAATGTCTTCATGTGCACTTTTGATGGGAATGTAAATTGGTTCAGCCACTATGGAAAATACCATGAAGATTCCTAAAGAATTAATAAAACTACCTTATGATCCAGCAATTCCACTTTGGAATATTTGCTTGAAAACAAAAAAAGTACTTTGAAAAGATACATACACCCCCATGTTCATTGCAGCATTATTTGCAATAGCCAAGATGTGAAAACAACCTAAGAGTCCATTGATGGATGAATGGATAAAGAAGATTATATAGATATACATACATATAATTTTATATGTATATATAACATATATACTTTTCATATATAATTTTCATTCTTCAGCCATTAAAAAATAAAATCTTGACAACATGGATGAAACTTGAGGACATTATGCTAAGTTAAGTAAGTTTTACAGAGGAAGAAAAATACAGTATGATCTCAGTTATATGTGTAGTCTAAAAAACAAAATAAACAAACAAAAAATCAAGCTCATAGATACAGACAACAGTTTGGTGGTTGCCAGAGATGGGTTGTGGAGAATAGGCAAATGGGCCATCCCCCTATGAATGGAATCAAATGAAGGGAATCAAAAAGTACAGACTTCCAGTTATAAAATTAATGTCATGATGACTATAGTGAAAAATACTGTATTGCATATTTGAAATTTGCTAAGAGAGTAGATCTTAAAATTTCTCATCGCAAGAAAACTTTTAAAACTATTTATGGTGATAAATGTTAACTAGACTTATTGTGGTGATCATTAATTATCAAATCATTAGGTTGTACACTGAAACTAATATAATATTGTATACTTCAATAAGAAATATATCTCAATAAGAAAATAAAAAAATACTTCAATAAGAAAATAAAAAATAAATAAAATAGAAATGTCTTCAGTTATTTCCAAATGTTCTTTCTCTAAGTAGGGAGATGGCAAAATAGGTCCCAGGAGAGAAGCACTAATCCAGTTTAAAGTTTTGGATATAGTTTAACTTGATAGTTTGATGAAGAAAAGAGGGAAGGAGGGAGGAAGAAAGGAACAGAGAAAAGAAGAGAGGTAGGGAAGAAGGAAAGAAAAAAGTGAGGAAGGAAGGAAGGATGGGAGGGAGGAAGAGAACAGATGAAGAACCATATGAAAATTGGGATAGGAACATCTAACACTATAGTTATTAAAAAAGAGAGCCAAAATTGCATTCAGTAAAGGGTAAGTAGCTTATAGGCCCAAGATTAAACTATGTCCTCTGACATCATGGTAGTAATAAAACAAAAGAAGGAAAAAAATGAAAAGGGAACTGTCAGAGATAGAATAGCAAAAAGAGGGAAGGAGAGAAAAAGCAGAAAACAAAAGTTGCATTGGTTGTAGAAAATGAAGTACCACCAGTAGCATTTAAGGTTTATCATGTGCACTAATGATATGTCGTTGTGGTTACAAGCACAGGCTTTGGATCCATTTTCCTGGGCTTGTACCTCACTCCAACCCTTACAACCTAACTTCAAATTCTTCGACCATAAAATGAAGATAAGAGTATTGCCAATATCTTGGACTTTTGTGAAGCATACATGGAATACTTCACATAAAGGTTGTAGAAGAGTGTCTGGCACATTTTAAGTGCTTCATAAATTGTAACTATATATAGTCTCTTACTCTTTATTTTTCTTTTGTGTAATGATATGGGCCTGTGTTTAGACTAGAAAGATCTGTACTCCCAAATCAGTAATAATGTAGAAGAATAGTAGATCTGGGATCAAGTTCTAGAGCCACCAGAAGTCTAAACATTCCTTGGTATGCACATTGTCAGTTATTCTGCTGGAGCGTTTGGGTAATACATTTGAATTTTCAGGCCATGTATCATTGCATTTTTATTATCTCCATTTAATATCTTATTTGGAAGAAAGTTTCAAGTCAAGCCTTGACTCACTGGTCTCTCCCTGTCACTCAGTCTCACTTGGCTTCTCACAGAAGCCATTAACCAAGAAACACTCAATACAAAGCCCAGAAGAACTGAAATCATATTTGGCTTGAGAATTTACTGCTGCTGACTTAGTCATAAACTACTTCATCATGCCAGGATCCTCAGGCACTGGAGCCTGGGGTCAATAGGATGGAACAGTGAGAGAAAGTAACTTTTTGCCAGGCACTCCTGAGAAGAGGGTGAAATGAAGGCAGGTCAAAAGTTAAGACTGAACTAATTGTTGCAGTGTGCACAAAGAGGGCTCAGTTTCATCAGGGTGCAATATCAGTACTGGGTTTCAGAAGAGTGGAGAGTTTGTCCCTAAATAAAAATATGGCCTGCGCTCTTAGAGAAAGGCTTGTGAATTGATATAATGCAAGTGTCAGGTTAATACAGGAAAGTCCCTGTGGCATTTAGGAAAATAGTAGCTGCTTATTTACTTTCACGTGACCATTTCTTTTGGTGTAAAGAGGCTAGGCTAGGATTGGCTGACCCAGAACGGTTCAGTGGAAAGAATACTTTTAGAATTCCAGTCCTAGTTCTGCTAACATCAGTCTTCAAAATTGTCACTTAGTTTCCCTAGACCTTAAATTTTTCATTAGTAAAGGGAGGTGGTTGGAATTTCTATTTTCTAAAACCTCTGAATTTCTGTGACCTCTACTAAGAGAAAGGCAACAAAGAATTGTTCCATAACATGGTGGCAATTTTCTCTGTGTCTTTGCAGTTCTTACTAGATTGACTGCAGTGACCATCTGAGGAAAGTATGCGGACAGAAATGGTCATCCACAGCGTTGTCTCCTCATTTTACATAAACCTTCATATACTGTAAATGTTCATTTATTCTTTGGAATTAAGCTCAAAATTACCCTTACCTAATATTCTCCCCTTTTAAATGTGCATCATTAAAACATATCTTTTCTTATATTGAATTTATTCTGCCTGAATCATCCCAATGTAGGCACTGGTTCCTAAAATCTCATAATCTGTTTGTGTGAGGCAGGCAGAGAGGATGGAGGACTAGTGCTAGGAGTGCCTATGGGGTGAAAAAGACAGAGAACCAAAGAACCATCTTGATCATATTTGTGTGTTTAACTTTTCTTCTTCTCTCCACATTATCCACACACCTATTTGTTTGCTTTTTGGTTCTAGGGCTCTATTTTAGTCACTTTCATGTTTTCTGCAGATATTCACACATAAAAAGTGAACTGAGTTAAATCTTTCAACTACTTCTGGAATTTTACCATCATTTCTTTGGATTGAGCTTTGTTCTTGGTCATCCATTCTCCTTTTAATAAAGTATATATATGAGATATTGTTTAAGTACTTAACATGTGTTTTTTTTCCTTTAATTTTCATGGAAACTCTATGAGGGAAGTACTATTATCATCTCCACTTTAAGATAAAAAAATGTTTACACGGAGAGTTCAAAAAACATTCCCTAATATACAAAGGTGGTTAGTGGTGAAAACAGGATTCAAAACCAGACACACTAACTCAGTATCTCATGCTCTTCCCCATTTTATACTTCTGCCTGAAAGTTGAGATGATCCTAAAAGTCTAGCACATTAGCTATTAAACACTTTCTTATGACTTGGTGTAACCCACATCAGAGAGAGGTTAAAAAGGTAAGGAAACGCTTGCAACATTGAGTTCAAAATTATTCTGTTATATTTTGAAAAACAAAACTGTGAGGAGAATAAGAATTTCTATATCAGTGGTTACATGTATAGCACAAAATTTTAGTTAACAAATAAATAACCTAATTAATTAGGTTCAACCTACTTTCTGCTTACATACACAGTTGCTCATCAGATGTCTACAGAATGAAAATAATAAAACAAAATAACTGTAAAAGTAAGAACTAGCAAACACTGTAAAATGGTACAGATAATTGGGAAAACAATTTGGCAGTTACTTAAACAGTTAAACATATACTTACCCTACAACCCAGACAATGTACTCTACATATTTATGCAAAAACAAAATTGTATGTTTGCACAAATACTTATTCATAAATGTTCAAAGTAGCATCATTCATAACAATGAAAACCTGGAAACAACTCCAATATTCATTAACTGGTGAGTGGATAAAGAATTTGTGGTATAATCATACAGTGAAATAGTACTAGGCAACAAAAAGAAATAAAATCCTGATACATGCAACAATGTGGATGAATCTCAAAAACATCATCCTGAACAACAACAACAAAAAAAACAGACACCAATACTATACATAGTGCGATTATTTTTTTAATGAAATTTGTAGAAAAGACAAAACTAGAGAGGTAGAAAACATATAAGTGCTTGTCTGAGCCAGAGAGGGAGCAAATAATTATCAGCAAATATACACAAGGTAACACTTTTAGGTGATAGTCATATCCCAAAATAGAATGATGGTGAAGGTTGCACACTTACATAAATTTACTAAAGCTGCTAATTACTCTCTTAAAATTAGTGAATTGTATGGTATTTAAGTAATAACCCAATAAAGCTACTTAAAATATATTTAAGCCTTTCTTTAGAATTACTAAACCAGAATTCCTAGAACTATTTTTTTAATTGTGGGAAAATACACATAACATAGAATTTACTATTTTACCTATTTTTAAGTGTACAGCTCAGTGTCATTTAAGTGCATTCACATTATACAATAATTTCACCATCCATCTCCAGGATGTTTTCATCATCCTCTACTAAAACTGTGTGTACATTAAAAACTAACTCCAGATTCTTTCCTCCAGATCCCTGGCAAACTCCATTTCACTTCAGACTCTGAATCTGGTTACTCTAGGTATTTTAAATAAGTGGAGTCATATAATGTTTATTTGTCTTTTTGTGTCTGGCTTATTTCACTTAGCATGTTTTCAGGGTTCATCTATGTTGCAGTATATGTCAGAATTTCATCCTTTTTAAGAAATAAATTTTCATTCTATTGTATGTATATACAACATTTTGCTAATCCATTCATTTATTCGTCCATCCAACAGCTCGATTATTTCCACCTTTTGACTATTGTGAATAATGTGCTATGAACATTGGTGTGTCTTGGTAGTATATATATATACTTTTTTTTTTCCTGTGAGAGAAAGGGATCCATGGCTTTAATTATATTTTCAAAGGAATTTCTGATCCAAAGTCTAGCCGTGTGGCTGACTGCAGAAAGTATAATACATAAAGCCTTCAAGACTTTATTTCCTGAGGGCAGATGAGTCTATCAATTGGATTGAATCATATACCTATTAGAATTAAGTAAGATAATGACCGTCACTTTATTAACTCTTTATTATGTACCAAGCTCTATACCAAGCACTTTTACTCAATATAGCATTTATGATCCACACTTATAAAGCAATGGGAAGTTGTCATTTACTCAAGGTAAGTGGAAAATTTTTATTCAAACTCAGCTTTTTCTGGCCCCAAGGCTTTGTTTGTAATTACTCTACTATACTGCCTCTGTAGAAATACTTTATTGACTCACTCGAGTAGTTTGAAATCTAAGTTGGCATTGCATTTTAGGAAAGACTGGTGATTTGATTCCAAAAACAAAGTAAAAATATAAAAGAAAGGCTCTCAACTCAATCAGTGATTATGTTAAGACATGATTTTGGACCCTCTGCAAAAATTAAGCTATTTGGAATGAATCCAGTTCTATTTAAGCTAAATCTTCTTAAACTTTCTTGTGTTTTTTCCTCCCCATCTGCAGCAGAGAGAAAAAGATCACTTTACCATAGCAACGAAGCCTGCAAGGTGTTTGGCCAGTCCTCCTTTTCAAGTCTTCTCTAACTCTCAGGGAATCCTAGGCAGATGTCAGGAGAGGAAACACAAGAAACTAGTGTGATTCTACTCCTAATTCAAAGCAGGCTTTCCTACCAAAATCTTCACTGAAAGTAAGTTAGGCAGCTCTGTTACAAATGGAGATTGTGTTCAGTTGCAAATAATCTGGTAGTGGTACATGGGTGTTCCTGGCTCTGAAAACTGCACCTTCACCTGGGTTTACAAATAATTCCCTTGGCTGCAGCTAAACGATTCTCCTATTAAAATGTAAACACCTGTCAATTCCTTTCTGGGCCATTGTTCTCTGAGACTCAGTTTCTATTAATAGAAACTTCTGGGGTGAACACCAAGAAGGCAAGAAACCACTGAAGTATGAGGCTGATCACAAATCTGATCAAAAGTTTCAATTTGGGGAGTAAAGCAGGACAGGGGTGAATAGATGTGATTTATATAAGTAATATGGCTCATGTTTGGCCTGCCTGAATTGTCCTGTATTTGCACATGTTATATCTGCATAGAATCTACATTCTATAAAGGCATGAGTCGTATTCCCTTCATCTTTGTATCCCATCCATTCTCAAACACCCAAACTCTATTTTTGGCATTAATACTTCAAAGACATTTCTGTTTACTTGTTACTTCATCATCAGGAGTAACATGATATTTACTTTCCCCACATTCAGTGATATTAAAGTTAATAAAGAGTGCTTCTTTTTTTTTTTTTTCTTGCTATGGACTGATGATATGCATTCAAAAATATCTCAAGAAGACATCTTTGTGTCACTGAGGTCTCTGTTCCCTACAAATAGACTGGACGAGTTAATAGAACTTTATTGCTTTAATTTTAGGCCTCATAAAGAGGATTATGATGATTGATCTTAAAAAGGAAAGAGATGTAAACTTGTGCTACAAGAAGAAAGGAAGATTTCTCAGAGATGGCATGCTGCTCATTGATAAGGGACAGACTAGGGATATAAGATAGCAAACACTTATACTTCCCTTGCATACTTCTTAGAAGTGCCAAGACCTCAGCTTGTGGATGGTTCTGTAGAGTTCATGGGGTCTGTTCACCTAGAAAGCAACATGTCCTTGGGAGCTGTAGCAAGAATACACACAATGAAATTGCATTATTATCAGCAACTGTATATGCCTAATGACCTTGAGGAGCCCTCACCTGCTTGACGATGGCATAGTGTGGCAGAAGGTACTGGACTGCATAACCTCAGAGTCTTTGTACTACTATGGGAGGAAGAAGGAGTCACCAAAGTAATTTATATTGGATATCTTTAAAGACTGGTGAGTGAGGCCTTGGAACAGACTTGATTTAACTTAGCTGGGGTATGATCATTATAGCAAACATTTTATAATGCTTACAATATGCCAGAAATTGTTCTAAAAACTTATATTTATAATGGAATTTATTCTTACATTTTATATATGAAGTAACAGAGGTACAGAGGGCTAAGTAATCTACTCAAGATAGCATAACCAACAAGTGCAGAGCCAGGATTTAGAACCCAAACAGTGCATGTTCCCTCTTGGCCCCAACCCCACACAAACCTTTTTTTCAGGAAATATGCCTACTACGACTCTGGATGTATCCTCAGGTAATATTAGGACTAATGTTCAGTTTGATAAATACCAACTGCACAGAACTCAAATGCATCAGAATTCACTGTTGCACCACTCATAGCTGGAAGGGAGTGACTCAGACATACAGGAGAATGGAGTCTTTCTTATTTCTTCCCTTTTCCCTCGCATCTATGTTCTTATTCAAAGTCTCTCCTCAGCACCCTCTCCTAGTCTAGATAGCAGAAAATGATAGGTAGGACTCACTAAATACCCTAGTAGATTCTGTTTAGCCTAGTAGATTCTGATAACCGTGTGCATCTTGCAAGTGGTGTTTTACACAGAGGAAGCAGATCCAGTCAGGTCCTCAGTCCTCTTTCGGCTTTCAGGCAGTACATATATATTTTTTCCTCTTGCTTTTTCTCACATTCTTTCTTCCAAAATTTCCTGAGCAGAAGCCATTTTAGCCCCCAAACAACAAGTCATTAATTTCAAATACTCTCCTGACCTCCCCAAACAGCTTTACAATCAAGCAAACATCACAGCCTGGGAGGTTTGTGGTGCTAGTGGATTGTCACTGGACCCTATCCAAGCCCCATCAGCCTGTGCCCAAGCGAGGGCTAATGGAATACACTGTCACATTGCATATGATTTATTACACCTGAGCTTTTTAAGAGCATGAGAGGCATTCCTTTTTTCCCTCTTTTCCACTCTGTAATTTCCACCCCATTACCAAGGTCAGTTATTCGGCCTAACCAAAAGAAGAGTCGTTGAAAAAGGATAGTGTTTTCTCTAAAGAGCCCTTAGTTTCCCTTTTATCTTTCCACTCTCCTCTATTGTGCAACCAATACCCCTTTTCTCTTTCCACCTCATTTTGTTCTTTCACCTCCATTTTGCTTTTCCTTCCTTTCTAACACAGGACCTTCTCTTTAGATGAAGAATACTATGTGGTTAAACAAATATCTTGCAAATCCTTCAAATTCTTCTTGGTTTTAATTGTTATCTCTTAATTAAAATAATTCCTTAAGAACTGATTTGTTACTTCAGTTTTTGAAATTGTGAGAAAAAGATTTGAAGAGTGTCTGAGGTGAATCAAGAGATCAGTTAAGAAGTTATCGATATAGTACAAGAAGCAAGAAATGATGGGAAAGTGAGAAACTCAGATGCATTTAGATATGACAGTGAGATAGGGAATTCTGTATGAGAAGACCTGGCTTAGGAAAATACCCAAAAATGGCAATTTAGAATTGTCCATTTCTAAAATAAAAGCAATCTAACTAGAACTAGTACCATTTCTTATCTGTAGCAAAAGGCAATGATACTGGCATTTTTCATGCAGCTGTATTCTGAGGGGACAGGAAAGAAGCAAATGCACCACACATGAATAATGAAGCATAATATTTGTCCCAGTGGCAAAATAAATTTGTGATTTTAAAAGCATGCTAAAGAGAGAAATATCTTTTCAGTACTACAGGGTTATAATTTGTTGTCTCTGGGAAAACATAAAGCTTGATTTTCTTTAGTTACTTATTTCACAAATGAATGATAAAGGAAATCGGCCAGGCTAAGCTCTCATTGTTTAAGGTTGAACTTGAATTACATCTCACATAGGACATAAGGTCAAAGGAAGACCTCTAAACAGAAGGAAACAACCATGAGTGACAGCAAAAATAATAAATAGCATAATTTTACCAAGAGCCTCATAGACTGGAATATTCATATCCTAAATGTGAGTGTTAAATAGCTTAAGTAATTAAATTGGAAATTAAATATGCAAACAAAGAATGATAAAAAAAATTAAAAGTAATCCTAAAGGAAATTTTAGGAATGAAAAATTTTATCATCGAAAATTTATAAAACCCATGGCAATCTTGAGAAAGAAGAACGAAGTTGGAGAAATCAATAGATTCTTTAAGTCACAGATTAGACAATACTTCAGAGAGAGTTGGTACACTAAAAAATAAATCTATAGAAGTTATCAAAATTTTGTGCAAAGATCAAGAGATATGAAGTATGAAGATAAGATAAGGAGATGGAAAAAAGAATAAAATGTGATATCAAATTGCAGGTCAAACGTCCACAAAGAATAAAAGAAATGCAATATTTGATAAGTAAGGACTGAAGATGTCTAGAAAAAATGAAATAATAAAAAATAACCTCTTTTGGGAAGCTCAATAAATTCTAAGGATAAAAAAAAATAATAAATCCAGTAAAACTGTAAAACATTAGATAAGGAGATGATATTGAAGACTCCTAGAAAAAAAAAAAAACTTCTATGAAGAAATTACAGAGTTGAAGTTCACTTTTCAATAATAATTGTGGAAGGAAAAAGATAATTTCAAAGTTCTCAGGGAAATCCAGCTAAATTATTGTCTAAGGAAAACAGTGCAACAAAATCACTTTTATTAAAACTAAAATTGACAAAGTTGACTCATATAAATAATTTCTAAAAGATATTCTTCAGGTGGAAGGAAATAATCTCAAAGGAAGTTTTGTGAAGTAATAAAACATAATACATTGGCTGACAAAATAATAACAATGGTGTCTAATTTGTAAGATAAATAACATTAAAATACTGGATAAGGATAAAATGCTAACATGGAATAATGAAATTGAATCTGTTATATTAACTTATTGGTCAGAGACATTAATTGACTTTTAAATTTTTAGTAAAGTATGCATGTATTTTAGAAAATATTTAAAGAATGGAACTAGTATGTAGCTTATAAAATAGTAGAGTGGAAAAATAAAATATAAAAACTTAATAACCATACAAAGTCAGAAAAAATAATAAACGTAAAATGAGGGACATTGAGAAAGCAAAAATATGTTAGCATTCATAGTCACACAACATATACAATTACAAATATAGATAGATTAAACTTTCTAATTAAATGACAAAGATTGTTTAAGAGAAATCCAGCTATATGCTGCTTATATAAAATTCCTCTAAAATTTTAAAGGCACAGAAAGGTTAACTTTTTTTAACTTGGAAAAATATGTATCAGATATATTTTACTTTAAACATGTGACATTTTATTATTTTGATAATAGAATTTGATACTAGTTTTAGACTTTAAGGCAAATAATTTGCTATTCTACCAATAAAGAGCATATGAACAACAAAAAGTTTTAAAGAGTTTCAATTCACCACTATATTTACAAGTATATAAAATGCATGCATACAATAAAAAACACTCTAAATAAATGAAGTAAAATTTGACAGAATAACCAGAAGAAATTGACAAGTTCAGTAATAGGATTATTTCAATATATCTCTGTTAATTAATTGATCAGTTAGAGAAAAAAAGGAAGTATACAGAACAGAGGTGGCAAACTATGGCCCACAAACCAATCTGCCACCTGTTTTCTGTACTGAAAAAACGTGAAGTTTTTTCAGTACAGAGACACACCCATTGTTAACATTTTGTTGATGGCCATTTTTTGTGCTACAATGGCAGAGTTGAATAATTGTAACAGACACAGTACTGTCCTCAAAGCCTAAATTATTTACTCTAAGGCCTTTTACAGAAAAAATTTAACAACCATTAATAAAGAAAATCTCAATACAGTTTTTAATTTATTGAGTTATAGTTTATATACAAAAAAAAAAAAAATGCAGTGGTCATAAGGACTTAGTCTGGTGAGTCTTGATAATTGCATACACCTCTGTAACCACCACCCAAAACAAGATATAGAGCATTTTTATTATCCCCAGAAAGTTCCATTTGACCATGTGTAGGTAATTTCCTCACCCCTTACCTCCAACCCACCTATCCAGAGGTAGCGACTTTATTTGTAACATCATTGATTAGTTTTACTTATGAGGGTATGTCTAGTTTATATTACTTTACACAATGTTTTTTTTTAGTTTCAAACATTGTCGCGTGTCCCAGTTATTATCAAATACTTACATTATGTGATGATTCCACAATCTGTTTACGTATTCTTTTATTGATAGGCATTTGGATTACTATCAATTTTTTGATATTATAAATAAGATTGCTATGAGCATTCCTATAAAATCTTTTTGTGAACATATGTTACATTTTTTGAGCAAATATCCAAAAGTGGAAGCTGACTCATATGGTAGATGTACATTAACTTTGTAAGAAACTTTCAAACAGCTTACTAAATTGCATTACTCTCATCAGCAATATACAAGATATTTTATTGCTCCACATCCTCAGCAACCTTTGACATTTTCAGTCTTATTGGATTTGGATGCTTCTCTAGTAGATATGAAATAATATCATATAGTGGTTATAATTTGCATATCTCTACTGACTTGTAATGTTGAGCAACTTCTCATGCACCTGTTAGCCATTTCTATGATTTCTTTCAAGAAATATCTCTAATTAAGTTTTGTCTGTTTTATATTGGGTTGTGTTTTTTAAATTATTTGTTTGCAATCTCCCCTTCATGTTTTACTACTACATTCTGCATAGAATTTGACAAGTACATAATTATGACTATATTCTACTTATCTTTTATTTGCCTATCCATTTTTATGATGTTTTATTAATAGCATATTTAATTTTCATTAAGTCTAATTTATCAAGTACTTTTTATGGGTAATGTTCTTTATGTCATCTATGGACCTAGAATTAACATTTAGATCTGTACTCTTTTTTAAAAAAATTATTCTATTATTAGTTTTAAGTATACTCACCTCAAATGATTTTAGTGTATGCAGTGAAGTCAAGATCAAGTTTTCTTTTTTTTACACATAAATATCCATTCTTTTTCAGAAAATAATGGTTACAAAAAGAATTTTCTTTCCTTATTGAGTTGACTTGAGAACTTTGATAAAACTCAATTGGCTATAAATATGTAGCTTCTTTTCTAGACTATTTAATTCCAGTGATCTACATTATTTTATATCAATACCACATTGTTTTGATTACCACGGATTTATATTAGGTCTTAAAATTGGATAAAGTTCTCGGAGTTGTTCTTTCTATTTCAAGGTTGTTTTTTTTTTCTTACATATCTTTAAATTTTCCATATAAATTTTAGACTTATCAAAAATTCTTGCTGGTATTTTGACTGGAATGGTGTTGAATCAATCAATATATCACATTGTTAGACTATACATCTTAACAATATTGAGTCTTCTAATCCATGAACATGATGTATTGATCCATTTATGCATGTCTTTGATTTCTCTCAGCACCATTTCATATTTAGCAACTTCAACATTATTTTTTAGACTTATTTTTAGGTACATGATTTTTTTTTTTTTGCTGAGCTGACAGATTGACTTCTAAAAATAGTTTATTGTTTTGTTTTGTTTAATTTTCATTGCACTGGCTGTGAATTCCAGAACAATAGAAGATGAAAAGAAGTGAAGATTTATCAGTAATTTAAAGATACCTCTGTGTAACTGAAGAAGTTCTCTTATCTTCCTAGTTTGCAAAGTTTTTTTTTGGGGGGGCGGGAGGGTGGTGTCATTGTTTAAGTCATAAATGTGTACTAAACTTTGTCAAATTTTTTTTTACATCCATTATATTTCTCATGTGTTTTGGTTTTTCTCTTTTAATTTGTTTCATTTTGTTACCATGATTGAGTTTTGATTGTTAAAATAATTTCCAATTTGTAAGATAAACCCATTTAATTATAATGTGTTATTTGTTCATATGTTACTAGATTTGATTTGCTAATATTTTAATTAAGGTTTGGAACCTATTCATAATAGATACTGGTTTGTAATTTTCTTTTCTTGTAATGCCTTAGTCTGATTTTAGCATCAGGGTTATGTGAGCCTCATCAGGTCCAAAGTATTTGCTTCAATTCCATTTTCTGCAATAATTGTGTAAGATTGGTGTTAATTATTCCTTAAGTATTTGATAAAATTTGCCAATGAAGGCATTTATATCTGAAGTTTTTAATGTAAAAAGTTTTTTTTTTTTTTTTGGTTAATACATACAGTTGCTTTGATAGATTTAATGCTATTCAGATTTTTCTATTTTTTATTAATTTTTGGCAAGTTTAATTTAAAAGACATTTATCTATCTCACATGAGTAGTTGAATATATTATAATAAAGTTTGCACAATATTGCCCTGTTATTCTTTTAATGACAATAGAATCTACCATGATATTCCTCTTTAATTCTCCTTCTTTTATTAGTAGTTTGTGCTTTTCTTCTTTTCTTTTTCAGTCTGTCTAAGGAGTTTATCAATTTTGTTAATCTTTTCAAAGAACCAACTTTTCATTTTGTTGATTTTTTTCATTTTTTTCTATTTTATTGTTATGAATATTTATTTTTGTTATTTTGTTCCATTACTTCTTCTGGTTTTATTTGTTTGTTTTTTCTCTTCTTCCTTTTCCTTCACTTCCTTTTTGTCTGAACTTCTTAATGTAGAGGCTCTAAAAAAAGAATTTTAAATCTATCTCTTTTCCCAAATGTAGGCACTATAAATTTCCTTGAACACAATACTTTAGCTGCATCTCATAAACTTGACATGCTGTCTCTTCGGTATCATTCAGTTCAAAAGAACAATTTTTTTTGGACCTATTGATTGTCTTAATAACATGTTGATTAATTTTCCAGTATTTAGAGATTTTAAAACATATTTTCTTTTTATTGATTTTTCCTTTAATATTGTTGAGGTCAGAGAACATGCTCAATGATTTCAATCTTTTGAAACTTATTTAGATATGTTTTATGACTTAGTATGTGGTCTGTCTTGGTAAACATTGCATACACAGTTGCAAACTATGTACATTTTTTAGTTTAAGATTTTTGTAATTTTGGGGTTTTATTGTAATGTTTTATCCATGTCGAGTAGGTTAAATTGGTTAATAATAGTGTTTCAAATCTTCTGTATCTTTACTGATTTTTTCTACTTTTTTATCAAATAGTGTTAGAATCTTTTAATATAATTGTGTACTTTTCTCTTTCCTCTTTAACTCTGTCCATTTGTCATTATACCTAAAGAACTGTTTTGGTTCATATGTACTTGTGATTGTTGTGTCTTTATGATGAGATGTCCCTTTTTATCTTTGGTAATGTCCTTTGTCTTGAAATTTATCCTTCCTGATACTAACTAACATAGATATAAGAGCTTTCTTATAATTAGTATTTATATTATGACTTTTTCCACTCTTGTGTTTCAGTCTATCTACGTTTACGTTCAAAGTGTGCATCTTGTAAACAATATTTGGCTGGATGTTGCTTTTGTATCCACTTGGATATATTTTGCCCTTTAATTGAAGTGTTTTGTCTATTTTCTTTTAATTTAATTATTGATAAATTGAGTGTAAGCTTACCATCTTGGTAGTCATTTTTATTTGTCTCATCCGTTTCTTGTTCCTCTTCCTTTTGTGTCCTTTTGAAATTAATCAAGACATTTTTTAATGTTTATCTCCTGTATTGAAATTGTAGTTATACTTTATGTTACTTTTAATGATTGCTCAATAGACTATATTACGCATGTTTACCTTAACAACATTTACCTTCAAATATTATACTAGTGCACAATATAATCTTATGACAGTATAATTGCAGTTATCTCTTATGTGTTATAAACTTTTCCTCATGTGTTTTGTTTCTATATATTTATAAACCTTAAAACACATTGCTCTTTTGTATTTGATCTATTAATAATTGTCTTTATAAATGTAAAAATATATATAAAAATAAAGATAAAATGGTCTCTATATTTTCCCAAATGTTTACTCTTTCTGCCATTCTTTATTCCTTCCAACAAATGTGAACAAGTTTCCTTCTATTATTTCCCTCCCTGCTCATTTAAGACTCTTTTTGGTTTATGGCCATGCTACCCTGAACAAGCCCAATCCCGTCTGATCTCAAAAGCTAAGCAGGGTCGGGCCTGGTTAGTACTTGGATGGGAGACTACCTAGGAAGACCAGGTGCTGTAGGTGTAAAAAATTTAAAAAAAAAAATAAAGGATTGTAAGCTGCTGACAAGGTCCTTCCAATCTGTGAGGTCAGCCAAGGGTTGCCTTGCCTAAATAACTAACTAACTAACTAACTAAATAAATAAATAAATAAATAAATAAATAAAAATAAATAAGATTCTTTTTCTATGCCTCTGCTCAAATAATTAGCTTGTTTATTTTCACTTTTTTTGTTAGAAATAAAAATATTTAGGAATACGAACTTTGATTTTAATAATTCTGTATGTCTGCATTCTAGATATTTTGATATATACTTAATGTTTTTTATTGTTTCCTCATTACTCTCTATTTCTTGATTTGTTTTTTTCCATGATCCAAAAGTTACTGGGAGAGTATTTCAAAGATCTTAGTTTGAGTCATTTTTCAAAAAAGTGTTTCTTTTCAGTTTGAATTTATTGTGACTTCAGAAGATAATGATTATTTTTTTAATTTTGAGGTATATAATGATTTTTTTCATTAAGTAACAGCATTCTGTAAATGTTCTATGAATGGGAAAATATGCTTATTTACTATAGGTGCATATATTTTCATCTTTGCCTTTCAATCATATTAAATTCATGAAAACCCTATAGTTGGTTAAATATCTCAGGTCAATAGTAATAATTTCAACAGGACAGCTACGCTCCTTAATTTCCATATTGATGCCATTTTAGCCAAATTATTATAAAATCTTCAAACAGACATAATTCCCTCAGTAGGCAAATAAAACACAATCTTAAAAGATACTTTACATCTAATTAATTACTTTATTATGTGGTGTTTTTCTTTCATTGATAGCTATTACTGATCATACATCTAAGATCATGTAAACAAAATATAATGTGTAATATCCATAATTTATGCAATTCAGATTAATACAATAACAAAAACTTAAAACAAAAAAGAAAAGAAATGAAAACACTATATTTTAGAAACATGATATATGAAATTATTAGGGAATGATATATGACATGATTACAAATGAATCATAAGTATTGTTAAAGAAGTAAATGTAACAGATTCTAGTATAAAACTACGAATATAATTACACTGTTGTTATTGTTTTTCTCTCAGTTTTGAGCTCTTCTGTAGACTGCACAAGAGTTGAAATAAAGATGCTAGGCTTCTTATAAATCAAATTCTCACAATTCAAATGAGCACACCTAAGAGCACAGTTCAAACCATCTCTTTCATTATTTCAATTACTTGATGTGACAAAGAATGAGAGCAATGTATACCCTGTATTATGAGTTAGCTAAATATTTTTATTTCTACATATTTTTGCATTATATTTTAGCTGTTGTTGAAAATATAAAGTTTAACAGCCCTCTATCCTACCATATATATGAAGTACATTACAACATTTAACAAAAAATTACTTTTTAACAAAAATATTTTCTTTGAATTCTATTATGGATGCTATTAATATTACCTACCTTGCTTACTTTCTTTTTTGGGGGGTAGGATTTAGGTATTGTTTTTATTTCTTTTGTGTCTTACAAACAGCACACAAGTGGATATATATATATATATATATATATGTATATTTTTACCTCAAGTGAGTCTTTGCCTCTAAAGAAGTTTTTAATTAAATTGCATTTTAATTAATTTAAATACAATTGAAATAATTTAATTAACTTAATTAAAATTTTTAATTAAGTTACTTTTTAATTTGCTTTTATTACCTGTGTAATGCCTTGCTCTTTAGGTTTCTTTGATGTCTTTTTTTTTAACACAAGTCACTTTTGATTCAAACAATGTTTGCTTTTTGCTTTTGTTTGACATTTTGAAAGTTACTTAGTGTTATGCCTTAAAAATTTTGTCAAAGGTGGTTTTAAGATTTTAGACATATTTTCAAACTTATTATTGCTTTTTAATTTATAAAATAATTAAAATGTATTGCCTTCCATTTATGTAAAATAAAAAATCAGTATACAACCAAATTTCCCTCCACATCTTTTCAATTTATGTTTACTATAACCCCTGATTTTAGATGTTGCTTTTTAACTATTCATAATTTACATTTTATTTCAAAAATTGTGTTGACACTTAAATTTCATGATTATAAACATATTAATTACTATTTGCTGATATCATTTCTCATTACAAATATTATAAAAGCACAACCTTTCCATTTTTGAGTTTATTTTGATTTATTTCTTAGTCAACAGAAATAGTTTTTTTAGTAATTTTGGTTTAGAAATTTCTGAAATTGAATAGAATACTTTCTAAGAAATATTACAACTTAAAGTTCTTTTTTCCTGCCCTTATTTATACACTCGATTCACATGGAACTTTGGTATCATTATTTTTCCACTGAAAGAACTATGAGTATGATCATGCCATTGTGTTCTGAACTAAAATGTTGCAGACAGAGTGAAACCAACTGAATTTTGACCATTATAACCATATATATTTTTCTATCTTGTTTCTTAAAAGAAACCAGAAAAAGAAATGGTTGCCTCATTAAAATTTTACCTGAAACTCTTAACACTTTTTTATTTTTGTAAATCTGGCCTTTAGTGATCCACTTGATTATAAAAACTCAGATCTTTGTTTAGATTTAAAAAGGTTGTTTTTGTTAATTCTTTTTATAATTTCTTATCTTTTTCTGCTGTACTTATCTTTTGAAATTTAGTTGTATTTAAAATATCCAAAACCAGGTATACATTACATATATTATTGTTATTTTTACCCCCTTTTTCTGCATTTCACAAAAATTTTTTTAGTTATGCTTTTGTAATATATTCAGTTTTAATCAAAATTCAAATTCCTGTTCATTGTCTCAATTATGATTTGTATTTAATGTGAAAATTTTCTTTTTTAATCTCTATACAGTATCTTCTGACTGCAGATTGCTTTTTCTTTAAGATTATCTGCCATAATTTTATTAGCCCAGTCTCTTCCCCGCTCCATCCCAACCCCCATGTGAAAGAACATGAATTTAAGTGTTTCCTATTAATTGAGAATGTGTTTTATGGGAGATTATTTGCTCTGTCTCCATAGATAGATTTTAATTTTTTTGACTTACATTATGTTTTCAAAATAAATGATTATTTTCTTCTACTTATTTTTAGAGAGAGGGTAGATTATATTTATCGTATTTGAAATTGAAAAGGAACAGAGCAACTCTATTAGACTATATTATGTTCAGGTGATATATGTTTAGATCAATTATAACATTTTAAACTTGAAGGTCCTGAGCAGATATGCAGGAGAAATAGAGCAAGACTTCAAATTGAAGCAATGGGATTAGGTTATAAACATCTCCTTTCCAGTTACTGAGTAGCATTTTGAAGCCAACTGTGAAATGTCTGTTTTTTTCAGTAGTCAATCTTAGAACTCCATTTTTTATCTGTCATGGTCATCTGTGTTAACTGGAATAGAAGTAATGTTGTTTGAAATCGGACAAGACTGGCTTATAAAACTTTTTTGCCTATTCCAGAGGTGGCTTTTAGATCCAATGTAGCACTGAATCATTAGCGGCTCCAGTCCCTGCTGCTCTGAATTAAGATTGTTAGTGATATATTGATGGGACATGTCTTCTATATTTACTTCTAAGGCAAAGTAGTCCCTCCTGGGTAGACAATGATTAGGCTACCTTTTCCACTACAGTTCAATATATTATGTTACAACCAACTTTTAAAAATCTCTAGGATCAAGATGTTACCTTTTCTTAATTTTCAGGATTGGTGACAGAGTTTTTCTTTTCTTTATTTTTGATCACTATGATAATAATTATGGATATGAACCTTTACATGTATGTGCTCAAGCTGCCATCTTCTCTATAGCCCAGAGAAGTTGTTTTGCTTTGTTTTGTATTACAAATATCATTCTGTCACTGCCCTGCTTAAAATTCTACACTGTTTTCTTATTGTCTGAAGATAAAGTTCAAATGATTTATCATTGTATGCATTTTAAAATCAAGTCATTAACGTAAAATAGCACACTACTGGCCCATGGACTTCAACTCCAGCTTGCAGAGTGCTTTATTTAGCCAGTACTTTGCCTGATCTTTGGCCTCACCTGAGATCTCCAATTGCCACAGTTCTCTTTATTCTCCAGTCTTTCATATTCTGCCCTTTATATTTTTAATTTTCCATCCAAGCACTGAGGCTTTTGAGTTTGCTACTCATCTGTTTCCAACCAATATTTCTACCACTGTAGAACTATTCTCACTCCCCACACTATGATTTCTCTCACTTCTGTTTCTGTGCATCTGCTATTTCCTTTGCTAGAAATATCATTTCCTTTCTCACACATTCTTTGCCAGGTAACTCTTATTTGTCTTTAAAATGTTAGCTTAGCCCCCATTTTGTCTTACAAGCCTGTTATGTTTCCCTAGAATGGTTTAGACATCTCATTGATGTACTGTCACAGAAATCTTTTCATGCTTTTTAAAGTGCCCATTACACTATATTATATTTGAGTTTAGTTGTTTCTTTCTAGGCCATAAAACAAGCTTCAACAAATTCAACAGGATTAAAATTACATCAATTCCATTATATAAAATTATAAATTGTTTAATCAAATTTCTGATGAGATTGAGCAAGACAAAAACAAATAATTATCATTAGAAATTAAAAAGGGCCATAATTTCAGATAGCATAGATATTTAAAATATAATAAGATAATATTATTAAAACTTTGTGTGAATAAATTTGGAAACTTAAATGGATGCATCCCTAGAAAAATATAACTCAAAACTTAACACAAAAATTTAAAAATCTGTATTGTTTTATTTCTATCTAAGTAATAAATCTGTATGTAACTTTATACCTTACCACAAGAAAATCTATACACCTAGTTGATTGTGCAAGTGAGTTCTACCAAATATTTAAGGAATAAATAATTTTTATTGTATACAAACTTTACAGTGTTATAAATAATTATTACTCCCCACTCATTTTATGAGACAGCAAAAAACTAACAGGACAGTAAGAGAAAGGAAAATTTTAGGCCTAAAAGCCAATAACATGCAAAACTGATTAAGGAAGGGCATGGGGTACCCAAATTATAACATAAGAAATGAAATATGGGATATAATTAGGGGATGTAATGAACAACTTTATGCCAATAAATTTAACAATTTAGATAAAATGAACAAATTTCTTTAAAAAGTAATGTCATTTACCAAAGCTGAAAGAAGAATGCAACTGGTGAATTTTTCCAAATATTTCAATCTCACTTTTTCTGGATAGCAGAAAAAGTGAGCATGTACCAATTTCTTATATAAGGCTTTGTTGCCAAAAGCTAACAAGGATATAACAAATATGGGTAATTACATACCAAGCTTTCTCATACACATAAATAGAAAGATCCTTTTAAAAGTTAACACATTAAATATAATAACAGGCAAAAAAGATAATACAGTTCAACAAATTGAGGCTTCTTTCAGGAATTCAAAATGGTTTAACATTTAAAAATAAGTTAATGTAATTCTCCAAATTGAAATAAAATAATCACACTATAATGTCAGTAGATTAGATGTAACCAAATCATTTTATAAAGTTCAATACCCATTTATCATAAAAAAGCTTTTACAAACTAGGAATAGGTCTTACTTAAACCAAGAATCTATATTTTTTAAATCCTGCAATTTCATGATGAAACAGTTAAGTTCTCTCTCTGAACTCAGCAACAAGACCTGATTTATACTAATACTATTTTTATTTAAAATTGTGTCTGGTTCTAGCCAATGTAATTAAGAAAAAAAAGAATTATAATTATGAAAAAGAAGATAATGCATTATTTATAGGCAACATGATTTTATACATAAAAAATCAAATAGAATACAAAAAGCTATGAAAATTAATAATATTTAGCAAGAACACTATAGAAAGTCAATGTGCAATACCCACTGCATTTTTATAAATTGGCAACAAACAAATAAAATCTAACATTTAAAATGATACCATTTATATTAGCACAAAAACAATCAAATACTCAGGAATAAATTTGAAGAACTTATTTCTATGCTGGAATTTATATCTATGCTGGAAACAACAAGGCACTATTGATATAAATTATATAGGACCTAATTAAATGGAATTATATATTATTCTCATGGATCAGAAGACATGATGCAGGAAAAATGTCAATTTTTCACTAATAATTTCTAGAGATTTAACATCCCAATTAAAATCCAAGCAGGTGTGTATGTGTATATGTGTGTTTGTATGCAAATTGATAAGCTGATGTCTGCAGAAATTTGGTAATGCAAAGGGACAAGAATAATAAAAAATAAAGCTGGAAGAATCACTGCAAGATATTAAGGCTATTATGAAGCAATCATAATTAAGACTGTAATATTATTGCACAGGTAATGAAACAGAATAGAAAATATAGAAATAAACTCTCACATGCTTAGCCCCTAATGAATCACATATATGACACTTCAACATGGGAGGAAATAATGGTTTTTCCAATGAATGACAATGGGTCAACTGGACAGCTAAATGAATAAATATATGTCTTGGAATCTCTCTGTTATACACAAATATCAATCCAGGTAGGTAGCAGCAGATTTAAATAATAAATATAACAATAAAGGTTTATAAGAAAACATAGAACACCATACCATTGAATAAGTCACAAATATACTAATCATAAATGAAAATAATTGATAAATTGTCCTATAATTAAATTAACTTCTGTTTATAATAAACCACCAGTATGAGATGGAAAAGTCAAAGCACAAGGTACATTAATATACATCTATCCAATAAAGAACTTTATTGTGTATTAAAATTGTATTATTAAAATGTATAAAGAATTAAAAATGTATAAAGAATTTTTACAAATCAGTGAAAAAAAGACAGATTAGAATAGACATTGATTGAGTGAGACAATCTAAATGTCCAATAAATATATGGAAAGGTGCTCAACTTAGTCACGAGAGAGATGGATATTAAAACCACAAAGACAGGTCATAACAAACCTACCAGAATAGGTAAAATAGAAAAAGATGGAATGTAGTGTCGGCAAGGATAAGGAACAACTGGAACTCAAACATATTGTCAGTGGCATGTAAACTGTTAGAATGAATTACATTTTAAAACCTGTTTGACAGTGTCTACTTAGGTGAAACATATGCATCCCAGAAATTCCACTCCCTTGTATACACCCAACTTATAGTCATATGGTGTTTACTAAAAATATGTACTAGCGTGTTGATAGTAACACTGTTTGTAGCACTTTTAAACAGAAAACCACCAATTGCTCATCAACAGTAGAATTTAGAAGTTGTGGTACCTTCATAAAATAGGATATGTATAACATTTAGCATAAATGATCTTCACAGCTAAGTGAATATCATGAAGATAATGTTGAGTGGAAAGAAGTCAGACACAAAATAATATACAGTATATAATTTTATTCATATAATATCCAAAAAACAGGCAGAACTCCTTTATACAGTTAGAAACCAGGACAGTGGTGACCCCTTTGCAAGAGATGGAGTAACTGAGGCAGGGGCTTCCGGTATATGGTCTGTCATGCTCTGTTTCTTGAAATGGATGCCATTACATGGACATGTGTGTCCATGTGCTTGGTTTGTGTGATATGTCAAGTTGCAAATGCATGATGTGTGCACTTTTCTGTAGGTATACTACACTTTAATAAAATATTTTAAAAATTAAAATAGAACACCTAGTTGGAGCTGTGATACAAGTTTCAGGATGCTCTCACCCTCAAAATGCCTTTCAACACCTGTGAAGTCAGTAATTGCAATGCTATTGCCAAAAAACAAAAGTAATAAGTAAATAAAAATAAAAACAAAACCATCACAATATTAGCTACCAGCTATAACATCAGAAACAACAGCAAGCTATAGCCATTTCTCTATCAGTTTCTAAACACTGTGCGAGTTCTAAGTGAGACATGATTTATACCCTGGAAAATACTGCACGTGGGTCCCAGCCTCTGAAGTACTGAAAAGCATATGAGAAGGTTGGAATGGATGCTGAGGGCCAATCTATCACAAAGAGTGAGATGCTTGTGCAACAACACATGGACATATTTCTGGGGAAGTTAAAAACATCAGACTAGAACTCAGAACAGATGTAATGTCTGGACCTATATATACCCTTGGAACCATCTGCATGTAAGAGAGGAACAGAAATAGTAGAACTGGTGTCTTATCATAGAAAGATAGGAAGTGGGGAAAGAACAATCCAGAATGAGATCGTGGGCTACACCAAATTTCAAAGGAACTAAAGAAAATGAGCTGGCAAAGGATATTGAAGAGAATTCAGAGAAATAATCCAAGAAAGAAAAGAGCTGAAGAATACAAAAAAGGAAAAAATATTTTAAGAAATTCAAATATGGAAGAAGAACTCCCCAAATTTGCTAGTAGCCAAATATTATGTTTGGTAGACACCTTCTAAATAATTATCTCCAGCCTCTTCACTATACAGATGAGTAAACGTAAGTCTCACAGGGGTTAAGTTCTTATGAATGAGACCATGACAGGTTGCAAAGATCTGAAGGATTTTGAAATCTATTGACCAGGTGAGTGGAATTGAACAAATTATTTCACCTCTTTGAGCATCTGTTTATTCAACTATAACTATGTAGCTATTGGACAGGAGGATTAAATAAGACAGATCTATTATGCACCTAACACAAAGCTGTCACATCGTGCCCTTAAAATTTTTTTTTATTACTTTTTTATAAGTTCCTTGAAGACAGGAACTGCAACTCTTTTTTCCCCTGTTGCGTACCTAGCATTTTAGCTAATTGCCTGACCTACATAGGCACTCAAACAATATTTCTTGAATGAATAAAAAATATAGTGATATTATAGCTGATTAACCAGAGTTGCAACTGATGTATCCTTATTGCAGCTGTGTTTTTGAGGTAATGTTTGTTACCAGAGGCCAGAGCAGCATCTGCTCCATGAGGCTAAAATGGTTGTATCAAAGTGAAACTCCATCATCTCCTCATCTCCTAAGACCATATGAGTGGCCCCATAAAAGTGTAGTTTCATATATTAGCTGCTCCTTTATTCAGACCACACTGTTATTCTTCCTGCATCTGTTTGCAATCATTCATGCCACTATTCCTTGCAAGCGAGCAGAGGTTAACCGAACAAAAGGCTGCAGGGTGGTATGTGGTGTAAATTCCTCAACTCCTTGTGCTTTTCATTCAACTAAGCATAATTCAGCCCTTTAAAACAATGAAATTTCCTGATGTTCCATCAGACTCTGCAGAGGCTGTTTTGAAACACCTAATCACTGCTGCTCCCTCCTTGAAAACCAAACAAGTGTTTCAATTCCAGATGGCTTATGTGTTTGAGAGTTTCATTTGTTTTCATTTTTCTTTTTCTTTCTTTCTTTCTTTCTTTCTTTCTTTCTTTCTTTCTTTCTTTCTTTCTTTCTTTTTCTTTTTTTCTTTTTCTTTTTATTTTATTTCATGGTGAGTGAAGACCAATGGGAATTATTCACTGGACAAATCTACCCTCAGGTCTCTTCCTCATTGACCTGTCAGGAACCCCACTTCCATCACAAAAGAAAAGCTGAAAGAGTGAACAGGATGAATTCTGGCTCAGAAAGCTAGACTGTCAGAATGAGAAGGGGCATAAAAAATTATATAGTATAGCCTCCTTTCCCTACAGAGTAAAAACTGAAAACAAGCGAGGCGAACAATTTGCCCATGGTCTTTTGAGGCAGAACAAAATTCAGCATCTCTTTGATCTAATGCTTCTTCCTTTTATTTAAAATGGTGTGGATTTTAAGAGAAATATAACCCACATGCTTCTGATTGAGTTACATTCGTTGCATTCCCAAACCGTTTTGTTCAAGCCAGTCAGTGCTGAAGCCACCCTCTGAGCCTCTTTGCCAGCATGTAAGACTTTTGGAAATGTGAACTGGTATTTTTTCCAAGGCAAAGTAAAATCCCTTTGAACGAGGGCTTTTGGGGGGGAGAGACAGAGAGAGAGACAGAGAGAGAGAGATAGAGAGAGAGAGAGAATGAGAGAGAGAGCAAGCACATTAGCTGAGGAAAAAAGAGCAGAAGGGAAAAGATAAGAATTTGTACCTAAATTAATTTTTCTTATAAGTTAAGCTATGTTTTCTCACTCCTGTTGCCCCCTGATAAAGTCTAACATGGGATACCATGCCTTCCAGCTTAGTGTAAGGAAAGGAGAGCCTTAAGAATTGGAATACTCATTTCCAGACTCACCTGATCAAGTGTAGATAATTGCACATTTGATCACTACAACCACCTGTGGAGTTCTCTCCCTTAAGGCATGGGCTAACACCATCACCTTATCCCCCTGAGTTTACTCCTTAAACTCTAAGTGGGCTCCAGAGATAAGCAGTTTCCTCTGTCTGTCATTCTGGAGCTTAGAAACAATAAACTCAGCTGAACTATATTTTCTGTTATAAAGAGAAAAGGTGGGAAGCTCCTGACAAGAAAACACAAAGTCCGAAGCAGAGATTAACTCTGTGAATTGCATTAGATACTGTAAAAGCAATTTAGAAGGGCTGACCATCATGAAAGGTGAAGCATCTGAAGGGACTTGTGTCAGAAGATAAAGTGAACCAGGCATCAAGGGGCATTATGGCAATACCATCACCATGCTAGCTCCTTCCTTCCCACTGCTAAACTACCTGAGATTGCCCCAAGCAAAAATGTGCTTACTATCATCAAGCTCTCTAGCAATATCTGGGATTCAGAGACTTATTTGCCAAGTGACATGCAGCCTTAAGGCACAGTGATTAGATTTGTCCCTTTCTCTCCACATAGTTCCATAGAAATGACCACATTGGGGCATCTTTTCCTCTTTGAAGTCCTCCTGACTTCACTTGGACACACATTCAGGTGAGGGGAGGGAAGAAGAAGGTGATGTTGTAGGTCCCCAGAATTGTGCTAGAGAGGTGATTCTTGGAGGCGGTCCTATTTGGTAAAGGAACTCTGGTTCTTGAGGGTAGACAGGGTATAAGAACTATAGTCCATTAAGAGAGTCCATAGGTGAGTGTCTACATCACTACTGCTCTATTTCCAAGGAGAAGAGATCATTACTGGAGAGGTCACTTCTAATGTGACTTTGGCCTCCCATTTCAAATAGAGCACAGGATATGCAAAGCACAAAATAAAGGGGATTCCACAGAGGGTGCTCCATCCCCCATTTCTTAACTTCTAGGCTGTCATTTGGCCCCTAGTCAAGCCGTTTTCTCAGTCTGAGCGCTACTGACATTTTGAGCTAGATAATTCTATATTGGGGTGGGGGAGGGAGGCTGTCCTGCGCATTGCAGGATATTTAGCAGCATCCTGGCCTCTATTTAATAGATACCAGTAACAAAACCCCTCAATTCTGTGACAACCAAAAGTATCTTCAGATAAATGTCTCCCGGGGAGTAAAATTGCCCAGTGGAGAACCAGACCTGCAGTCTGGACCAAAAACTGCAGTGTGCAGCTTTGGACCCAAACCAGTTCTGGTCCCTTCCTTCATTCCCACTGGAAGCTCACCCCAGAGCCCAGGCACATGCACGCCAGAGCTCCTACCCCTCTCTACTTCCTTTCCCATGCCCATACCAAGAGGTTCTCCTCCACCTGATCTTGGAGTCCTCACCCTAGCTTGAGAAGACTCAAGACAGAAACAAACAAACAGAGGGGGAGAAATGAACAAGATAGAAAGCAAAGTATTTAAAAGTAAGCGGAGCCTGGGGGTGAGAGGAAAGCATGTATTCTCTCCGCCCCCACCCCCCTTAAATAAAGCTCCTGGGCTTTCTCAAGTCAGCCTCCGTATTAATCTGGTTTTCATTTGCACGATCCCTCCAGCCATGAGCCTAGCTTCTTCTCATAGATAATTTGACTTGATTACTTTCTGAAAGGGCAGACAGAGCCAGAGTAGCCCTGCACTCATTTACTTGTCACTCTCAGCATTGCCTTAATTTGGGCTGAGTGGCACCTCCCCCTCCCAAGAATGACTGTGAGACTGGGATCAAACTCTCCCTGGAAGGGCTATGAGGAGATGGGAGGTTCTTTCTGACCAGCTAGGCAAGCAGGGCCTTGGATGTAAAAAGACTGACACCATTTGACAAAAAAAGGAACTCATTTCAACAAAAGGCTGAAGTAGCAAATTCCACACCAGAATCAATTTGGGCTTTTCTCCTTAATATCAATACCAGCTAGGATATACAACAAAACTCAGGGGTGTATGATGTCAGATGGGTACTAGATTTATTGGGATGATCAATTTGTAAGTTATATAAATATTTAATCATTATTTTGTATGCCTGAAACTAATGTAATATTGTATGCCAACTCTAATTGAAAAAAACTTTTAAATTATTTTTAAAAATCTAATTGTTGATTTTGTAAGCATAAGAACCTTGGGTTATACTTTCTATCTCTTAAACATTCTGGTCAGCACTGAGCACATAAAGGTATTTGATGAATATTTGTTAATTTATCATAATATTGGGTAGAATCTATTGAAACTGAAGTGTGAGTGGTGTTACATTTACCCAAAATATTATTATATAAATTCTGAGTTTAGTCATGTCTTCTTACATAGTAGTAAATTATTACGAGACCAGATACTTTTAAAATAAATGATCTCTGGTCATTTAACTGTAATTTTGTTTATTTCAATTCTACCTTTCCTAAAAGGCTTATCTCAGATTCTCTATTTCTGTAAAGCTTTCTGAAAACTCCAGTCATCAATTGATTCTCCCTATTACTGGTAAATCTGTTTGCTTATGTAATGGTTGAAAACCAGCAACATGTATTTTTTTGGCCAGCACATTGGTTTATGTTTATTTTATGTTAATGCCTTTTGGCAAGGCCAGTCATCTCCAATTCTTCCCATGTCCTGACGTCTCCAAAGCCTTATGTCTAATTCTTCACATACTTACACTTCCTGTCGTACTCCTGTTTAAAATATCCTGGTTTGTGCTAAACAAAAAATTATTTGGCTATGTAAATCCATATTAAATTGCGATTTCTGTTGTTAAAAATGGTCAACAAAGAGAAATTTTATATTGTTTAACATGGAATGTAGTGCTCATTCCTGCTTAGAGATCACTCCTTGCTTCTCAATTAGTAAGGGGCTCAAATCAAGATTCATAATAAATGCCTAAGAGTTATTGTTTTATTAGGGCTTCAAGGTCTTTGGGCTTGAAAAAGGTTTGATTTTTTGAGATTTTATATTTGGGCATATGTGTAGAAGCAGGTAGAGGAGAGTGACCAAAAGCTTGAGATTTGGGATGAGAAATACTTTGATTTGAGAACCAGTTCAAGCCCTGTATGTCCTTGGGCAAGTGATTTAGTCTCTTCATGCTTTGGTTTCTTAATCTATAAAGTCTAAATAACAATCTCAACAATATTGACCTCATAGTTTCTGGGAGGGGTGTTGTACATAAAGAGTTTAATTCAAAACCCTACACATAATAAGCACTTGTTAAATGTCTGCTATTAATATCGTTATCATAAATATGACTGAGAGCTAATCATGAAATAAGAAGACTAATACAAATTGCAAGAGTGCATGTGTGTTTTATGTTGATAGCATGTGTAGGGGAGTGGTTTCTTGCATTCAAAATTTAGTTTTACATGCAACCTCTATTCAGCAACTGAAAAGAACCAGTGAGGTTCAGTGTTATAGAGAGAAGAAACTCATGGTTGAGAAATAGCCACGCTTTGTCACACGCTGTTGGATCAAGGTTGTAAAAATTAAGTATAGGAATGTTGCTTTCTTTTTTCTCCTGGCAAATGGAAAGGCCAAAGCTCAGAATTGTTGGAAGTAACACCCCAAATAATCAGATTCTGTCCTTCAAACTAGGTGTTGAGCCTGCCCATGATTGTGAAATTTTTAAATGACCCCTTTGTCCTCAGTATGCCAAAATGAATTTTTTTTTGTGGGAAAACTTGCTTCTTGGCACCTGCTATCTAACCAGCAAGAATGTGGGACAAAAAGTTCTTTTGAAACAGAGGCCAACCTATGCATTTTCTTCCTCTGAAAGAAAATGTAAAAGATGTAATTTTACAGAAATATAGCAAGTTTATCTAGTCTATACTATTTGGTTCTGGTGGGTATTTCTCTACAAGCAACTTAATCCAAGTAAACTTCGAAATGGTGACTCCATCCTTACGATGGCAGCAGAAAATGGAAGTCATAATACTTGTATAATGAAGAGCAGTGAGAAATTATAATATCCTGTTCAAATTGATTGCCCTTCCACTCCCCCAATTTTTTATCAGATGATAAAATGAAAGACAAAGAGTAAAATGGCATGTCTAAGATAACACAAGCAGATTCTGTTAGAAGGAGAACCAAGGTCATTTACCTACTAACTCAAGGTCCCTGTATCTTAATGGAGCCTCCAGCAGCAAAGACCTGTGAATTCTCCTCTCTCATTCGCTGTTTATATCAATGTAGAGATATATCCTGCTTCATAAAGTTTACATAGTACTTCCAAATATTGTATCTCAATTATTCCTGACTGCACTACTGTGAAATAGATTGGACAGGTATTACTAGCATTTTATGCAAGAGAAAAGTGAGGCTCAGAAAAGTTAAGGCATTTGGTCTAAAGTCCCAAAGAACTAAGCCTCCTACCCAGGTCTCTTAACTCCAATCTATTTTGTCCTAGGATTGAATGGAATTATTTCAAAAAATACATAACAGAAAACAGAGATGTTAAATGATGTATCTTAAATTATACCACCATCTTAGATTAAATATCTTTTCCCTGGAACATTAGTGACTGATAATCAAGGCCCTTTACTGTCATTTAAAGAAAACATCAGCACTGATAATCTGTAAAGTTGAATACCAGAGAAGACAAAATATTCCTGACCTGCCCATGACTCGCTCAGTGAATACTTTTTTTGTCACTTATTATGTGCTTGAGAATCTTTTTTTTTTCTTTTTTCTTTTTTTTTTAGGTGAGGCAATCCTTGGTTGACCTCATAGATTGCAAGGACCTTGTCAGTTTACAATTCCTTATTTTTTTATTTTTTATGCCTACAGCACCTGGCCTTCCTAGGTGGTCTCCCATCCAAGTACTAACCAGGCCCGACCCTGCTTAGCTTCTGATATCAGACTGGATTGGGTTTGTTCAGGGTGGCATGGCCATAGACTGTACTTGAGAATCTTGCTGGACACTTTATGTATATTTAAAATTTACCTCATTTGAACTTTATGAGTTAAATATCACTAATTCAATTTTTCAGATGAGAAATTAAGGCTTCGAGGAAACAATAAAACACCCAACTCATATTGCTATCAGTCAAGGGAAAGCATGATGCCTGTGACTTGGGGCCTTGTAGCTATTTACGGCTCGACTCAAGTCCTACCTGGGTGCAAGAGTATCAACAGAGTCAGAATTAAAACCAGTCTGTCCTAAAGTTCATATCCTTTCTTCTACTTCTCTGTTCCTCCACAAGTAAAGATTATTACTGAACTAAAGCTTCTCCTTCTTCTCTAAATAGGAATAACAGGGCCCATTTTCTAACCCTTTGAAGATCTCTGCAGATAATACATATTCATTAAATAATAGTTACAACCCTCTTGAAAACACATTGCCTATTACTGCTACAATCTTGACTTCATTTATTTAACCTCTCTATAAACTTTGCATAATTTGCCTTATTTCCCACGTGAGTATTACTGTGTTAGAGTAAGTAGAAGTTAAAAACAACACAATCCCCTGTAGTATAGTGAATTGGATCGTCACAGCTCAATTTAGAAAGCAATTTTCCTAAGACATGTTTTCTTTAAAACCAAGGAAGGAGCCTCCACTGTGAATGCTTTTAGCTACAAAAGGCAGTTTGTAATCCCAATGAGATAACCCAGGAGCAATAAGTTTCTCAGAGACTCCGATTATCTGATTTCCTTTGTTTACTTCCTGCAATGGGTACAAGCAGAACTAGTGTAGTCAGTGCCTGCTTTGCCTCAGTTCTCTGGTTCTCTTAGACTCAAGCCTTGTTCATCACCTTCTTCCTCTTACTCCCTCCAGGGAAGTAGCTCCTAGTCTCCTTTTCCACCCAGCTAATCCTCTTAAAAGATCTGACAGCCTAATGGGTAGCCCCAGTAGGTGCCCTGCTCCATACTTGACAAAGTCAACTGGGTAGCTCAGCTATAGCTGCCTCATGACTTGCCTTTGCAGAATGTTCGTATTCTCCCTCCTACATCTCTAGAAACAGGAGCAAAGCATAACTCCAAATGAATATAGAGGAAATTTCCCCAACATATATACTTTGGAGTAGTAGCTTCTTCCATGGTTACCTTCTTGGTCAGTATTTTAGAAACACTGCATATTCTACTTCCTGTCTCAGTGATTAGTATTGCATACTAACTTATTAAACGGTAGGAGAAAATCTGCAGTGAAGAAACCCGTTTGGTTTTATTCAGCCCAGCCAACATTTAACTTAATCATGGAACTGTGTTTTTCAGTGAACATTAATTAACATTTTCTAGCACTAGTTGTTCATGAAAGAATACTTTCCAAAAATGCAAAGTGAGGGAATTCTTTGTTTTACCTAATAGCTCTCCTTGCCAAATTTCAAATGCACTGAATAAACTGAAGATAGCCTCAGAGGCAATCAAACCCCAAATTTATCCCTTCTCTCTGAACCCTCAGTGAAAGTTCCCACATCCCCAAATCTCTTTCCTGGTGCTATCTCCAATGCTATTAGTAGGATGTCATTCAGGTCTTGGCTTAAATATTTAAATCCACAGAGAGGTCTGGTTTGATATCCCTGGCTTAAGTCCCATTATTATAAACAAAATTTCTGGAAGAATTTAATAATGTACTCTGAAATGGAAAGAGATATTACCTCAGGTTTTAGGATTAAGCAGGATTTATATTGTCTTCTTTATTCTTTTCTATGTTCTCAAAATTTTCTATAATTAGTTTTAAAATAGAAAAGCATTCCTGAATAAAAAGAGGAAAAGAAGTTTCCAGAACACAGTTGCTGATCTCTTTGAAGTACGCCGTACTCATTTTTAACTTCTCCAGTTTCTCCATATATCTTGCCTGTCCCTTTTCAAAGCCAACCCATAAACTTTATGAGTTTCACTTTTTTAAATTTCATTTGCTTTTCATTCCATATAGAAAAATCTGCAGATGTTTTAACTTTATACACTCATGCCATCTGGTGTTCTAAAACTTCACCCAAATGGTGTCTCCTGACCATGGGATTATTATTCTATAATTAAGCCAGCCTTGTCTTCAACATAAGTCTTGCCTCAACTAAGCACAAGGTCTAGTTTCTGCCTGTGTCTCATTTGCAGTAGTATACGCTTGATCCTCATCTGTTGAAACTTTGTAATTGGACGTCAGGTGAATTTTTAGTTCAGTTCATTTCAACCTACTTATTTAAGTGGAATATCCCTCTACTAGGTTCTGTATAAAAATAGAATGTTCCAGATCATTCACTGAGTAATCAAGCACCCACATGACCCTAACAGTAAAAAGTTCAGAAGTCTCACACATCCAAATATAAGACCCCCAATCCCATATTCATTATGTATTCAGGATTTCTATAATGCTTACAGATATCTTAAGATGGAAAATCCAATCAAATTCAATCTTCTTTTCATGACCTTGTTGCAGTGAGAGAACACTGACTGCTGAGCCAAAAGTACCCATAACACTGGCAATGTATTTGTATCCCACACAAGACACGTGTTCTCTCACTACCTACCATTCCCACAGCACTGAGACTCAGGAATGAGCTGTGCTCTTCTCACTTAATAAAGTTGCTGTAGCTAAATGGTTAGCCTCTGAACCTAGAACTCCTACACTTTCCATACCTCTGTAAAGAGAGCTCTTAGAATTGACTGGAGCCCTCTGGATGAGTTTTGGGCAAACTACTGCTCCCAAAATAGGAAAGACAGGCATATACAGATAATGACAGCTTACCATAGCAGCAGCCCGGGAGCAGAAGCCCAAGTCTGGACCCAGTATCAGAGGAGGTGAACTTAAACTGTAATTAGCGAATTTCTGGAAGCTTAATATAAATAACCTTGAGAATTAAAAACTCCAGGGGGCAACAATATTAGGGGCATTCCCACACTTTCATAAGTTTTATCTCTAGGAGTCCCACCAGGTTGTTAGGGTGAAGGGTAAAAAAAAATCTCCTCATACTTCTTTTAGGAGAAAGGGAAAGTAACCATTCTGAAGCATATTCAGATGATTCTGTTCTCTTTAACAAAAGTCTGACTTTAAGGGAATTTATCTTACCAGAGCCTAACCACCTTGGGTTCTATAAGAGCCTAACCAACCTAAGGTGAGGAAAATACTTAACTCCAGCCTGGTCTAGCCATCCATGTGAAGGAATGGATATATCCACTCCTATTCTTCTATATCTTTCCTGTGTCAGTGGAGGGGGAGAGGAAATGAGAAGCACTGTAAAGTTCACAATAGGGGCACAAGATTACTAAAAGACCAAGACCTAATTATAAAACTGTAGAAAACTTCCTCTCGTCCACACATACTACCACATCAATAGGATTCTCATATAGTAACATGAGTTACTATATAGTTATAGGTATTATAACTAAAAGAAGTAAAAATCTCAAAACATATTTAAGAAAAGTTTCTAGGAAAATCCAGTGACAACAGAGAAGTCAAAGACAATGACACCACAGGAAATTTTAGCTTCTGACACCTATAGCTACATTAAATGATAAACACAGCCCAATTTCTAGCCACAAAAACATAAAACCTCACAATAGAGGCCTATTTGCCTCAGTTTCTTTTACCTAATACATTATATTCAACAGTCAACAAAAAAATTATAAGGCACAGTAAAAAGCAAAAAACATAGTTTAAAGAGAGAGACAGCAAATATTAGAACCAGACACAGTATGACAGATATTTTAGAATTATCAGATAGGAAACTATCTGATAATAACCATTATAGCTAAAATAGCTATGATTAATACATTAAGATTCTAAAAGAAAAAATGAGCAAGATGGAAGAAAAAAAGAGTAATGTAATCAGACAGATGGACACTCTAAGGAAGTATCAAGAGGAAGTGCTATAAATCAAAAACACTATAACAAAAAATGACCAATGCTTTTGAAAGCTCATAAGTCAACTAGACATGACTTAGTAAAGAATCAGTGATCTTGAAGAAATATCAATAGAAACTTTCCAAACTGAAAATCAAAGGAGGAGGAGGAAGAGAAGGAGAAGAAAATCCTAAAAGACAATGTCTAAGAACTATGGAATACTTAAAGAGATGTAACATATGTGCAATGAAAATATCAAAAGGAGAAAAATGAGAATTGAGAAGAATAAATATTTGATAGTATACTGGCTGGGAATTTTCCAAATTAATGATAGACACCAAATCACAGATGCAGGAAACTCAGAAAACACCAGCTGAATAAATAACAAAAAGAGACACCTAGGCATACTATATTCAAATTACAGAAACTAAGAACAAAAAGAAATCTTCAAATAATCCAGACATTGTGTGGAGATACTTTACCTGTAAAGAAAAAAAGATAAATATTGCATTGGATTTCTTGTTGGAAACCATGCTAGCAAGAAGAGCATGGAGTAAAATATTGGAAGAAAGAAATATCAACCCATGATTTTGTATAGAGTAAAAATTTCCTTCAAAAATGAATGAGGGATAAAGACTTTCTGAGAAAAACAAAAACTAAGGAAATAAGTTGCCTGTACACCTGTTGTGCATAAATCATTAAAAGAATCTTCAGAGAGAAGAAAAATTATAATGACAAACTCAGATCTACATAAGAACAGAATTATATAAAAATAACGTTGAAAATAAAATCTTCTATTTAACTCATTCTATTGATCTAATAAATATTTTTTCAAATTAATAACAGCAATTATTTATGCAATGGTTACAGATATGAATAAGTTAAAAGAATGACTGCAATTTTCTAAGGGATGAGAAGAAAAGTAAGAATATTCAGTTACAAGCCATCTGCACTACAAATTAAGTGGAGCAGTGTTACTAGAAATGAATTTAAATTAGTTGTAAATATATATTGAAAACTCTAGGGTAAGTTAGATTTAATTTTTAAAAAGTAGATGTAATTGATACACTGAGAGAAGAGAGAAAACAGAATTTTAAAAATGCTCAAATAAAACCAGAGAAGTCAGTGAAAAAGTTAAAAAATAAACAAAGAACAAGTGTAACAAATAGAAAATAGTAAGACATAAGGTAGATATTTACCCAACTATATCCATAGTCACAATGTATGTGAATGGTTCAAATACACCAATAAAAAGACTTAGTGAATATAAAAAACAAGACCAAACTATGTTGTTTACAAGAAACTCATTTCAACTGTAGAACACAGATACATTAAAAGTAAACAGATAGAGAACGATGTACCATGGTAACACTAATCAAAAGAAACCTGGAGTAACTATATTAATTTCAGACAAAGCAGACTTTAGAACAAGGAAAATTATCAAGAATAAAGAGAAATTTTACATAATAATTAAGAGAGCAATTCTTAGGAAGACATAATAATCCTTCACTTGTATTAATCTAATAATATAACATTAAACTAAAAGAGAAAAATTAATAAAATTTTTAAAAATGGCAAATATACTATTAGTTGGCAACTTCAATACCCCTCTGTCATCAATTGACAGATCCATAAGCAGAACATTAATAAGTATATGGATGAACTGAAAAATACCATCAATCAATGGAATCTAATTGACATTAAATGAATATTTCACTCAATAAAGAAGAACACACCTTCTCAAGCTCATGTAAACCCTTTAGCAAGATAGACCAATTCTGGAACAAAAAACATGCATTAATAAATTTAAAATAATGGAAATCATACAAAGTATACTCTCAGACCACAACAAAATCAAAGTAGAAATCAATAATTTGAAGATAGCCAGAAAATCCAAAAATATTTGGAGAGTAAAAAAGATACTACTAATAACACATGGGTCAATGAAGAAGTCTCAAGAGAAATTTCAAAATGTTTTAACTAAACAAAAATCAAAATACAACTTAATATCTGTAGGATAAAGCAAAAACAGTGCTTATGGGAAATTTATAGCAATGATTCCATGTATTGGAAAAATGAAAAATCAATAATCTAATTTTTCACCTTAGGAAATTAGAAAAAAGAGCAAATTAAATCCAATGGAAATGTTATTACCTTGATACTCAAACCAAGGAAATGCATCACAAGCAAAAGAAAAAATACAAAGTATAATTTTTCATAAATATAGGCACAATAATCTTTATAAAATATTAACAAATCAACTTCAGTAACATTACTCCGGAATGTAAGATTGGGAATATCATTAAAAATTCAATTAATATAATATCGCATACAAATAGAATAATGAATAAAAACACATGATTATAATAATATATATTGGAAAAGCTTTTGAGAAAAATCTAGTATGCATTCATGAGGAAAAACTCAATATATAATGATCAGTTGTATTTCTATATACTAGCAATAGGCAGTGCAAAAATAAAATTAAAAGAATAATTCTATTCACAATAGAATTAAAAAAGATAAAATACTTAGGATTTAACAAAAGAGCAAAATTTGTGTGCTGACAACTACAAAACATTACTGAAATTTAAAATTCAAAATTGTTAAAATTTAAAATCAAATTTTCATATTCATGGATTGGAAAATTCAATATTATTAAGTTGGAAAACTCCTCAACTTGATCTATTAATACGATACAATGCTTATCAAATTCCAACAGGCTTTTCATAGGAATTGACAAAGAAAGGTTTTGGAATAGCAAAAACTATTTTCAAAAAGAAGACTGAAGTGGAAGAACCTATAATTCCTAATCACAACACTTAATATAGAGTTACAGCAATTAAGACAGAGTGGTACTGGCATAAAGACATACAGTTAGTTATACCAATTTTACAGATACATTCCCAATGGAATATAATTAAGTGTCCATAAATAAACCTTTACATTTATAATCAGTTGATTTTTGGCAATGGTACTAAAGCAATTCAATGAGGAAAGAGTAGTCTTTTGCCAAATGATGTTAGGACAATAGGATATTTATGGGAAAACGGACAACTTTAGATCTTATCTACCATACATAAAAGTTAACTGAATCTCATACCATACATAAAAATTAACTGAATATATTTCATATACTTAAATGTAAGATTTAAAAGTATAAAACTTTTCTAAAAAAACTGAAAAAAAAAAAACCTGGGACCTTCGATTAGGCAGAGACACCAAAAGCAAGACCAATAAAAGCAAAAATAATAATAATAATAATAATAATAATAACAATAATAAATAAAAATTAATTGCAGTCTAATCATGAGGCAGGTGGAAGGAGAATGGAGAGAGAATGCCTTACCTTGAATGTTACTTTCTACTAGGAATCCATTGGTAGACCTTAAATACATAGCCATACCTAGCTGCAAGTGTGGGTTGGAAATGTAGTCTTTGGCAGTGCAGCCTTGGGCCCAGTTAAAACTCAGGGATCTATTAACTACAGAAGGAAAGAGAGAATGGATCTTAGTTGTGATATATTATCTTTATTTGTTCAAAATACTCACTTTCTCTCTCTACTTGACTCTTTACTATAGAGTTTTTCCCTGGACCACTTTTGGTCGACACAATGATTCTAGGTACTTTCACCATAAATATTTTTGCCTTAGACATCTTTGCCACAAACATTTTCAGAAAACATCGTTGCCATATAACTAACTAGTTATAAGGCAATTTTGCCATAAAAACAATAAAATCACTGGTTGACAGGTTTTTTGTTTGTTTGGTTGGTTTTAACTGACAGTTTTGTTTCATTTCTCTATTGACATAGTACTGACATTTTTATGTTATGTATGACAAGAGAGGAATTCTGAGTTGTCCTAAATTAAATTATAGCAGGCCAGAGAATACGAGAAAGAGACAAGAGTAATTAACCAGTTATTACTGTGAGTTAACTATCAAAAGATTGCTCATATTACTGAACATACTGGAGCTTTGAATCAACTTCCAGGTGTCTAAGAAGAAATAGCCAACACCAGATGCCACCATCCACTGCACATGTATAACCTTTCAGGACTGTTGCTTACAAACAATCAAAAGTAGTAAATATTTCTTCCTTATGGACTGTGCACCTACCCTAGAAGTGCCTCCACTTCACCCTTTCCCACACCCCTTATCTGTAGCCACTGCAAATTCTTTCATCATTGAAGGAGCCCCGTCAGCTCCAGGATGGCAGACATCTCGTCTTCCCTATCTAGCTCCACCACTGGTGGTTTAGACTGCGTGCCCAAGGACCTGGTCCTTTTTCTGGCTAGCATGCGGCCAAATAAAAACCCTTTTTCAGGAAAAGGTTTCAGCTCTGAAAGTTTTTAATGTATTCATTTTAGCCCTCATAATGGTCTATACAGTGACATGTTCTATAATATTATATTTAAAATCAAAGATCCATCAACTCTATAAAACCACATCCTCCTGGCTTATCCTTCACTAGCTGAATAGTTAATAAACAGATATTGGAATGTTAAGCTATAAACTCTTCAGAAATATCATTTATTTTTAACAAAACAGAAAAGAACCTCAAACTAAACCTCTAACTTGTTAGACAAACAGGTTAACCTCTGGGATGTCTTTAAAATACGAGTGATTATTGTATGATTCTTATATGGCAAAGATGGGATGCTGAAGAATAACTTGGGGAATATGGGGAAACCAGAAGAAAGGAGAATTACAAAATGATTTGGAGTTTAGAATAGTGGAATTTCAAGGTTACTCTCAATCACTGCAAACCCCATGTTTGCAGTATGGTAAGCTCTGTATTACAAAGAGAGTCAGTACAGATTTAAGGAACTGATTTGCATTCCTGCGAAAGTACTTCCAAGCTTTCCAATCAGGCATCACAACAATCATGATTAACTAACCAGCTTTACCTCTATGATTTTTAAGACGGATGTTTTCAGTCCTGTGTATTTCTATTAGGATGTTCCAGTTTTGTTCTTGTTCACCCATCCAAGTGCCTATTCACCCATTCATCCATTCATTAATTTTATCTAGCATTTAATAGACATTATAGCATAATAGATAAGATCTTGGACTCTGGCACCAGATTTCTTAGGTTCAAATTTTGCCTCCAGTATTTTTAAGCTCTGTGACCTTGTGCTAATCTCTCTGTGCCTCAGTTTACTCATTTGAAAAAAGTCAATAATATTTCGTACCTCAGAACTGTGATGATTAAATTAATAATGTAAAACCAGTTAAAATAGTACCTGGCATACATTAATTACCATGTAAGAATGAATATCATTGTGAGCACGTACTCTGCGAATACCCTGTTGAAGGACATATGGAAGACACATAGATTAACACATTGATCACGTTTTCAGGAAGCAGTAGTGGAGAGAAGATGTGAACACAGATAAATGTCACATTAAGTAAAAAGTATATATCACAAGAGAGATATAACTACAGTGGTATGTAGTTAAAAGAAGGATGAGGTTAATTTTAGCTATATAATCACAGAGGACTTTATGATCAAATGAATACATAATACAGAAAAGAAGAACTTGGCCTCCACATTCTCACAGCCCAATTGTATATGTGGGTTTCAGGGGCCTTTATGGCTCATTATCCAATGTACCGTGATGTGTACAATTGGTTGTTTTTTGTGATGGAGTAGTTTCGAGAGCAAGGTTTTTCTACTTTGTATACACAGAATTTCAGCACACATACGTTAGAAAAGTTGACTGGGGAGTTATGCTGAGCACAGCACTCAGGAATTCTAGTAAAGATTCTGTGTAGGGGGGTTCCCGGAGGACAAGGGCAATTCTCCTGGGTGTCAGCCATGCTGAGCCTTTTTTCTTTTTGGAAGTTTCTCGAACTAGTCTTGCTTTTTCTCCTTTCTAGGCATTGTCACAGGCATCAAGTGTTCTCTCCTTTTCTCTTCGCCAGTCCAACTCTAATTCACTTCCTCCTGGAATCATCTCTTCTTTGAGTTAGGAGCTTCTTTCTGTTGAATACTCTGGAGCACCCTGATCTTTTCCTTCCATAGCACTTACCTCGCCTCGTTGTTGGGAATTATTTAATACCCCTCCGCTTGAATGTTAGCTACATGAGTGTAATAACTATGTCTATTATTTATTCTCTCTTCAGGGCTCAGTAAACGCTTGTTAAATAAATACATAATGAGTAAGTACAAGACAAAAAAAAATATAGCAATATTAAGTTGTTTAACATTTTATGCCAGCTGCCTTAAGATTGTTGAAGAGTGATGTGGCAATGAAGTTGGCCTTTCTGGCTGTAGTGGGTGTGGGTATGGGACCCAGACTCTGCTAATTATAATGTCTCATATTCCTGTTTCTATAAGACTTCTCCCTGGTAGTTTTCTAAAAAGAATCGCTGGAGAAAACCTCTTTTTTGTTTGATTGTACAGCTTTAAGAATGTAATCCTAGAGCTGAATACACAGAATAAATCAATCACTTAGAGAAAAGGGAAAAAATAAGAGGTAGGGGAGGAAAGGCAGGGACAAAGGATGGTTTAGATTCTAGTTTTTAAGATCCATAAAAGGTGTTTTTTTTTTTTTTCCAATTAATCTATTGTATTCGTTTTTTCTCAAGCTAGTTTGTGTTGAGTTTTTGTGAAATATGTCTGGAAGAACTATAACTATAAACACGTTCAGCATGAATTTGTGCTGGGTAAAAATAAATAAATGTCAACCATTTGTTTGGCTACAAGGTCAACCATGGTTGGTAGGAATGGTGGTGGTGGTGAGAGAGTTGAACCTTTAAAAACAAATAAAAATTAGTCAGGCCAAGAACATTTTTTTGAACTGTTTTATTTGCCTAAGTTGTCCAAGACATGCAGGTAGTTCTGAGTTGTCTAGCTAGGTACAGACAACAGACTAGACTAGTGATGTGGGGAATAAAACAAATTTCACCAATTTTTTAGAAATATCTAAAACAAGATTTTGTACTTTTTGTTAAAGTGTTATAAGATAAAATCCTAATTCTTTCTTTGAGCAGCAATACTGGCATGGCTTCAAACCAGATGCACTAAGAAACTCAAAGAAATGGGAGACAGACCCCTGCCCTACAGAGATCCCCACAATTCAACTGACAGAAGAATAAGCTATAAATATGGAGACATTTCTATAACTCTAAAATAAAAAAAACACTAGTTCAATAATATAATTAAAGGAAGAGAGTAGTGTGTATTATAGCCAAGAGAATAGTACAGGTAACATTAGAAGAATTCAAGAGAATGTAAAGTCACTTCAAGATAAACTGATCAGGATAAGAAGCCAGGCTTAAAGTCAGGATTGGGTGGCATGAGGAGCCCTAGGCTGGACTGAGTATCAAGGATATGAAGCAGTGGGGTTGGTGGTTCCTTGGGGGAAACAGAAATAATAATAGTAACAGCAATCTAGATCCATTATATGCAAAATCAGACCATGTAGAAATCCTGGGCAAGCATCTTGATGTGGTGAGCCTCTTTTCTTCATTGTAGAAGTGGGAGGGTTCACATTTGCCTCCCAAGCCAGCTAGATGGGTTAGATTCAATGAGGCCTTTGTAAGCACCTGACTTGCAATAGATGCATGATACATGTAGAATTTGTTCATATTTGCCTGTTGCCAGGTATCTTTTTGATTCTCTTTTAGCCAAATCAACAATATTTTAATTTAATCTCCAACTGGGAAGAAGCCTGAGTTGCCTCTCAGTGCTCCTTCCAGAGTGCTAGGGTTCAGGCTTTGTGGAGTGACCTGAGTGTGAAGGATCAAACCTCAGAAAACTAATTTCTGACCGGCTTGCCTCACCCAGGAGATCCTTCCAGTGGCATATTTTGGAAATGCTTACAACTTTCCTCTCTCTCATCCCCATCAACATGCCAACACACCCTTTAAAATGCCCTCAGATCCTGCTTCCACCAGACAGCATAACAGTCAAGCTAATTAATGGTCTGCCTGCCCCTTCACAGTCTAAGTGTGCACTCCCAGTGGTTTAAAGGAATGGAGGAGTTAGGAGCAGAGGGGGAGGACTTAGGGCTTCTGGGACTTGACCCTGAAGCTGTCTGAACGTCAAGAGTCAAAGAAAATCCAGGGAAAAATGGCAGGTTCTGTTCTAAGATCAACCCCCAATCAATATGGTACAATTTCATAGCTCATTATTCCTCTGTGTGCCACAGCACAATTGGGAAGGGGGTGGGGACAATGATGGAGGCTGGGAGGAGGGGTAACAGCGGAGTCATATGGAAGCAATTAGAGGAGCCTTCATTCAAAAAAGCATTAAGGTGCTTGTAGCACTGAAGCTCAAGTGACCCCTAGGCTGGGACCATAATTCACCAACACTTAATACCATTTACCCTGCAGATGTGCATTTTATACAGAAATATCAGCTTACCACTTTGAAAAATTAACCTATTGAAGGCTGTCAAATTCTGACGCCCTCGTGGGGGTATTATATATTGTCTGCACAGTTCTCAGCTTCGCCTTTTACCCCCAGAATCAAGGATGCCGAGGTTAATTGGGAAACGAGGTGACTAACGAGGAGGTGGAGAACAGTAGAGGAATGAAGATACATAAATGCTAGTCGTCCCAGGAAGAAAATATTATTTTCTTTAGTTCCAATTAGCACAAATTTTGGGGGGAAGTATCACCCCCCTCCACTCACCAACACCCACACACACACAGATACACACACTCTGTATCAAGGAGTTCTAACTACAAAAGTGAAGTTTATAAAAGAGAGGGTAGAGTAGGAGCAGGAAGAGAGTGTGGCTAAGTGTTTTAGTGTGTCTAAATTATGAAATAAATGAAGAATTTTCTTACAGTGGTGTTAATAAACCTGTGGCTAGTGTAGTAATCCTATTTGGGTTAAATAAATGTTTTTTGACTTTCTAGGAGAATATGATGCCAATAAAAAATTTAGTATCAATTTTACCCATCCAATGAGTATTTAAAAATGTTAATATACAGTGTTTTTGGAGTTGGCAGAAATGGGTACCCTCTGACAATGCAGACATGAACCAGTTCAACAAACTAAAACCTTTCTGTAGAGTAATTTAGTAATCGGTACCAAAGACCTTAGAATTATGCATACGTAAGACCCAACAATTCAACTTATAGTTATTTTATATTAAAACAATTGAAAGATATGGAATTTGATATAATTTTCACCATAACTTTGTTATATAAATAGGACAACTGGATACATCTAGAGTCTTAAAACAGAGAATTGGTTATATATGGTACATACACATAATGTAATAAAATACACTCATTAAAAACCATATTTTTAGGAAAATAATCTATCAATATAAACAAAAATTTTTAGGTTGAATAACATTAGAGAAATGAAGATACAAATATTTAAAAAAGAAAAAACAAACTACAAATCAGTATTTGCAGCATGTCTCCAGATTTTACAAATCCATTATATATGTACACGCATAAATTACTACATTATGTTAACAATAAGTTTAGCTAACGACAGTTTTCAAGCTTTAGTTGTTGTATTTGTTTTATTCACTGACCAAGTAAGTCTACTATCCTAGACCAAGAAAGAGGCCTTAAGACAAATTACGAAGTTGATTTCACTCCTTTCCATCTTTGGACTTACTCTCAAGCCTCTTTAGTAGTTCCTCTATTCAAAATGGTTCCAGCTTCTGTACATGCCATGCCTTAGCTCCCTGCTGTTGCCCAGTCTCCCTTTGTATTTCCAGCAGTCAGCAGTGTTGCAGGTCAGACTTAAATAGAAATACTAACTCTATAACCAAACTATGTTATCTCACCGAACCTTAGTGCCCCACTCTAAAAAATAGAAACATAGTGCCTGTCTCATAAGGTTGGTGTGATTAAATTAAATAAGAAAATATATACAATGAATTTGGTCATATAATTAATCAATATTAATTATTAGTTCTTCTTAATGACTAAACATCAGGCTAATAGCTACTGATTCCATTTTAGTAAGTATCATCCCACTGACTCCAGGTGGTGAGAAGTTATTAATGTTTCACACAAAGTTCCTCCATGACCAGAGGTTGTTTTTCTGAGAGTACACAGAACTCACTGGTGACAAGCTAGTGACCTCTGGCATTTCATAGTTACATTTTCCTGCTATATATTTTGTTTTTCAGCTAGAAATGTCTTCAGACTACAGGGATAGGGTAAAAACCTGTGGCTAGTCTCTCACATCACTCCTTCTAGCATCCATCAGGATATAAAGGCTGGCCTTCCCCATGTCTTCAATGTACAGGGAGTAAGCATTGGTACCCCTTAAGGCTTAGGTTTCTAGTTAAGGAAAGGGGAAGGAATAAAAGGAACATAAGAAAGAATATTTAGCACAAATATTCTTAGTGTCCATCCAATCAAACTGCACATGCCACAGCAGCAGATGCCTAGTTATCTAATTATCAAAAAGATACATTCTCTTGAGAAGATTTAGGATGCATCCTCTTGAGAAGAAGTCTGAATGGGCTACCATAGCTACTTGTTCTGATATGCATTACCCTCTATCACCAGTAATTTTCAAATTTTGCTACATATTAAAATCACCTAGGGAGTTTTAAAACTTACTGATTTCTGGATCCTGTCCCCAGTATTTCTCAAAATGAGACCCCTGAATCAGCAACATAGCCTCATCCAGGAAAATCCTCAGACTCCACCATAGAGCCACTGAATCAGGAACTCTGAAGGTGGCACTCAACAATCCGTTTTTCACAAGCCTTCCCCATGTTTCTGTGAATACTAAAGTTGGTGAACCACCAGTCTAGGCTGGGGCTTGGGCATTCAAAAGTTCTACAAGATCTGGATGATTCTAATTTTGCATTCAGATTTAAGAACCACTTTTTCGGCCTCCTATTTTTTTTTTTTTCCTGAGGATTTATGGCTCTTTTGGGTCTCCAGCCTCACTTTTTACATGAATTCAATGGCTTTTTTCTTTGTTTTTTTGGCTCCCATGAACATGATTTTCTGTTATTTCCAGGCCAGTGACAAAGTTTGCCATTGCACTAGGGGATGTCAAATTATCTGAAGCACTGATTAATGGACCAAAGCCAGTTTCCCTTCAGCTGCAACTTTGGGTAAGCTGGCATACCAAGACAATAGTCAGGGCCAAGAGAAGAATAATTCAGTAAAGCCAAGAGAAGCAGAATGATTGATCAGAAGACAGTCAACTCAGTTGATTAGCAACAGTGGTAACATACAAAGGCTGTAAATTTAAATCTAAGGCCTTTGCTTTCATGCTAGAAAGCCTGCAGTAGGTCCATGGCCTAGCTGGGTTTAAATCCAATATGGCTTTAAAGGACAATTACAATAATCACGGAGGTAGAAACTTCATGTTTGACTGGACAGAACCCAGCCCAGGTATCACAAGTCATGAGAATCCTAGTGTTGGCTTTACTGTTAAAAGATGCACCTACTTGAATAATTATCTTGTCCTTTCTAGATCTCAATTTCACCATTTATAAAACAATTGCTTAGGACCACTTTTCATTTGGTAGAGCTTGAAAAGACTTCTACAGCATATTTAAACCAAGTTTGAATTTTGAGAACTGGCTAGGAGCTGGATATGAGAATAAAGATGATTCTTGAACTTTCTAAAACCCATTATAGGTCCAGTTTCGTAGACCCATACAACTTACCTCGAGTCACAATTTATATGTTTAGGTGATTAAAGTACCTTATATTTCTATTTCCATTTACAAGACATGATTGACAAAACAGTTCATTAACCCTCACAAAAACCCTGAGGTAGATTTATTTCCCTATTTCACAAATGAGGAAGCCGAAGTTGATATGAACTGACTTGCCCGCAAACCGTACATTACAATGAAGCTCAGTAGCAAAGTTAACACGGGAACCCACACTTTCTGATTCTTTCTCCTTTGTAGTTGAACTCTTCACTCCAGCTTGTAAAATGCAATTCCTTCTCCTATAGACAAAACAAAACTACATTTGGAAACCAGAATCAGAAGCTTACTGATACTTTGTCAAATATTTCCTAAGTGATTAAAGGAGAATCAGGGCTCCACCATCTCCTGGGCCGATCTATTCTTCTCTCAGATTCTTTAACACTTAGTATAAATTATCTGGCATTAGGATAGAGATCTTTTCATTAACGTGTCTATGAAAAATATTAATGTACAGGAAAGAAAAATTCCTCTTCATAGGGACAAATGAAATCTTATCAGAAATGAGCAGGACTAAATAACAGGAAGAGGGAGGGGATCCTGGAATGTAGAAAAGGGTGGGGCTGCAGGGAAAGAAGACAGGCTACAAGTGAAGGCCCCAGGGAGGCCTCTAATCAGAGGCTGGCAGCCATGATGTTATTGTGACCTGGAAACATGGGCAGGGAGCCATGATTCCCAGAGCTGAGGCAAGGCGGTGTGCACATCCCCACATGGCTGCCTTGGTGTTGCTGTTAACTGGGTCCCCGAATTGCACACAGACAAAGATATGTTTAAGCAGAGCTCATTTTTCTCATTAATGACCTCCGGGGGAAGCTCACAGCAATATGATGATTACGGCAAAATTTTAAGCCTGAAGCAAGAGAGAAATAACCTTTAATCACATGGAGTCTACTACCCATTCTGTGCTACTAGCTGGTCCATGGCCTGTTAGGAATCAGGCTACACAGTAGGAGGTGAGTGGCGGGCCAGCGAGTGAAGCTTCATGTATTTGAGCCACTCCCCATTGCTAACATCACCGCCTCAGCTCCACCTCAGATCATCAGGCATTAGATTCTCATAGGAGCACCAGTCCTTGGTGCCAAAGAGGTTGAGGACTGTTGCCGTATAGCACCCATCTTTTTCTGTCACAAATCCAGAGACAGACCATCCCACTACTGACTGAAATGTGAGAAGTCAGACCTTGTCATCTTCTCCTAACTCTCACACACCTAGAGATTCCTGATCAGTCTATACCTAAACCTTCCCACACCAGAACAAGCTATTAACAAAGAGGAATTCCCATTTTCTATGACTATCATATCTCAGACCTTTCATGGTCCAAGACTGCTTTCTCATGTCTCACCTAGCTTCTTCATGCAGTTTAAGCTAATTTACTTTATTTTGTCTTCAGGGAGATAGAGAACAGCTGTCCAACCTCCTGGACATAATAACACATTAGACACTTGACAGAAACAATGGAGCCAACAGAAAGGACCACCCAGACGTACAGATTGGTCTCACAAGAAAAGTCGAAGGCAGAGCAAATATTCCAAGACTTGGCAGCATTCTGCTTCTCTAATTATGCCCTATATAAAACTATAAAAACAGTTCAAAAATTTGATTTTTCTTCTATTTAACATGGTATACTTGTCCTTACATATAGGCACACACACATCTGTTCCTAGAATTCTTTCAGAATAACTTGCTTTCCTTGCCACTTTACTTTGTCTTAATTATTGTCATGAATATAGCCTTTCCTACATCTTCCCATAATGCTCCTCTCCATTTTTAAAAGCCTTTAATCTTTTTTTTTCCCCTTAGACTTTCTGAAGTTAGATGATAAAATGGATTGGGATGTCAGTCCAAAAGCCCAGTGCTCTGAAAATCTCAAACACACTGCCTAGGAGATGGCTCTTTGGGGGCAATTAAAAGATAATGTTAATAGGGCTAGACTATGTGACAAGCTAATGGTCTCCTTCTGCCAAAGAAGAGGCCTCTGAGAAAGTGAGAGGTTATTTTCAAAGCCTGAGACTATTATCCTGTCATAGGATCATCCTTCGATGACTTGGCTGCTATTATGTCCAGTGATTAGAACAATAAATAAAAAAGAGGCAGTGGGAAATAAGTGCAGATTTCTGCAGCTAACCAGAAACCCAACTGATTGAACTGACTTGGTCTAAAAGCAAGGTTCACCAGGCACATTTGGCCATGGGCATGTGTGTCTAAGCCCCCAAACGCAGTCAGATTGCCTTTTTTTTTTTTTTTTTTTTTGCAACCAAGATTTTAACTTTTCCATTAGCTATCACAATTGGACGTATTTGTGCAATATGATTCCTACCCATTCTTCAATATCCAACCCAGAATTCTCCTTTTGGAAGTCTTCTCTACCTCTCTAGCCCATAGGTAGCCTCCTCTAACCTCCTGCATCCTCTACCTGTTTTGTTCCTTTGTCATTGTCATAATGTACTTTATGATGCCTATTGTATGGTAGCCTCCTATAAAATTTTCTGTGCAAGTAATTTGTATTGGAACTTCTGGAGCCTTTTCTCTTTTATTTATATGTTTAGTGTGTAAGTTAGCTAGCTAGTTAGTTAAACATAGCTTTGTCACACTACACAAAGATAAGTATATATAGAAATCTGGGATAGTATGTATTATATGATCACTGTTACCTCTAAACTTTAAACCAATCTGATTTTCTCCTAATGTTTCAAATGTTTCAAATAACTACAGAAATGTTGAGTTATTTATTGTCAAGGAAGATTCCATTACAGAACAATCTTCTATTAAGACTAGTAGACTAGGAATCAGAATACTTGAGATTTATTTCTTTTTACCACGGATTTGCCATATCATCTATTTTTATCATACTTTTGCTCATGCTTTTACTGTAAAGGACCTAAAAAGAATCCACAATCTCTGTCAGTGATCTCTTTTGAGCATTTGACAAAAAATCATTTTTTTTTTCAAATGATCAATCAGCTTACAATTACCTTCCCTCAATAATAGGTATACCAAGGCAAAAGAATGGAACAATTGCCCAAGGTTACCTGGACATATTGATAAAACCCAGCTTGATGCTTTAATCTTGTATATCTCAGTGTTTTGCCCACTGATGATCATTATCATAAGTCGTGACATTGTATGTAGGCCATTGGGTTAGTAATTAAGTCAGAAGCTCTTAATCGATATTGCTTACATTCATTTATCTATAAGCCATCATCCTTAAGCATTTTGAGAAAATAGTTTAAAACGTCTAATAAGGAATTATTCTTATGATAATTTCAATTTGTTCTCAAATGCTAACAGCAACAGCACCCTCATAAACAACTGACTCTAGTACTTAGATGGGCTACCAAGTAGCTGGAATGAACCATGCTGCTGCTGAAATTCCTGGCCCAAGAAAATATACAAAAACCTATACAGGGTAGGTTGAAATTTCATAGATGTCTCCCAACCCTGAAATGGGTTGCAGGTGTTTGTCTCAAAGATGAGAACAGATAATGCATAAAACATGCCTGGAGTTTTGTGTCCAGAAAATGTGACAAGCTTGAATCTGATGACTTCAGGAATGAAATGAAAAATGAGTTTGAGCTCATCTGCAAAGCTTTTAACTAATCCAAGATGCTATTGCTAGTGCTGCTGTTCATGGAGTACAGTTTGCCCCAGGTTTATTGGAGGACAGGGAGAACAGTGGGGGCGGAAGGATCTGGAAGAGAAAAGAAGTTGGGGGAGATAAAAGAAGTACAAGCCAAGTTCTGGCTGGGGTGGCCTGTGTAGCTTTGAAAGGAGAGCAGTTCTGGAAATCTCACTAAAGAGTAAATTTGACCTTTATCTTTGAGCCAAATGAAGAAAGATACAGATTATCCTGCAGATCAATGTATTTTATAAATATGTTCAGATTTATAGATTCTGATGTGATTGCATTTCTTTATTATCAATGATTCCACTTTTGCTTTGGGTGTTAAAATAGACACACTACTTAATGGATTTTAGTCTAAAATTAAACATTTAATGTCAAGTCTTCTCTGTTATGTTGAAAGCTATCCTGACACATATGGAAAGTAAGATAACATTTTGTAACTATTTTTTTTTCCGTAGAAAGTTATTTTACTTCCTGCATGTGTAAGTACAGATCTTTTTAAAAGAAAGATGGATTGGCATTAACAATTTATAATTTTCTTATATTATAGGTCACAGTTAGTATATTTCTATAGAAACTCTAATTGTGGTTTAGGGAAAGTCCAGTAGGTGTAGCTGTAACACTACTCAATTCTGTCATAACTTTCTTACTGGCAAGATGGTCTGGAGCCAATGTGGACTCTGCACTGCTTTGTGAACTCTTCTCTCTCTGCACTCTCAGTGAAGGACTCTGTCTAATTCTAAACTGTTGCCATTTTCAAAGAAAAGCTAGTAAGTTGGGACCCTAGCCAGCCCTCATATTTTGGAACTTTCAGAGAAATATGTAATTAAGTTATGAGTTATCACACCTACTGAATGAGCAAATTGGCAATGGCCCCCTAGTGATCTAAACTGGTACATGCAGCTTCACAAAATGTCAACCCACCTATTCTTTAAGACTCTATTTCTTTAGCATCTACCAGGGGACAAGCTCTGAGGACACAAAGATGTATTCATATCACTGGCTCTGTCATTGCGACTCTTCAATTGTATATACTAAAAAATATAAAGGTTGAAGGAATCTAAAAAGGTATCTATTACACAATTCAGTTTGTTACAGTCGTGGGGTAACTCCAAGCTCCATTATTTACATTATGTTTATATTTATATATTATAGTCTTAGGAAATTTACTTTGTTCCTCTGAGTTTCAGTTTTTAACCCTTCCAAAAAGAAACGCCACATGCACCTGCCTCAAAGGATGGTACTGGGGGCAAACAATACAATTTACATGAAACTATTTCATGTTGTGCTATTCCAATCTTATTTTTATGTTAGTAACTTTGATTTTATCATGATAAAGAATGGTTTCATGGCTTCTATTTAAAACTCACTTCAGTGGATCAAACTATAAGTCAAGGACCTCCCTTCTATGCTCTGCTTGTAGACTTACCAGTCTACATATTTATAACTGATTTTTACTATTGGTCTTAACTGTGAACCCCCATGTTCAAGGACTGAAATATTTTTCTCCTTTGCCAAAGCATCTGGCATAATGTTTGGCAAACTATAGTTACTCAACAAACATTTATGAAATAAATATTGCTGAGTAAAGTACGATAGTACATTTTTAGAGAATAGTTCCATTCCATTTATCCACTTGTCCCTAGGAGTCATCAAACCAAATAACAGGGTAATATCCAAGCACTTTGAGGTAATTTGGCATCATCGTAATTCTTAGAAACTTTCCTAATTTAATGCAAACCAATCAAGACACATTTAATGCTATGGGAAATAAACATTATTGGGTCGCCATCAAGAAATTTAATGGCTGAAATGAGAAATAATTTATAAACAGAGGGTTAATTGTAAGAAATATGTAGAAAAGATAGCTAATCATCAAGCAAAATTCAAGCTCCAACTAGTATAGTTTAGAGTTGCATTCAGAATGGGTTATTCATTCAGGAACTACATATCTCATCATACTTGCAGGAGAGGCCATGTGACTAGTTCTTTTCCAATAGAATACAAGAAAATGCACGTTTATCACTTCTAGGCCAAGATGGTATGAAGTGTGCCTTTGTTAAATGGTTACAGAAGACTCTAAGGTCTTGGAACATATTGTAGGAGAGCATGATAGAAAGAATCTGGGTTCCTGAATCACCATTTAGAAGACAGACATTGAATGGCTGGAAGCCTGTGCTATGTCATTAACAAGAAATAAGCTTCTATTTGGTTAAGCCACTGAAATTTTGGAATTTATTATTAGAGGATCTAGCATTAAAGTAACATGGTTTCACATGGTTTTCAGAGTAAATACTTTGAATTCAGAGGAGGAAACAATCACTGTGGGATAAAGTAGCCTAAAAGCATCCTTCAAGAGATGAAGCTGGACTGAGACATACAAAGCAGGGACCTTATGCAATGGGAAGATCTTCATAAGCAAAGAGACCAGGGCAGGAGACTGAACACATACAGAGAAGACAGTGAGCAGATGAGTTGGACCAGAATACCAAGACAACTCTGACACCAAATGCTGTAATTAAGTTTTCAATTACTTCTTCAAGTCTATTGGCTATTGTCTTTAAGCTATTATGAGCCATAAGCAATGAGATTGACCTCAAGCCGTTCCTTTATTACAACAATTAGACATTTTCTTCTTTTAGCTCAGCCAGCTTTAGATCTGAAAGTGTCAGATCTTGCCTGCAGTATCGAAATATGAATACTTGTTTAAATTTTATTTTTAATTTGCGACTTCTGATATTACTGAAGTCACAATTAAACCTAAATATGAGAACCTGAAACCATTCAGTAAAGCCTGATGGAGCAGGAACTTCCCGCTCTAGCTTCTCTTAGAGCTGACATCAAGAGCTGATGGCTTTTATGTGTGGATGTTCTGACACTCTTCCATGAGAGCAGGGATTATATATTATTGTCTTTGTATTTCTCTCTAACCATAACCAAAACTTTGACCTTAATAGAAACAGAAAAAGAGATAAAGAGTAGAACAGGATAAATGACATGGTTTATATAATTCAGCATATCAATTTCATCTGGTGTTATTTATTTTTCTTATTGAGAACTAAAGATTTATAAATGATGTATCTGTATAAAGATAGGAGCAAATTAGTTGGCTCTTGGAGCAATGGATAGCACATTGGACTTCTAGCTGAAGTTGCTATGGTAATTCAAGATAGGAGTAAGTCACAGACCGAACTCCTATAGAACATTGTTAGCTTTCCTTTTGTTGTAACAAAAAAAATTAAGGAAAAAAATGTATAAGAATACTAGACTGTCTCTTAAAATTCAGAGAGATGAATGAATCTAGGCTTTAACAATAAGTGAATCATATGAGTTTTTTTCTCTTTGCCTATTTATCTGCCTTATTTTTCTGTTTTGTCCAGAATAATTTCTTCAGTTTACTTGTACACATCATGGTAAATGGCTGCTGACAAGAGATCTCAGTTACATGTCTTAATTCAAGAGAATTGACAGATTATTCTGAGTTTTAATCTATTAGTCACTATTCCAAACACAAGGGAAAAAATCTGAAGCCATGAATTTTGGCCAAAGTGGAAGGAGGCAGACCCATTTTATAGAATAGAGCTGGAGAAATTCATGGAAGAGAGGGAGAGACAATTACAAGAAATGATCAGGCTTATTAGACAGACAAACCAATGCTAAGTGACTTGTGCAAGGCGATGCACAACTGGTGAATGCAGAAAAGAGAACAGAATACCAAGAGGTCAAGTGGATTACCCCAGAAAATAGAGTCAGTTAATGGAAGGGAAAGGATTAGAGCCAGCTCCTTAATCCAGTGCTGGTAGCTGTTTATTAAATGTTTCTCTCTCATCATTTCAATACTCAAGGGAGAGTCTTAGTCCCTGAAACCATTCTAGACAGGAATCTGTCTCAAATATTCAACTCTTGGCATATATTCTCCCCTGAGATTCTAAATACCAACCTCTAGGGTCATTTCAGACAATTATTTGTTCCTACGCACTGTTCTCTCCCTTTCTGTTTTATGTAGACACCGTGTATTTTGTTTAACACAGATGGTCTCCTGTCAAAATGATTGCTTGCTAGAGTTGTCAAGGCAGATGCCAAATTGTAAAATTTGGTACAGATGATGCTTTGGAAAGAAAAGACACATTCATCACTAAGTTGAATTCACATTGCCTGAATTTGCTAAAAACAAAAGAATGAGTGAATCCCAAGTGTTGGTCACAGTTTACCATCTTCTGTCTGGAACGCATATTTGCCAGGTCATTTGAAAAGTAGATGAAACAACAACACCTTAATTAGCACAGATGATGTTTTTGTCTCAGCCTCAGTCATGATGAGTGATACCTTATAAGGTCTAAACCCAAAAGCTTACAGTTTTATCTTAAATTTTAGAATATTTCTTCAAAAGTATTGATTGCATATAATCCATTGAATTTTATATAATATTCATTTCAATGAATAAAATGATTCTTGTACAGCTTCAGGCCAGGGTTGTCCAGGGTCTCGCTGGAGACAATTTGGACTGAGGGAGATCCAGGTGTTGGTTCTCAGAAGCTACTCTCTACAACCCCCAAGAGAGACTCAGTATTACCTAGTAGCATAATAACATGATTGTCCCTCCAAAATTCAATTGCCTCTCACAATTGGAACTTGAATTGCTGCCAAAAGGTTTACTTTATCCTAAAGTAATATCCGTCCTGACCAAATTTCTTGATATAGTTTGTTATCACTTAATCGTAATAATAAATGGAATAAATCAAGAGAAAATATCTTATACATATTTAACTTAAAAGCTGATGTTGAACACTCTATTAGCTAGCTTCTCTCTGGGATGAATATTTTTTGTTTATGTTCTTTTTTATTTTAATTGCTAGTATTTTTGTTAAAAAATGTCTTCGTACTTATGAAAAGGCTAATTCAGTTAGATATCAGGACATTGACGTAGATTGAAAGCTATTGTTATTAGTATTTTGCGGTTTGAAGACTTACCTATTCTCTTTCAGAGGGATGCTATTAAAGAAAAAAGACTTGTGGCTGTGAAATATGTTTATTTTAGAAAACCCTGAAAATAAAGAAAAGTAAAACTAAAAAAATTAGTCACCCAGAATACCCAAACCCAAGGATAACCATTCATATTTTGAGTATTATCCCTTCAATAATGTATATTTGTCTGTGTGTGTGTAGAATTTTTCCTCTCCTTTCTCCCTTTTCCTTGCACTTCACACTCAGGTGAGAAGGGATTTTGAGTATAACAGTTAGATATGGTCAATACTGGCAAAATAAAGTGTTTGTTTGCCTTATGAATAATTTATTATTTTAGACGTTTACAGAACCTAAAATGTTCACAAGTAGTGCAGTGCAACCCTCTTCATGATGAGCCAGGTGGTACCCAGAAAAGTAAAGAGCCACATGCCATTTCTCTAGGATGGAGCAAGACTTCCAGTGAGAGAAGAGATTGAAAGATGAAGGGATTCTCAGAAGTGAAGAAAACATTAGATGCCCTCCAAAGTTGACTTAGCATAATTTGAAAGGTGAATTTTATATGCAAGAAAATCAATGGTTTATATCATTTTGGGTTCTGGGTACATGTGTACTTATGTAAATATAATTTATTTTTCTGGTCACGGACTGGACCTACAGTTGGGCTTTCACCTGTTATTAGTGTAGCTAAGATGTGTGTCACATTTTTTTTTTAAATTAGAATTATATTCAAAAGTCCTTTCCATCTAGCTCTTCTTAAATTTAAGATTATATTGTGAGCATAGTCCATCGTTAAATAATTTTGAAATATGATTCTTTTGATGATTCTATAATATTCCATTAAGTGATGCATCTTTCTTTATTTATCTTATGTTGATTGTTTCAATTTCAACATTTGCTATATTCAATTATAAATATGTCTACAAAAATGCAAATCTTTGATTATATTCATAGCTGTCATTTTTTTTTTCAGTGACTTACTATAAAAGGAATTTTTGACCCCAAAATTAAGGACATTCTTTAAAGTTCTTGATAAATATTACTAAATTCCTTTCCAGAAAATATTCAAGTTCCCGTTTTCCCTTTCATATATTTGTTAGTCTGAAATGTGATTTAGATTGGATCATTGAAAAGGTATCTACATGCCTACTGAACTAGATTTTTAAAATAAAAACATATCAAATTATTAATGAACATTAGCTCTAGTACTTTTAAAAGTGCAGTAGCCTATTGAAAATTTATTTTATTACCCAAAGGAAAAGGAAGCAGAAATAAAGCTAATGATATACACTGGGCAAGCAACTGTGACTTCTATTTATAGTCAGGAATTCACTATCTATGAATACATTTACTCAAACACAGGATTCATTTGAAAGCTACTCTTTAGGATCTCACCTTTGGGACCAAACCAAAGATCTTTCTTTCATGGATTTAATCAGTACGTACACAAGGCTTTTAGGTATGAAACCTGGAAATGAACCTGCTCCAGATTTTCACTGCGTGTTTACCTAATCAAGCTGATTACCATTCAAAATTTCTTTTTGTTACTCCAGGAAACACATATTAGAATAGAAAAGTCTCTGGTTGTTCATTTATTATTGTCATACCTAGCCAGATAGATAAAATAATTTTTCAGAGAGTTCTGAAAATATAATTGAAAATAGGTAGATAGCACAAAGAGAAAGATGTTAGGCCTGAATGTCAGAAAATTCTTCCTTGCATGCAGAGAGAGTTACGTATGAAATTATCTCCAAACATAGCCAAGGAACTCTTACTACTTAGGACAATTGAAACTAGATTGTAAGAACAATTCCTTACTATCTGTTGGAGACTGAGACTTAGGTGACAATTACTGTATTTTTTTCTCCTGACTCACAAATGTGGGGGAAAAAAAAAAGCTCTCTGAAGAAACTAGTCTAAGAAATCTGCTTCTCATTTTGCTTTAAGGTCTATCAAGTCTGCTGTTATGAGATTCTGCATACACATGCACAGACACACACAGACTACACATCACACACTCTCATCAGTCACACAGTCAGGCAAACGTGACAAGTGCTCCCATATACTAACTAATTCAGTGACTCACATTAGCTCCTTAAAAACGTCCTTCCTCTAGAAGGAACTATGTGTGCACACACATGTGTTTGTGCTTGAGCGTGCATACACATGGCATTCTTAGCAACAGTAGCAATGTTACTATATAGAAAGCTAAAGGATTTAGAGAAGAAAATAAAGCAAAGGAAAATGCCCTTCCTTTCATCCTGATTTATTATGGCCTAGCTTTCATTTATGCTGCTAGCTTTTTATTTATTTATTTTCCTGAAAATGGCATTATTTAAAGTTGCAAATTACTAAGTTGATCATTTCATAACTTAGGACTGGGAACTGAAGGGTTTTTCATCATACATGTTAATAATTCAAGTGTTCAAAATGTTTTTAATACCTTTTTTTCCTTTATTTTAGTGATATGTTTGTTGAAATAAATTTGGGTTTCCCTTTCAAAGAGGAAAAAGAACATTAAAAATTCCATGAAAACTGTTTGCAACTGGCTACCTCATGCCTGGAGGAAGTAAAACCAGTATGATCCTAGTATTTTCAGAGTAGGCCAGTTTCCCATTAGGTTTCAATTTTCTTCACTCCATTTCCCTTACTCCCTTCTCCACCTCTCCTCTCCCTTTAGATCTCTCATCCTAGGCTTTCTCGCTTGTTCTTTTCCTTGTAACTTCTCTCCATTTTCCTTCTCCTTGTTTTTCTCTTCCTTTTACCTCTGACTCTCTTTGTGTTCTATAGACAACTCCATGTCAAGACTCCCTAGTTCAAGTTCAGAGTCTGAGACAGATCTTGGGGAGTATTGCTTCCATCATCTCATTCTTACTTTCAGGCCCATTTTATTTTCCTCCATACATTTTTGTATGTGCTTGTTCTTCCTAACTCTTTTTCTTCCATGCCTAACTCCATAAAAGTCATGTAAAATATTCTGTGATCTCCTTTGCCAAATGTCTTTAGGTCAAATAAAGAAATCAAAAAAAATTGAAGAAAAATAAAAATCAGAAATTTAAAATATTTACATAATTGCTTTCTTGCAGAAGGCCAAATATTCGAGGCCAAGGTCATAAAAAGGAAAGGATTAACACATAACATTTCCGGTGTTTTCTATTACCATGTTGGAGAAGAACATATCAGTAATTCCTTCTGAGTGGTTATGATGTTTCTTTAAGAATTACCTGGAAAAGTATTGAAAACCAGGTATATGCTATAAGGGGTAGGATGAAACTGAGGACAATTTGATACTGTTTCTTAATTATAATGCTTGGAACCTCACCAGTTAGTAAAATTTAACAATATAGGGTTCTTTGACTTTTGTTTGTATTTTCCTGGATTTACCTTCAGAAAATTGTTAAAATTTCTTTCTTTCTTTCATGTGAAGTTGTTAAAAACATGGACTTCTGAGCACAACAAAACTTGTCAATGTGTACCTACTACACATGACAGCTATGGCACTATTAGCATTACTCCTACTAGGTGTCCTCTCACACTTCTGAGATGAGCCAGCATCACCACCTTAGGCTTATAAAAGGTAAATACAAAAAAGAAAGCAAGAAAAGAAGAAAGAGAAAGTTCTGTGTTTTAGTCATTATCCATACCCATTGTGTGTGTGTGTGTGTGTGTGTGTGTGAGAGAGAGAGAGAGAGAGAGAGAGAGAGAGAGAGAGAGAGAGACAGAGAGACAGAGAGAGACAGAGACAGAGAGAGACAGAGAGACAGAGAGACAGAGAGACAGAGCGACAGAGAGAGTCAGCATCGAGCATCTTTCTTTCCCCTGCAGAAAACAAGAAAATGGATCTGCACCTTGGCAGAAAACTTATAGAACGTTACCGACCTCTGCTTTAGGACTATATTGTGTCTCTGTCGCACCTGACTTGTTGACTTTTTGATGAAACCATATTTTGCAGTTTTCTTTGAATTTCTTTCACATGCTATATATCTTCCATTTGCTGCTGCAGAGCTATGCTCACACACTCTACCTTTCTCTGTGCTCTGCAAGGCTCAGCCAAGTGTTCAGCAAAAGAGGCTCCAGGCTTCTGGTGGAGCTCTTCCCACGGGAAATTAGTGGGCAGGAATAGACTGCAGTGGGACAGTTACTTCCCTAATTCCATTTCTGGCAGGTCACACTGGGTTAGCTCCATCCTTCTAGCAAAGACTGCAGCTACTGTCAGGGGACTTTCTCTATACACCTCTCTCTAGGTTCAGGTAACTGCTCCTTCTCCCTTTAGGAATAGGGGTAATAATGGCCCATTGATGTCACCAGCACCAGGGGCCCTCTTTTTCCTAAACACTGTTCCCAACTTTGTAAATTATCTCTCTATTAAACTTTCCTCAAATAATTCAATTTTAGTGTGCTATCTCATTTTGGGACCCTATCTGATAATCCTGAATAATTATTAGGTTCTGTCTAATGTGTATATATATATATATATATATATATATATATATATATACACACACACACACACACACACACACACACACACACATATACATATATATACTTATTTATATATGTATATATGTATATGTGTGTGTATCTGTATCTATAGCTGTATCTATAGCTATAGCTGAAGTGTAGTTTGTAGCTATCTATCTAGTACATATATGATATTCTCACTCTGATAAATATCTTTATAAACCCTTACCAAAGAGAAAAAAGGAGACAATATAAAAATGTCTTCTGTTTATTTACTTTACATCAATATAAGTTTCCTTTATAAATCAAAGGGTTTTATATTGTTCAGGGGATATCTTATTAATCAGCTATATGTTTTCTGTTTCCAAAATGTTCATATGCAGTAATAGTAAAGTTTGGTTGGTTAGCCAATTAACAAATATTTATTGAGGTTCTATGACAAGCTAACCATGCTCTAAGAGAGTGGAATGCAACACTTAATAAGACAGGAAAGATCTCTACCTGCAAGGAGACTGAATTATAGTGGAGATAATCAGTCAACACGTAAGTAATAAGCCAATAAATAAGATAATTAAGGTGCTGATAAGTGCAATGAAGAAGATAAAATAGAGTAATTTTGATAGTTAGTGACTATAACAGGAGAGATTGTTTTAAGAAGTTCTCCCTGAGGATGACACATGAATTGAGAATAAGACAGCTGTATGGGAAGGTCATTCAATGTAGAAGGAACCATAAGTAAAACACCATGATATGAGAATATTTTGGGGATGTTTAAGAGTCAGAAGAAGACCATAGATAAGGCAAAGTAAACCAAAGAAAGAAGAGAAAGAGATTAGGTTGTGGACATTGGAAGGCCAGATAATGTTGGGCTGAGCAGGCCATTGAAAGGCATTTGAATTTTATTCAAAGTGTATATGGAAGCCACTGGCAACTGTAAAATAGAAGAGTGTGCATTAGAAAGATCATGTTGGTTGCGAGTTGCTGAAGGTCCCCTATGTAAGAAAGCATATGTGGAATTAAAAAAAAACCTTCAGAAATTATTGCAATAATTTGAATAATAGTGACTTGGAAAAGGGTGGTTGCAGTGGAGTGGTGAGAAGTGGCTGTATTCAGAAAATACTTTGAAGGTATAGCTTACTGATAGATTACATGATGGGATTGTGGGACAGAGGACTTACAATGACTTCTAAATTTTTATCCAGAGCAGCTGAGTGATTAATCATGGCATTTTCTTAAATAGGTAATACTTGGAGAAGTGAATTTTGGGCATTTGGGGCAATCAATAACTCTGTTTATGCCATGTTAAGTTTGATGTGTCAGTTAAACATCATTACATATTGAGTAGGAAGTTGAATATTTAGGGGACTACTGTTTTCTATTTTCTAGATTTCTGTTCCCTTTTAAAAAGTGAAGCGTAGTAGATGAAAACAAGCAAAAGTGTGACATAAATGAAAACTTGCATGCTAGTTAACTGCCTTATAGGCCCCTGGTTAGAAATTCTAAAAAAATGCTCTGGATTTAACCCTCTGAAATGTATGTGTGATTTTACTTTTTATGGAATTTAGTCTAACACCAAATGCAGATAGCTTATAAACGAATAAATTCATTTATTCCTATGTCAACATGATGTGTCTCTTTGTTCTCTAATGTCCATTAATTAATCTCAAGTAAATAAGAATAGACAAAATTTCTAATATTCTAGCATCTCTAAACAGACCAGAAGCTCAATATTAAAATTGCTCTTCCAGAAATTCTAATCTTTTCATTACTAACTTGGCATTTACCTCCAGTATACCATGATCTATCAAATCTGGAGGAGTCTTTCATGACTAACCCATTGTAGCCTATTGAATTTGGAAGTTCTCAGATAGTCTGCCTTGATGAGCTTTACTGAAGAGATAAAGCTTCAAGAGTCCTCTACCAGAAGGACCTGTGAGATGACTTCATTTGAAACACTCACCGTTCATGCTAGTAATCTGAGACTAGTAAGATTAAATTGTCTGAGATCATAATAGAAATTAACAGCTGAGTCTAGAATCCAGGCCTACCTATTCCCAGTACAGTATCATATTATTACTCTTCAGGATTATTAATTTATTCATTGCCACACATTTATTGAAGTTCACCATGTATTATAAACTGGACTAGCTACTTGAAGATCTAAATAAATCAATATGGTCCCTATTATCAAGTCAGGTAAATCTAGTAAGTGATTTAATGTAAACAGGAAATTTTTGATACAGGATATAGTAGGTGCTATAATAAAATAATGAACAAAATTATGTAAAATCCCAGAGGAAGTTTAGACTTACTTTGCCTTGGATCTTTGGAAAATCCTAAGTGGAGTTTGAAAGCTTTTATGTTGAGTCTTGAATAATGAAGAAAATTTATCAAAGCAGTAAAGTGAGGGAAGGTAATTTGAGAAAGGAGTCACAACAGAGAAAGTCAGAGTAAGTGGACCAACGTGTGAATGGAATGGAACGGTGAGAAGTGAAATTGTACAGGTGAATTAGGACAAACAATACAAGCCTGGCAGACCCATCTAAGGAGTTTGGAACTGATTCCAGAAGCCAGAACGTAGCATGGGGCTTTTAAAGTAGGAGAGTAAATGGCTCAAATTTGTTTTTGGCTGTGGCAGCGGTAAAATTTGGATTGGTCAGAAAAAAAAAGAAATGATTGAGGAGTGATGGCTATATATTCACAGACACATTTGTACGACATTGAGATTTGGTGTATTTTGGAAACATTCTTGTGCCTTTGCCATGTGTACTTTCATGATTTTATTCAAAATCACTTACTGAGAGCTTATGAGAAACAAAGCACTAATGTCAGTAAGATATGGTCTGGGATTTCTAGGGCGTTTCTATCTTAGTACACAGCACACTGCTACAAAACAAAAGAGCTAAAGATATTCAGAGTAAAGAAAGACTACTATTGAAGGAATGAGAAAGGCTTTTTGGAGTAAATAAAATTTAAGTTGGAAAGTGACATATAAGTAAGACTTTTATAAGTAGAGGAGCTCAAAAATTCTGACCAAAAGGTCTTCCCTATCTTGTCTACTAAAATGCAAACTAAAAGTAGAGACCAGAGTTTCTATTCTAACATCTTTTCATCATTTTCTTCTTGGAACTCAGAATATAACAAGTGTTCTACAATGTTGCCAATCAAAACTAAGTCTCTATAAAGCCAAAATTTCCGGTTGAAAACTAAAGGAGGGAAAATACAACTATTTTTATTGAGTACATAATAGACAACAGGAGTCATCCTTTCATTGAGTTGACTATTGGAGCACTGTAGAAACTCAGCCACAATGGTTGACTTGAAATTTTAAGGCTTTGGCATGCACTAAATCAAATTGTAGGGAATTCAACCAGCATTTTTTCCCCTCCAGTTTTCCAACTAGAAGCCACAAGCATAAAACACAATCTCATTGTCTCTAGCTATTTTAAAGTCCTCTCCAAAAGGCTGGCCCAATTAGATCTATTTTATTATATTTTTATGTCAAGTCTAATTTTAGTTAATGCCAGAAATACAACCCAAATCCTAAAAAATAAATGCACAAATTAATAAACAAAGCAAAATATATTAAAGTAATTAAATAATTAAAACATAATGTGCCACATCTTAAATAATAATAATTCACTGCAGCCCACTCTATATTCTGGGTAAATATTCCTGTGATGCAATCTAGGTAAATTGGTTGCTATTGCCCTTTTGGTTTTACTTATCTGTGAAGATGTTGTCGCTTGTTATACACAGTCATGAGAAAGCTCCCAATAGCATAACTGGGAGGCTGAAGAACAAGATTAACGAAGACCTTACTGTGAAAGTAAGAAAGGTGCTGATAGATTATAGCAAAGGCAACCAACCGGTCAGGAGGGGACCAAGACAAGAGGGCCTTCTCTTAGTTATAAATGCATCTGGCCTGTGTCCACAGCTAGATCATATATCTGACAATATCCTCCCTTTTAATGCTTTTCAGATTTAAAGCATATTATCATACCCTAAGCCTGAACCCTCCAGGGAAATTATGGCAAGCCATACTCAAGGAAGTCAGATTGTAAAAATCACCAGAGAAATCAGTTGTCTGGAATTCACCTTTCAGTAACAAGAAAGACCAGGTACCAAAAGGTGGCACTGCGAGACTGTAAAATGATGACTGATTTTTGTGCTTTATTCTCAAGTCTCAGGGAGAATTACACTCAGCATTTACCCCTGGGGGGAAGTCAGCTTTATTTTTAGAACTTATCTCTGTACACTCAGGGTGGACTTAAAATTCTCACAAAAGAATCTTCCTGGTTTATTGTGCATACAAAACACATTCCTGATGTGGGCAGGAAACAAACTAATTTTTATAAAGCTTCTGTGTCAAATGTATTTATTATTTGAATCTGCTGACGTGAGTGATAGTGCTATTTTAGAAGAATGGATCAAATCAAGATGACGTTCTAATAAGAGATAAGTTTTCCACAAATTACTGAGGAACAGATTAGTAGGCAGTTAGAAATATTAATCTGTGTTAATATGAACAAAAAAAAATGAAAGTCATAAAACTTTCACCTCAAATGTTCAAGACTGTTCCTTTCAAAGAGTGAGAACCCCTAGCCAAGAGTTACTTAAAATGCAAATAGGCTTCCTTCGTCCACAGCTAAACTCACAATCACTTTTTAGAAGGTCTGCAGAGAAGTTAAAGAGCAGAAAAGTCTCATTGAGTCCTTGAGACTTAATTTCTTTCTTGTTTCTTTCTATCCAGGGGTTTCATGGAATAAACATCAAAGTCCCTACTGTTATTTATGGCAAAGAAGAGCACATTCTCATGAAACATTATTTCCTGAACACCAAAAATATACTTAAAGTTGTGCCAGGTGCTGGAGAGAGAAACAAGAAAAGCAGAACCTAAATTCATTCTCCTTGAGCCAACTCAAAAAAAATATATTGACGTAGAGATCCCATGATAGCTTTTTGATTATTACTACTGTAGGATCTCATGCTATTGAACTAAGCCAGCCTCTTCTACAAACCCAAGTTCCTGGACTATTTAAATACTCATCATTGGCATTTCTAGTGGAAGTTCATAGAAATATATAATTTCAGAATTAGAAAGGACTTGAATAATATTCATTCAAGCTAACATTCATTTTACTATGGTTTGCTGTGTCTATCACAGTGTTATGTGCTTTATATGTATTATCTTTTTAATCTTTATAACAACTCATCAGGCTTGTCCCTATTTTACAAATAAAAAAAGAGTCTTAGAAAAATAATTTATTCACAGTTAATAAAAGGCAAAGTTGTGAATATGAAACTAAATCTGTATGATTTTAGAGCCTGTGCTATGCTATACTAATTTTCAGGATCTAAGAAATCATATGTCATTAAATACACACACTCAGCGAATATTTTCACCCAAACATGCAGCACTTCTGTAACATGCTCACTTAACACTCACCCAGTCTCCCAAACACAAGGAACTCACTCCTTCCTGAGCAAGTTTTTCATCTTTGAGCAATTTCCCTTATTATAGAACTCAGACAGTCACATTTTAAAGGGAGGTGAAATCCTGGAGTAGAACTGAGATACCTGAAGAAGTTCAGGAGCATCAGAAGTTGCAGCTCACAAGGTCTTCCACCCATGTTGAATGAAATGTTAGATTCTGTAAGTGATCCATGAATCTGCGGAAGTTGCAACAGTTGGTACTTGGGAAGCTATTCCTTTCTGAATTGTCTGGCCCTCTGCTAGAAACCCTATGTGGGTCCTGGCAAAGGGATGATCCTTGGTGTGTGGGCTGAGTCAGAAGAGCAATATGCAGCAGACTGTGTGCAGAACAGGTGTCCTTCATTTGCATTTGCAAATACCTGTTTTTTCACAGGTGGTGACTGGGTCACAAGATTGGCTTAAGACTGTAGAACTGTGTTCTACCAATCTCTTAGGGAAATGTCAAATGTTGCCATTGCCAGAAGTCTGTGATACAATGTAGTACACTATATGCTTATAAAATTCTTTTCTCTTCTCCCCCTTCTTTTCTTCACCTTCATGTAACTTCAAAATCAGGAATATTAGATTGTATTCCATATAGTGTTGCCAAATAAACCATAGAACACACATCTAAATTTGAATTGCTGATAGATAACTAATGCTATCTCATTTTTACACTGAAAATTGTTATCTATCAATGATTCAAATTTAAATGAACATTCTGTATTTTTATTTGCTAAATCTAGTGATCCTCAACCGTACACACAGCAAACCCATATTTGATTAGGTTATAAATGAGCATAATAGTGTAAATAAGAATTTTGAAAATAAAAAGCTGTGTTGAACTATTTTTGAATCGAGGAAACCAAAGTATATTCAAAACATCTTTTAAAAGCTGTTTATAAGGTCAAAGATACATTAGGAATTAACCAAACTAAATCACCCCTGGATTTACACAAAATCAGGTTTCCATCCCTCGGCTCTGTTTGATGAAGCCCTCTTGGATTTCATTTAGTTGGCGATAATTGTTGTCTTCACTAGGAAATATCTTTACTTCACTCTCTAACATTTGTTTCTCGGAAGAAAGCTTTGCTACTATGAGTGGGTCAAGTTCATCCTCTACCAGCACTGTCTCTGTACTAACTTGCCTGTTCTGTGTGGACCAAGGAGGCTCCTAAAACTATACTTTACACAGAACTTAGTGGCTGATGCAATGGTTGATGCAGACCCCTAGCTCGGAGTCAGAGACTTCCAAAGGTAAAACTGGTTTTCCTTCCTTTAAAATTTCCAACATTATCCTCAGAATGAAGTTGCCAGACAGGGTGCCTCGTTGAATTTGAATTTTATATAAACAACAAATATTGTTTTAGTATAAATACATCCCGTGTATTGCATGGAATACATTTATACTTAAACATATTCATTCTTCAACTGAAATTCAGATTTAACTGGTACTCTGTATTTTTTTTTATTTTATTAGTTTCAGTACATTGGTTAGACATTTATAAAGTTTATAAAACTATCCCCATAATTGTTCTTTCTCTCCTCTGGCTCTCCACCTAGCCAATACATTAATGCTAACTGCATTCCCTATGCCGTGCTTCCCATCCCCGTGACCATCTATCAACTACTAATTCATGTAGCAAACCTACCTGGGAACACTGGGTGGTGATACTTTCTCTCTTCAACAGTGAGATGTAAAAAAATTTTGAACGACTAACAAAACAAAACAAAACAAAACAAAACAAAAATGAACAAATTAAAAAATAAGCAAAAGCAATAGCAACAAAGAAACAACCTCGTGAAAACCGGCCTGGATAGTTTCTTTAATAGCATAGTCTCCAAGTGCTCCTTCCAAACTGGGCTTTCGCTTTACATTGGCTCCATGTGTAAAATGTATCTACCTGGAATGAGGCATTCACCTCCCCTACTTTCTAGAAGTCATGAAGCCTTGCCTAACTTCCCCTGTGGCCTAGTTTTTTTCCTAAACTCAGTGGCAGATCCATTTTTTTGTGTGTAGGGGGAACATAAAGTATATACAATTTAGAGAGGATGCTCTTTATGAAAATAATACAATAAAAATACCAAATACAATATAAAGTTGAGTCTAAACTAAATAATTCCTTAGAATAAAAATATTTATTGAGAAAAATTTTTAAAATTGACCAACACCACAAGTATTATATACCCAAATGCATTAGTATACTGCCTGACACAACTCTCTGATACATTTTCCCTCTTTGCTGTCCTCTGAAGAGGATGGCAATTTTGTACTATCTTTTTCTATACAAAGAATAAGACAGACAACCCAGTCTTTCCCTTAGCATAAACAATTTATTTTAAAAAATTGACAGTTGAGAATTGCTGTCAAGTTTGCAAAAAAACTCTTAACAAGTTTTCCTCATATGTGGCCTGCAAAATTTCAAGGAATTTTAAGTTTTCTTATTCAGTGACTAGTTATAAATAATCTTTGAATCGATACTCTCATTAATAATTGGCCACATACACACTTGGTGTCCTATGTGACACCATAGGACTCATTCGTGTGGGAGAAGACGTCTTTCCCAGAACCTCTGCGTGTAAAGCTGATGAGCTGGCAGAGTAGACAATATGAGTACATATTCCTGAAAGCCATTCTCACACCAGGACTGCTCATTATGTTTTTACAACACATGGGAGTGACTGTGAGACATATAAACATATCTCACTAAACCTGAACTAAATACATCCCATACTCAGACTCCCCTTTACCAGAACTCCAAAATGTCCAGGGCCACTTCCACCCCATTAGGCATGAGGAGAAATGTGATGCAGTTGAAGTCAAAGCAGAAAGAGACTTAAAAATATCTTAAAATTAAAATGACTTACTTTTGCTCATTTTACAAAAATGTATGAGCATGTGAACACATTGATAATAGGGTTCATTCCAAAACTTTGTGTGTACAGGTGAAGAGCTTCATGAGATATATTAAATCCACCTCTGTCTGATCTTTAGCAAAGAATGTGATCTGTAGCATTCATTTTGCATTTAGCCTTGCAGCTTCATGTCATTAGTTACCTGGGTGTTATGGAAATATGTATTACATCTTGGCATTGAGACTGTAGGTCCATTTGAGAGCAGAAATCATGATAGTTTCTACTTTATTTTTCTTTCTGTGCTTCATATAGAGCCAATCACTTTCAAAATTAGTACATATATGTATTTATGTATCAAGGTATAGAGTCATCCATATTACAAGTCATCAGGCTGATTGTCTCCTTACGTATGTCTCCATCTCAAAAATCAGTATGGTGATCAGCCCTCTGTAAAAACTTGTACTTGGAGATAAAACAGCTGGACAGCAGTCCTCACTTTATCATGTAATGGCTGTCTATTTAACTTCTCTGACTCAACTTCATCTGAAAAATGGAGTTGATGAAGTTGATAATAGCCTCCCAACATTCATTCCAGAATATTATGAGTAGCTTTGCAAATTAAGTGTCCTATGTATGTAAATAATTTTGCTGCACTTATGTCTTAGGCTTGGTTTCCTCTAATGGTAGAAAAACAAAAAACTTTCACATTTCTTGGCACTATTAGTAAATCAATATTAGTGAGTCCTCTTTGTGGTTAATATTTTTACAGAACAATGAGGCAAAGAGGAAAAGGGTTATGTAGCTCTTTGTTGGAATATTTAGGTAGCACTATGGTAAAAATTAAAACCAAGAGTGAATTGATGCAGTGGTTCTCTGGCTAAGCAATCATCACAGTCACCCATGGACCTTGTAGAATGCTGAACTAGTATACTTAGAGGTATAGGTGTCATTCTTATGATCAGCTAGGCTTGAGAATGGCTAGTCTAGATGGAGGATAAATATGGATCTCCTGATAGATGTTGAACTTTTAGCTAGTAGATATGTATAATTATTCCCTCTTCATCATCTTATCCATGCCTTCTTTTCCCAGAAAGGAAAGGCCACAGCTCCCAATTCCAGCACTTTTTAGTTCCTCTATTCCTACTATGTTATATTCTGAGCAGCCAGAAGATTAAAGAAAGTGAAAAAACACAAGTTTTGAGATGCAGGCAAATTCCATTCACCTACCCATTCAAGTATCCAAAAATTCCCTTCAGTATTCACAGAAGATCATCTCTTTAGCATGTTGGTGCTCTTCACATAACTTCTCAGGTGTCAATCTGGTATTGAGTTTGGGTCTTTGACAATATGCCATGGATTCACCAAACTGGTCTTTTATAGGTTATTAATGACTTCCATGCTCCTAAACCCAATAGACATTTTTTAACTCTCATGGTATCTGATAATACAACTGCATTCAGGAAAGTTAATTTGCCCTTTCTTGATATATTTCTTTTCCTTAAGCTGCTGGGATACCACATTCTTCTGGTTTATCTCTTATCTCTCCCAATACACTTCTTCTTCTTTACCAGGTCCTGCTCCAATTTGATATATAAAGTTGGAATTCTTTAAGCCTCAGTCTTGAGCCCTCTTCTCCTCTTGTCTACACTTTCCTCAGAATGATTTACTCCACCCTCTTGTTTTAAATTCCATCTCTATGACAAGGGTTCAGAATTACTATCTCCCACTCTGCCTTTCCCAGCTCAGTAAATGTCATCTACATGCACATAGTTGCTTAAGAAAGAAAACAGAACATTTTTATTATTTTCTCCCCCTCTCCATTTTTAATCTGCCACCACATATTACTGATTTTGCCTCCTGGATAGCTCTCTAAACCATCTATTTTACTCTATTTCTACCATGTTCATTTAAACCCAACCTATAACCATCAGTCACCTGGATTCCTACTACTATTTTTGCTTCTCCTCATTAAATTTCCAATCTTATCTTCATTCTCCATGGAGCAGATGAAAGAAATATTTAAAGTTTTAAATCATATTATCTCCTCTACTTAAAAGGCTTAATTAATGTTTTTTAACATTTAAAAATATAAAATTCTTTCTTTTAGCTTTATGAAGGAATAATTGACAAAATTGTAAGGTATTTAAAGTGTATATTACGATGATTTGATACACATGTATATTGTGAAAGGATTCCTCCCTTCTAATTAATTAATTTATCCATCACCTCATATTATACACACACACACACACACATACATACATTTAAGTTCCACTCTTTTAGTAAATTTCAATTATGTAACACAGTGTTATCGATTATAATCACCATGTTATACATTGGATCCTCGGACCTTATTCATCTTGTAGTTGAACGATTACATCCTTTTAACAACCCTTCCCTGTCCACCCTCTCCCCAAGCCCACTTCTCTGCTCTATATTTGAGATCATTTTTTTCTTTTAAGATTCCATATATAAAATTCTTAAGGGAAACCTCGAAGCCTTCATTTATCTAGTTCCTTCTTAAGATTTCCAGATTTACCTATACCACTTCCCATACTCCCCTATGTACCCACACCAGCTTTCCCATAATTTTTTAAAGTCACCAACATCTTTTCTCTAATCTGCTATTCCTGCTCCTGGAGTGCCTTTCCTCCCCTCTGGAGCTCATCTCCACACATTCTTCAGTCTCAGACTTAATCTCTCTTTCTGAAAGAAGCCTTACTTGATTTAGAATACTGTGCTTTCCCTTAATACACGTTACTTTCACATTTATATTTTTATTTGTGTGATTATTTATTTAATATGTGACCCCTTTAGTTGACTGTGGGCTCTATGAAAGCATGGAACACGTTTGCTTACCAGCAATGAATACTGATACCTAGTAGGTGTTCGATGAATATTTGTTAGATGAACAAACTACATATGAATTGCATAGGGGCAGAAAAGAGCCATTCCACATTTTGACTCTTTCTCACAGTGCTGTATGTTTGGCTTGCATTTTGAAATCGTGCTGTGTTTTCTTTCCATCTGAGATAGTTCTCCCAGGTCCAATTATACCTGAGCTCCCCCAGCTTCTTTCGCAGCCCTAGCCAAGTCACCAGGTTTCCCTGAATGTTAATCAAGCCATCTGGAAAATAGGGCATGAAATTGTACATCCCTGACTAGCAGCAGATGCAGCAAGTGAGTGGAGCTATATTTGCTTTTCAGTAACTAATTGCACACATGGTACAATATGGAGAAAAACATTATAAATCAATTAGTCTATTACAGTAACACTGTGCTCTGCAAATAGAGAAGTAGGCCTTGTGCTGGGAAGTGGGAGATAGAAACACCTGATTCTTCTTACAATGACCTTGGATTATTACTTACATCTTTACATTTTATTTGCCTCACCCCCTTCCAGGTTTCCAGAAAGATTAGTTTACTGATATTTGTTAAGGATTTTGATTTCCTGGCATGGAAGGTGGGATATTGCTGGAGGAGGAGGATTGTTAAGAAGTTTTATTGACATAAAACACTCATGTAAGTGTTTGATGTCCATGTTCTCATCAATATCCAGATCAGAGCTGGTTGGTGCTTTGGGCCAGGGTGACAGAAGAAAGGGAAAGTGAAGCAGTGAGGTAGCTGTGGAGTTGACAACATCCCCAAGTGACCAAGGCTTGGAAGGCATTAATGTGGGCACAGTAAAAATCAGGTGAGCCTGGGTTTAAGAGACAAGAAGCGGAGAGAAGTGGGGAAGGTTGTAAAAGACACTTACTATTCTCTTTTTCTCCCTCCTCCTTTCTTGTTTTGGTTTTCATGGGAATTATAATGAAAAACTCTATCTTTGCTTCTGGAGATAAAATCTCATGTGTTTTCAGCCCACAGAACAGGAGTTGAGCAAGAGAAAGTGTCTAGGACTTTTACTAAAGAGAAAGAAAATTTTTTTAAAGAAGGTAAATATGGATTTTAGAAATCTCTAATAAATATAATTGTTCAATGAGTTCATAGGAAGTTTGCAAAACTCATCTGGGTAATTTAGATTAGAATATTGCCATCAGGACTAAAGTTGTTTGAAAACCGCTTCATACATTTAGTGATAAACTTTTCTCTAATTATGTCTGTGTTGATTTTGTGTTGTCAAATAGTTGTCCTCAGTCCTGTTTGTGCCTCAGAATAACATGGGAAGTTTTTAAAACTTAGCATTATCCTCTGGATCTCTAGCAGGAGCTGAACATTGCACTTTTTAAAAGTACCCCAGGTAATTCTATTATGCAAGAGTGGAGAGCAGAGAACTCTAAGTTCTTAAAGGTAAAATTGTGTGTTATGCTTAAATATATGCATATATTATACTATTGAACCCTTAGGTGTTAATATAATATACTTTGGCTTCATATTTATACTTTTTCTCATCCACAAGGTTGAACAAGCTGTTTGAGATGGCTCAGAGTGTGAAAAGTGGAACTGGCACTCAAACAAACTCATTCTGGCCTGAAGGCTCATGTGCAAAGGCCCATCTCTCCTTTGCCTCAGCTCCTAGCCCAGTGCTCAGTACAGAGAAGATCCTATTAGTAGCAGGTTGCTGATCAAATAATCGAGAGGATGATTCACCATGAGATCATTTCTGTGTTCAGATTCTATAAGGAATCTTATCACACTCACACTGCTTAGGTAAACAACCCCAAGCAAATAGAAACCCAGAAATCTCACCATCCGTACTCACAGCATAGCACCTTGCTGCCTTCTAATATTTTGTCCTTTATTCAGTGTTTATCTGGGGTGTTAGGACCGCAGCTATTGTCTCCTTATATACCCAGGCCCGGGTCATAGGGTGGGGAGAAAACAATGTCTGTTTTGCTTTTCTGGTGATAGATATCCTGTGCCGTTTTGTGCCGCTTGTTGCAAATTCAGTCCCATATCCTGTGAAATGTCCCTCTGGGCTTGAATCTCCAGCACCACACAGGGGCTTCAGGGACGCCTGCAAAACAATCTGTGTTCTGACCTTGGCATCACTGGGCCCATAAATCACATGAGGCGGCTCACACTTCAAGCAGTGGCCTAGAGACATGATGGGATCAGAGAGCAGAGAATAGAAAAGGCTGGGAGTGAGAGCCGGGGGCAGGGAGAGGAAGGTTATGCTGAGAAACAATGAGATGGAGGGAACTTTTTATTCCCTAAAGAAATGGGCTGTTTCTTAGATGTCATAATTCAATCATGAGGTCAAGATTGCAGGAGACCAGTTTAGAGAAAGGGTGGGGGGAGTGGGCTTCAAGAAACTATTTCATTATGGGTGATGTGCCTCTCTAGCATCATTCTCTGTAAACAACTTCTGAGCAGGGAGTCCTCTCTGAACAACAAATTAACCAGCTAACATTTGAGAAGTGGAAAATATTAAGTAAAAATTCTTATACTTTAATGATTTTTGACAAAGCACTATCAAACACATTTATTCATTCAATCGGTCAGTCAGTTAGTCAGTCAGTCCATCAACAGATGTTTTTTCAATTACATCTCTGTGCCAGGCACTGGGCTCATTGTTGGAGATAAAGCAACCTACAAGACCAGAATTATCCCCAGTCCCTTGGGCTTAAAGTCTACTGAAATGCCATAGACATTGGGGGAAAAAATGTATGGTGTGAGGAATACAGTAGAAGGAAAAGAACAGAAATATCTATTATGTCCATTATTAGTAAACACATCTTTTTTATTATTAAGCTTATTATAAATTCCATTATTAATTCCATTTCATATTGAAGATCAAGGTAGATAGGTGTTTATATGGAAGTTTAATGATGGAGTCAGAACTGCAACCTGCATATTCTTGAGCTTTTATGCCCTTTTCACTCTGTAATCTATCTCAAAACACCATCAGCTCAGCTGCTACACAAGTTTCTCTCCTAAGCCTCAAGATTGCTTCCGTCATAACTCTGTTCTATGGCGCTGAGCCTTCTGGTCTGGCATAAGCAATAGACTCTGTAACAAAGTGACCCCTGGCTTCTCAATCCAACATCTAAAGCGACCCAAGACCAATCAACAACTGCAATTTGTACAATGAAAACAGCTATCCACAGAGAACAGCAGACAATGAAAGTGGGCCATATCCAAACCATCTTTGTACCATGTAGTTCACTAAACCCAAAAATTGCTTCCTTAATGACATCTAACTTCCTCTTGGATACTAGTCTGTTTCTTCCAGTGGTGAAATACACATAACATAAAACATATCATCTTCACCATTTTAAGTGTTTAGTACAGTAGTGTTACTATATGTACGTTGTTGTATAAGAGATCCTAGTACTTCTCATCTTGTAAAACTGAAACTCTGTACTCACTGGACAACAATTTCCTCTTCCCCTCTCCCCCAGCTCTTGGCAGCCACCATTCTACTTTCTGTTTCTAAGATTTTGACTGTTTTAAATACTTTATATAAATGGAATCAGGTAGTTTTTGTCTTTTAATGACTAACTTATTTTGTTTAGTACAATGTCCTCAAGATCATTCATATTTCACCATATGACAGATTTTCTTTTTTTTAAGGCTGAACAATATTCCATTGCATGTACATACTACATTTTCTTTATCCATTTATCCATCAATGAACATCTAGATTGCTTCCACAGCTTGGCTATTGAGAATAATGTTATAGTGAACATGAGTGTGCAAATATCTCTTTTGAGATCCTGCTTTCGATTCTTTTGTATATATACCCAGAAGTGGAATTGATGGATCAATTAATAATTTCATATTTATTTTTTGATGAACCATCACACTGTTTTCAATAGTGACTGAACTATTTTTACATTCCCTCCAACAGTGTACAAAGTTTCCAACTTCTCCATATTTCTGCTAACACTTATTTATTTTCCTTTTTTTTTTATAGCAGCCATCCTAATGGGTGGTTTTGATTGACAATTCCCCGATGATAATTGATGTTGAGCATTTTTCAATATGTTTGTTGGTTTCATATATCTTCTTTGGGGAAGTGTCTATTCAAGTGCCCTGTCCATTTTTAAATTATATTATTTGGTTTTTAAAAATTTGTTTGTTAAAATATAGGTGTTCTTTGTATATTGTGGATATTAACCCCTTTTCAGATATGTAGTTTGTAAATATTTTCGCACATCTTGTAGGTTGCCTTTTCACTCTATTCATTGTTTTCTTTGCTGTGCTGAAGTTTCTAAATTCGATATGGTCCCATTCGTCTATGTTTGCTTTTGTTTTCTGTGCTTTTGATGTCATTTCCAAGAAATTGTTGCCAAATTCAATGTCATGAAGCTTTTCCTCTATGTTTACATGTGTCTTTTAAACAGGAAAGTATTTATTCTGAGACACACTCTTGGCAAAGTTTGAAGCCAGAGTCATTGTAATTTTGTATACTGATTTAACAAAGGGAACTGTATATTTTTAAAAAGTTATTATTTGGTAATTGTCATTTAAAGATTATCTCCTCCCTCTCCTTACAACTTTAATTAAATATTAGTCAGTGTTCCTGTGTCAGGTAGGTTTTTGTTTTGTTTGTTTGTTTTTTTTTTTTTTTTAATGCACATACTTAACTCTATGCACATACTTAACCCAATCTTCCTTATTTACATTTCACATTAAAAAGAACTTAGTTTTTTCCTTACAACAGTCATGATTTGTATCTTCTCCAAATCTTAGACTACATTGTACTAAACAGGCATTCCTGGACAAAAATGACCCAGCATTAGCTTGTGATTATGGCCTTCAAACTTCTTAAAGCAATGGAATATTTTCTTCCCAAAAGAAATATTTCACAGAAATTCCAATACACTAGATCAAGCATATCTAAGTGGAGAATCTCTGGTTAAAATGGAAGTAGATTACCTATAGATTCAACTCTGACATCACCCCCATGGAATTCTGAGCACCCACAAACTGATTTGTAAACCCCTATTCCAAATGAGGACAAAGCTTGAAAATGAATAAAAAAACAGTGAAAAAGAAGGACACTGGACTCTGAAATTAAAGATATTTGTATTTGAGTTCCAAATTTAATAGCCATATAGTCTTGGGTAAGTGGTTTAAATGACCTGAATCTCTATTTCCTTATCTGTATCTGTATCACAGTTGTTATAAAATTAAATTATATAACATGTGTTGAACACTCACATATTGAGAACTTGTTGCATGCTAGTTTTCTTACTTCTCATCTCTACGACCCCACTCAAATTTGCTGCATCATGTAGTGTATATATTAAGGGGAATTTGTGTGCACATTTGCAGATGGAATTCTACTCTTCTACTGACAGTTATCTTTTCAGATGTGTCTTACTTTTATTTTATTTGTTCTTTGGAAATGACAATAAATCTTCAACTTTAAGAATTTCTATATCTTTTGGGTCAAGTACTTAATGCTCTCATAAACAATTCTGGAAGAATCCTTTATAATTTGACAAGTTGAATTTTCCTAAAGCAGAACACAATTGAATAACTTCAAAATAGGCTACTTTGTTGTTTTCTTTCAAGAGAGCAAATAGTAGAAAATTGAAGAATATAAATTTTACTTCAGCAGACAAAATAATGTACAATGTAGACAGACATACCTGTCAAGTATAGATGTTATGCTAACTGACTTATCTACCTATCACATGGGAATGCCCATAGACAGACATTAGTATGAAAGTAAAACTGAAAAGATTTCTTTACTTAAATCCTTCACTACACATTACCAGAAATACATTCAAATTAAACCAAAAGAAAAATCAGAAAAGAATGTCTCACAAAATTCAGAGCAGTGTAGCAACTATTGGTTTAAATGCAATCAGGAGTCTTCTCCTTTTTTTCAATTTTTAGCCTTTTTCTTCTTTCTCTCATTCCCTCCCATCCTTTTTCCCTCCCTCCCTTCTTCCCTCTTTCCCTGTCCTTTTTCTTCTCCCATTCCCACTCCCTAACCATCTCTATCTCTGTCTCTGTCTCTGTCTCTGTCACTATCTCTCTATATTTATCACTTTCTCTTTCTCTTTATCTCTATCAAACATGACCTCTCCCAAATTTACATCTTACAGATCTACACTTCTGGAACAACAATAGTAGCTGCAATCTAATTTGTCCAGTTCTTAATTTAAATTGCCAGGGTAAATGTTATCACTTGGCTTAGTTTGGCCGAGTGCCACCTCCTGAACCAAACAACAATGTCCAGAGAACCATGGCTGCATAGCACACACATAGCCCATTGCTATTTCAAATGTAGATGGGATGCGGAAGCGGGCTACAGTGTTTCTCAGTGTGGCAGGAGAAACATATAAACATATGAATAGATAAGTATTCTCGATGTCCCCCAATACTCCCCTCTCTGAATTACTTGTTCTGGTCTTGGGTCTTTGGGCGTACTGCCTAATGTAATGGGTACAGGTTCAAAATTGTGGAGAAGGGGGTATAAGCTGATATATTTGAAGAAGAGAAAGGCATTTTGGAAATGGAACCATGTTTAAGAAAATAAGTGGTGGCTGTGAAGAATCGACTGAATAAATGACCAATGGTCTGGATGTGCACTAACAAGAGTTCATGAGGGCAGAAGTCAGTGGCCAGAAAGGATAACTATGAGAGAAATTTGGACCAAAACTGGTGAACTATAGTCACCAATTTTATTAATGAGCTCAAAGACAAATAAAAATTTGTTTAAATGTTCTTATCATAATTACTGAAGATAGTCATTGTTACTAATACTTTCCCTTATTTTATAACCTCTACTCTATGCTATAGTGAAATATGATTTTTTTCCCTTTGTCCTAAACTGCCATTATGTTTTTCTGACTCTCCTCCTTAGCTTAATCAATTTCTTCATTCTTAATGACCCTCACTACTGAATTAAATCAATGTTCAAAGTTTCATTCTGACCTTGTTTTTTAGAATCCTCAAAGCCTCCATCAAATCCTGCCTCAGGACATTTTTATTTCCTCTTTTCTCTATATTGAATTGCTTTTTCCTCAGATACCAGTAGGGCTCTTATTTCCTTGGGACTTTCTCATTAGAGATCCTTTCTCTGACCAGCTTATCATTCTCAGCTACCCCTTTCCTGGCTTTTTTGTTTGTTTGTTTTTCAATGCTTAACATTTTATTATCAAGGAATAAATGTAACTAACAATGTAAATATAAATGAAAATAATTTTTGCTTGTGTACTATCTCAGCATACTAGAATGTAAGCTCCACAAGGGGAGGAATATATCTTGTTTACTACAGTACCTTTGCCTCTTAGAAAATTGCTAGACCCATGGCAGGTACTCAATAAATATTTGTAGAATGAAAGTGTGAAACAAGCTTTGGCTTGAGTCAGTAGTGACTGCCTTAACTTAATATAGAACTTTAGTTAGGAACAAACTAGTAAAAGAAAAATTTAGCAATGGGTAATAACTTTTCCCACTTTTATGTCACTTTAATTTGGCTTTGCCATTTTTATGAATGCACAAACTTCTTTGTAGAATTCCTTTTCCTCTCAACCTCTTTCCTAGAGCATGAAATCATCGAAAAGGCAAAAAGTCAAGAGAGAAGATCAGAATCTAGCAAACCTGGTTTCAAATCAATGTAATATTATAAAATGTATTATCTTCTCTGTGCCTCAGTTTCTTTTTACCTTAGAATGATGTTAAATTGTTTAAAATACATTAGGAATTGAATTGTGTCCCTCAAAAAGATGTTGCAGTCCTAACCCTCAGTATCTATGATCGTGACCTTGTTTGAAAACAGAGTCTTTGCAGACAATCAAGTTGAAATGAAGTCGTAATGATGAGCTGAATCCACTATGACTGTGTCCTTATTAAAAGAGGAAATTAGGACACAAAGACAAAACATATGGAGAGAAAATAACATGAAGACATAAGGAGAAGAGGGCCTTCTACAAGCCAATGAAAGTCTGAAACTACCAGAATCTAAGAAAGGAGCGTGAAACAGATTTTCCCTCAACAGCCCTCAGAAGGAATCAACCCTGCCAACACCTTGATTTTGGACTTCTAGCCTCTAGAGCTATGAGACAATAAATTTCTGTTGTTTGAGCCACTTAGTTTGTGGTACTTTGTTATAGCAACCCTAACAAACTAATATAATGTGAAACCACACACACACACACACACACACACACACACACACACACACCCTGTACCCAACACACAGCGTTGTCAGTGATGTCCATCTGCCCATCTTTCCTCACTTCTCTTTTCTTCCAGATGCCTCAATGAGGAAAAGGATTTGGTTCAGTTTAAGGTAAGGCACAGTTAGGGCTATTGAGAAGAGCACTTCCACTCTCTGGAGGCTGATAAGAGAGGAGCAAGGAACACATTTTTGTGAGTGAGGAGAAGCTGGCTGTGGTCTTTACAACATCTGTTTGCTTTCCCACTTGCTCAGGGCCAGATGCTAATAGTGTGTGCATTTGCACATAGAGGGAAGTTTCCCTGACAGTAATGAGCCATTCATTGTCCTGCCTTCCAGGGCTCCTCCCACACAGGCCTGTTTCAGATGTTATACATTAAGTGAAATGCAGCACCCTGTTTCCATAGGAACTGGAGGCAAGGGCTCCCAGGAGACTTAATATTTTAACATAGAGGGCTCTGGAAGACCTGCTGGCCATTGATTTATCTGATAGTGAACAAGCATTATTGAGTACATACTCTTGCCAGGCACTTTGCTAGGTATTAGAAACACACCCAAGCATACTCCTAGAGGAAACAATTCAGAGTTTGAGACAGACAAGCAAAAAGTGCACAGTGTGAAAAATGCTATTATTCAGTAAATGGGCAGTGCTGTTTGAGTCATAGGATGGAAATCTACCTAAACTTTGAGCCATGAAAAAACACTTTCTAAAGTAGGTGACCTTTGAGGCAAGGGCAAGCCAGGCAGAATGGTGAGAAGTGGGAGAGGGAACAACTGTTGCAGACAACGGGAGAATGTGTGATGTCTCTAGGGCTGTGGATGAAGTAAACCTGACTTCGAATTTTTAACTTCAAAATTCAGCTGCACTTCTGACTGTGCTCTGTGATTTGAATCTTTTGTAAATCCCAGCTCTCCACTGGCCAGAATGTCCCAAACTGTTGTGTAACCTCACCCTTCCCTCAGAGCAGCTCTAGCTGTGGGTTAAACTCTGGAGAAAATGAACGCTTATCGTGTAACGTGAGCCCTGTCTTTCAGCAGCCACATCTGTCATTTTCCTGCCCTAAATGTCATGTCACACATTCCTAAGTGCTGGCACCATTTTAAAAAATGTGTGCTATCAAGGATTGATGTTCCCTATCTTTGAACTCAGCCTAGTCTTCTTTTTATATTCTTAGGGACAGGCTTTAAGTCTAGGTCCTGCTGGGAAAGTCATTCCAGTTGTCTGCATGGCCCATTTCCCCAGCAGGGTCACTCTGGTATATGTAGAAAATGAAAGCCTAGGAACAGACTTAGAAGCAACCATTGAAAGGTATTTGGTTGAAACATTTCACTTGATTTTCATCATTTTCATAGTTCCTGCCCATATGTCAAAATGCCAAACCTATCTCAGCTGATATCCTGCAGAATGCCTGGTATACAGTAGGTTGTACACACACACAAGAACACACATACATATATATGTATATGTATACATATACGTATAGGTATATGTGTATGTATATGTATGTATATATAATAGTATACATTAAACATACGGTATATCATAATTCCACATGGTATAAGACTGCGTACACACACACACACACACACACACACACACACACACACACCCCTTCTTCTTCAAACTTTACTGTACTTAGCAGAATGCTTTTACACCTTAATAGGAGCTGCATAAATATCTCTTGGTTGACTAGTTATCTGGCTGGTGGGCAAAAGGAAGCAACAGATTTTTTTTAATCACAAGGCCGAAAGTGTATAAGAAAATGTTGAACCAAATTCGCCCAAACTGCCCATCTAAACAACCAAAAAACTTGAAACATAGAATTAAGATAAAAGAAAGAAAAAGCATAGTAATATCTTTTGTGCTCAAAATCATTTTTATTTTTTAGATTCATTTCTTTGTTTATTTCTTTGGTTCTAAGCCTATAGATCAGAACTTGTTTGTATGACTACCTGGGAATAATAATAAAAAATATAATGACATACTGGGAAAGTATGCACAAAAAAAAACTAGTATTTGATCCCTTGCCTTTGTGAATAATGGATGCTAATGGGTTTTTTACTTCAAACTTGAAAAATAGGTTGTGCAATAAGAAGTTAGTTGGGAGGAGTCCATGATTCAGTACTATGAGATTTTGATACTACATTGAGGTAACTAGAGCTGAACCTCATAACCCATATTTAGTTGTACACCAGATGTCTATCAAGAAATGTTTTTGTTTTAAAGTTAGCTTCCTACAATTCTCTTATACGCACACATGCACACACACATACACACACACAGGCACTCACATACCTATTACAGTCTTTGTTATGGGAACTGTCAGGAAATCACACACTATGAACGGATTTTTCCATCTGGCAATAAGAAAAGATCATGACCATATTAAAGTACATTACAACGAGGTCTGTCCATAGAAGCTTCTGAGAAAAAGCAAGTTGTGGTTTTCTCACTAGCACAGAGCAGGTGAGAACACAGGCTCGGAACCACACTCCCTCCCACCACCCACCATCATCACAGGGCCACTGCAGGGCTGGTCGGTCCTTGTTGAGCTGGCTCTTGGCACCCCAGAGAACCCAGTGCCTAGACTGTACAGTGCCAGGTAGAGTCCAGGCCCTGTGAAGATGTAAAGAAACTCCAATAACCTAACTGAATTTTTGCTCACCTCAACCCGCTCCAACCTTATAGCTGGGACAACTTGAAACATCTGTATCCTGCTTAAGTGTCTCCTCAGATCCTGGTTCCAATCTTGTCCCCAAATCAGTGACAATAGAAGTGTGTTTACCAAGTCTGTTTACCACTTGGCTTTTTTTTTTTACACCTACAGCACCTGGTCTTCCTAGGTGGTCTCCCTAGGACCCTGCTTAGCTTCCAAGATCAGAAAGGATCAGACATGTTCAGGGTAGTATGGCCAGAAACCACCACTTGGCTTTGAGTCAGTGTCACGAGTGTCATTGGGACTTTTCCCGCATGTGGATTCCTCGTCTTGGCCCTCACCCTCCACATGGCTCCATCTCAGGTAGCTAATGCTCATTCCTTTAGATATGGCGTGAATTTATGTTACCTTTATCTTTTACAAGGTCTAAAAAATTGTGGACTCTATGAGTTTTATTTCAGACATGATAATTGATTAAATCATGTTAGAAGAAAAATTGTCTGTGATCTACTGGGTACATCAACATATTTCGGTTTTAAATTTTAGAAAATGATACTTAACTAGCTTTTCTTAAAGATTACCCTTTACTAGCACATCTCTGAGCTCCTGTATTAGATAATTCTACTCATTTTTCCCCCTTTGCTCTTAGGTGGGAGGTCACAGGACTGAGATCTGGCCAAGGGAATGAAGGCAAAAGTTATGTATACTGTTTCTTCTGACTTGGCCTCTAAAATCTTTTACGTGATTCTCCATGCCCTCTTTTTGTTCTTCAGTCAGGAGGTTGAAATGGATTCGGTAGAAAATTCCAATACCCTGGAGTCTGAAGAGCTGCCTCAAAGAGTAATCCTGGGCCCCCAAATACTTACATGGGAGGCAGTAGACAGAGCAGTGGCTCCACACCATGAACCTACTTTGCACAGTGATACAAATGAGAAGTGGACGTTTTCTCTTTTAAGCTTCTGAAATGTTTGGTGTTTGTTACAGCAATTGGCCCATGTGTAGGATATTCCCTCCCTGACACCAATCCCCTGCACAGGCTTCAGGAGTTTGCTTGTCCCTAAGGCTATTTCTGGCTTTATGGTCCTGACCTTCCCCAGCTTATAGGCTATTGCCTGAGTCCCAGTTTTGACAAGAAGTTATTATCTGTAATGTCTTTATAAACAGCCTGAGTGAGATGGAGAGCTGTGGGAAAATGGGAAATCATCTTCCTATAACAGTCCCTTCCCTGCCATTACACTCCTTATTTAAAACACCCACATTTTCTAGGTCTGAAAGCTCTCAATCTCTCTCTGCAGAAAACTGATCTATGTATAATTATTTTTCAACATTCTTTTCCTTTCATAAAAATTTGAATTGGTTCATAGAGTTAGATAACTATTTATTTTAATTATCTGTTAAGTGTTCAGATCTTATATTTTAAACTTAATTTTTAAAAACTATAAACTTACCAAGAGTAGACACATGTAAAAAAATTATCTTTGAGAAAGGCAAGGAAATTTCGATAATAGAAGCCAGGAGAATGAATTTTCATCCACAAAATAAATACAATATGACCTGATGAAATTGTGAGAGGTAGATGGCACATTTGTCTATAATATATTTATTTCTTTAAAATAATGTAATTCAAAATCAAAATATTTCTGGATATTTTTTATCCTATATCCTTTCTGGTATTGCAGTTCCTCATTCAACATGTTTCTTCACCTTGAATGGCCCTCACCCTCCACATGGCTCCATTGCAGATAGCTGGGATAGTTATTACAGTTTTAAAAAGTATAAACACTTGAGCCCCAACTGGATCCTTAAATCAGCATCTCCAAGGACAAATGGTGTAGGTTCTAAGTTCTCGTCGATTTTAATGTGTATCTTGGGTTGAGATGCACTTTGTCCTATACATCTCCAATTACTACATCAGTTGCCATAAAAATCTCAAATATATTCATATTATATTAATTAAAATTTATTTCAAAACAACAAAATATATTCAAATCAAATATATACCCCCATATGTGTATTGGATCAACTGCCTTGAAAATTCCATGAAGTCTCAACTAGAAATTTTAAGGACATGAGAAAATGGGTATAAAATAAATATCAAAGCATGCCAATAAATGTCTACTGTTACGATTAAGAATCATTATTAGCTATTAAGTATTCACCAGCCTTTTTTTTTTTACCCCTATTTTCCAACAGGTAACACATTTTTAAAACAGCAGCTGGAGTAATACTTTTAAAATCAGATAATGTCACTCTGCTCAAAACTGTCTAACAGCTTTTTATGTCACTCAAAATAAAAATCAGAGTTCTTCCAATGGCTTAGGTGGAGCAATGGGACCTTCTCTGATCACTCTGACAGTATTGTCTACTGCTCTCTCCCTCATTCGCTTTGCTCCTCCTGTTGGACTGGCTCTCTTGTGTTTCCTTGAACACACTAGATATCCCCGACCTCAGAGCCTTTGCATTTGATTGTCTAGAATACTAATCACACAAATATTCACCTGGCTCACTCTCTTCCTTTCTTTAAGTCTTAGTCTAAAGGTCAACTCCAGGGAAAATTTCCCTCATCATTCCAGCCCTAATCTCAGCTCTTTCCTTGTTTTATTTTTTCTCCTTAAGTCTAATAAACTATAAATGTATTTATTTACTTCTTTATTTATAATCCCACCCCTTTCTTTCTCTATTTTTTTTTCTCTGCAGTACTTATAACTGTCTGATAAACTATGTATCTTATATAATGTATTTCATGAGAATAGGATGTTTGCCTACTCTGTTTACAACTGTATCCCCAGTACTAAAAGATTGTTGGGCACGTACTAAGCCCTCATTAAATATTGAAATAATAAATTAGCTGTTTATCAAAGAAGTAAATAAAATTTTCTGCATGAAGAACCAAGCTGATTTAATGAATATTCAGTATTTATACAGTGCTTTGAGATGCAATCTTACTTCAAGGTGTGTTAAAATGAAACATACCATGGATCTCCACATTGCTTCCACAATTACAAACTGTAATTCCACATAGGTAAAACCTGTGAGAAATTGAACAAGTTCATTAATTTTCTAATCCAATTTTTTCATTTTGAAATGGTGATACATCTTTTTTTTTGGAGAATATGAGAATTAAATAAGTCAGTTTAATTTCCAGAATCCCTGATCTATGAATGGGTGCTTAATATATCTGAGTTTTGTGATAGCTCTTGTTCCCTCAGGACAGGGAGAAACACTGAGTTGAAGTTCAGTCACATAGAAAATGTGAATTGTGCCTTTGCTTCTAAAAATTTGTCAATCTATTTTGTGGCAGTTATCTTGCTCTATGTGTATCTCTTGTTAGTGAAGTCTGAATGATTACTTGACATGAATATTTGAGAAGCTTCTAGCTTCTCAGTATAAGGAGAATGGGTGCAGATCATGTTTTAAAAGAAGATCCCTTCTTACTCTGAAAGTCTATGGCTCTTTTATTCATACACTAGGGTTTTCATCCATCAGAATTTTGGCGGACATCTCAGTTGATAGAAACATTTGAACTAAAAAAAAAAAAAGGTAAATATTAAAGGTAAATTTCCTTATAGCATATAACTGTTTCCCAAAACTTTAGGATTCTTGATTTATGAATAGGGCTTATAATCTTCAGTAATGCACAACTTAATAACTCTTTTGTGTTCTCTTGGTCACAGGATGGATTTAAAGGGTAAAATAATAACTGTCTTCTAGTACTTGAAAGCTATAAAATCTAAGGTATAAAAATGAGGCATAGTGAAATAGTGTAAATAAAGAAATGACATTTAGAAAAAAAAAGGAACTTAGGAAATAATAACTGGAAAATTTTCTTATATCTAAGATCAGCTATGTGATAAAATAGTCCTTGAGAGAAATGGTGAGAGCCTGCAAGCTTGGAATATTTTGAAATCTGACTGGACTGTAAGCTCCAGAGGCCCATACTATGGGATCATTCTTATTATTTTTTTTGATGAGAAGGCGACATGAGTTAATGTGTCTTTTTCACCTTAGCATCAATTCATTAAATCAGAACCTGAGACCATGTCTCTTACACAAATAACAAGCATTTTGGAACCAATTGACAATAGTCCTGGCTGTGGTTCAGGCAGCCACATATGGTAGTTATTTCTGAAAGCTTTCTTGATAAGTAATTGTAGTCAACAAGTAATGTTATTGATACTTTTTTCTTCCTTTTTGTCTTCCATCTATGCTTCTGTCATCCCTTTCATCCTTCTTCCCCTTGCTTTTTTCTTTCCTTCCTTTATTTTTCTTCTTTTTCTTCTTTTGTTTCTTCTTTACCTCTCTCTTCTTCTTCCTCTTTCTTCTCTTTCTTCTATTATTCTCTATCTTTTTAAAATTTTATTTTGAAGTGCTAAGCAGCTTGAAAAAACATCTTCCCCCTTTCATAATCAATTTTTAAAGAATAAGTCAGGTCTCAGACAGAGTCTCCACCATAAGTGACTACATTCAAGAGTGTTTGGAAATGTTTTATATGGTAAAAGGATATGTAACAAAGTGGGAGAATATTGTCAAATACCTAATAGAAATAGGAAATAAATCCAGTGAATTGACAATAGTCTTTGCTACCAAATAAATGATTTTAGAATATCAGAGATGTCTAAAAAACACTTGAATTTAATGCAGAGTGAGATCAGGGTATCTGTTATGTAAGCAAATAGTCTTTCTTAAAGTCCATAATTACCCAAAATATCTTTCAACATATTTCAAAATTAATTATGTAATTTCTCAACTCTCCACTTGGTTTTTCTGTATATCAATTCACAAAGCCATGTCTTTCTGCTTCTATTATACTACAGTACTTTTCCCTGAAATAAGCTGAACCACAACGGTTTCTCCAGTAAAGAAGTAAGCAAGGCAACTGTGATCTTATGTAACAGTTACATCGGAAACAGCTGGGGGAAATGAGAGGTTGGTATAGCCAAGACCTGCCAAAGGAAAAATATACTCAGGCATCAATCATCATGTTCAGAAAATGACAGTATTTAAGTTTGTCCTGACAGAGATATGGGGGAAGAGAAAGGGGGAGGGGAAAGAAAGAAGGGAGAGGAGGGGAGGAGAGAGAAGAGGAGAGGAGAAGAGGAGGAGAGGATGGATGAGTGCCTGCCCATACTGTTGGAGAAATATATACACTGAACTTATTTTGAATTTAGATGAATAATCCTTGAGTTTTCAGCAGGAATGTTGTTTTGGGAAGTTTGCATTTCTGTTTACATGCCTGCCCTAGCTCTCACAGTGTGGAAGCAGGCAAATGCTTATGGCTGGTTTAAAGTTTACATTGAAAAGCACTTCATCAACAAAGTGTATACATTCAGACACCGAAAAATACAACTTATGCATTTCTCTGGACATAATTCACATATGACCTTGCAGGAAATTGACAGATAAATTGTTTTTACCTGAAATCACTGGGGAAAGAAAAGGTAGAAAACTTTTCACAAAAGACAGGTAATTGATTAACAATAATAGATTAATATTTTTTTTCTGTTGTAAATTTTATTGGAACTATAGTAGTCCAGTTGGAAAAGCAAACTATTCGCAATATGTAGCTTTTTACCTTCGGATTTGAAAAATATTTAGTTAGATTACATTTTTTTCCTCATCTTCTATCTTTATTTTTATTTTTATTACTTTAGGGGAAAAAAAGAAATCCAGCTTCTTCTGGTTTGCAATCTAAGCCATATTTTCTCAGACTATTATAAAGAGATTCCTATTGTGAAATCCATTCTCTAAAATCTGCAAGACTTGTCTTTAGCTTGGGAAAAAAAAAAAGAATGGTTATAGTAATTGAGAAGTAGAGAGTAAGATATGCCTCAGCATTGTGCACATTTTATTAATTACCAAATGGTAAATAGTATGCCTCTGCCCTCTATTTATAGTACAATTGAATGCATTTCATGACACTGGTTGCACATCTGGTCAAACTGCAAAGCACATTTGTAGTCACCTTCCCTTTTTGAACCCCTTAATGTTTTACAGACTCCAGAAAGATTCTGCAGATAACAGAAACAAAAGGCAGTGAAAAATTTCATGAAGGATGCTTCCACAGATTTTCAAAGTGAGTGTCAATCTATGGGAAACTAGTGTATGCAGAGACCTTCTTGAATTGGATAATACAGTAAACAACTTTAATGGTAATGTAAATTTAAAAAAGGGATTTTAGGGCCATTGGAATCTTAGTGACCAGAGCCAATTAGATGGTGTCAGCAACGGTTTCTAGTTCATTACACAATCATATATTCACATGCATCTGTATATAAACTCCTAAATTCCTGCACGTGGACTCACAATTTGTAGAAGACTGTTTTTCATTAGTCTGGGAAGGAATTTATTCCACACTTTTTTAGGATTTGAATTCTAGGAAGATGGGAAAAAAAGTATCTAAATATCAAACTTAAAATACATAAGAAACAAATAGAAAGCTTGCAACACAGAGAAGTAACTAATCACAAATTGCATTGCCCAATAATTTTAAAAAACTGAAATAGAATGTAATAATGCTCACTTTTCCCAGGGTATGAGTTTTCTGGACAACATTTACCAAATGGGGTAACAGTACTAATAAAAATACTATAATTCTTAACTTTCTCTTAGGTATTTAGTTATTGGCAGCCTCATGGTTTTTGTATTTACTAGTCATTGCTAACGGTTCTCAGAAAGCATTTCTCAGGGTTTAATTTGAGAAAATCTGTAGCTTAGCAAACCTTGTATCCCCACATTCTCCTTGATTTCTCTGGTTCCTTGACATTCCAGGTCAAGTATTCTCAAACATTAATGTGATAAAGAGTCACCTAAGTGACTTGTTAAATGCATAGACCTAAGCCACATCCAAAGATTGAGTCTAGATCTAGGATGGGGCCCTGGGTTCTGCATTTTTAACAAATTCTGATACAGATTATCAATGAAGTTCACTTTTATAAACACTAATGTAAAGATATTCTTTTATTTTAGTTTTTTCTCTCAACTCATAAACATTTTTCAGCAGGAAAGGACTTCGTGAACTATACTTATTCTTGATTATTAAGCAGTAAGTCATTGATACAGTACTCTCTTTGGTACCCTCATGTTTAAGGGTCATAAAGAATGAGTGATCCTCCAACAAAACTCAATCTAAACCTAATCAATTACTTTATCCCAAGGATAACTTGGGTGATTAGCATTCATTTTTTTCTTATATATAAATAGAATGAGAAAGGAGAGTCAAAGTAAAATAGCTATCCTACAACCATAGACCATTATTTAAATAAATATAATAACATATCGATATTATTGTATGACTACAGTGTTATATAATATTGATATATGAAATAATAGCATATTCTTAAAATAATATATTTATTCATTGTTGCATCAGTTAACTACCAGATGAGAACTTTTAATTTTGTATCTTCTATCACTAATCCATGATTTCACTATTAATACTTTGTGGAACTGAGAAATTTTATTGGAAGCTATAGCAAAAACATTGGGTAATGTCTACATGTTCAAAACTGATTTTATTTCATTAAGCCATTTTAGCTCTGATTACCTAAAAAATTTTAAGCAAATTTAGTTTATGTCCTAATTACCCAATAATCACCTATTTCTATACTATCTTATTATTCGACTCCATCTGTGGCCATAACTGTCTCTCTCCCAAGCCAACTTTTCTTCAATGAGTGCAATCACCAACAGAAGAGAAAAAAATTTAGCAGGAAAAAAATAATTCAAGAAACAATTTTAGGGTTCTGCAGATGTTTCCAGCTGAAATACCAGCTGGCATTGTAGTTGCTTGTGTGGAGTGGAATTCCATAAGCCAATGAAAGGAGACAATCAGTTTTAGCTGACTCAATTTTTTTTGTTTCCATTTTCCTAACACAGATGAATCTGATGCAAATTGTTTGAAAATAAGAGCCTTATAGCTAAGTATATTACTATCCTCTGCTGCAGAAAACTAAATTTCTTGGTGACGTGACAAATATCTGCAAATGTTGCCTTTAAAGGTTGTAAAAATCCTTGTTGGAATCTCTGTTAGCTATTTTGACTGTTGGCGCTATAATTGATGCCACAAATAACTTCAGTACCTCTTCTCCAAAAAGTTTAAGGTCTTTATGAATAAAAGAAAAATTGGAGGAAGACCGTACCACAGCTTTCCTCATGCTCAGCAATGTTTACAAGGAATAGTTGGTAAAATATATATACATATATGGTAGGCCTTCATAACACCAGTCTTAAAAATGACAGAGATACGGTGTCCTACACTTGATGAGTAATATACCGATAATAACAATAATAGCTAGTATTTACTGTGTTTATTATATGTCAGGCACTTTATGTATAATAATTTTAACTCTCACAAAACTCTATGTTTTGAGTTATATTGTTAAACTCATTTTACAGATAAGAAAATGGACAATATGGAAATTTTAAATAATATGCTTAAGGATGCATAGTTGATGGTGTACCTGAAATTCACATCAAGATCCAATTCCAGAACCTCTGTGCTCTTAAGCACTTTATGACATTAGGTCATTTGTTCCTTACTTTGTGAGGAACATATTTAAGATGTATTGGAAACAATAAGAAAGTTGGAATAGCAGAAAGATGGGTCCTTCAATTGACCAGTGTCAATAACAATATTTAATAGGTCAACAAACATTGTTAAGCATTTTCTTAGTGTTTATCATTCTTAAAGCAGCTGAGGATACTGCTATGAGTAAGTAAGCTGTTCAAAAATTATGTGAGACAAATCTTTAAACAAACAATGCACTGTTACATAGTAACTCATATAATAGAAGTAGACAGACAAGCTGCTAAGGAAGCTTCTTAACTAAATGGTGCTAATTCTGAAAGACAATAAGGTCAGGAACTGGTGTCTATGTGAAAAAAAAAAAAAAAAGCCAATCTATGGAGAGAATCTAATCTCTATCATTTGGTTCCAGAGAAACCTACTGAAAAAAAAAAAAAAAAAAAAAAAAAAAAGCTCATGATGAACATTTGGGACATTTCTTAGTGAGGGCTTCTAAATTCTCTGCCTTTAAAAGTGTGTTGAGTGGAGTAAGAATTAAGGCAATTTGCCGGGTGCCTTTTCTGTCCTTCTGCTTTGTTACTAACCATTTCTACATCACTCTCCTTTAAATTAAGTAGCTGAAATCCAGGCCACTGTGCTGCAAACTTGAATGCACACAGTGTGCTAAGACACCACCAAAATGGAATCAGCCAAAGACAGCAACAGCCTTTCATTATGAAGAGAAGGGAAAGGTAGTTCAATGAACTTAGGAAAACCCAGAAGCCCTGCCTGAACTACTCTGGTTCCTGCAACACCTCCTTAATTAGGCAGTCACTGGGTGGACTGAGTTCACCTGTCTTTTAAACCTGTCTTTTAGCTTCCAAGCAATGCTATGCTCCTAGCCTTGAAAAGCAGCCAGAGATTTCTCTGCCAGCAGCTGATGAGGGGCTCTGTATTCCTCACAGATGCTGTTCCTCTATTGCACACAGTTAAAGAAAACATCTATGGGCAGGGTGGGTCTTTCTAAAACATCTCCTATTGGCCAGAGCTGTTCCTGAAGCCCAGGACATAACTAGCTGGGACTAATCTTGACATTGTCTACTCATGGAAATTATTAATAACAGCCTTCTATAGTTGGTGTTTGGCAGGGAGATACTATTTCACATGTGGCCAGCATATATTTGGCTAGCAGACCCATAGTTTGCTCAGCAGATAGATGAGTGATCTCTCAATCATCCACTGGCTGTGAGTAAAATACAGCTCAAGGCCTCCACCCCAGCCCAAGATTGCTTGATCCATTGACAAGAAGTTTTGTTAAAGGAAAAAAAAATAGATATCGAATCAGGGCAAGATTCCAAAGTAAGTCATAAATGGAAAAGCCATCTCTGACAGTACAGCCCTTCCAAGTGCAGGAAAATTTAATAAGTTTATGAAAAGGTTATGTTAGGCTTAGAAGATTCGTGGACTGAATATCCAGCCTTCGCTGTGGCATTTGGTCTCTCAAACTCTTTCAACATTTCTCCCAAATTGTCTTGTTAAACTCTCTATTCAGGGCCCATCTTGAAAATACAATGAAGAAACAAACTAAAAGCACTGATATTTCTTCCAAGTATATTAGAAACCTCTAGGCAGAGCATGCAAAGGATTTGTTTTTCAGCTGTTTCCAAATCTATAGCCTCTGCTCATTCACCCTCACTTCCTAACAGCACCGTGATGTGACTGCCCCATTTCTGGCTACGTTTTATCTTTTTTGATAAATCAACTTAAATATCTCAGGAGTATGTCACCATAATTATGAGGTTTTCAAAAATAACATTGCAGAGACAATATTTACCTAATATTTATAATAAATAAATTGAGAAGAGAGGGTCACCAGTAAAAAACAGCTTCGCCTCTATTGGTAAGGTTCAGTATTAAGTTTTTATCCTCATCCCACCACCACACACCCATCCTCAAGTATACATATGTGTGCGTGTGTGTGTATATATGTGTGTGTGTGTGTGTGTGTGTGTGTGTGTATTCTCCAAGAAGTTTAATGAGTTAATGTAGTTGAAACCCTTATAATATAAGTTCTTTCTTTCTTTCTTAGTGCAAGTACCTGACCACCATTCTTTGCATAGCATATTTAAAAACAACTGGAATAGACCTTGAGGTTCCCAATGAATAAAGCAAATGTAAAGCAAATTATTTCTCATTGTCATAGAAGAACAGTGTGAAAAAGTTTTTTATTTAATTAGTTCATATATCACTTGGACTACAATAAGAAAACAGAAATTGCACAGTAATCTAAATAGTGAATGTTAAAGTAAAAATTATTAAATATTTGGAGGAGATTGGCTATTAAGAAAAGATAAAGGAGAGTTCTAAGAAATACTCTAAGGTTGAGATAGAATGCCCAAAGAAGGGACAAACTAGGAAGAGCAGTCCTCCCCTTCAGGAAAAAAAAATCCTTCTTTGTCTCTATTCTTAGGAAATATATTTAACATTAACAGTCAATGAACCCATAGACTAATAAAAAGCCAAGAGAGACACTGGCCTGAATATTGAAAAGTGGGTCCATTAGAGGCTAATTTACAACAAAATATTGTCCATAGTAGTAAAAATTTATATCATTTAAATGTGATAGCCATGGTTACTTTGTTTCTGGATGATACTAAATTATACCTTTGCCTCTATCATCCTTAACCACTGCCATCTTTAATCAATGTCTTATTATCTACGATCATTATCTCTACCATCCTTAATCACTGTTTTCAGTAGTCATTAATTAAAGGAAAGGAGCTTTCAAAACAGTGGTAATGTTTTATGTCTCAAATGCATAATACACACACATGTATTTTTAACTGGACTTTCTTAAGAGATTGTTAGGACTTGAAGTAATGGCCTCTGCCAATGAAGAGATAGTCAATATACGAGATAGGCTTTCTTTTTTTTTTGGCAGGGGGTGAGGAGGAAGAAGGAGAGCAGGAAGTGCCATAAAATAAGAGAGACATGCAAGGAAAATAAATCTTTATATTTGGAGCCAACATATTTTCAAAATGTTCACTCATGCAACTTTAAGCTAGTGCCAATATTGAAAGGCAAGAAAATTATGAGTAACTTATAACATATAATGCACAAGTCTCCCAGAAAATGGAGCATAGTGACTTGAGGCATATCCTCCTCTGTATACTTATCCCAATACTACCTCATTCATGCAATCTAATTCAAAGGAAGGGATATGCAAATATAAAGGTGTAGTGTGAAAGAGAGTCTTTGTAATGTTGGAAAAATTATGTACCTTGCTTGTGGCAGTGATTACATGAATCTATGTATGGATAAAATTACACAGAAAAACACACAAATTCTCGGAAACATGGCAGAATGAGAGACGTCCCAGATCTCTCCCCTTGAAACAATGAGCTAAACATCTAAAACTCAAGAAAAAACACACAAACTGCACACCAGAACATCTGAGCACGGGATGTATGCATAAGAGCTACCACAGGTCAGAACCCTGGGTGTCGAGCATTGGACTGGGAGAAATATAGAAGCTGCCTTTCGCAGCTGCCAGAGTTCCTTGCAAGAGGAGAGACAGGGATGAGGTGCAGTGACTTCCCTGAACAACCCTGCCTGGAAGCACCAGGACTTCTATTCAGCCGGCAGCAGGGCCTAGTCATCAGGGCAGAAAGTAGAGAAGTGGGACAGGGCCGCAGAGAAACAACAGCTGATTTTTACCAGCCGCAGTTGCAAAACTGAGGCTCAGCCACAGCCCCCATCTCCCAACCCAGAGGGCCCCTCCCCACTACTCTCTGAGACCAATCACTGTGAACTGTTTGCTAACACTGACAAGGATTGAAACTGAGAGTAGCAAGTGTGATTAAATTTCTACAAGAAAATAAAAATAACATTATTTAGGCTTTATATAAAGTAGGACTCCAAGGGACTTAGACGCCACCTACTGGAAACCAAAAGAAAAGCGCCTTCTTTGTAGCAGGCTAAAGAGAGACCCTTATATAATAAATCTTCTTTCTGGACAAACAGCAGAATACACTTCCATTAATGCCCAGGCGGAGAAATAGTCCATTAAACACCATGAACAACCAAGGTGACAAAGCATCTCATAAAAAAGAGAGAAAAACCTCCAGAAAATAAGCTTATAGACATAGAAATATGCTACTTAAATGACAGAGAATTCAAGATGGTACTTCTGAAAAAACTTAATGAGCTTTGAAATGAGTCATATCAACAATTTCAGGAATTGAAAAAGCAACTAGATGAACAGAATGAGTTCTTTAGCAAGGAGATTGAAACCCTCAAGAAGAACAGAATAGATCTTCCAGAGATTAAAAAAAAAAAAAAAAGCCACTGCAAGAGTTGAAAAATGAAATAGGAAGCTTGAGAAATAGAGTCAACAAAATGGAGGAAAAAATCAGTGATAAGGAAGACAGAAATCTAGAAATAACTCAGAAGGAGGGAGATAGAAACCAAAGAATGAAAATAATGAAAGAGAGATACAAGAACTACCTGATACTATCAGATGAGGAAACAAGAATAATGGGCATTATTGAAGGTGAGGAAAAGGAACAGGGACTAGAAAGCATTTTCAGACAAATAGTGATGAGAATTTCCCAAATCTAAGGAAAGAGCTGGAGCTTGGAATTCAAGTCAACAGAACACCCAATTATCTCAACCCAAAAAGGCATTCACCAAGACACATTGTATTAAAGTTATCCAAAATCAAGAACAAAAATAGAATTCTCAGGGCAGCCAAGAAGAAGAAAATGGTAACTTATAAAGGAAAACTCATTAGATTATCATCAGACTTCTCAGCACATAACTTACAAGCCAGAATGAAATGGAATCAAATATTTAAACTATTAAGTAAAAGGAACTACCAGCCTATAATAATGTATCCAGCTAAGCTCTCCTTTAGATATGAAGGAGAAATTAAGATCTTTCTAGACACACAAAAATTGAGGAAATTATCCACTACGAGGCCTGTACCACAAGAAATACTGAAAGTGGTCAGCTCACCTAAAACAAAATAACAACAACAGAAAAAAATTACATAATTAGGAGTAAAGTGACTATCAGGCAAATAGAAGCAGAGGAGTGCAATCCTTACTAAGAATAAGACAGTATAAGCTTAAATAATAAGAGCATTGCTATAGCAAGTTAGTAATGAACATTCAGCATACATAGGGACAAATTAGATAACAATGACTGAAAAGGGGAAGATTCAAAGATCCATATTCACAAAGGGGAATGGAGATAAGGCACACACAGAAGAAAATGGACAACTGTATATGCATAATTATCCTTTTCATATTTGTAATGGTAACCACACACCAAAGATTCAGAACTGAAGTATATAACATAAAACAAGAAAAACCAGAGGCAAAACCCACAAAAGCCAACTAAAATAAATAAAACAGAAACACAAGGACAAGGAAGCAATGGAAACACTGAGCTACAAGAAAACAAAAGATAAAATGTCTATAAGAAGACCTCATATTTTAATAATCATCCTAAATGTAAATGGACTGAACTCACCAATAAAAAGGCACAGAGTGGCAGAATGGGTCAAAAACAAAATTTAAACATGCACTGCCTCCCGGAGACACATTTCAGCTCCAAAGACAAATACAGACTCAAAGTGAAAGGGTGGAAAATGATATTTTAAGCAAACAGCATTCAGAGAAAAGCAAGAGTAGTGGTACTAATAACAGATAAAATAGACTTTGAAATAAAAAATGTAAAGAAAGATACTGAGAGACACTTCATAATGATAAAGGGAATCATGGACCAAGAAGACATAACACATTAATATCTATGCTCACAATCAGGGAGCCCCAAAATATGTAAAGCAATTACTAACAGAACTAAAGGGAGAAACAGACCAAAACACTATCATAGTAGAGGATCTAAATACTCCACTGTCAGATATGGACAGGTCATCCAAACAGAAAATCAATAAGGCAATAACATCCTTAAATGACACATTAGACCAACTGGACATAATTGACTTATACAGAGCCTTCCATCCCAAAACAGTTGCTTATACATTCTTCTCTAGTGCACATGGAACATTCTCAAGAATAGACCACATACTAGGACACAGAGATAGCCTCAACAAATATAAGAGGGTTGAAATCATACCAACCATATTCTCTGATCATAATGCTTTGAAACTAGAGATCTACTGCAAAAAGAAATCAGGAAGAACCAAAAATACATAGAGATTAAACAACATGCTACTGAATAAAAACTGGGTCAGGGAAGAAATAAAAAGAGAGATCAAGAGATACTTAGAAACAAATGATAATGATAGCACAACATATCAAAACTTTTGGGACATAGCTAAAGTGGCCATAAGAGGAAATTTCATATCATTACAGGCCTATCTCCAAAAACAAGTATGAGCCCAAATAAACAACCTAACACTTCGTCTTAAAAACTAGAAAAGGAAGAACAAGTGAAGCCTAAAGTCACTGGAAGGAAAGAAATAATCAAAATTAGAGCAGAAATAAATTAAATTGAAAACAAAACAAAACAAAACAAAAACAATAGAAAAAATAAATACAACAAGGAGCCGTTTCTTTCAGAAGGTTAATAAAATTGTCAAACCCCTGGCTAGACTCACTAAAGAGAAAAGAGAAAGGACACAAATAAATAAAATCAGGGATGAAGGAGGGGATATTATGACTGACGTTGCAGAAATACAAAGGAACATACAAGAATACTATGAAAAAGTATATAAAACCAAATTCAATAATTTAGAAAAAAATGAACCAGTACTTATTAAAATACAACCTTCCTAGACTGAACCAAGAAAGTCTGGAAAATCTAAATAGACTAATCAGCAGTATGGAAACTGAAACCTACCAAAAAGTCAAAGTCCAGGATCAGATGGCTTCATCAGTGAATTCTGCCAAACATTCAAAGATTTAATACCTATTCTCCTTAAACTCTTCAAAAATCAAAGAGGAGGGAATAATTCCCAACTCATTTTATGAGGCCAATATTACTTTGATACCAAAACCCAGTAAAGATAACACACAAAAAAGAAAACTACAGACCATTATCTCTCATGAACACAGATGCAAAAATCCTAAATAAGATACTAGCAAACCAAATACGGCAACATGTTATAAAGATTATACACCATGATCAAGTGGGCTTCATCCCAGGAGCACAGGAATGGTTCAACATATGCAAATCGATTAATGTGATACACCACATAAGCAAATTAAAAAATAAGAATCGTATGATCATATCACTGTATGAAGAAAAGCCTTCAACAAGATACAGCATCCATTTATGATCAAAACACTTCATAAAATTGGTATAAAAGGAAAGTAACTTAACATAATAAAGACCATATATGACAAACCCTCAGTCAACACTATATTTAATGGTGAAAAATTAAAAACCTTCCCTCTAAGATCAGGAACAAGGCAAGGCTGTCTACTATCACCACTGTTATTCACTATAACATTAGAGGTCTTAGTGAGTGCAATCAGGCAACAGAAAGATATAAAAGGCATCCAAATAGTAAACGATGAAGTCAAACTGTCACTATTTGCAGAAGACATGATTCTTTATATAGAAAACCCAAAAAACTCCACAAGAACACTACTAGAAACAATAAGCAAGTTCAGTAAAGTCTCTGGATACAAAATCAAAAATCCATAGCATTCCTATACTCTAATAATGAAGCATCAGAAAAAGAAGTGGAAAAAATAATTCCTTTTGCAATTGCAACAAAAAGAATAAAATACCTAAGAATAAATTTAATGAAACATGTGAAGAACCTATATAATGAAAACTACAAGACTCTATGGAAAGAAATCAAAGAAGATACAAAGAAATGGAAAGATATTTCATGTTCTTGGATTGGAAGAATCAACATAGTTAAAATGACTATATTCCCTAAAGCATTATACAGATTTAATGCAATCCCCATTAAAATTCCATTAGCATTTTTTAAAGAAATAGAACAAAAAATCATGAGATTTGTATGCAAGCACGAAAGACCCCGAATTGCCAAAGCCACCCTGAGAATAAAGAATGAGGCTGGAGGCATCACTCTGATCGATTTCAAATTATACTACAAAGTAGCAGTAATCAAAATGGCATGGTATTGACAGAAACATGGACCAGTGGAACAGAATCGAGAGCTTATAAGTAAACCCATATTTATATGAGCAAATAATTTTTGACAAAAAAGCCCAAAACATACAGTGGAGAGAGGAAAGCCTCTTCAATAAATGGTGCTGGGAAAATTGAAAGGCCACCTGCAAAAGAATAAAACTAGACTATTGTCTGTCACCGCACACCAAAATTAACTTGAAATGGTTTAAGGACCTGAATATAAGACTGGAATCAATAAAATGCATAAAAGAAAACGTAGAAAGTAAAATCAAGGACCTTGGGCTTAAAGAGGATTTCATGAATTTGACCTCAAAGGCAAGAGAAGTAAAAGCGAAAATAAATGAATAAGACTACCTCAAACTAAAAAGCTTCTGCTCAGCAAAAGAAATCATCAAGATAAGGAGACAATCATCCAAATGGGAAAATATATTCGTAAGCAAAGCCTCCAATAAGGGCCTAATATCCAAAATATACAAAGAACTCATAAGACTGAATAACAACAACAAAAAATGATCCAATCAAAAGATGGGCAGAGAACCTGAACAGACATTTCTCCCTAGAGGACATATAAATGGTGAACAAATATATGAAAAGATGCTCAACATCGCTAGCTATTAGGGAAATGCAAATCAAAACTACAATGACATACTATCTCACACCTGTTAGTATAACTATAATCAACAGGAAAAGTAATAACAAATGTTGGAGAGGATGTGGAGAAAAAGGAACCCTCATACACTGCTGGTGGGACTGCAAATTGGTACAGTCACTATGGAGAACAGTATGGAGGTTCCTCAAATATCTAAGAATTGATCTACCATATGATCCAGCAATCCTTCTACTGGGTATTTACCCCAAAGACTTGAGAACCCATATCTGTAAAGATATTTGCACACCGGTGTTCATAGCAGCACTATTCACAGTGGCCAGGACATGGAAGCAACCAAAGTGTCTGACAACAGATTATTGGCTTAAGAAGTTGTGGTACATATATACAATGGAATATTATTCAGTCATAAGAAGAGATGAAATACTGCCATTTGCAACAACCTGGATGGATCTCAAGAAAATCATGCTAAGCAAAATAAGCCAGACAGAAAAAGTTGAAAATCACATGATATCACTTATATGTGGGGTATAAACCTAAAAGTAACAAATGAATAGGAGAAACAAGAAGAAATTGAGGGACATGGACAATGGACTAGTGGTTACCAGAAGGTAGAGGATGAGAGAAGAGGGGAGAGGTAGATGGGGTAAAGGAAGTCAAATATAGGGGGGTCGGTGTAGGGTGAAGTGGGTAAAGGAGATCAGATATATGGTAGCTAAAGGAAACTGGACTCTGGGTGGTAATCATACAATAGAATATATAAATGTCAAATTATAATGTATACCTGAAATTATATAATTGTATTAACCAATGTTACCCCAATAAACAATAATAAAAAATTTTTAAAAAGAAACAAACATAAAAAAATGCATTTAAAAATAATGAAAACTAAATAATCTCTGTGGTCTACCCAAAGTACCATACTAATGCAATCTCCTCATTTTGAGATTGAGGGCTCCTAAGTGGTGGTGCCAAGGGATTGTTTGGGGGTGCCTTAGTCCCCCGCATCCATAATCTCACAGAATTCCAAGGCCACGGCAAATAAATATATCAGCTGATTAAAACTAAGGGTACTTTTCAAGATCTTTTCCTATCCAGCATCCTGCCCTAGCTTTTCATTGCTACTGTAAACCCTCTCTGTAACACCATTCGACTGAGGGCATTTGGAGGGAACATTCTTAATTTCACCTCATTTTTTTTTTTTAAAGAATGGAAAATCTGATCACATTACTAACCTGCTTTTATTTACTTAACTAATTTTTATTCAGCGACTTCCTTAGGCTACATAGGCCTGAAACTTGATGTAAAAATGATTCCTGGTTACCCAATGCCTAAAGGATAAATTCTAAGTCACTTAGCCTTTGACATATGCTTCTTAACAATCTTTGCTAAACTGTCTTTCTAGACTCATTTTCATCACTTGCTTTATCATTATTCCCTCTCTAGTCACTGCCTACCCCTGATAGCATGATGCATACCCATCTATACTTACTTACAGTTTCACACATATTACACCATCCTTTGTTCATATTCACATCTGAGTTTGGTATACTCTTTTGGCTTTTCCTGGAATACTTCTGGCCCAACATATGCACACATAGACACATATGCGCGTGCACACATGCACACACATTAACACACACACTTGTGCAGAGAAAACGCATATAAATCTTTTAAGGATCCAGTTCAACAGAACTTTCTTTGACATGTTCCCTAACTAATGCCTGTTGTACTTTAAAATGACTACAACTTCTTTTCAGTTCCTCCCATTATGAGATGGGAACTATCTCTTCCCCTCCTTGATTCTGGAATAGCCCAGTTACTTGCCCAATAAAATGCAGTGGATGTGACATTGTTTAACTGCTGAGCCTTAGCTCAGTGGCCTTGCAGGTTTTGTTCTAACTCGCTTAGAAAGTTACAGCCACCGTATTAAACCCCTGGGCTAATCTGCTGGCAAGGTCACATGGAGGATAACTGAGATGCCCTGCTAGAAATCCCACATAATGATTCAGTATGTGAATAAGTTTTTCTGTGGCTGTCTGATCCCAGCTGAACCACTATGAGCAATCCCAGGAGATATCAGCAGAAGAACTGTGTGCCTGAGCCCAGACCCCAGAGCAAAATCATAAGCAAATAAATGCCAATTGTTTTAAGCTGCTTACTTCTGGAATGTTGTATTATATGGCGGTAGATAATTGCGCAACCCCACCCCAACTCCAGCCTCAGGTGTTTAGGCATTCTGAATTCTGAAACACCCTAGCATTCTATGTCTACTTCCATTATAAGATTCACATGATCATTTTGTATGTACTTCTCCCCACTACTAGACACTGAGTTCCCTAGAAGCAGAAATATCCCCAGGACCTCATAATGAGCCTACATAGCTAATAGGCACTACAGCAATAACTGTTAACCCCTGATGAAGGGCAGCGTTCATCAGCACAGGCTTCTTTATGTTGAGCTTTTGTCTGAGTGAGAGTGTTAACCAAACCATGGAGAGAAAAAACTTTCACTTTCTATACTGGGAAGATTGTTGAACCTCATGCCCCAGTGGTGTGGCTCACACGAGGTTAAATTTAGCAGCAGTAATAGATTGGACCTTTTCAGAGTGCTAAGATTAAATAGCCTCATATGAGCAGTAATTTATGAGCTCTGCCAGTCTAACAGTCAAGGGAACTCTTTGCAAATAACAGAATGTAATTCCAAGCAAAAATCTGTAAGTTTTGGCTTTGGGTCAAAATACATTATAAAAATAAAAACATTTGTTTTATCCAATTCCTCTCAAGAGTTTTATCCAGCATTATCCAGAACAAGTCAAATTATTCATTATCATCTGTAGTTACTTGTATATTACTGGTAACATGGCTGGAAAAATACAGGATGATCTTATCAATCATCTTCAGATCATAATTCCTCTAGTTATTTTCACATAATTTTAGCTGGATGAATCTCACTGTTCAATCATTAAATAACCTATTTCTTTTTCTTTTAGATTTCTTTAAATGAGTTTTTTTAAGTTATAGTTGATGTACAATATTACATTAGTTTTAGGTATGCATTATAGTGAGTAGACATTTATATAACTTACAAGTGATCGCCCTGAAAAGTCTAGTAGCCATCTGACATCATACATAGTTAAATAACCCATTTTTAAGCATGACATAAAGCTACTTTTTTATATTTCATGAAGGTTGCATTAGCACAATTAATACTGTTTTCATCATACATTATTAATATTATATGTCACCATTAAAATCATCGTTAGTATAAAGATGGAAGGCAAAATGTTGACTGACTAGAGGACTCAAAGAAGAAATTTTTAATTCTTGCTTTGCTTTCTCAATAATTTGCACTATATCTCTTTGCATCTTAAATCTTTGCCCCGAGTTTTTTTGTTGGCAATTTTGTTCATTGAGAAAGAAATTTTTAAAAGATGAATCACATAACTTAATGGTTAAGGTTTTCATAGGAATTATATATGCACTCAAATAAAGAGTTTCAGCTAAGAAAAGTGTGATGTTTATGCTGACAAAATGATAAGAAAAATCTTTACATCATTAGGTTTTTCTATTTATTATTTTACAAATGCTTTCATTAAAAATAAAATATGAAGAGGGGAAAAAATAGTGTGTACGATAGAGGCTGAGTTCATCCCTCTTGCGATCAAATCAAAATTGTGACAGAAATACAGAGCAAACAGCAAGGAAAGTCACCTGGGATCTAGATGAGCAAAAGCCCTACAACTAGGGAGAAAAATAATTAATCAACTTGCAACTGTAGAAGGTAGAAGGGGGCGAAGGTATGAGGCCGCCTGTCCCAAGCAGCTGAGTGGGGCAGAGGATATGGCACCAGCAGCTGGCAGCTTCGTATACCTCTTAAAGGGCCCGGGTCTACGTGGACTTTCACACTAACAGACCTCTTCGTTCTGAGCACTAGTGCCAGGTCAGCTGCTCAGGGGACACCAGGGACTTACAGGGGGACACTGAGTTGTCGGAGTGAAGGCTGGAGGTGAGGATCTCTCCCAGACAGAAGTGCTGGTGGTATCCATTGTTCCTCTGTTGAGTATTCCCCGCTCCCAGTGTGTGGTCACAATACTCCATAGCTGAGACGTCATCAAACTGGATAACAGAAGTTACTCCACCCAGAAGACTCTCTGAAACTCTGCATCCCCCAACTCACAGACCCACATAAGCCACAACCTAAGTTTGTCCTCGGAGAGTCCGGTGCTATTTGCTGAGTGGCAGCTAACTGGTTTCTAGCATGGCCTCTTGAGGCAAGTATAATCACAGCATCTGTGGATTGCTTGCTGAATCTTAATAGGTGGTCCTGGAGGGGCACAAGCTTGAGCTAAACTTGGCCTGCAGCTGAACCCCTCTCAGGACTGTGCCATTGGACACCTACTACACAAAGTCCCACTAATAAGACCGGGATACTTAGGAGCTTTGCTTAATGCATAGAAACAGACACAGAAAGGCAGCCAAAAAAAAGAAAACAAAGAAGCAGAAACCATATGAGAGAAGAGAACAGAGATCCAAGAATAATGGAGTCAAGCAATCTAACAGATGCAGAGTTCAAAACACTAGTTATAAAGGGGGAGTGTCGATGAATTCAGTGAGAACTTTAACAAAGAGATTTAAAAAACACATAAAAACGGAAATGGAAATTATAAAAGAGAACCAGTTAGAAATGAAGAACACATTATCTGAGATGAAGAATATATTAGATGGAATCGATAGAGTGAATAAAGAAGAGGATCAAACCACCAATTTAGAGGATGGAGAAGCCAAGGGCACTCAGTCAGAATGGCAAGAAAAAAGAAGCCAAGACTATAATAATAATTTACAAAGCCTGTGGGACACTATTAAATGTAAAAATATCTGTGTCGTAAGAGTACCAGAAGGAAAACAAGACATTGAAGAGCTATTTGAAGAAATAATGATGAAAAACTTCCCTCACCTGGTAAAGGAAATAGATATACAACTCCAGGAAGCTCAGAGAGTCCCAAACAAGATGAACCCAAAGAGGGCCCACACCAAGACACATCACAATTAAAATGCCAAAAGGCTAAATACAAAGAAGGAATCTTAAAAGCAGCAAGAGAAAAGCAATGACTTACCCACAAGGGAGCACCCATGAGACTGGTAGATGATTTCTCAAAAGAAACTATGCAGTCGAGAAGGGCTTGGCACAAAGCATTCAACATGATGAAAACCCAGGATCTACAACCAGAAATACTTTATCCAGCACAGCTATCATTTAGAGTCAAAGGACAGATAAAGAACTTAGACAAAAATAAGCTAAAGGAATTTATCAAGACCGAGCTAGTATATTATAGGAAATGTTGAAGGAATTTAAGAAGAAAAAGCATGTATCAAAAACAGGAGTAAAGAATTGTAATAACTATATTCCTATCAACAAGTACCTCAAATGGAAAAGAATTAAGTGCTCCACCAAAAGATAAAGTGGCCAAATAGATAAGAAAAAAGCCCCTTATGTATGCTGCCTACAAAAGACTCGCTTCAGATTAAAAGACACACACAGAGTGAAAGGAAGGGGATGGAAAAAGATATTGCCTTGATGAACCTAGACAGTATTGTGCTGAATGAAATGGGTCAGATAGAGAGAGACAAATATTTCACGATTTCACATACATGTGGAATCTAAAGAACAAAATAAACAACAACAACAATAAAAGCAGAAATAAACTCAGAGATACAGAGAATATTTTGAGGGCTACTAGATGGGAGTGGGTGGGTGGGACAGCAAAAAATAAGGCAAAGGGATTAAGAGGTACAAACGGATAGTTGCAGAATAGACATGGAGATGTAGAGTGTAGCATGGGGAAGATAGTTATGTAATGTAATAAATAGGTAAAGGGGAAGATGTTACTAGCTTTAGCAGGGTGATCACTTTGCAAGGTATTTGGATCTCTGATCACTATGCTGTACAATTGAAAGTGGTATATTATTGTATGTCAACTATAATTGGAAAAAAACTCATTGAATTATACAATGTAAATATAAGCAACTAATTGTTTCAATAAAGCTAGAAAAAATAAAACGATAAATATCATGTCCTTTGTTTTTTTTCCCTCAATTTCACTGAGCTATAATAATTAACATACAGAACTGTATAAGTTTAAGCTGTATAGTGCAATGATTTGACTTACATATATTGTGAAATGATTATCACAATATGTTTAATTAACATCTATCATCTCATATAGGTACCAAAATAAAAGGGGGAGAGATAGAAAAATATGTTTTTCTTGCAACGAGAACTCTTAGAATTTACTCTCTTAACAATTTTCAAATACATCACATAGCAAGGTTAACAATATTCATCAGGTTGTGCATTATATTCCTACTACTCATTTATCTTGAACCTTTTGAACACCTTTATCCAATTCATCTTTCCCCATCCCCTGTCTCTGGTAACCATGGATCTGATCTCTCTATGAGTTTTTATTTGCCTATTTGTTTTAGTTTTTTTTTTTTATATTGACATATATGTGAGATCATACAGTATTATTATTTCTTTATCTGACTTATTTCACTTGGTGTAACACCCTCAAGGTCATCCATGTTGTCACAAATGGTGAGCTTTCTTTTTATGGCTGAATTATATTATATTAATTATATTGATCCTATTAATGCCATTGATTCTATTCTATTCTATTCTACTATACTATATTATATTTTAATACATATACCACAACTTCTTTATTCATTTATCAATGGACACTTAGGTGCTTAGGTGTGTTCATGACTTGACTACTATAAACAATGCTACTTTGAAAATTGGGTGGCGATATCTCTTTGCTATGGTGTTTTCATTTCCTTTGAGTAAATTTCCAGAAGTGGAATGCTGGATCATATGGTAGTTCTATTTTTAATTTTTTGAGGCACCTCAGTATTGTTTTCCCTAATGGCTGCACCAATTTACAATCCCACTAACAGTGCATAAGGCTTTTCTTTTCTCCACATCTTCGTCATCATTTGTTATCTCTTTTTAATGATACCATTCTAATAAGCATGAAGTGATATCTCATGATGTATTTTACTTTTTACTGAGAAACAGTGGATCCATCTAGTTCAAGAAGGACTACACATCTTTACTAAGTCACTTTAGTTTTGACAAAATGCAAACTCAAATCCTCATTAGCGAGCCCTTATTTATTTGCAAGGAAATTAAATCCATATGATTTTGATTCATTGACACTCACACTTTTACATGCAAATAGTGTTTTATAAGTGCTCCTTGATTTCTGAGAAGCTTCTGAGCCATCTTTTGCTATAATTTTTTTTTTCTTGGGATAAGAAAGCTTACTTTTACAGGTGGAAAAAAATAAGAAGCTCAAAATTGAGCAAAAATATGAACCCTCATCATGGTAAAGGGTGAAAAACAAACTTCTTTGGGACCAGTTACAGCATAAGTACTGAGGGGTGTCCTAGACAGATAGACTGATTTCAACTCCCAGGTATACACTTTCTGGGTAAAGATTAACCTTCCAGCCAGCATAAGCTAACAATAATAAGCAAGCTGACCTGCTTTCACAATACTACCCTTCAGAAATCTTAGGTAGACAACCACTGACTAATTCGAGGTGAGATAAAAATTTTTATAAATTGAATGCTTACTGATTTTGTAAGATTCATGTAGGTGGGCAAACGAGGAAATGAATCACTTTTATGTTCTCTGTTGACCGGGTGCCTAATAGATTCTACCAAAACTAGCTGGTCCTCAAGCTTCATACCAGAGCAATGAATCAGCCTCAAAACTAACTCAGGGAATATTGGCTCTGAAGTCCACTCACCCTGAGAACTCCCCAACTGAGAGGTGGGACTGGTGAGATTCAGAACTGCTGACTTAGAGTTGTGAGTCATGGGTGAGTGCCAACGAACTCCCATAAATCATGGAAGCTCTTGAATTTCATAGTCTTTATTTATAATACTAGGGTAATAACCCAGCATTTAAGGTAGACATTTATTCCACAGATATAAAAATGAAGCATTATTAAAATTCTTTAAACTAAATTTAGACACTGAGTGCTAAAATTCAGTAAAGCTGATCTTTCCTGAACCATAAATAAAGAGGAGAGTGATACAGCTGTCTAACCTAATATATTGTTCTCATATTTATGCAGCCAAAAATCTATATTGAAAAAACATGAAAATTTGAATCATAAAACCAAGATTAAGACCCAAGTCTGCTGATTACTAGTTATTTGATGTTGGAAGATGAAAACACTCTCCATGGCCTTAGTCCTCCTAGTTGCTGCAGAACATGTGTCCTAGAGTTACCACAGTCACTGAGGTGCTGTGTTTAGAAATATTTTATGGCTGTAAAACACTTTGCCCATTTATTTTTAGAAATGAATATGCAAAATTTGGAGTAAAGGCCCAGGTACAAAACTTAGTGTGATTAAAACTCAGAAATATTCAAATACTTTTTTGTCTCTGTAGAAAAATTTTGCAAGATCTGCAATACCACATTAATTGATTTCTAGTATTAAGAACAACTATAGATTTGATTCATAATCCAAATTCACTGCTTCCAATACAAAACACTCCCCAACACTAGGGTATCCAGTGGTAGCTGGAGGAATACAATTATACACAATGAAAGGTCACAGTTCCCAAAAGAAAGCGAATGTCCAGATCAGCACCAAGTCTAAGACATTGTTTTACTTTCTCAATATGAAGTCTCATTATCTGCCCATTAATCTTTTTAGGCTCCATTTTGAAAAGAGAGGGAAAAGAAATTCTGTCAGTCGTCATTTGAAGCAAAGGTCTTTCTGTGTCTTGAATGTTTTGTATTTGTTTTTGTTTGTTTGTTTTGTCTGTTGTATAGAAAATTTGCATATTTGAATCACATGTGAATTCAAATAGAATGTGTTATTTTTGATTCTGTCAGAGTTCCTAGAGAGCTCTAAAAATCAGAAGATGTGTCTAGTCACTGTAGCTTTGAAAGACCTGGATGTCTTTGCTCATGGTAGGATTCCTGAAGAAAATGTAGAGATTTTCTCTCCCCATGTAGAGATTTCACCCCATCCACAATCATCAGCTCTCATCCTGTGAACTAGATTGGCCCGCTCTCCAGTGGCAGAATCAGACAATGTTCAAAGGCTGGGAAAGAGGAGGAGACTATTGGCATGAAGAAGAGGATTGAAGAGTGAAATGGTATAATCATGCATAAGAAAACATGACTGCTTGGCCCAGTTCTTACATTAGCAATCAAGGCCTTCCCTGTCTATTAACTGAGTATGTGGACTAGATGATTTCTAAGATTTTTTCTATGTCTGACATTCAATGATTCCATGAAATGCTTTTTTGTTAACTTTAATTTTAATTTTAAAATTTTATTTTTCAATTGCAGCTGACAGACAAACTAATTACATTAGTTTCAGGTATATAACCGAGTAATTAGACAGTTATATACCTTACGAAGTGATCACCCCAATAAGTCTAGTACCCATCTGACACCATTATTGACTATATTCCCTATGCTATATTTATATCCCTGTGACTATTTTGGTAACTGGAAATTCATACTTCTTAATTCTTTCACCTTTTTCACACATCCAGCAACCCCCCTCCCCATCAGGTGACCATCAATATGTTCTCTGTATCTATAAGTCTGTTTTTGTTTTGTTTTGTTTTGTTTATTTTGTTTTTCAGTTTCCACATATAAGTGAAATCATATGGTATCTGTGTTTCTCTGAGTGAAGTACTTTACTTAGCATAATACCCTCTAGGTCCATCTATTTTGTTGCAAATGGCAAGATATCATTTATGTTTACGGCTGAGTAATAAATTTATCATATATAAGTACAAATTCTTCTATATCAATTCATCTATTGATGGACACTTAGGTTGCTTTCGAATGTTGACTACTGTAAATATCCTGCAATGGACATAGGGATGCACATATATTTTCAAATTAGCGTTTTGGATTTCTTTGGATAAATACCCAGAAGTAGAATTGCAATGTCATAAGATTATTTTACTTTTAATTTTTTAAGAAATCTCCATACTGTATTCCATAGTGCCTGCACCAATTTACATTCCCACCACACAGAGCGCAATGCTTCCCTTTTCACCATATCCTCACCAACGCTTATTGTTTGTTGATAGCCATTCTCACAGGTGTGAGCTGATATATCATTGTGGTTTTGATTTGCATTTCCATGATGATTAGTGATGTTGAGCATCTTTTCGTGTCCCTGTTGGACATCTGTATGTCCTTCTTAAAGAAATGTTTTTCCATGTCCTCTGTCCATCTTTTAATTGAATTTTTTTTGATGTTGAGTGTATGAGTTCTTTATATATTTTGGATATTAATCCTTTATTAGATATATCATTTGCAAATATCTTCTTTCACTCAATAATTTACTTCTTATTTTGTTGGTGATTTCCTTGAATTAGTCTGCCATGAGTAATTATAATCATTGAGCCTACAGTAAGACAAACAAATGTAAAATACTTGAACATTTGAAACTTCGGCACAAAAGAAATATAAATACAAGAAGCAAGAGCTCTACCATTTTAAAGCAGTAGTAAATTTGACCTTAGCTGCTGGGTTCTGGAATCTGACTGAATTAGCAACACATTCTCCCTAGGCAGGCATTTTAGTAGTGGACATAAAAAAAATAGTGTGTCATGATTCTCCAGAGAAACAAAACCAAATAAAATGGAGAAATCCAAGTTAAAAGAATTGTTCTTATATTTATTTTGTTATCTCTGAAAACAAGTCTCTAACTTGGTTATCTCTCTCTCTCTCTCTCTCTCTCTCTCTCTCTCTCTCTCTCTCTCTCTCTCTCTCTCTCTCTCTCTCTCTCTCACACACACACACACACACACACACACACACACACACACACACACTTATTTATTTATTTATAATTTTTATTTTATTTTATTATTATTTTTTAATTTAAAGGAATTGGCTTACCACACAATTGGAAGGCTGGCAGGATTAAAATCCATATGTCAGGCTGGCAGTCTGAAAAATCAGGTAAAATTTGATGCTTTGTTCTTAAGGCAGAATTCTTCCTTCTCTGGGAATCCTCAGTTTCTCTTCTTAAGGCTTTCAATTGATTGGATGAGGCCCACCCATATTAGCAAGCATACTCTTTACTTAAAGCTAACTTATTGCAGATGTTAACCACATCTACAAAATTTTTTTCACAGCAACACCTAGATTAGCATTTTATTAAATAATTAAGTACTATAGTCTAGCCAAGTTAACACATAAGACTAACCATCACAACTAATTTAAGGAAATAGGTGTTTAGTTAAACAATATTCCCTTTTCAATAAAATCACATTAGAGACTCAACAAAATAGAGTTAACTCTCTAAAATTTGGCAGAGTTAAAAATTTATTTTACGTTTCTGCCTATAGGTATAGATTTATTTATTTATTTATTTTGAATCTCGTTTATTGTTTCATTTAGTGAGAGAGGCTAAAATGGTTTGGTGATTAAGCAGATGACTTTTTCCCAATAGCATTATGCTTTGGAAAATTTGAAAGGTACACAAGTTTACATTTATACATATTGTTTAATATAAAAATTCATTGATTTAAGATTTTTTTTCAATTAAAAGAGCATTAAAACTGTCATTCACTTATATGGGATTTTTTAAGATGATGTTCTTAAACCTTCTACCCAATGTCATAATGTCTCCTACCTTAACTGTGAAAATTTTAGTAAAATATTTCTAGTAATGGATAAATTACCACTTCAAAAACCAGTACATTCTAGGTTTTGAATAGCTCATCATTAGAAAGGTCTTTTACAAAATGGTCTTTATCTATCATTTTATTAGTTCCATTCATTGAACCCTCCGCTCTCTAAAGAAAAAAGCAATAATCTATCAGTTCTCATTATGCTCGTAGGATCAAGGAATAAAATCCAGGAATTAATTCAATGGATATTTGTTGAGTGAAATCTATGTGACAGATAGTAGATGAAGTTTTGGCATGGTACCAATTCATTTAAAAATTTCAGGCAAATGTATTTTTGATTGATATAATAAAGCCTTGTGATGAATCTAAGGGCAAGATATATGTGTGTGTGTATATATATATATATATGTATATATACACACACACACACACACACACACATACACATATCTTTATAGTAATTAAGTTTTGATTATTCTTTCGCAACGAAAATGAGCAAAGTCTTGTTAATAAATGGAGAATGCATTTTTCATGCAAACTAGATACTCATAATTGAAAGAAATTTAATAGTAATGATGACGAACTATGTATGAATTTAGAGAAAACCAGATACCATCTGCAAACCGTCATTGTCTCTCCCTCTTTTCCATCAGTCCAACACAGAATCAGATTTCTTTCTTTCTTCTCTAACCAAAATTTGAAAGTCACAAGAACAGAGCCAAAGACAGAGGCTTTGATGTTCTGTGAAAAGAAATAATGTGTTCCAAGTAAGGTCGAGTAGTAGCAGGCTCTCAGGGTCATCTGTCTCGGAAGAGTTTACAAGAGAGGACTGAGGAAAGGTAAGAAGAGTAAGAAAGAGGGTGCCTACAATCTTCTCAAACACCTCTTCTCTTCATAATTTTCAAATGTAACTAAAAATATTTCCAGAAATGGAAATATGTCCTTTAAATGTGTTTGCTCAACCAAACTCAATATGAAGGTAAAACCTATATATGATGTTGAGGGCAGCTTTTTTCATAATGGCTGAATACTGGAACAACCCAGACGTCCTTTAATGGATGAGTGGTTAAACAAACTGTTGCATCAATATCATGGAAGATTATTCAGCAATAAAAAAGAACAAATTACTGATAATGCAACAACTGGTATCCATGGGATTATGCTAAGCATAAAAACTCAGTTCCAAATGGCCATATACTGTGATTTTATTTATATAACATTATGCGGGCCACACATTCTTTAGCCTGGGGGCAGGAGGAGGGAAATGTGGCTAAGGAGCAACAAAGAATCTTGGTGGTAACAGATCTGTTACAGCCCTGCAAGAACTAGGTAAAGGGTACACAGGAGTTCCCTGCTTTATTTCATTTCAACTGCATGTGATCTGTATTTAATTAAATATTTAATAAAAAATAAAATATTTAATTAAAAAAAATTAGTTGGGCATATTTGTGTGAGTCTACTTCTGGGTTATCTATCCTGTTCTGTTTTTTGAATTGTCTGTCCCTTCATCATTCTACACTGTCTTGCTTTCTGTAGCTATGGCTCCTATCACTTTTTTCTTTATATTTGAGATTATTTTAACTATTCTAGGTTATTGCTTTTTCATATAATTTTTGAATAAGCTTGTGTATGTCCACAAAATCTTGCTAGGATTAGACAGGAATTATATTAAACCAATAGATCAATCTGGGGAGAATTGACATCTTTATTATTCTGAGTCTTCCAATTCCAGAACATAGTATTTCACAGTATTTAGTTATTTGAGTTCCTTCATAAGCATTTTATAATTTTTAGCATAAAAAGCCTGTGCATATTTTGTTAAGTTTATATCTAAGTATTTAATTTTCTTTGGAGTGATTGTAAGAAGTATGTGTTTTTACTGGTACCTTAAATTTGGTTTCCAGGTAGTTGTTGCTAGTATATGGGAAAGTGATCGATTTTTGCATATTAACTTTATATTCTGAAAACTTGTTAGGCTCTCTTATTGGTTCTAGGTTTTTTTTTAGGGGGGAGCCTCCTTGGAATTTTCTGTGTAAATAATCATGTCATCTGAAAATAGGGAGAGTTTCATCTTTTCCTTCCAAACTTTTTTATTTTTTTCTCTTTTGCCTTATTATAAATGGCTAGAACTTCAAGTATTACATTGATTAACAGTAGTGGAAGCAGACATACATTGTTCTTAATCTTAGAGGAAAAGCTTATCAGGAAAGTAATTTTCCAATTAAATATAATGTTAATTGTAGGGTTGTTATTGTTTTGTAGATGTTCTTTAGTAAGTTAAAAATTTCTTCTCTTCCTATTTTTCTGAGAGGTTTTTTTTTTTCATGAATAGGTTTTGAATTTTGTCAAATAATTTTTTCTATATTGATTAATATGAACATTTGGTTTTTCTTCTTTGATCTGTTAATATGGTGAGTTACATGGATTGACTTTGCATGTTGATTCAGTTTTGAATCCCTAGATAAAGCCCACTTAGTCACGGTGTACAATTCTTTTTATACATTTGATTTGCCAATATTTTGTTGAAGATTTTTGTATCTAAACTTATAAGAGATATTGGTCTGTAGTCTTGTTTTGTATTCTCTTTTGGTTTTGGCATCAGGGTAATTTTATTCTCATTAAGATTATGCAAAATTGCTATTAATCTTTTTAAAAATGTTTGATAAGTTTCTCTAGTGAAACCATATTGGCCTAGATATCCCTTTTTAGGGAGATTTTAATTATAAATTTAATATCTTTAGCAGTTATGAAACTCTTCGGATTGATTACTTAATCCTGACTGAGTTTTGGTAGTTTGTGGTTTGCAAGAAATGGGTTCATTTCTTCTACATTTTTGAATTTATGAGCATTCAAAGAGTTTAGACATATGAATAGTCTGCTGTGGTAGCCAGCCTCCAAGATGAACCTCAATGATTTCTGCTTCTTTTTATTCACACCCTTGTGTAGTCACTTCTCATATTATACTAGAATCATCTGTGTGACAAATAGACTATGCCAGAAGTGATATATATGTCTCTTCCAACATTAAGTTATAAAGACATTGCAGCTTTTGACTTGGCCTCTCTCTCTGTGCCTGCCTCTCTCTCTTCCATTCTCTCTCTCTCTCCCTCTTTTAATCTCAATCTCAAACTCTCTCTCTCTGATTATGACTCTGAAAAAAGCCAGCTGCCATGTTGAAAGCAATTCTATGGAGAGGCTCATGTGGTGAAGAAGTTAAGAAGACACTTGCCAACAAGCATGTGAGTGTGCTATCTTGGTCTGGGATACCTTAACCCTGTCAATCTTTCAGATGCCTGCAGCCCTGGCCAACTTCTTTACTGCAGCCTCATGAGATATCCTGAACCAGAACTACCCAGCTAATCTGCTGCTGGATACCCTATTCCCACAAACTGTGTGAGATAATGAATGTTTAAAGCTATTAAGTTTTGGGGTAGTTTGTTCTGCAACAATAGATAACCAATAGAGTTGTTATTAATATGATATTCAAACCACTGTACCAGCATGACTTTCCTTTTCCTCCACATTTACTTACTTGACCATTCATTAATTTATTCATTAATTTCATCCGTTCTGCCATTTCATAAACTTGCACTATTTGCCATGCTCTATGTTGGATCTGGAAATATAAACAATGTTAACAGAATGTTAGCAGGATGTTAATGAAATTTTCCTCTTCTCTCAGCCTTATATTTAAAAATAATAGGTGAGTGTACGCATATATTATAAAGATAGTTTCTGAAAGCTACAATATCTACCTTCCAGGGCTTATAAAAGATAGTAGAATCAATCCTGTGCTCCTCAAGCCAGTTAATTTCTATAGAAGCAACTAACTTTTATAATAGGAAGTCCAGAAATCTAAGATTTCATAAATTAGAAAGACTTGTTAGAACAGGAAGAGCATGGGGGTGAGGTTTATTCCTTCACCTCAATCCTATTTGAGAGGGCCTCTTAAAGAGATGGAGCTGAAGTTCCCCAAGAAGACTGACAACTTATCTACTGGTTTAACGAAGCCGATTGAGCTGACTGAGCTGCAGAAACTCATTTACATAAATGAGAACTGCTGCTGAACTGAACAATCTCATCCAGGTGTAATGTGCATGCACTGAGTTATAGAAACCAAAATCTGCTTCTTTTTTGGATCATTCCTAAGGCAGGAAGCTGGCTGGAGTAGGCTGCTACTGCAGAGAAGACGGTGCAGCAGTGGCTACATGTCCCTAACACCTGTCCTTTTGGTTTTTTGCCTTTTTGCCTTAAGTTTCCTTTAGTTTCCTTTCCCTTCCCTGAGAAGCCAAAATTATCAGAGAGAATAAAGGAATTATGAAAAATTAAATACTCACCCCTTCACACCCACACACGCACACACATACACATTTGTTCTCTGAATAATAAGTTAAGCCAAATTTGGATAGAGGGGAAAAGTAAAATTGAATATGAAATTTAAGTTTTAAATGGGCTTTGAAAAGCCTGAAAATGACCACAAATCTACAAAATATGCTTGAGTTATAAAAAGAGTCTGGGAAGGGGAATGTGGCAGAGCACGTCTGAAAATGGTTGTTAGAGAAAACATTTTTTTTTCTGTCTGAATTCAGCCCTTCAACAAGTGAGTTAATCAAAGGTGAATCAAAAGTAGAGACACTTTCTTCTCAATGTCTGAAATCCTTTTATATTGGTCTTGTACTCCCTGTAATCCACAATAAGGAGAAAATGACTTATAAGATTCTTTCTTAGCTGTTGACTTGATCCAGGGATAGACTGGAGTGTAGAGAGGACAGAATATCAGAAGTGGTGAAAATTTTTTTTTTCTTGAGAGAAATAAAAGGCCAGTAGAAAATAAGAGAAATTGAAAGCCAAATAACAAAACTTTTCCGAGTGTTGTGGGAATCTACTTTTCATGAATTAAGTAACTGTATCTCTACACTTAATCCACAGCTGCCAAGTGAATAAAATTCTCTGCCTGACACATCAAGATGCATCTCTGTTGTTTAGGCATGGGCCTTGGGTCTACATTCAAATAGCCTTAAATGTTGGCACAGAGTAGTGTGGGAAAAGGAAGAGTAGAAGGTATTATTATTTTTTAAAATCTTACTACCAAGAAATCTGGGAAGAAGCAATTCAGAGCAATTTTAAATCATCTTCCCAAGACTCCAGAGAGAATTCAGGGTCTACTTAAACTGAAAGTCTCTCTAGATAAAAAGTCTTTCTCACTAACAGAATCCCAGGAGTCCTTTGCATCATACATAGGCTAGAAAAGAGGCTATATTGCATAGAATTTGGTAAGTGTATCAGTAGTCAATTTACCATGGTGATGAGACATCTCACTTCTGGTAATAAGAAAAGATGTTGCCCTGGTCTCATGAACACAGAAACGTTATAATGATTGCTCGCTCAAGCCCTATTGGCTTGAAAAAATTAATTGCCTTTATAAATTACTCATTTACTAGAAGGGAGTAAAGTTAGCACTAAGTGAGCTTGGTTATATATTCATTAGGCTTCAAATAATGTCTCTTCATCATAAGCCACTGCAATGTACAAAACGGTTTAAGTTATGGTATTCAGAAAGTCGACAAATATTTCCTCTACTTTTAAAAAGTTTCTGCAAAGAGATCTTACATAATTCAGCTCACCCGCTCCTGCTTCTGTGGATCAAGATAAGAGTCCCTGTATTATTCAAAAAAATATTTTGCATTTTACAGAACATGTTAGAGTATGTCTGATTGGTGGAACAGGTCAATTTATTATGCCAAATGTACAGAGAGAGTAAAGGAGCTTGGGTCTCAGCAAGGGCTTGTCCTTTTACTTTATGTGTAATTGTTTAACAATTCATTTAACCCCTATGACCCACAAATGTATTCATCTGTGAAATCAGAAAATAATATTATCCCTGTTTACTATAAAGGACTGTTATGAAGGTTAATCGGTTAATATATGTGTAAAACTTATAATAGCTTGCTGTGTCTCACTGGCGTCCTACATGTGGTTTCCTGCCAATTTCCCCCAGATTAATCATAAATTCTGCTTTCCTCGTGCAATCAAAGAATATTCACTATGGGCAGGACAGTAGTCAGCATCTGGTCCTCAGAACTGTGTCAGTTAATAGTAGAATCCAGTTCCCTAAAACATAATTCCTCATCAAAGAAGTGAAAGTATTCACCCTACTTTCAAAGCACTCCATAATATAGCCTCAATCTATCTTTTCCACATTAATTCTCATTTCTCAGTCCTCTCCAGCTGAGGGCTGTGGATTCTACTTAGACTGTCACACTCAATATCTTTGCCTGCATGCCTTTGTTTATCCTCATGGTAAATAAAGTATACACTTTGCTCTTGCATGTTCAGACTTTCTTTACACACCTGAGTGTCTCCCATGAGATTTCATACAATAATGTCTGTGCTATTGATTTGGGATGTAACATCATTTATCCTTTTTTCTCTCTCTTATATTGTCTCCTTGAGGAAAGAGACCAGGTATTATGTTTTGTTTGTTTGTTTGTTTGTTTGTTTGCTGTATTTTTCACAACATAAAGAACAGTGTTGTGTAAATGCTGTTGTTTTTTAAACAACAAATGAATGAATGACTATGTGACTCTTGTTTCTACAAATCCATATAAATTCAGGATCTGCTATCTGGCCTTCAACTTTCAGGAGGGTGCATATGTAGAGAGGTCTTCTTTCCTTCTCTACCCCGAAAGCTTATTGAAGAAGCATGAGGCTCAGAAGAACCAACAGTGCTGAGAAGTTCTGGGAAGATCAACCTTTAACCAAAATGAAGAACCCAGAGGTCTAACATTCAGCCCTTCATAATAAACCTTCAAATTTTGCATTCTTTTTGTTTATAAACAAGAAGTCATCCTCTCAGTATTTGAAAATTCTTCAGATATCAGTAGGTTATGAAAAGCCCTACAAAGGCTATTCAGTACAGGAATCTGACTGAATATTTCTCTGAGAAACAAATCTCTTGAGCTCAGGGAGATGTTCATCTCTGATTTCTTTCAAATAATTGCACGTGCACACATGCGTGCACGCGCGCGCACACACACACACACACACACACACACATCCTAAGTCAGGAGATTTAACGTCTCCTGTGCTCAAGTAAGCCTTTAACTGCAAGTAGAATTCAGAGTATTTCCACTTCAGGATACGACACATATTTAAGAAGACACTGGATTGATTTAGCCTAAAAAAAATGCAACAAGGAGATCTGAGTATCTACTTTTTCCAACACACTACATTAACAAGGAAAATAGCAACAAAAAGTAACAAATAATGTGATTCCCTGTTTCTCTTACAGTTATCAAAGTAAGTGCAAGTTTGAATACTTGGAATCTTGTTTTTTACATTTGTCTTTACCTCACTCCTGTTTTATTAGTCCATCAAGTCATAATGACTTTTCCTTCCAGAATGTCTATTGAATTTGTCTCTTCCTCATCTCCCTATTCCCATGGCTACCTAACTACATGTGATTTGGACATAGAACCCTGCAATTCATTACTAGTATGATTTTTTCCTCATGACACTGCTCTTACCATCCATTCTGCAGAAAATGTTCATATTGATATTTATAAAATATATCTTTCAGCATATTTCTTCATATTCAAAATTCTTCAGAGTCTCATTAACCTTATTAGTGGTGCTCAAATATTTCCTTCCATGTGTTTCAAATTGCCAGTAAACATTTATTGCTAGTTCCATCTAATACATCTTGAACTCTCCTTCTTTAGATTTAAATTTGAAATCTAAATTTTAATGTATGTTAATTTTGCAGTATATACCATCACATATCTTTGATTGTTTTAATATATAAATAATGTTTTGGATTACTTGCCAGTTAAAGTACTTACCTCTCCTCTCAAAGAGCAATTAGCAGAATCATTTTATAAACTATATAAATGTCTAACCAATATACTGTATACTTGGAACTAATAATAAAAAAAAAATTTTAAGTGTTTTTTGAGTGAAACTGATGCTAAAAGAAATGCACTATATTTATTTAATGACTTTATTTTCACTACTTGTACTGTCTTCTACCTTCTAATGTGCTCACAGAAAGGAAAAGGATCCAGTTCTACAATTAGTGTCACAGAGTCACCCAGCTCAGAGCCAAACGGCCCCTTGCCCTCTTTCCTACACCTTCTCTAATGTGCTTTCTGCCCTAGTCAAATTTATCCTCTCCCTTTCCTTTGAAGAGGTCTCAAAATAAGATTGCACTTTGTTCTTACACCCAATTTAGTTATGACATCTACCTCACTACTAACTTAGCACCCTGCTGTGTCTCATTCCTCAATTATCTCTGAGCTCCTTTCTAGAGCATTCCTCCTGTGTACTGTACCAGAAGGGTTTCCATTTAGCTCATTCTTGCTTCCTCCTCTGGTTACTGTGGCTGCTGTGTGCAACTTTCTTCCTCTGGTGATACCGTGGACACCTCCATTGTGGTTTCAAAGAGGGAATGCTGGTTTCTGCTTAGTTGTTCCTTCTGAACTGTGCTCAGCATAACTGAGAACTGACCATGACTATTATTGAGACTTTACTACAAACCAAAAGATCACTTATTGACACTTAGAAGGCATAACTGTTCATAGAAATGACTCTGTTCTTAGATCCAGTCCTCAGTTCAGATTTTTTATCACTTCTGCCTGTTTCCAACCTGGAGTTCAGATGTCAAGAATTACTTAACCACAGAACACATATTTCCAAAGAAAAAATAAATTTCAGACATAGGATCATTTTAATGTAGATTTAGAAAAGCAAAAGTCAAATTTAATCACCAGAGCATTTTGCTTCTGCTGTTACAGATTTAAAAAAAAAAAAATGAGTCAAGTTGTAATTGGATAGGGAAGTAAAAACTTTCAATCAACATAGTAAAAAGGAAATCAAACATAGTAAAAGTAATCATTACAAAATGAAATGAGTGATGGCAAAAACAAAAGTAAAATTTGTTTTAAGTCAAACACTGATTAAAGAATTATCTAAACCTTATCACTAAAAATAAAATAAAATTGAACTTCATAGAAAATATTTATATAAACCAAAAATAAGTTAAATTATATAGTGTTTAAAAATCAAAAATATTTTCACAAATTTAAATCTATTTTTTTTACACAAGAAATTTGGACTTTGTAGAAATTTTGCCCACAAAATATAGCTCAATTGCATATGAGTTAAATTGGTTTTAAGAAAAAAATCAAGTATTTTACACTAAAAAAGAATATACCAAAGAAAAACAATTTCAGTAGAATAAGATAATTTAATTTTTTTCAAGTGATTTAATTCTAAATAGCAAATTGATGAAGAAATTAAATTACCTTGATGCGATTTATTCCAGAATATTTTCCAGTAAAAAAGAAATTATCAGTGTTAATATATGTAACTATAGTGTAAAAATATACCCAGTCTAGAAATAGGCCAAGTGTTCTCCGCATGTGGAGTGAACAGAGAGCTAATTCAATATGTAAAGCCAGGGGTAGGACAGCCTCTACACACCCTTCCCTCCTCTTTGTCTGAGACTTCTTCATATTTCCCTACAGGTTGCCACTTAAGTATCTTCTGGAATCATTCTGTTATCATGGATGCCATCCTCAGAGAACGTCCTTAAATGCCAAGCTTGCATTTTTTTAAGTTATAACATGTACACACCCACACACAAGCAAACATGAACATATGTGGTAGGTTAAAGTGGCTAAACAAAATAGTGTTCTGAGATGCAGTAAAGATTCTTTATTCCTGGAAATGGAATCTCATTTAGTGAGTCTTACAGTTCTACTACTCCAGCAGGCTCCAGTATAAAGTGTAATGAGATAGCTCTTCACTCAATTCCCTTTATGCATGAGAAGAAATGGAAACTGGGAAAGACCAGGTGGCTTGTGGAGACTGGCTTGACGAGTTCAAAGGAGTAAAATGGAAACATTCAATGTCATTTGCTAGAGCTTTTGTGAAAAAAAATAAATAAATTATCATAGTGACTTACTCTTAGTCAGCGCTGAATATAATTTTTAAAACAAGATACATATATTTTTTTCTGTCTCTGCATCTTATATCTTAGAGCCCTCAGTCACTTTTGGTTCTAAGTTACCAGGGTTTCATGCAGCAAATGGCCTCCATCCTGGCATCCTGCTCAGACCATCCTTTTTAGCAACGCTCCAAAGGCTTGTTAATGCTCATGACTATCCCATTTCTCAGAATTATTTATCTTGTAATTCTGTTAAAGGCTGTTAAAATTACCTTACTTTCTGATGTATAAATCACCACTAGAGTTTAGATATCTTACATAATTTCAGTGTGTTACCTCTTCAAATGAATTAGCGTTTTAGCGGAGGACTCCTGGGAATATATGTCTTAATAACTTAATTTTAAATTAATTTACCTGCATAATTGTTTTGGAATTAATGTTAATGATGTGAGGCATGGAGTAATTGCTAAATTTAGATGATAGTATATGTAACAAATGATTCAGTAAATATGCATGCATATATGTATGTGTTTGTGTGTGTGTATGTGTGTATGTATGTATGTGTTTATATGAGGGGGGAAGAGAGAGAGAGAGAGAGAGAGAGAGAGAGAGAGAGAGAGAGGGAGTGCTACTTCATATCTTACTAACCAAAAAACCAACAAAAAATTCAATTTCAGATGAATCACAGATTGTAAATTAAATGTTAAGGGTAAAAATAAATATTTTCATTTTAGAAAAACATCCTTACCACTTTATAATAGGCAAATATTTCTTAAACAGGACACAAAAGTGCTAAACATAAAGGTAAAAATAGTATATTGGACCATAGAAAAATTAAGAAATTCTGGTTGAAATTAATTGAGCTAAGACCTCTCTGAGCTTTGATCCTCCCAGATGTAAAATGAAAATATTGTATTGCACAGGGGCCTAATAATATTTTACTTCTTGAAATTAAATTTTGCATTCGTCAATTTATTCTGGAATTAATTAAAAATTAAAAAATTAAGACACAACTAAGAGAAATTATAATTCACAGAGATAAAATATTTATAATAAATATATTTTTAAGGATTTATATCTATAATATATAAAGAAATTCAACAAATTGATAAAAGAAATAGAAATTAGCCAACAGAAAAATGCACAAAAGACTTGAACAGACATTTCAACAAAGAAAAAAGACATTTAAATCACCAATAATCATGTCAAAAATTACTTGCCTCCATTAATCTTTGGTGAGTACTAATTAAAACCACAATGTCATACCAGAACACACATGCCACAATAACTAAAATTAAAAACGTGCAAAATATCAAATGTGGCAAGGAAATAGAGTAACTGGAGTACTCATGCATCCTCGGTATGAGATTAAGTTGATTTAACCACAGTAGAAACCTATTGAAATAAACATAACCATAACTTGTTACTTAGCAATATCAGCATTAGCTATATACCCAAAAGAAATGCAAACCTTTGTTCACCAAAAGAAATGTTACCAAAATTTTCATAACAAAATTTTCATAGAAAAATATTCATTTTTCATAAGAGCCAAAGCTAGAAATATCTAGATATCCAGCAACAATAGAACAGATAAACTGTGGTATATTTTATGCCATAATACTATGCAGCACTGAGATTTAATAACCTATAACTCCATGAAATATGCATGAATGTCATAAACATAATATTGAGCAAAAGAAGTTTTGCCAAATTAGTACTTATTTATGATTTCATATATAAGGTCAAAAAGAGCAAAATTAATGTATTAGAAGTAATAATAGAAATAAAGGGGACTTCTGAGATGCTGGAAATATCGTCTTCTTTTACCTACATGCTAGATGCACAGGTATAGTTGGAAAAAAATTATCAAGTTATACACTTGGGATACCCTTGTTTGTTTATCTTTTTGTGTATTATAGTTCAATAAAAATGTTTACCAATATCAAATATATTTAAGCAGAAAAAATCTAAATACCTTTACTTAGGTACAGAAATTAATTGCAAATTGGAGAGATATTGAGTCGATGGAGACAAATGAACAAGGGTCTATGGGTTTTAATTGACTACAACCTCCACCCAAGACAAGAGTGGAATGTGGATGCCCAAACTACAAATATAATTTGTTTTTTTAATAGTAGAATCAAATATAATCAAAATGTAAAGTTTCTCAGGAATTGTACAATACAACTTTTTCATTTTACACTTGGGAGAATCAAAACCCAGAGAGGTTGTAACATAATCAAATTTAGATGAATTTTAAGAGAAAACAATGGAACTGCTGACTTCTGACTCCTTCACCCAGAGCATATTCCTTTGGACTTATGGTTCCTAAACTTTGCTGATCATAAGCATTAGCTTTTAAAGTTTAGGGGAAAATAACTGAGGATCTCGATATCATTCTGACACAACAGACTGGGGACCACCATTCTGGTCTCTTTCAGACCAGTGTACTAGAAAAGGAAATTTGATGGTTTTCTTTACTCATTCCTTCATTCACTGTGGTTGATTAACAGATGTCGTTTCTATTTCATGCAAAGCAGTTTGTTTGGCAGTGGTTAAACAAATTTTATAATCACACCATCACAAATTTCTGGTCAGAGCATACTGTCCACTCTGAATATTGAATGTTTTTAAATTGTATTCTAAATGAGAAAAGACAGAGTTATTTTCCAAAAATGAGACAAACCTCACTGTGAGCCAGAAAGGAGATAAAATGCATAGCAATAAGTTCAACTCTCATGGGATCTTGGTGTTCAAGTGCCCCATGCATTGAATAAGACAAAACTCAGTCATTGGCACAGGGTTCAATGGTAAGAGAGAGAAAGCAAAAACACAATGCAGCAGTTGCCCATGCCTGGGCCTACAGCTTATACAAAGTCATGCCACTGAAGTGCTGCTCTGTGGGCTCAAAGACTGTTTCCTGCTTTTTCTGCTAGCCACAAGGCAGAATGGGAGACAAAAGATCAACTTCTTCACTGCCGAAAGTTGGAAAGGGGCTCATCAGGACAAGAAGGGGAGGTTAAGTACAGAGAGAGAAACAGAGAAAAAGTTCTTACACCAAGTGAGTTTGCAAATAATTCCAAAGCACATGAATAAAATTACTTGGAAAAGAAAGCCAACAAAATAAATCATTTCAGGTGAAAAGTCACTTCAGAAAATAATGAAAGAAATGGAAAAATTAAAAATGATATTGAAATCCTTACGATTCTTTAAAAAGGTAAAGAGAGGGAAAAGTTCTAAAATAAGAATAGTACTATAGGACAGAACAGGTGGATACTAAAACTAACTGATGTGAAAATCAATTCAAAATCTTCAAAATGAAAAATAGTCTATGGTCATGCTACCCTGAACAAGCCAGATCCTGTCTGATCTTGGAAGCTAAGCCGGGTCGGGCCTGGTAAGTACTTAGATGGGAGACCACCTAGGAAGACCAGGTGCTGTAGGCTTAAAAAAGAGGGAAAAAAATAAAAAGAAAGAAAAAAGAAAAATATAGTCATTAAAATACAAACTGAATAGAAGGAATGATGTCTAAACTGGACATGGATGGAGACAGAATTAGCAAGCTAAAAGCATGGATTATTTAATTAATGGTACTAGAGGAGCTGTATGTAACATATGTATAATACATATTATTTATAAACTGTTGATTGATAGATATAGATCTTTACTCATAAATAAAATAAATTAAAACAGATGTGAAAACCTGTAAAGCTATTGGGAGAAAATATAGCATATATCATTAAGATTTCTGAGTAATTAAAGATTTATTAAACCAGACACATGACTCAAAATGATAAAAAGACTGAGAAACCTGATCACTTTACACTTAAAAATTCTACATAAAGAAAGGTATGTAAACAAATTTGAAAGGGCGCTGAAAGGAAATATGTTTAACATATATAATTCTATATCCAGAATATAAAAAAGATTATAAATCAATACAGAAAAAAAAATCAAAGAACTTAATAGGAAAATGGACAAAGTACTTTCATGTGCCATTCAGAAAAAAGGAAAGGTGAATGTACAAAATATATGTGAAAACATGCTCAGGTGTGCAAATAATTATGAAAATTCAAGAAGTGAGATACTCTTTTAAGCCCACCAGACTGAGAAAATACTAATGTCTGGCCAAGAATGTAAGAAAGTATGAATTCTCCTTTAATAATAATGACAATTTAAATTAGTAGAGCCATCATGAAGAACAATGACAATATCACAAAACTTACACACTGTGACCTAGCCATGCAAGATAAGAGTGTGTGTGTGTGTGTGTGTGTGTGTGTGTGTGTTTGCCTTAGAGAAGCTGCACACACTTATTCAGAAGGAGTAGTGTATAATTATATACAAGAACATCTAATATAACATTGTAGCAAAAAAGTGGAAGTAATCCAAATGCCAAGCAGTAGCAGAGATGATAGATAATAGATGATAGAAAGATGATAGATATTGATCAATAATGGATGGACAAACTGATAGTGGTGTATTCATATAATAAAATATACTGCAGTTAAAAAGTAACAAACTATATATGTATTACTATGAATCTCTCTTTAAAATGTAATATTGAATGAGAAAACATGTTAGAAAGCTTTATGTATACTGTATTTAATTCAAATAATGCCACAAAAGGAATTATATAGCTTTGCTAATGTATATAAATTGTGCTTACACACCTATTATATACATATATATGTGTGTATAATATTATATTTAAAGAGTAAATATATGGGATTAGATATGCACCAAATTATTAATGGTGAGCTCCAGAAGTGAAGAAAATGCAATTGAGTAGAAGATTCTAGAGACCTAAGCTTTATGATTCTTTTATCTTTAGTCAAGTCTAGAAAATACGTAAAAGAATATGAGCAGTTATTCCATTTGGGTGATAAATAAGTAAATATTTACTATTAACATTTATTTTCTTTTTAAAAAATTAATGAGATAACACTTGTTAATAATAGTATGTAAATTTCAGGTATATCACTTTATAATATGACATCTGTATACTCTTTTGCATACTCACCACCCAAAGTCTTATCTCCTTCTGTCACCCCCATTTTTAGTGAGTGCTACAGGGTTTTCTGACCTAGAAAATTTAAGAGAGCTTTTAAGAGACAGCGTATTCACAAGCCGAACAGCCAGCATGGTGAGGACACCCGAAGCACATCAAGTGAGAGAACAAAGAAGGGATTAGTCGATATAAATGCCTTCCAATACTGAAAGAGCTGTCACTGGCTTGTATTCCTTTGCTTCAGGGGTCCCGACTGAAGTCCACATATAGAAGTTAAAGGGAGGCAAATTAGGATCCAGTTAAAATATTTTTAACGATTACAATTTTTGAAAATTTATTTGGCAATCTCAGGAGGCAGGAAGATCCTGGTCAGGGCTAGTGTGGATAAAATGTTATGAATATTGTTTTAGGGCCTTAATAATACATACATTCTGTTGAGATTTGTTTAAGGTGAGGATGACATTAATGATTAAACTGATGACTTTAATAATGAGGCATTGTGGTAAGCACCTGAGACACTGCCTCATTTAATCCTTAAAATAACCCTAGAGATTGGTATTACTTTATTGTCTTCATTTTTTACAAATGAAGGTAATATTGCATAATTGGTAAGGATTTGAATCTAGACTATTCTAACTCTAAGGCCTGAACACTTCATTAAATTCCTTACTATCATCAGAACGTCAAGATTTATAAAATGAAAGAAATGATTTCTAGTTATGAAATGCAAAGCACACTCAGGAAAGACGTTTTGAAGATGCTTGGGCCTATTCAAAGTTCCTGAAAGTGTACCACTTATAGATACACTTCAAAAAGTAGCACTTGGTCTCTAAAATCTAGTTATGATACTATTAATGCAACTAATTCTACAATACAATATGAAATTGTAAGAAAAACTGACAAAATTGTGGAGGGTAAAGTGCAAAATGAAAAAAAAAGTACAAAAAAACGAATAAAAGAGAAAAAAATAAAGAAAAAAGAAAAAAAATCTACCTCTTGAGATTTCCAGTATGTGTGCGTGCATCTGTTTTTGTGTGTGTGTTTCTGTGTAAGTGTTCCACCAATGACCCCAATGACCATATACAGCCCAAATTTTGAAAGTGTCCCCCATTCTAGTCTTGTCATATGTTCATTTCTTATCATTTGCAACATCTGTTATATATTCTCGTAGCCTCAACCAAACCCTTCCCACACAGTTAACTGCCAGGCACTCATTTTATCTATATCTGAAGAAGAAAGAAGTAGATGAGTCAAATATGCCAGCATTTTAATGTGTGGTGTGAAAGAAGTGTGGGTGTTTGCAGAGTTGAGTTTTGTTCACTCCCCCAGGCTGGGGAACCTTTTGGGGATGACATACAATTTGTCCACTTAGCCTCGAGGTCTATGCTGGTTAAAAAAGGCACTTCCCCAAAGACATTGTGTCAAAGCAGAGGAAATGAATTGCAAGGGAATTAAGTCCAGACCAGAAAGTATCTGTCATTGGACCCTCTTGGCCATGTCAATTCCTCAAAGAGAACATTGAAAATTAAGTGGGTTCTGGCTCAGAGTGTGGGGTCAAGGGTCATACCCATGACTACATTCGAAGTGGGTAAGAGATAAAACAGTGGGAAGGGAGGAATGACAGGATGCTGATGTGGGTGCTGTCATGTCTCGACCACACTCAGTTGTGTGAGCCAATGTTAGTTTTCAGGGAGAGTCTGAAAAAGGACAAGATGGGGGGCATTCTTGCCTTCTCTCTTCCATAACTCTCTCCTATCCATCAGGATCAAGACACTGAGAATGTCAGAGGCACTTCAAATGACTTCTCTAATGAAGTCTTAACCAAAAAAATCTACATGTATTTTTCTCAGTGCTAAGTGTAGTACACATGTGTAGGGAAAGATAACCGGGATAGGTATTAGATCCCAAAGGTGGTCTCAGAGAAGTACATCTCCAGATACCCATACACAGAGGCCATCTGACTAGAACCTAGAAATGCAGTTATGAAGACTGTTCAGGAGAATCTGTATGTGTTTGTGCTGCTTCAGCCCAGGATCAAGCTCTACTCTTCTAACATTTTGAAAAAGCCAATCAGTAAGGATTTCTACTGAACAGAGAGAGTAACTAGGGCAATTCCTGGAGCCCAAAAAGGACTCTTCTCAAATTTATAAAAACTAGAGAATCATGAGTAAAAAGTTCTATTTAGTTTTTGTTCCCATATCTTTATTACAACTCATCTCTGAAGTTAGTGCCCCAGTAAATTCCATTTGAAACCAGCAACAGGACATTTGCATACAGAAAGAAAGTTCTTGGGCTAGGTGCATACTTGTGGTTACCTGGAAAGAATTTAGCTACAACAGTCTAAAATCTTATAGAACAGCACCTACATAGAATTCATCACATGCACAAGTTGTAGAGTCACAGTGTGAAAGAAGGAGACTATTGAGGCTAAGAGCAGCATTTGAAGACACTAGCAGGCACTTGTGAATCTCAGAGCAAGTAAACCTATGAGACTCAGTTTTCTCATCTGTAAAACTTCCATAGTAGCTCCTATATTATGTATCTCCACTCTCATGACCTAATAAACTTGCAAGGGCCCTCTTTCAGATACCATCACATTAGGGATTTGAGCTTCAACATACGAATTGGAGAGGGTACAAATATTCAGTTGATGGCAGTAATGAAATAAAAGAGTTTTATAAATTATATAAAACTGTATATAAATTCATTATAGTAGTATTATCATCACTACTACTGTAAGCTTCATATAATATGTTACAACCTGCCACAATATCCTGTCTTTTTTTCTTAAAAATCATTTAGTTATAAAGAAACTTACAAATATGACCTGCAATTCCTGTCATTACCTCTGCTTAAATATGAGAAAAATGGAACTCATACCATTTCCAAGGTTATACACTAATTGTTCAGGAAGAGGATAAGAGCTTTGGAAACAGATAAACTTGGCAATAAATCCCACTTTCACGATTTTAATAAGTAGTGTCCTTGGACAATTTATTTAATCTCTCTAAGGCTCAATTTCCTCATTTCTAAAAGAGGGATGATAATGATAATACCTATTTCATCAGAGTTGTGGTAAAGTTAAAGTCAGATAATGTATGTTACATGCACACATTATTCATATTAACAGAGTAAGAGCCTGATAAATATTGTTAGCAGTAAATGCTGCTGAATGTTAAATACTATTGTTGTATTTTGTTATTGTTATTATTATGAATCAGAACTGGAATAAGCACTCATCTCCTGACATATGGTGTTCCCCACACACACACACACACACACACACACACAAGCATTCGAATCTAACAAACCAGTGAAGGGCAAGAACAAATTCTTTCTTAACGATAAATCTTATTAGGTTTTCCAGCTGTTTGTTGCAACCGAACAGAGAAGCTGAGTGCACTGGAAAAACCAGTTCATGGAAATACTCATCAGAAGGCCAGTAAGTAGAATAAGACCCAGGTTATTAAGCTCAGTCAGTTTTAGTGGAGCTTTGTTGCTAGGGTACCTGTTTTTCCTGAAAACCAAGGGCAATATAAAATCTGGTTTGAAGTCACAGATAAAAGTTCCCTGTGCAAAAATATCACTCGATTCACTCTTCTGCAGACAGCTTGGCTATGAAGGGAAACTTCTCACACTGCATTTGCTTTCTTTCTTCACTATTTCTTAATGTTTGGAATTACTACTTTACTTTCCTAAATCATGAACAAAAATTACAAAAAAAGAAAAAGTCAAAACATGAGTGTCCAGTCAGAACTGGTAGGGTGGTTCAGTGTTCAAGACCCAAGTTCTCTGCCAGAGAGAGACTGGATGTTTGCCTCATGTCCAAGCTCTCGGCTTAAGTAGAAAAAGTTAATGGATTAGCTCTGACAGATGACTGATGCTCTCAGCAACCAAGGGCCCCAGGCCAGGAATCAGCCCTCTGTACAGACGGCAGCCACATCTGGGGGTGCCGGACGGGGCTGATAACAAGACCGGAAACCCATCAGAGACACCCACCCCCTTACCTCTGGGCCTCATCAAAATTACCTGCCAAAGAGACACTGCTCCATACCAGCACCTTGTCAGCCTATTTTGTAATAGAAAACAGCTGCTCCTGTTGGGAGGCTGAGGTGGGAGGAGTGAAAAGAATGAGGAAAAGAATCATTCATAACTTTTATGCTTGTGCATAACTGTAAGTTGCAATCACAAAGCAAGTAAGAATGGGAAATTCGAGGGACCCTGTGGGAATGATATTATCCTCCTCTAAAGGGACTGACAGGAAATCAAAGCTACTGAATTTAAATTACAGATGACTGTTAATCCTTAGCAATGAGTTTAAAACAAGTTCTGGATGATGCTTAGCATCATCCTAGGGATCACAGAGATGATGTGGTACAGTTGGATCAGGCAATTTGGAAAAGGAGAGGGTCTCCATCATTTACTACTGTTCATTACCATACCCTGGTGCCTAGAACATTGCCTATCATGGGCTGATAAATGATTAATGAAGTTAATCATGAATATATGATTAACAAAGTTCACAACATGCATTTTCTAAGGCTGAATGGAGTGGATTTTTAAGTTGGACAGATTAGAGTTCTATCATTTACTACCTATGTTGTCTTAGGAAAGTTTCTTAATATATCCAAATCTTAGATGCTTTATTTGTAAATGAGATTCAAACAGCTACATTATATGCTTTGAGAAATAATTGAATTAAACATGATTGTGTTCTTAAGTTTCTGGCATGAAATAGAAGCTCAGTAAGTGATAGACGTTATCAGGAACCCTGTGGTAATTAAATCATACAATTAACTATTAATGTATTTGAATGACCTCCAGATATAGGAAAGGACAACAATAATACCATTAATAATGAGAAATGCTCATAACAAACAGACTGTTTGTTCTCTTGCTGACAGTAGCCAAGTGGGGAGTGCCCTCATATTTCAGTGCTACCCCCATTATCCACACACATTATGTAGATTATACAGAAGAGCTCACCAAGGAAAAGTGGGCTAAACAGGCCTTGTATAGCCATCTAAAACCAAAAAGAAAAATCATTGAGAAAACAAACACCATATAAGAGGTAGGAGCAGTATGGCTGTATCAGCACCACTATTTCTTACATTCCTATAGAGGCAATATATTTTTAAATTAGATCCAGTCTTCTTTCTTTGAGTAAGGAAATAATCTCTCTGTACAAGCATGTAAAAACATGAACTCATGCAGGTGCATATATGCACACAGAGAAAAAAATTGAACTTCAGAATTTAATTTCATTTGAATCATTATTCTCAAAATTGAAGTGTATATATTACACTTTATTAACAGGATTAAGAAGCTGTATATAAAGAATATTCAGAAAACAAGAAAGAGATCTTGGAAATTCAAAACATGGTTTCCATATACATATAATCTCTCTCTCTCTCTCTCTCTCTCTCTCTCTCTCTCTCTCTCTCTCTTTCTCTCTCTCTCTCTCTCTGACACACACACACGCCACCACCACTACCACCACCACATATGCACATGCACATGCATAGACACAGGTACAAAACAAATGTAAACTACAACTTCCAAATGTCCTGAATGAAATTTGTTTATGTAAGATATTTAATTCCATATGATACATGATTATCAAATTAGGATTCTAGCCCTTCGATATTCTCTCAGATTGTCTGCCATCTCTGAATGTTTCTGAGTCCACTCCTGCAGTTCTGTGTAACTTCATCAGTGGGGACACCCTACCAACTTTTCTGATGGGAGTCTCGAGCTTGATAGAAAAGGTCTTCTCATGGCCTTGAGTGATGAAGTTCTAAGGAAATGCTTCAATGTTGGGAGCTCACTGTGGGCCTAATGAAAAGGCACCTTCTGTCATGTGAAGGGACACTTAGAAGTGAATTAGTACTTTGTATCTGTGACGCCCCGTTAAAATGATAACATGCTCAGTTCTATCTGCCTAGCAAAGCATTGGAATCTGTCTTATCAACTAGGAGGACTGTGTGGTTTGAAAAAGCTCCTCTAGGTATTTCTGATTCACAACACCCCCACCCATTCAAAACTTGATTGAGAACTGGTGGCTTAAAAGGCATAGCAAACAGGGAACACAAGTCTTTCCTACATAGACCTTATAGAAAATCATGTTTGGAAACAAAAGATCTCAGGATGAGAATTTAAAACTTTTTCATCTATAAAGAAACAACTCTTTCCTCTGTTGGCGTTGTTTAATATTTGTGTGTCTTTATTATGTCACCTGTGATTTTTAGGCAGTACCGCCTCCCTAATATTTCAATGTGTTGTGGTTTTACCAGAGGATAACATATAGATTCCTTTATTCATTTTTTATTATCATTTCCAAGCCTCTTATTCTACAATTGTGAAAGGAATGCAATTAACACTCAGTTCCATTGTGAGGATTAATTTTTTTATATTGTATAAGGTACCTAAAACAATAAGAGGTTCTCACTATATAATAGCTGTTATCATTATCTTCTCTTTGAATATAGTCTTATGATTATATTTTATGGTCAACATTGTATAATGTACATTGCATAGTCATATGAAAGCTCTTATTCGCGAGATATTTCTAATAGTGTAAAAGTATTCTGTAATTTTCTTAATATTGGTATCATTCTTGGGTTTGCTTTAAAAGAGTATAGAATGGATTCATACTATATTTAGTCTCTTTGTTTTTCCTCCTGTTCTAACCTGTCCATTGTCTTCTCCTTAAAATGAATCTGATTGCCAGGAAACAGTTGTAAAATGTGTCTCAATATTGCATTTACTTGTAAGATATTCAGTTTTAACCCAGGATCTGACATTGCTCTCTGATGAGGTCAGTGTAATACCAAACTGAGTCATTGTTTCCCTCCCTCCTTTCAAAGGAAACAGAAGCATAATTCCAAGCAAACTTTTTTTGTTGTTAGTTTCTCAGTCTCCAATTTCATTTCTATCATAAATAGCATCAATTATCTGATGTGCTACTGACAGGGTAGTTAGTTTGCTTCCAACGCATCATTTAGTTCAGCTGAATCAGCAAAACACTTGAGAATGAATGTGCCTGAGTGTTTGTGTACAGATTTCAATGCCTGAGTTTTCACGTTAGCGGAAAAAGGCTATCTGTCTCTAGATTAATGATAAACAAGGTTCACAACACAGTTTCTAAGTTATGTTTCATTTGGAACTTCTCAAGCTGCATTTAGCAGATACTAAGTTATGATGACCTTTGGAAAATTCATGCATTTTCCAGAGGTCTAGCTTAGTAGTTAGCTCTTATTTGTAAAAAACAGGTGCTGAAGAACATAAGGTCATAGGAAAATCAGGAACCAGGACTTTGCAGAGTCAGTCACATATGGTAAAGAAATAAAAATAAATGTCATGATTTTCTGTTTATAATATCATAAAAGGAAATCAAATGCCTTGTGTTTAAATTTTCACCATGCTTGCATTTCAGCATCATCAAGAGATACTACCCTTGATCTTTTCACTTCAGTTTTCATAGAACCGTCTAACCTCAAAGTCTCTCCTATCAAGGCATTTCATGCAAAAATTTTTTTTCAATAAAATGAATGAAAGGTAACATATGTTTAATTATAATTTTTAAGTGTAAGCTGGTTGACAGGATTTTGATTTTTTTCTGATATAAATATTAGTTAGCATGAAAAAAATAAGTTTTCTATACCTTTTTATACTTTCCTAGAAAAATGTGTGATTCATAAAACAACAACAAATAAAATCCTATGAGTTAATTCATGATATTGTAGATATTATACTATAACACATACGTATTCTTTTCTAACTCAGAAATTTCAAACCTAAGGGAAAAGTGATATTAACATTGATATGCAAAACTCCACTCAATGTGAAAGTCAGTGTTCTGTTTCTGTTCTGATGCCAAGGGGTCCCTAAGCAGATATTTGAAATACTTTGTAACCATGAATTGAGAAATCACAGAGGTATATTTGGTGCATATATGTTCTTATAAATTTTACTTATAAAATGCCAATTTTTAGTTTCTTAATAATATAAATGCTACCCTAAATAAAGAAATCCAGTAACTAACAATCATGTGTTCTGACTAGCCAAGCATTTTATCATTTGATAATAAAATATACTATTGCAAGACTTTTAGTTAAGATAACAGAGTGGGTAACTGCTGTCTCACATCCTTCCATGACCACATCAGAATTACAACTAAGTTATAGAACAAACACCCTTGAGAACTACCTGAAGACTAACTGAACAGAATTCTTATAACTAAGGAGGTAAAGAAGATGCCACATCGAGACCGATAGGAAGGGCGAAGACACAAAATAGGCTGGTCCCATACCTACATGAGGTGGTTAAAAATTGAAAGGATATCTTGGCTGTGAAGGTACTCTCTGAAGAGTAAGAGGTCTCATCTGACACCAGACTCCTTATCCTGTGAATAGGAGTCCTCATAATATCTGTCTCTGTAAATCAGTGGGGATTCCATTCAGGTGAGACAAGGGGCTGTGGGAGTCCCAAGCTTTCCCTTTAGGAGGAAAGCTTGAACTTACTCACTGACCAACACATTCCCTGTAGGCTCTAGCACTGGGCAGCAGCTTGAAAAGGGACAAAAGGAGAGGAACTGAACTAACTGGCTTCAGGGCAAGAACTGAAGGGGAAGCTCTCTCTGCCATTTTGTTTTTTGCTGAGCCCTCCCCCAACCCAGCCTGAAGGTGCACATGGGTGCCAAATCTGAGTCTCCCTTAAACTTGTACCGCCCTGGTGATTCCCTGAGAACTCTCCCCACCCAACTTGCGCAGACTGGAACCTCTTTCAGTGGCTGTTACTCACAAGTGGCTGGTCTCAGCACACAATATGGACTTTCCTAAAATCTTTAAAAAGTCCACAAACCCCAAACAAGCAGCAGTTGACCTCAACATGCTCTGTACCTCTTGCTAGGTGATCCCCAGCCTACCTTGGTTAATGGCATAGCCTATTCTAGACACCTCCAAGCCCAGCATAGGCAGCTACCAACCACAGATCACTTTGTAGTTTGTATCAGGTGGCCTCGAGATGGGCACAGGTGGCAGCTGACCTTGGCCTGTAGCATAGCCCCTCCCAAGAGGTCCCAGAACCAATATACCCAGTGATTGGCTTCAGACCACACCAGAGCATCACCTTATTAGCACCACAAATGACCCACCCAACATGTAGATTCAGCAGACACCAAAATCCTACTAAAGCAAATCCTAATCTTAAGGTTAGCTCCCATGCTACAGCTTATCCGCTGTAGTCACAGCCAGCCTCACAGCCAGTCAGACTGAGGCTCAATCCCATCTACTCATGTGCCAATAATCAAGGCTGAAGTACAACAGGAGAGCACACACAACTTACGCAAGGAAAACCCCCATGTCACCCAGTGACACAGGGCCCTACAGGACATCTACTACATAAGGCCACTCTGGCAAGACTAGGAGACATAGCAGATCTACCTAATACCTAGAGAGAAAGAAAAAAGATGCAGGAAGGCAGTCAAAATAAGGAGACAAATAAAACATGTTCCAAATAAAAGAACAGGATAAACTCCAGAAAAAGAACTAAACAAAACCTACCAGATAGAGTTCAAAACAGTGGTCATAAGCATGTTCAGTGATCTCAGTGAGAGCTTTACAAAGAGATAGGAAACATAAAAGTAGAAATAGAAATCATAAATAAGAACCAGTCATAAGTGAAGAATACAATAACTGAAATAATAAATACATTGGAGGGAATCAATAGTAGATTAGATAAAGCAGAGGACTGAATCAGAAATTTGGAGATAAGGTAGCAGAAAACATCCAATTAGAAAGCAAAAAGAAAAAGGAATCCAAAAAAATGAGCATACCGTCATTCACATCATGGGGCTACCAGAAAGAGAAAAGAGAAAACAAGAAATTGAAAACTTATTTGAAGAACTAATGATGGAAAACTTCCCTAACTGGCTAAAGAAATAGACATGTAAGCCCAGGAAGCACTGAGAGTCCCAAGCAAGATGAACTCAAAGAGGCCCAAAAAGGCCCACACCAAGACACATCATAATTAAAATGCCAAAGGTTAAAGATAAAAAAAAAAAAGAGAGTCTTAAAAGCATCAAGAAAAAAAGTAGTTAGTTACCTACAAGGAAGCTCTCATAAGACTGTTAGCTGATTTCTCAACAGAAACTTTGAAGGCCAGAAGGGATTGGCAGGAAATATTCAAAGTGATTAAAAGCAAGGACCCACAACCAAGATTAATCTACACAGCAAAGTTATCATTTAGAATCATAGGAAAAATAAAGAGCTTCTCAGACAAGAAAAAGCTGATGGAGTTTATCGCCATCAAACCAGTATTACAAGAAATGTTAAAGGGACTTCTTTAAGAAAAAAGATCAAAAATATAAATAAGAAAATAATATAAAGAAAAAAGTTCTCACTGGCAAAAGCAAACACGTAATAAAAACAGTGTATCAACCAACACTAAAAGCTCATACAAAGGTTAAAAGGCAAAAGCAGGAAGATCATGTGTAATGATTATAGTAAATTAAACAGAGATAATGCACAAGCAAAATAGGCACGCAGACTCTACATTTAAGAGATAATCATATTCCCAAGGGCTGTATATTTCTCTACATTTCTCCTGAAAAGTTGAACGAAACATATTCTTTGAAGAATGTAAGGTGCTGCATCCCCTTCCTTCATTGCTTCAGCAGTTTGAGGAGAATGTGTTGAACCACGCCTCTGAGTTGCTGGGCCTGGAAGGTAGATACACACTTGCATTGTGGATCCGAAGGAAACTGTGCCAAATTATTCATCATTTTGCATGCTGTATCAAAAGCTGTAGATATAATTCCTGAAGATGAATATGATATTTTTAGTAATGCTGAAATGTAGAAGTGTTAATAAGATCAAATTTTCTTAGAATGGTATTTCTTCATCAATTTCCCTTGGAGTTTTAAAATAATTTAAAGCAAAGGCTAAACAATTTCACCAAAGTTTGCATTCAGAATAAAACCAGTGACATCACCAACACATCAAAAGGCCCAACATATGTAACATTCAAAAAGTATTTTACTTCAAACTTTCTACCCTCATGTCTTTCAGAAGAAAGCATTTCTGGGTCATTTATACTTATTTCAACAAAATGTTACTGAGTAATTCTTGGGCTCTAAAAATTACTTCACTGAGTGATTTTAAGCCAGGATGCTGCAAATTAGCAAGTGCTATAAAAATGCAGCTTTCCATGGATGTCAACTTTGCTGGATATGTTAGAAGTCACAGGAGGTACCCTAAATAATATTTCACTTTGCAAAAGATATTCAACTGAAAACCTGACAAAGAATGGCCAAGCACCTTAACAGTAGAGGGGAGACAAAGGAAATCATTCATTCGACTTGGGTTCCAATAACAACTCACAGCTTCCTTCTCTGAGAACTGTGATCATCATTTACTCAGCACATCAACTTTTAAAGATATGGGGAAGATTAATTTGAGATACTAGTTGTAAAATTAGATAATACATGTAAAACCACAGGGATCAATAAACAAAATCTGTGATTATTATCAACTAGAGTTATAGATCACTGGAAAGTGTGATACTAAAACACACAAACTGGAGTGCAGCACACAAGAATTTAGCTGCTCCATTAGACAGCTTTGAGCATGCTGTACAGGAAGTGGCCCTTCAGGTAAGACTCACCACCCACCGAAACCAATGATTACAGCTTGGAGGAAATGGACCCCACCCTTGCCACTCCAACAGACTGGTGACATTTGTACCCTGGGAGGTGTCTAGTCAAAGATGGAGACATTTGTCTTAAAGTCTAGCTCATTTTTATCACACTGGATCCTACAATAGAAATGGATATTATAATAGACGGGAGGATATATTTTAGGTCCACACTGTCAGGATCCAAATCATGACTCTGTCATTCAGAGCCAGCCACATAATTAGCATAATTAGCTGCTCAAAATGAAAATGTAGGGTCCTTTGTATAAATATTAGGGAAATGTTACCATTAAAATGACTAAAATTTATGTTTCTTTTTTTCCATTTGTCTTATTTCGCTCAAGATCTGTCCATATTGCGGCAAATGGCAATATTTCATTTTTCTTTATGGCTGAATAGTATTTCATTGCATATATGTACCACATCTTCTTTATCCAATCATCTATCAAAGGGCACTTTGGTTGTTTCTATGTTTTGGCCACCGTAAATAATGCTGCAATAAATGTAGCAGCATGAATGTCATCAACATTATATATTACATGTGAATTGAGCAGCAAGGAGTAGCAGACTCCTATATTAAACACATCTTTTCTGCTCACACCTACACTCTATTGTCCCATTGAGCTTCAATTATAAAACACAAGATTATAAATTAAAATTATTAAGAATTTTAAGACAGCGATAACAAAGATTAAACTATGCATGGGTCCCTCTGAACATGGGGTTCTGTGCAATTGTACAGGCAAAGTACCCATGTAGCCAGCTTTACACTTACTGTGTGACCTCGGGCATACTAAATCTCTCTGTGTCTCAGTTTCTTCTTTTATAAATTAGGGAAATAATCATACCTACTCATAAAATTTTGTGAAAAACAAGTGCATTAATATGTAAAGTGCTTGAAATAGTACTTGGCATATAGCGTAGTATAATTAATACCTATTATTGTTATTTTATCATCATTAAGTTGTTTTGGGGGTCATAGGATTTTAAAGATAATAGCCTTAAAATAAGGTTAAAAGATGATCTTTGAATTGAAATGTTTATACCATCCTTGCTCTCAGATTGTCATAGGTATCATAAAAATCTTAATCAATTTTTGTCTACACTTTTTTTTGACATTTCAGGCCAAACATTTCAGGCCAGACATTCATTTTTGTGGGGATGCTGTCCTGTGGAGTGTAGGATATTTAGCATCATCTTTGGCTTCCACCCAAGGAAAGATAGTAAACCCCTCCCCATTTATGACAACCAAAAATTACTTTGGACATTGTCTTATGATTATGTGGTATACATAAGAACATTTAAAGCTATCTTGCCAAACTAGGATCAAGGGCAAAATAACCCCCAGGCATGTAGTGCTTAGCTCAGCACTCTAAAAACCCAACATAGCAAAATCCTAAAATGTCATCCTACTTAGATTCACCGCAGCCCTATAGCTATTTACTTTTTCCTCTCACTGAGGAGGGAGGATAGAGCTGTTTAAAAAAAAAAAAATGTGGAAAAAAGGTTCATTCAAATCTGGAAACTGTCAAATCACTGATAAGCTGGTCCAAGAAAACAGAAGTGAATTAACTCTGGTTCCCAGGATGGAAAGACCTAGGAGATATTATTGTCCAGACTCTGCACTAGGCCAGCTGCCTCCTCCGCCACTGCAGACCCTCCTTGGCATGCCTCTGTTCAGACAAAGCCCTTATGGAAAATAACATGAGGACTGTGCTGACTCCAGTGCGTTTGATTTATCAGGGCTACTGGCATTTGCAAAAGCAAGTGGTCTGTTTGGATGAGATGTTTCCCAGGCAGAAAGATAAAAAAAAATCTGGCTTGATTCTCCCTGTTCTTGGAACATCTTAATGTCATTGGTTCTTCTCAGCAGGGCAAAAAGAAATGGGAATTCCCTCTGCAAGAGGCTCTAGGTGTTCTAGGCATGTCTCACCCCCAACTCCCATCACCTCCTCAAGCACTTTTATTTCCTTACACAAGGAATGTTAATAAACCCATACTCTACACTTTTCTAACTCTGCTTACTCTGTAACCTTCCTTACCACACTTTCCCAATCAGGCCTCCTTCTATTTCCCATCCCCCAATTCTAGGTCCACTCCCATCTGTTTTCTGTTAGGAGTTCATTTTCAGAGTGCAGGCTGGTGGAATTTGGAGTTCAGACCCCCTCGAGTGATGAGAGTCCTGGGGCTGCTGAAGGTCCCTTCACGTGGTCCCTGCCACCTCCCCCTCCTTTCCCTCCCTATGCCCCATTTGCCCTTGTGCAATAACATGCTGGAGCCCACATCTGTTTTCAATTCCATGTTCATTTGAACTGCTCTGGGAAAATGGAACCTCTCACTAAAGGCTGGGATCTTAAAGCAACAGCATGAATACAAACAACTTTATTTGACCAACAAAGGAATATATATGTAGAGAGAGATCCTTCCATACCCAACCAAGCTGGAGCTATTTCATTGAAGATCTGTTTCCTCTGGTTCCTGGATGAGGCAATATATAATCATGGATTCTTAATTCCTTCATTCTTGGTTCCAATGGTCATCTCTTACCCAATTTCCAATCTGGGACTGTTGCCTGAATTCCACAATCTGCATCAACAGAGTGGTTGTTCCCAGGCTCCTTTCTTAGTGTTCAGTTTATTGTCAAATCAAAACTGTAGATTTTTTCTCATTAAAACAAATAATGTAGGAGATTTTTTTTTCTAACTCTCATTTTATTGCCAAAATACAAAATGAGTCATATTGTGTCTTTTAGCAGGGAAGGCAAGTAACATGTTTACCTGGTAACAGACTCACTGAAATCATGTTTGCCTCATGTCAGACAAAGTTAACAAATGATTTTTAGAAGGTGATGCTATGGCCACAGCAATAGAAGAAGATTCTGCTTCTTCTTGAGAAAAGTAAATTTGGTCATAATTATGAGGCCATTACCTATGGCTTATCAGTCAGTGGTAAGTCATGGAGAGACTGAATCATAAAGCTTTGGAGGCCAAAAGATCCTAGCAAAACAAATTTTGCTTTGTCATCATAAAAAAGAAACCTTAGTGATAGAAGGTTACCATAGTGATGAGCATATGTTTTTTCAGAAACTGAGGAACCATTGAGAATATAGATGCTTCCTTTTCATCATATCTCTATAAAAACTTGAATGTGTATGCCCTGAATCATTTGATTGACACCAGAGTCACAGGTTCAGGGGAAAGAAAAGAAAAGTAAAAGAACCACCAGGCTAAATGACCACAAGGGTTATGTGTTCAATTATTCATTCATTAAAGAAATATTAGTATTAATTTAATATTCATAACTTAGAAATCATATAACAACAATGTAATATTAATTAATGTATGTATATATATAATAATATATATTTTATTACCTTGACAAATATTTGCAGAATAATTATATAGTCAAGTACTATATATTTATTCAATAAAGTTTGAGATGGTTTATGTTAGCAACCTTAATGTAAAATAAGTTATATAAAATATATAGGTATTATATGCATTATATGCTGAATTATTGCACATAAAATGTATCTATATGTAACATATTAATATAAACTACAGATATTTATTCAACAATTGTTTATTGAAGCAATATAGCTTGGTAGTTTAGATTTTGGCCTCTGGCACCAGAGTCTCCAAGTTCAAATCTTGTTCAAAAACATTTGCTATTTGTAGTACCATGCAAGTTACTTAACTTATCTGGGTCTTGATTTCCTCATGTATGAAATAGATATATTAGCTACCTGATAAGGGTCTTAAGAGATTTTAATAATCTCTTATTTAATAATCTAATAATCATTGAAAAAATGCATAGAAGAATATTAGCACATTGTTATTAGCTATTATGCACCATACCTGGGCAATGCTGGAATTGAGATCTAGTAAGGCAGATAAGCAATAAAATGAGGGCAAAGAATGTAAAATAAAGGGTCAAGGAATAGGTTCCACTTTCCTATTAGAGAAAGTGGAGAAAGGATATGAGATGTCTTCATTCTAGCCCTTGACTCCACGAGAGAGTTTAATGTTAAATCTATTTAACTTGATGTAATTCCATCTTTTTCTCTTTTGTTTCCTTTGCCTGAGGAGACACATCCAAAAAAATATTGCTGAGAGTAATGTCAAAGTGGTTAGTGCTGATGTTTTCTTCTATGAGTTTTATGGTTTCAGGTCTTATATTTAATTCTTTAATACATTTTGAGTTTATTTTTGTATGTAGTACAAAAAAGTGGTCTAGTTTCACTTTTTCAAATGTATCTATTCAGTTTTCCCAACACCATTTATTAAAGAGACTATCTTTACCCATTGTATATTCAATTTTTACACAGCAAAGGAAACCGTCAACAAAACAAAAAGACATATCATATACCATCTCAACCTACTGAATGGGAGAAGATACTCACCAATATCACATCTGATTTGCAGTTAATATCTAAAAAATATAAAGAATTCATACAGCATTTGTCTTTCTCTGACTTATTTCACTTAGTATGATATCGTCTAGGTTCATCCATGTTGTCACAAATGGTAATATTTAATTCGTTTTTGTGGCCGAATAATATTCCATTGTATATATGTACCATATATTCTTTATCCAGTCATCAAATGTCTAACCACTATGCTGTATATCTGAAACTAATATAAAATAATATCAAATGTCAATTTTAATTGAAAAATAATAAAATATTTAAAAAAGAAATCAATACAGCTCATCATCAAAAAACAATCCAATTAAAAAATAGGTAGAGGACATGAATAGACATTTATCCAAAGAGGACATATCGTTAGCCAACAGATTCATGAAAAGAAGATCGATATCACTAATCATCAGAGAAATGCAAATTAAAATCTCAACAAGATATCACCTCACACCTGTTGGAACGGCAATTATTGATAAATCAATAAACCACAAATTTTGTGAAGGAAGAGGAGAAAAGGGAACCCTGTGCACTGTAAGTGGGATTGTAAATTGATGTAGCCACTATGAAAATAGTTTGGAGGTTCTTCAAAAACTACAAGTAGAACTATCATATGACCCAGCAATTCCACTGCTGAATATTTATCTGCATAAATACAAAACACTAATTTGAAAGAAATTATGCACCCCTATGTTCATTACAACATTATTTACAACAGTAAAGCCGCGGAGGCAACCAAAGAGTCTATCGAGAGATGAATGGACAGTCAATGGCCATGCCACCCTGAACATGCCTGATCTCAGAAGTTAAGCAGGTTCAGGCCTGGTTAGTACTTGGATGGGAGATTACCTAAGAATACTAGTTGCTGTAGCATTAAAAAAAGAGAGAAAATAGATGAATAGACAAAGAAGAAGTGGTACATATATACAATGGAATATTACTCAACCATACAAAAGAATAAAGTCTTGCTATTTGTGAAACATGGATAGACCTAGAGGGCATCATGCTAACTGAAATCAGACATAGAAACACAAATACCATATGATTTCACTTACATGTGATATCTAAAAAAAACAAAATGAACAAATAAAACAAACTCATAGATACAGAAATCAAATTGATAGTTGCCACATGGTAGAGGGTTGAGCATGTTGAAAAAAGTGAAAGGGTCTAAGAACTACAAATTATCAATTAAAAATATAGTCACTGGTAGTAAAGAACATAGGGAATATAGTCAATATTATGTTAATAACTATTTATGGTGTCAAATAGGTACTAGACTTATTGGGGTGATTACTTTGTAAGGTATAACTGTCTAATCACTGTTGTACACTTGAAACTAATATAATATTGTATGTCAACTGTAATGGAAAAATAAATTTTTTTAAAAAGATCCCTATTAACTAAGAAGAAGTAGAGCTATTATTGATCTGACAACAATTACCAATAATATTATCAAATTTCTCTATTTTATATTTGGTTCTACATCAATCTTAGGATGTGATTAGTTTGCTTCTTACCCAAAGTAATAGGTTTTTAGAGACGATAGATTTGGAAATTTAAAACATACTCAATAGATTCACTACTTACACACACACACACACACAACGCATATGCCGTTAACTCTTAAGCCATTAACCTAATTTTTGGTTGATATCAAATTTTAATTCTAAGTATTATTGAGACTCTCTATAAACATAGTTGGATTAAGAGATTTGGGGCTGGATTAAGAGAATTCTTTCTTTCTAATACAAAGCTTGGATAAGTTAAGAGATTTAGGGCTGGATTAAGAGAATTCTTTCTTTCTAATACAAAGGGTTTCTATATCTAACGCTATTCATCTTCATCCCCTCACTCTCTCAGCTAATTCTGATATAATTTCTGATATAATCAGATTTATTAACAATCTCAATCCTCCTTCCAGATCTAGATCACTTTAACCTACAGTTGATCAGAAGTGCAAAGAATTCAAAGATTTTCATATGAGAAACAAAATACATATTTTTTTGTTTCATGGTAAAGTCTGCCAGAGCTTCATGTATCTTATCCCAGAACTCATACATAGTCCAGATTTTATAAAAATCCAGTAGATTTTGAAATTCCAAAAGACTTTGGAAGGGTCTCTTAACTAAGAGCAGAATGACCTGAAAGGAATAATAGTTTTCATGAACTCTTTAGAGAAAAAAAAATCTTTCATATAATCATTTATTTTCTTTAATAAGAGAAGGGAAGGTTAAAACAAAAAATTCCCATATTACCAAAAGAAAAATATTGGGGGAAAAAAAGACTACATTAACTCTGCCCAGTGAGTTAAGAAAATTCATTTCTTGGAGAAAATTGTAATGTGCTCAGATATGTAGCTATAGACTATGGGAAGATTGGAGAAAATGAAATCGGATGGGATAGAAAGATTGCTGACTTCAGTAATAAACAGCAATATAAAATGACAAAAGTGTATTTTGGAAATAAGACTTGAGTTCTAATATCAGATTTACCACTTCCTAATTTTGTGACCATGAGTAGTTTGCTTAATAAAATGAACTTTAGCTTTCCTAGCTATCCATGCCTACCTGCATGGCTCCTTATAAAGACTGGCAATTGTACTCATTAATCTGTACCATACACAGCACACAAGAGTGTGCTACCTGCCCTTACAGAAAACAACACGTCATACTACAAAGAGTATGGCATTGGAAAAGGTAAATGGCACTTCAGAGACATGCCATGCTCTGACCTGCTTGTGTAATCTTGGACTCAGTTGTCTCTTTTTAAAGAAGAATTAATAATACCCACTGTGCATTACACTGATATGAATTAAATAAAATTATAGTCTCTAGCCTATAGAATATGCTCAGTAGAGGTAGATATTGTTTTCATTCCCAGGGATCTGACCAAAGAAGAAGTTCCCATTTTAGCTCTACTGCTGCTTCATTAAATCTCAAACTCATTTACCTCCCTGAATTATCATCAGTCTTCAGATACTCCAAGAATAGAAAAGCTCAGTCAGGTGGAAAGGTAGAAGGTCTTTACAGTAAGGAAAACTTAACATGACAAAACACTTTGCCAGATAGTGCCAATACATAGATCTCTATTCCTCAAAACAGTTCTAAGCCTTAAATACCTAGGGAAAGTAGACTACTCTCTCACTTCAGCAGCTCATGGCAGACAAATGGCTGCCGTGGACATAAGAGCAAGAGAAATGTGTTTGTATTCCAAGGAATACTTATAAAATAATTGGTGAGGGTATTATAGGGTTACTTTGAATGTATAAACTGTTTATTTTTGCAATACTAATTGGAAAGACATGGAGAAGGGCTAATGCACTTGGGTTTAGTGTTTATTCCTTCTAAGAGGCTGAACCCAGAGTTCATGACTGTGCAGTCATTCTCTTTCTGGAACAGATATTATTCCCTAGTACATCCCTGATGACACAAGGCCATACCATCTCACCCCATTTCCTCCCTTTCAAATCCACTGGGTACATTGAGTAACCATCATTCCTGAAGCCCATGCCTGGAAGGAATTTTGGGGAGTACTCACATGCAGGTATCCCAAAAGATTCTCTTGTACTTATTCCCACTAATTGGTTGGGGGAGGGACCGACTGTTTTCAATTAACTTTGTGTTAAATTGAACTTGTCCCTGCATCTCGACTTAATGAGAAAGATTTTTTTTCTGAACAAATTAATCATAACTAATTGATAGTCATGACCATAAACATCTGTCATTTTTGTGAAGCATAAAAATAATGTGCAATCTGTCAAGTAATTAATAATAATAGTTAATAATTAATTCTTATTGGGTCCCTGGCATTATTCTGAGGGCTTTATAAAGATTAGTTTATTGATTCTCACAAATGGTTATCCTATGTGATTAAATATTATTCCTATTTAAAGATAAGGTAAAAGAAGCTCAGAGAGCTTAGGTATTTAGGATGGGATAATTAAATGATGAGACTAGTAAAGTTAAAACTGCAATTTAGAATGCAGGAAAATCTGATTCAGAGCCTGCCTTCTGGACTCTGCTGTGGGAGGCCATCTTCTTATTTTGACTATAGAAATTTTTACACAGAGGAGCATTCTAGACACACTAGAAATACTGCAAACCAATGAGGTCTAGATCTCAGCACTGGGAGGAAGGCCCCTTTCCAGGTGTGGATACTTTCTCAGATACTCTTATCTTAGCACTAGTGATAGTCACTACTCCTTGTATCTACTATTTCTGTGCCCATTATCATTCTCTACTCCTTACTAGTCTCTTCTTACTGTTACTCTAATCTCCTAGTATAGTTACTACTTATTTATATTAAATTTTCCCTGTCTAAATTGCTGACGTTTTCTGTCTGGTAGTAGGACTGGAACTGACGCATACTACGACCTCGTGTATTACTTGCACCTTTGCTTATTACCCTTCTGCCACCCTTGACTCCTTGCTATTACTCAAATATTATCTGTATGTCACCACCTCAGAGCTTCTGTACTTGTTCTTCCTTCAACCTGGAAAACTCTTCCCACAAATACGCATGTAGCTTTATCTCTTACATTCTGAGAGTCATGAAATGCATGCTACTTGTTGCTAAGCTCTTAAATAATTGTCACTCTCAGTGATGATTCCTTGGATTCCCTAAATTGTACCATCCCTTCCCTACATTATTTCCCCTTTTTGTTTGTTTCTCCATTGTACTTTTCATCATCTGGAATGCTGTTTGTGCTAGTCATTTTGTCATTTATTATCTACTTACTTATTCAACTGGAATATAAGATTCCTGAGGGATTTTTGACTGTTTTGTTCATTGCTGTCTCCTCAGAGCCTAGCACAGCAGCTGACATATAGTAAGCCCTAACTAGTTATTTTTTCACGAATGACTGTCTGTAAATTAAAAATAAATCAGTTGTACAGACAAAGCACAGATATTTTTTATACTGCTAATAGAGAAAAATTTTCCCTAAACCTATAGATTCTCATAGAGAATATGCTTTATTACTTATTGAAAAAATATCTTTAACAATATTTCAGCAAGCCCAACAAGTAATTTCATGATATATTCTAATAACATCTCAAAATAAATTATTGACATCATACAAGCATTACCCAGTAAACACTATTGGGAACTTCATTCTAACTTAAAAATTATAATGGCACATAAAATATGTTGATTATTAATAATCTTTTGAAACTTTTAAAGTACTTCTTTATATAAATATTCAATATGACATTTATATATGTATTTTTGCTTTGTTTTGGTAACATGCACAATAAAATACTACACTCTCTATGTCATCTTTCATCAAAACATATTACAGTTTTCTGATTTTATTACCTAGAGTGTTATGTCTTACATTTTTGAGTCTTCCCACAGTCCTAGACCACATAATCACTTTCATTCAGAAGTGTTTCTCAAATTTCCTCTCAGGGCATGAAGTACTATAGCCTTAACTTTACCTCTTAACATAACCTTATAACATAGCATATCGGATATAAAAAAGATTTTTCTTTCACCTACCTCAGCCCTCCTCAACCAACATTTTAAAATCATATTAAAAAATACTTTTGATGCTCAGTTTTATTTTAGACAGCTATCCTTAGCTATCTAAAAAAATATATTTTAAAATCCACCCACATCATTCAACTTGTAAATAAAAATAATTCAGATTAGTATATACATACTAGAATATTTCACAGAAAAATATAGAAAAGTAAATTTTCATATTCTGGGACATTGTGCAAAGGTAATTTTATCTATAATAAGAATGGACATATTTACTATTGTTATAAAAAAGATTTTAGATTATGAAGAAATGACTGTGACCTAGAAATATGAGAAAGCTTCTTAGAGAAGATTACAGAACATTCAATATTTTTAACACCAAACAGCTCAAGTTCAATACATCATCATTCTTCTGACTCCCCAAATAAGAATGTCTCCAAAAATCCCAGAGAGATCTTTTATGGTTCATACAGATTCTAATATGAAAGACCAAACTGTATGCTCAATTGGAAAATAGATGAACAATTTACAAATGGATGAAGAAGTGATTAAAATAACATTATCTTTTTATTAAAGCAGATACAATTGGTATGAGATTCTTCAAAAGTTAAACAGTGACTGATTAATTCTTCACAGAGCTTTTTCACTAAAATTGTTTGCTCTCTCTATGTAGAGACACTGCCTGGACCTAATAGAAATGTCAGCTTACTTTACATTTTCCTTCTCAAAAGATCCATTCCCTATGAGCTCAATGTTCCCTTCTATGAATGTCATTAATCATATAGTGAGATATCAAGTGTGGTATTTTTCCAAGCATGTGTGATTACAATAGTAAACTTCACTAGAAGTATGAGTCATTCCTACTGGTGTGTTAATGAAAAGTTAGACAGGAAACAAGGTGCTGATGCAGAGAAAGATGGCACATGCAGAAAGATCTAAAGCTCAGTGTGAAGACCAATTCCAATGTAACACATCTCTATGAAATTCCTGAACTATACAGACACCATGTTATATCACCACACAGGCACTGTGCCATTAATCTTTTCAATGCTTTCTATACTTTCTATTCTGCCACGCAGTTGATAGTATAGGAGGAATGTTGATTTTACACAGTAAACCTTTTTTAAAAAAATTATGTCTGTACCTCTTAAAAATTATTTGAAAAAAAATCTGCTTGGGACACTTTCTTTAAGGGATTGTCTGATAAGCCTTATCTAGTGGCAAGTGGGTATATACCTATGTGAAGGAATGTTTGGACTTCTTATATAAAAATGTGGGGCTAGTTTTCCCTGGAAAGTGGCCAATTAGGAGGAAACTGAATTTGAAGTCAACTGATAACACTGGAAATCAATTTCATGACAACAGGTTATATATAACTAAGAGATATGGATATAGAATACTCGTAGATATATGGAAAAGAATATCTAGAACAAAACTATGTATAGTTAAAGATTCTTACTCAAATTACATGAGAAGAGTAACTTTAAAGCTTGAAAAAAACTCTAAGTATAGAAAAATGGTCCCACCAACTATATTATCAGTGTAAGTTTGGGGAAGATGTAGAAGGAAAAAGACTATTCCTTTCAATATCATTTTTTTGATTGATTGGATTACTGGCCACTGTAACATGAATTTTCATACATATCCGTAACAATGTAACTTAGCAGTCCTCTTCCACTAGTAGCAAAGTGTGTTCTTTCCTACTGTATATGTGCAGTTGTCCAGGTGATGTGCTGTAATGAATGAGATATAAGTATATATGACACTAGAAGATACCTTAAATATAGTTTGATTGGACTCTGAAGCTCCTGAAATACCAGTAGAAAAACATGCTCAAAGTAAACATTGCTCTTCAGCCAGAGATCCAGAATAAGACACATGAAGTAGACTTGAACCTACCCTGAAGCCTGCATTGTGAAATAGAGTTACATTTGTTTATTATAGACCTATATACAAAAAAAAAAAAAATGTATGCTTTTTGTTGTAAGCCACTGAGGTTTTCATTGTAAATAAAATACTAAACCTGGCCATGATGTTTTGATCCTTAGCAATTTTTAAGTCCCTAAACTCACATCAAGAGGAAGTAGACCATTAAAGCAGTAAGGGTGCATCTTTCCTCATGTTCCTTTCAGCTGTGGTCATAGTGAATATTTGACAAGAGCAATTCTCCCAGAGAACAGAACTGGGTGAAATAGATTAGCTGACTAGAAATCTCTTTACAATTAAAGGGCAAAGAAGCCTTGCTATACCTATATAACAACAACAACAACAACAACAAAAATGCCCTTATTATTTTAGCAAAGATTTTAATCACATTTTTATATTACTTACAATTGAATGCATCTTAACATTATGAATGATTACACATATTAATATATATTTGTGGATCATAGTAATTGTAATAAAGGAAAAATATAAGGTAATATGAAGACATATCTAAAGCATGTTTAAAGAATCATTGTGTAATGTAGATATAGGAAGAGCAGTTCGTAGATCAGTGAACCCAAATAAAAGACAGTGGGACTTGAAGATAGGAAATAATATTTGTAGAGAGAGAATAAAATAAGACCAGAGATATAGGGAGGAGCAAAAAAAGTGGTCTTTATTCTGAAAGCAAGAGTATGCCTGGAGTAAAACCATGTATAAATAATTCTTTAAAGACAACCTGGCACTGCTCGTGGGGAGGGGCCAAGTCTTTCTGATTGAGCCCCCAGCCCCCCCAAAAAATTCTTTAAAAACAAGAAAATAATTGATAACGATTCAATCAACATAATAAAATCATCATGTCTAATTTCATATGAAAAATAATATAAACAATTTTTAAAGTTAAGAGAGAAGCAGCCATTTCTGCTTTGATCATTGCCATATCCTAGTAGATACAGAACAAATCTAGCAGAACAATTGGAATATAGCAGAGACTTAACACTATTGACTAAATGAGTAAATGAATGCATGTACAGTGTGACTATGGTAATAGCATTGAAACTGAGAATTTATGGCTAATGGAAATTTCCTTTTGCTAGTAGTTTCTGAATCATCTTTTTTGTAGAATGTGTCCTAGAATAATTGTTCTTTGTACTAAAATTTTAATACCAACTAAAAGTATTTTTTTATGTTTTCAAATGCAAGCACTCAAAGTTTTAGATTTTTTTAGACCTTTTAATATAAATGTCAGCTCACTTTACATTTTCCTACTCAAGAGATCAATTCCCTATGAGCTCAATGTCCTCTTCTATGTCATTAATCATATAGTGAAATATCAAGTTTGGTATTTTTCCAAGCACATGTGATTACAATAGTAATCACTTTTTAAAAAGTCTTTTATTAATACTTTTATAACTCTAGACCAGAAAACTTTAAAATTAATTACATAAAATTTAATTCTCCTTCAAAATATGCTCTGCAAGTGATGCAATGTAGTTACTGGCAACCTGTTTGTACTTTGTTGCTGATGTTTATATTTTTGAGTAGCAAGGAGTGAAAAGATTTTATATTTTAGCAGTAAAAGAACAAAGGACCTAACTTTACAATATAATTGAGACCTCCTAAATCCTTATGGCGGATAACAGCTCCAGTTAAATTTTATGAATCACCTTTTATTTCTATTTTCTCCACCATGTTAACCTCAAACACTTGATGCCTCACCACGTCTCTCCACTCTCATTTCTGCCTATCAAAAGCAAATGTAAAACCATAATGGAGGAATATCTGAAAAACTCAGGCCAAAACGTTTCTTATTTTTTTTAAAAAAAGAGAAATTTTATTTAATATGAACTAATAACCAAATTTATTAATGTAGTTAAGAGGTTTAGTGTTAAATAAATAAAATCTAAAAAGTGCAAAAATATTAAGAAACTATTTGAAAAAACTATCAAGCTTGATAAAGAACCAAGTAGAAATTCTAGAAATTAAAAATTATCATAAAAATATTCAATAAGTGGCTAAAAAAGCAAATTAGAATAAAAATATAGAACTAATAAATTATGTAATAAATAGCAATAAAAAACAAAAAGAAGAAAAACATGAAAGAAGTTAAGAGTATAGAAACAGGAAAACTAGAGTGAAAAATTACCAAGATATATCCTCTAGGAATGCCAGAAATAAATACAAAGAGAGGGGAAGAGGAAATATTTACAAAGTAATGGTAGTGAAATATTTACAAATAATAGAATAACTAAAAACTCAGATACAAGAAATAAAATAAACCTGAATCTTGAGCAAAAATATAAAAATAAATATACATAAAAATATGTCAAGGTAAACTGTAACCACTGGAAAATAAAAGTTATAAAAGTAGCTTAATTGAAAAAAAAAATTACTTACAAAAATAAATAAATATATTGATAGATTTCTTCACAATGAAAATATAATGCAACATTTAATCCAGAATTCTATATCCAGTTATATTATCATTCAAGAGGGGAAATAAAATGAAGTAAATTTTAAAAAGAAATAAACTCACTGAAAGTATATGTGTGAATCTGTGTGTATCTGTGTCTGTGTGTAAATTTCAAGAAGAAAGTTGAACAAAATAATGTGAAGCAGAAAAGCAATGATGATGAGGTTAAAAGTTAAGAATGGAAATGAGAATAAAGGCTGACTAAAATTCATTAATTGATAGAGTTTCAATCATCAATTTGGAGTAGGTAAAGCAATGTGAGTGAAGAAATGGAGATAGATCAGAGTAAAGGTGTGCTAAAGATCTTTATACATTTAAGAGGAGGGTGTAGATATTAATTAACTTTAGATTTTTAAGTACACTATGCATGATAAAAATTTAAAGATAATGGCTAACCAAATAGAAATAGAATGTGCTGCTTCCAATGTCACAAAGAGAATTATGGAATAAAAGAAAACAAATAGAATAAAACAAAAATGAAAGTATAAAGTACTAAATAATGTGATAATAAACCCAAATATATCATTTATGAAAATAAATTAATTACACTTTCCAGAATAAAAACAAAAATATTCAGACAAAGTTTTAAGTAATAAAGATATAAATCCTGTTTCTGTTTTTGCCAGACAGAACTATCATCTTGCTTATAGCAGTTTAAACCTAAAGAAAAAAAATCAAAAAAAAAAAAAAACAGAAAACAACTATCTAAAGTCAGAATTGGGAAGGAAGCCAAAATTTAAAAGAATAGATAAGAATGGGATGAATTTACTATTTGTACTTTTTAAGTATGAGAGTGACTGTAGTCTGTACAGTATATTATAAAATTTAGAGACCTATAGAAAAACTTGCTGTGTTTCTTCCCTGAGGAACAAGAAGACAGAGTTATGAGCAACTGGTGCCACTGTAAAGTGGGGGATTTATAAAAAAGAAAAAGCCAGAGAGAGAAAACTCTTAAGTTTGTGTATTAATTCTGCCAAGACTCTGGCTTGCCTTTTAAATATGCATATGCAGAATATAAAGCAAGCAATTCAGCTTATGATAAAATAACTAACTGCTATTTGAGCTGAATATCAAAAGACAAATTTTACAGTTTAGATCCACCAAGTAAATAGCTTGGTAAATAAAAAGTTTTAAACTTTTCAAGGTGTATACCATAATCCAGAGACTCCACAATATAATATTCACAATATTCAGGACACAATACAAATTTCTCAACATATAAAAATCAGAAAAAAATTTTAAAGACTACAACAAAAAATCAACAGATTCGTATGGAAGCACAAAAGACCTTGAATTGTCAAAGCCATGCTGAGAAAAGAAAAACAAGGCTGGATGCATCACTCTGCCTGACTTCAAATTATATTACAAAGCGACAGTAATCCAGTGGAATAGAATAGAGAGTCAAGAAGTAAACCCATATTTATATGGGCAAATGATTCTTGACAAAAACGCAAAAAATATACAGTAGAGAAAAGAAAGCCTCTTCAATAAATGGTGCTGGGAAAACTGGAAAGCCACATGCAAAAGAAAAAAACTAGACTGTTGTCTTTCAACACATACCAAAATTAACTCAAAATGGATTAAAGATCTGAATATAAGACCTGAAACAATAAAATGCATGAAAGAAAACATAGAAAATAAAATCAAGGACCTTGGACTTGAAAAGGATTTTATGAAATTGACCTCAAGGGAAGTAAAACCAAAAATAAATGAATGGGACTACATCAAACTAAAAAGCTTCTGCTCAGCAAGACATGCCAACGAGGTAAAGAGACAACCATCAGAATGGGAAAATATATTTGCAAACAACACCTCCAATAAGGGCCTAATATTCAAAATATACAAAGAACTCATACAACTCAATAACAACAAAAACAAACAAACAATCCAATTAAAAAATGGGCAGAGGATCTGAACAGACACTTCTCCCCAGAGGACATACAAATGGTCAACAAACATATGAAAAGATGTTCAACATCGCTAGCTATTAGGAATATGCAAATCAAAACCACAATGAGATACCATCTCACACCTGTTAGATTGGCTATAATCAACAGGACAAATAATAAATGCTGAAGAGGAGGTGAAGAAGAAGGAACCCTCATACACTGCTGGTGGGACTGTAAATTGGTACAGCCACTGTGGAAAACAGTATGACAATTCCTCAGAAAACTAAAAATTGATCTACCATCTGATACAGCAATCCCTCTACTGGCTATTTACCCCAAAGACTTAAAAAATCATATCCATAAAGATATTTGTACACCAGTGTGCATAGCAGCATTATTCATAGTCACCAGGACATGGAAACAACTGAAGTGTCCTACAATAGATTACTGGCTGAAGAAGCTGTGGCACATATATACAATGGAATATTACTCAGTCATAAGAAGAGATGAAATACAGCCATTTGCGACAACATGGATGGAACTTGAGATAATCATGCTAAGCGAAATATCCAGGTAGAAAAAGCTGAAAATCACATGATATCACTTATATGTGGAATATAAACCTAAAAGCAACAAATGAGCAGAACAAACAAACAGAGACTCATGGACATGGACTATAGACTAGTGGTTACCAGTGGGTAGGGGGTGAGGGAGGAGGGGGGGTAGATGGGATAAAGGGGATCAAATATAGGTGGGTAGGGGGAAGGTGAAGTGGGTAAAGAGGATCAAATATATAGTAGCTGAAGGAAACTGGACTTTGGGTGGTAAACACACAATAGAATATACAATACAGATGTTAAATTGTAATGTACACCTAAAAAGTATATAATTGTATTAATCAAGGTTACCCCAATAAACTTAATTTTAAAAAAAAAAGAAGATAAAAATCAGAAAAATGAGATCCACTGCAAGGGAATTATTGGAAATGAATCCCAAGAAGACACACATATTTAGGTAGACATAAATTTAAAGCAGCTATACAAGTATGCTCTGTGAAATAAAAGAAAACATGTTTGTAATGAATTAAAAAACACAAAATCTTTGAAGAACTGAATTAAATGAGAATTTTAGAATTTAAAAATACAATATTCTGTTCCACACATAAAGACCTACCTTAGAGTCAACTCTCCACTCTAACAAGTAAATAACTGAACAGACAAAAAAAAAAAAAACCTTCCTGGATCTATAAAAAAAAGGGCAAGACACAGGGCAAACTGTTGA
>CM053510.1:84460489-84573928 GCA_028627145.1 Eidolon dupreanum | reverse complement strand
GCACATATTATAAAAGACAGTTATCTAATATACACAACACACTTTTACATTTTAATAATAAGAAAAAAATCAACCCAATTAAAAAAAATGAGCCAAAGATCTTATAAGACACCTCATCAAAGAAGATATACAAATGGCAAGTAAGCATGTAAAAAGTTGCTCCACATTGTGTGTCATCAGAGACAGTGAATTAAAACAATGATGAGATATTACTACACACCTATTAGGATGGCCAAAATCTAGGACACAGACAACATCAAATGCTGTTGAGGATGTGGAGCAACAGAAACTGTCAATCATTGTTTGTGGAAATGAAAAATGGTACAGCCACTTTGAAGAACAGTTTTAAGATTTCTTACAAAACTAAATACATTTTTACCATATGATCCAGGAATTACTCTCATTGGTATTTACCCAAAAGACTTGAAAACTATGCCCCCTACAAAAAAAAAAAAAAAAGAAAAAAAGAAAAAAAAAACTGTACATGAGTGTTTTATAGCAGCTTTATTTATAATTGTCAAAACTTGGAAGCAACTAATATGTTCTTCAGTAGGTGAATTAATAAATAAACTGTAGTACATTCAGACAATAAAATATTATTCAGAGCTAGAAAGAAATAAAGAGACATAGAGGAATCTTAAATGCATATTACTAAGTAAAAGAAATGAATCTGGAAAGTCTACATACTACATGATTTCAACTATATAAAGTGCTGGAAAATGCAAAACTCTGGAGACAGTAAAAAGTGCAGTGGTTGTCAGGAGTTAGGGTAGGAGATGGATAAACAAGTAGACCACGGAGGATTTTTAGGGCAGTGAAAATGTTCTATATGAAACCATAAAAAAGAACACATATCATTATACATTTACCCAAACCCATAGAATGTGTAACACCAGGTTTGAACTGTAATGTAAACTATGGGCTTTAGGTGATTATGATGTGTCAATGTATATTCATCAATTGTAACAAATGTACTACTCTGGTGGGGGGTATTCATACTAGAGTGGGAACAAGGGTTATATGAGAAATCTTGGTTCCTTCTTCTCAATATTGCTGTGAACATAAAACTGTTCTTAAAATAATAAAGTCTTAGATATATATTTAAATATATAAACATATTAAATATATTTAATATTATTTAAATTAAAATATATTTAATTATATATTAAAATATATTTACTATATATCTAAATATATAAATATTAAAATATATTTAATATATTTAATATATTAAATATATATTTAATAGATAGTGTGAATATATGTGTGTGTATTTTTTTCCTTGATCTAGCCATAACTTTTCTCACTGGTTTTGTGAATCAATAGATGCATTTTATTTCATTTAAAAAAAAAAAACTAAATATGGATGAAATGAAAAAGAATTTATTGTTATTTTAAAAAGAAAAGTGATCTATAAAGCAATCAATAGCCTGGGCTGTCCCCTTTCCACCTCATGTAAGCATTAGCCATGTTTAATTTTTTGTGTTTCTCAAACATGTCACAATCTTTCATTCTCTGGACTTTGCACACACCCATTTAAATTTGTCTGTAGCATTTTTACCATTCCTTTTCTATATGCTCTCATTCTTTTTATTTGAATAACTTACTTATCCTTGTGATCTTGACTGAGATTTCTCTTTCTTCCTGAGATGTCTGTTGTATGTTTCCATAGCACCTTGTCATTAATACCCATTCATGGATAACTGTTGTTTGGTTATCAGACCTTTCCAATAAAACCTTAGATTCATGAATGAGCAACTCTTCACACATTTTCTGGCACATAGTAGGTGGTCAATAACTAATTACTGGGTATATTAATAAATCTTTGAATAAAACATACTATTTTTAGTGTACTACAAAGTTAGTCAATAAAGTGGGGATTTAGTCAATAAACATTTATTGTATGCCATATGTAATAGATATAATAGATATATGACAATATAATAGATAAAAAATAGTTTTTAAAAGTTTTTCTTCTTTTCCTCCAAGAGGTTTTCATTACAGTAGGGGTGGAGAGCAGAAATATTGTTAAAGATAAAAATATTCAGGTGTCAATTGAGTCAGGACCAGCTTACCTCAAGATTCTACATGGGCCATGAGTGTTATGATCCATAAAGATCCCTCTCATGTTCTTTATGAGTGGCAGCAATATCCTAAATATTAGAATCTAATGTAGTTGTTTGAGGTTAAGAGAGGACTGTACTCTGAAATTAATATGTAAATTTATTTAGCCTCTGTTGATTCCATTGGAAGGTAAAAAGTTTACCCTAGTAAAAAGAATACAGCAATATAGTTTAAAGGGTCAACATCTTAGTAGAAATATTCCTTAGATTTTCAGAGTTACTAAGAAAGTGATAAAGCACCACAAAGCTGGCCTTCTTATTAAGGTCTTTTAAAAAGAAGCTAATACACAAACACCTTTTCGGTCTTTGTCTCTATCAGAATAAAATTTCTTCTTAGACAGATGGCCAATTGCTAAATGTCAGGTTAGCTATGGGACAGATTAATTCAGATGGTGTCGACATAAATAACCGTTGATTCGTGGAAAACCAAATCACTCCAAAACAAAACCCAAATATTTTATTATAGGCAATTTTACTTGCAGATCATATTTCCTGTGTTATTCTTGCACTGTTTCATTTTTGTTATTGCTACCGATATTTACATATAAACAGGATCTCTGTTGCTTAGCAATTCATTATTTCTGTTGTTTCTTCTTTGCTGGAATTTATTTAGTTCTCTAGCAGGGAAGAGAGCTGTCTGAATCCTCTCCCACCTGTACCCCATTTTCAAATCTGAATGTAAGATCGTTGTTGGAACAATTCATTTAAATGTTCTTCCAACTTATATTTGTATTCCAATTCTTAGTGAAAAAGAGTAAAAGATCATTGCATTTGGTCATCGTTGCTTTCTGCCTCACTTTATTTGTGATTACTGTATACCTGTTTTAGTCAGTGGAGGTCTCTGAAAGGACATTCACTAAAGTATTTTTGTCAATTGAGGGAAATTGGAAGAAAACAGTTTTTATCAATATGGAAGTAGATAAATATATTGTTAAATTTATCATACAAATATACAATGAAACTATTGTAGAAATGTTAACATTGTTATAGACCTATATATATCGAAATGAAAAAGTGGCCAGAATGTATTAAAAAGTGGGCAGGGGGAACAAGTGGAAATACAACAGGTATAATATGATCTCATTTATATGTAAAAAATGGGTCATGGAGGAGTTTAGATAGATCTACTATTTTATACCCTCTGCCTTATTAATTGTGTTTTTTTTTAATATTACAGTGCACTTGTATTACTTTTATACTTAAAACAAAAAAAATATATATACAATCAAGGACAGGCTCTTATTTTCTAATTTTTAAAATTTTCTATAGTTGTGACAGCGGTAGCAATGTCCAACTGTAAAGTTATGGGAAAGCATTCTTAGCATTACTACAAGTTAACAGAACTCAAGGGGACTCTGTGACAGAAATTCTCACAGACATACATGTACCTAATCTGTAAGGTCTGCCAGGATATGAGAACCCAAGGTTTAAATGATAACTTCTTACATTATGGAGTGTACAACCAAAGGATATTGAAGACTGGCTTTGGTGCTAGCAAGGGAAATGAAAGAACAAGTTTTCTGCATTGTAATGGCTATTCATTCATCTTTCTTGTTTAAATGAAATAACAGTTTTAGACATTTCAAATAACACATACAAATCAATTTCTCAACTACCCCCCTAAATGTTGCCCCACCAAAAATAAAAAAAAAAACTATATACAATACAAGCAGATAATTTTCCAGTCTATGCAAATAAACTCAACTCAGACTAAACCTAAATTTTTATCTACCAAAATGGCAATGCAAATTAACTTTCCACTTCTACTTTCCCCTCTATGGGTCATTTTGGGTTCTAAGCTGACACAAGTTCATCAGACATATGAGGACTACCATGACCATTGTACAACTCTCTGATAGTTTTTCAATTTTTACAAAAGAAGGAAAAATTATAAGTGTGGTTATTATTCAGTTAACCGTTGTTTTGAGATCCGCAGAATAACATTTAGATCTTTGAGCAATCGCTTGAGAGAAGGAGGCCATGTGGCACTGCACAAAGAAATCTGGACTGAAAGCCAGGAGAATTGAGTTCTAGTTCTGGCCTTATTGATCTAAATGATCATAAGATAAACATTTTTTTCTGGGCCTTAATTATTTTTTACTTAAATTATCTGGAGCTAGAGCAGATGGTGTTTTACATTCTTTTCGATTCTATGAAAAATTGGTTCATGATGATATCACATGCTTTTTTGTTGGCTGTCCTAAATCCCCCACAGGTAGTGTCATACTCAGGTCTAATATCCTTAGGCAGGGTATCGGGGTCTAAAGTTACCCCCCCACACCCAATACTCCCTACCCTTCTTGTCATTAAACTCTCATCTTCAGTTACGTTCAGTCAATCATCTTGCAAGTTAGATTTGCTAAACCAGGTCATGGTAAGTTGCTTACCAGATAAGGACAGGTTTCTCTCTTCTCTAAAAAAGTTTAAATAGATCAGTCTTTAAAGCCTCATTTTTCCATAAGATATTATGAATCTATTTATGAACTCTGTGTTTCTCAACCCAAGAAAATGACTAAAAATTAATAGACTTTTGATGAAGCAACACAAAATTGAAGTATCACCAACTTTGCACTATGTAATATTAACCCAGTTGGAGGTTAGTTTCATTAAAGAAAATTTTTAAAAAGTTATAGGAAAATTAATCACCTAGAAGCAATAATTGCTACACATTGGGGATCACCCCTTGAGTCAGCCTGATGATTCATCCTGGGGCCAGCTTGTTGCCACTGTGACCATAAACAGGCCATACACCACAGCAGTGGAAAAGTTATTCAGTATGTGCAGAGCTATGCGACTGATTTGCTTTTTAACTCTTTTTACTTTAGCAGCCTTCATAAGCCTTTCATCATTTAGCAAAATCTCAGAAAGTTTTTGAAGGAAGGTAAATTCAGTTTTCTCCTCCATCCTTCCTTGCTTTCTTTAACAAGCAGGAAGCTCCCCACTCAGTTTTCATCCCTCTCTTAGGGTAATAGAAGAAAGATGATTATTGAATGTTCTTCAGTGGCATCTAAAATCACGGTAATTTGATAAAGGGCAAACAATTTCCTTTCTTCTCTTGTCCTTGTCCATGAAAAGTAGTGTCTATTTAATGTTCTCAGGTGGCTTGCACAACTTCAATTAGAGATGATTTTCCCTCAGTTGCTTTAGGAAGGATGAGAAGAATCGTCTATGTACCAGAATATTGATATTTTTATAGTTATAGCTATATAACTATCAGAATTACACACACACACACACACACACACACACACACATACATATATTCTTTCAAGTGCCTACCTATGTGTGTGTGTGTGTGTGTGTGTCTATGTGTATCTGTGATTGCCATACCCAATGTTATGTAGGTTTGCTTCTCTATTATCTCTAAGAACTTATAATTTTGACTTTTACATTTTTTTATGTGTGATCCACTTTGAGTTAAATTTTCTAAGATTTATCTATGTGTATATGTCTGTTTGTGCTGTGTTTAACCCTTAGAATGTCATTTTATCATCCATCATTTCCTTGGCTATGGGGTTCCACCAACTCTAACTCTTACAAACACATCTCAGTGCTCTCCTCATTAGTACCAATGTAATCCAAATAGTCACCTCCCTAGCTACAAACTTCAAAGGGGGGGAATAATCTATCTCATCACCAGAAAAACTAAATTGAGGCTGGAATCTTGGCAGAGGAGTAGAAATTATCCCATGATGTTACATTTTTATCAGAAGACATGACATTAAACCTTCGGTTTTACATAAGTTTTTATGTTCAATTCATGTTATATTGAAAGATTGGAAGTTATAATAAATTGAATGACATAGAATGATCAAACTTATCATGAAATTTTTTCTATAAAAATGTTTTATATTCAGAAATATACATTATTACATAAGTGTTTAATTCTGTGAGTTTATATTAGGTACAGAAAAATGTCAGAAAATATTCCTTAGGAGTAAGCTCTCTGAACATCACAATTAGAATAAAGTTATTATACCCAGACAAATCTATTTTTTTGAACTGAGAAGGTTTCATTGCATTAGAAAACTATTTAGATGTTTGAATACAATTAGAAATAAGTGGTCTGGGAAAAGATCATAGTTCATAGTACGCTGTAGCATCATGACCCCACTGCATGGTTTCTATCATCTGTATGTACACCTGTGCAATGGTATGACTGAATTATTTTTTAAAAAAAGTTGATAAGAAAAACTTTAATTTTCCAATTATTACTTTTATACAAATAGAGCCAAATTTTTACTGCTCACTGGCATGTATTTAAAGAAACTGTTTTGAATTAAAAATAGTCATATTTCCCATTCTCTTCTTTCTTTACTAAATTCCTTTTCAAAAACTTTAGAAACCAGAGTTCATATCAATGCCTGAAATTTTATTTTATTTTTTTAAAGGTCAGGAATGTTAGGAAGCTCCATTAATTGGAATTATCTAAGTATAATTTTAAAAAGGAGCAATCCTGAACAAATTCATTGTACCTGTTCGAAACACTTTATAAGAAATTTTGATTTAAAAAAATATACATACCAACAGTGAACAGATAGGTGCAATTATGGATGGTAGCATGCCAGAAACTGATAACAGTAGATAAGGAACATCAGGGCCCAAGAAACAAAAAGGGCTTTTCAAGCTATATTTGGAACAGGAAGATGAATGTTGAAGGAACTAGTGGGAATAATGATATAATGTTATCAAATGACAGAGATAAGACAAAACTACCTAAATGACATTTTGCTTCTAGAAAAATGGTGCTAAAACTTAAAGATACTTGAAAAAATCAGTAAGAGAAATAAGAAATTTAATTAGAAGAAGATTGAGGAGCATGTAGCCACTTTTAGTAGATTCATGCCTACAGTAATTTCTCCTCAGAGAATATAAACTATGTGGATGTGTAATTATTGAAATGCAATCTATAATCTTGAAAAACCTACAGAAGATTAGGAAGTTTCTAAAGGTTAGGAATACAGATATATTCTATTTGCAAAAGAGAAAGAAATAGAATACTGCAGCAATAGGCAACATCAATCTCACAAGATAAAAGCTATACATGAATTTCTGCTTTCCTGTTATGATTGTAAATATCTATGGTATTAAAGATACTTTAAAAAAGAAAAATACCACATGCAAATAAGCCTATTACTCTAACAAAATAGGTACTTTTAATTTTGTTTCTTCCCAGTTTTTTCCTACAAGAATATATACATTTTTTTCATTTTCAGATAGTAGACTGACATTTTTTCCCCAACTTTATTGAAATGTAATAGACAATTAGTTGTTTGTATTTACATTGTACAATTCAATGAGTGTTTTTTTCAATTATAGTTGGCACACAATAATATACCAGTTTCAGTTATACAGCATAGTGATCTGAGATCCAAATACCTTGCAAAGTGGTCACCCCATTAAATCTAGTACCCCTCTTCCCCTTACATATTTGTTGCAACATAAGTAATCATCTTCCCCATACTACACTCTACATCTCCATGTCTATTCTGCAGCTATCCATTTGTACCTCTTAATCCCTTTGCCAGTTTTTTTGCCATTCTGCCCCACCTCCTCCCATCTAGTAGCACTCAAAAAACTCTCTGTATCTCTGAGTTTATTTCTGCTTTTGTTGTGGTTGTTGTTTATTTTGTCCTTTAGATTCCACATGGACGTTATATCATGAGATATTCGCCTTTCTCTATATGACCCATTTCATTCAGCACAATACCTTCTAGGTCCATCAAGGCAATATGTTTTTCCATCCCCTTCCTTTTACTCTGTGTATGTCTTTTAATCTGAAGCAAGTCTCTTGTAGGCAGAATATGTAGGGGTCTTGTTTTCTTATCCATTTGATCACTCTATCTTTTGGTTGGAGTACTTAATTCTTTTCCATTTGAGGTACTTGTTGATAGGAATGTAGTTATTACAATTGTTTATTTATTTTTTAAATACGTGTTTGTTCTTCTTAAAGAAGTTTCTCCAACATTTCCTGTAATACTAGCTTGGTCTTGATAAATTCCTTTAGCTTATTTTTGTCTGGGAAGTTCTTTTTCTGTTCTTCTACTCTAAATGATAACTTTGTTCGATAAAGTATTCTTGATTGTAGATTCTGGGTTTTCATCATGTCGAATACTTTGTGACAAGCCCTTCTGGACTGCATAGTTTCTTTTGAGAAATCAGTTGCCAGTCTTATGGGTGCTCCCTTATGGGTAACTAACTGCTTTTCTTTTGCTGCTTTTAATATTCTTTCTTTGTATTTAACCTTTGTCCTTTTAATTATGATGTGTCTTGATGTGGGCCTCTTTGGATTAGTCTTATTTTGGACTCTCCGAGCTTCCTGGGGTTGTATGTCTATTTTCTTCACCATGTGAGGGAAGTTTTCCATCATTATTTCTTTAAATAGCTCTTCAATGTCTTGTTTTCCTTGCGCTATTCTTATGACAGATATTTTTACACTTAATAGTGTTCCATAGGTTCCTTAAATTATCATTATAGTCTTAGCTTCTTTTTTCTTGCCATTCTGATTGAGTATCCTTGGCTTTCCTATCCTCTATATTGGTGGCTTGATCCTCTTCATTATTCATTCTATTGATTCCATCTAATATAGTCTTCATCTCAGATAATGTGTTCTTCATTTCTGACTGGTTCTCTTTTATAATTTCCATTTCTATTTTTATTTTTTTTGTATCTTTATTAAAGTTCTCACTGCATTCATCTACACTTCTCCTAAGTTCACTGAGCATCTTTATAACCAGTGTTTTGAACTCTGCATCTGTTAGATTGCTTGATTCCATTATTCCTAGATCTCTCTTGTATTCTCTCATATGTTCTATTTCTTTGTCTTCCCATTTTGACTGTCTTTCCATGTCTGTTTCTATGTACTAAGCAAAGCTCCTAAGTCTTCCAGTCTTATTAGTGTGGATTTGTGAAGTAGGTGTCCAATGGCACAGTCCTGAGAGGAATTTAGCTGCAAGCCAAATTTAACCCCAGCCTGTGTCTCTCTGGGACCACCTGTTAAGATTCAGCAAGCAATCCACAGGTGCTGTGGTTACAGTTGCCTCAAGAGGCCACACCAGAAACCAGGGGCAGCTTCCACCATTGTGAATATTGGCACTGCTCAGTATGTGGCTTAGGGCTTCCCACGGACACACCTGGATGTGGCTTGGGTGGGGCCACAAGTTGGGAGAGAGAGAGTTTCAGGGAATCCTCTGGGTAGGGTGACCTCCGTTATTGATTTTGATGATGTCTCAGCTATGGCAGCACTGAGTCCACACACTGGAAGGGGGAGGGTTCTACAGAGGAACCATGGCTACCACCAACACTTCTGTACAGAGCACATCTCGCTTCTGGCCCTCACTCTGACAATTCAGTGTCTCCCCAGAGCAACTAACCCAGTGCTGGTGCTCAGAGCAAGCAGGTCCATTACCACGAAAGTTTGCTTGTGGACATGGCTCCTTTAAGAAGCGTTTGCAGCTGCCAGCTGCTACTGCCATAGCCTCTGTCCCACTCAGCTGCTGGGGACCGGGAAGCCTCGCATCTTCACCCCCTCTTACCTTCTACCATCACAGGACAATTAATTATTTCTCTCCCTAGTTATAGCACTCTGTTCTTCTAGATCCCAGGTTATTTTCCTTGTTGTTTGTTTCATGTTCCTGTCACAAATTTGCTTTGGTCGCAAGAGGGATAAACAAAGCCTTTATCATTTATACCATTTTTTTCTCTACCTAGAATGACATTTTTTAAACATTGTTTCTTAATCTTCCAGTATATCAACATTATGTTTTTAATGTTTCTGAATTTCACAGGCATAATTTAAAATAAATATACATTCTATTATATAGATGTGTGCTAATTTCGGTAGTCATTCATTCATTGTTGAATATTTTTAGGCTCTAAAACTAATTCTGAAATTAACATATAATGTATATAGTTTTTTCTCTTAATTTGGAAAAGTTCATTTGAACACATTCCTCAAAATTAAAAGATAGAAGGACTATCTGGATCTAGATAGATGCTGCATTCTAAAGTGATAATTTATTTTGACATTCATAGTCATCTTGACAGCATTGAGAGTTTGATTCTGATTTAATTTAATGGAAATATTAATATGCAATGGAACTCAGAGAGGTTATGTATATTTATTTAGTTTAATGGAGGCTAAATTTTCTAATTATAAACATTTATATTTTCTCTAATGTATAATATTCTATTACGAATTTTGTATATTAACAGGAGTCATCGAGTTCCTTTTTTGAATTGAATTTTATACTTTATACTATATCATGTTATACATTTTAATTCTTATTGCAAATATTAGTCTTTTTCTCCTTCTTTTGAGTTATTTGTATAGTTTTTAACATTTAAGCAATTACTTTGGTTCATTTCTTTGGAATTTCTTCAGTTGTTTTAAAAATTGAAAAAAAATTGATAAACATTTAACCTTATTTTTGCTGAGTTTTCTATCTTTTGATATTACTTACATTACCTAACTGTTAAAAAAGAAATCCTATTGCACATGTTCAAGATATGAATACAGAATAAAATATGAAAGTCTTCAATGAACCACTTCAATGCTCAGTACCTTCCCCATAGGTAAGCACTGTTGACAATTTGTTGTGTTTATTTCTCATGTCCTTTCTCTCTGCCCCCATACAAACACACATATACACACATATATGTTAAACTTTTACATTTACATAAATGAAATTGCAAATATTTTTCTAAGACTTGGTCTTTTCATTTGATAATACCTTCAGTCTCTTTTCATCTATATCACTCTTTTCAAGGTCACATTGTATACAAAAGTATGAATGTTCTATAATTTGTTTAAGTGCTTACCTATTCAAGGCTGTTTTCTGATTTGATTGTGAATATACTTTTATATAATTCTTTATATGCATATAAGTATTGCTGTGGAATAAATCTCTTGAAGTAGATTTATTGGGTAAAGAATGTGTAAGTACATTGAAATTTTTGAAATATAATGCTAAGTTGCCTTCCTAAAATGTTTTATCAATTTGTGCTTTCATTTACATGTATATTCAATTGCTTTTTCTTTCTGTATTTACATACACTAGCTGTCATTAATATTTAAAAATTTTGCCAAACTTATGAGAGAAAAAGTGATGTGTGACTGTTACTAGTAAGGCTCTAGAGGACAATAACAAATGATCATTCCTGATATACCCATTATATAAAAAATTTAATTAAAAAATTAAAAATTTTAAAGACAGAGAGCTGTGGATGAAAGAACTCTAAGAAAACTAAATTCAGATATGGAAAAGCTCTTTCTGGGTGAAGATTAGTCTTCTTTCCGTCTCACACCATTTGCTGAGTCTGGGTATAGGAGAATGAAGAGTTAATCTGGCCATGGGCAGAGGGAATCTGCAGGAGGGAGGAGGAATCAGATGGGCAAGCATAATGGACTGGAGCACCCTGGAGGCCAACAGTCAGTTTTTTACATCTGTCAGTTTTTCTCCAAAGAACATTTTCTGGTTTCTAGAGCAGCTTTGGATACTGGAAGCTGAATTGGGGAAAAGCAGAGTAAGGACTCCATAATGTACCAATGTTTACAGACCTGCCGGAACACACATAAGGCAGGTCTTACCCTAGAGTCATCTGAAACCTGAGGTGAGTTGATACTAAGTTCAGCACCACCTTGTTCCTGACCTGGTTCTGTTTCTTTTTCTTTTCTTTTCTTTTCTTTTTTTTTAATGCCTACAGCACCTGGTATTCCTACATGGTCTCCCATCCAAGTACTAACCAGGCCCGACCCTGCTTAGCTTCGGAGATCAGATGAGATCAGGAACATTCAGGATGGCATGGCCGTAGACCTCAGTTTCTGATTAGATTAAGGAAATCAGTCTTTTACCCTAGCTGTTATACAAATGAAAGAAGAATGATCTCTCAGAGGGAAAACACCTCCTCTGATATCTATGAATCTTTTTTATATACAATGTCTGCGATGAAATAAAAAATGGATATGAGACACACATAAAAGCAGAAAATTATGAGCTATAATCAAGAATAAAAACAACATTCAATAGATATAGTTCCAAAGAAGAGCCAGATAGTAGAATTATAGACAATACTTTATTTTAAAAATAAATATATGTAATATATTTTAAATGAAATATGTAATATATGTTAAATGAAATAGAGAAAAATAGGGCAAAGTGGATAAAAACTATCACTAACTTCCACATTATAAAAAAGGTTCTCAGAAAAAAATTGAATAGATATTCTAGAATTGAAAAGAGCTATATCTAAAGTAAAATTTTTTTAGATATGCTGAAAGCATAATGAACACATGAGAGGTTAAGCAAAGACAAATACGATTAAAAAGACAGAAACTGAAGCTCAGATAGTTAAAAGTATATCTAAAACCAATAAAAAAGAACAAAGTATGTGACACTTTAATATTCTGATATGCACATACTTAGAATCCCAGAAGAGGGAGAATGAATGATGGAAGGACAGATATTCATAAACAATGAGTACTTACAATGACAAATATCACAATAGATGTAAAAGAATTATGGGCCCCAGGTCTGGCTGTGATCCAGGCTCGCAGCTAGGAATAGGACCCCAGATTTAGAATGTTACATTCATGTAGTAGTGTGCCTGCACCCAGCTCATGTAAGCATAATTCAGCTTACTGTATCACACATGTGTGGCAGAATGCAGTCCCCTAATGCAGAAAGAGCATGTTCCCCACAATAAAATTGGTGTCTACCGTTTCATTCTCATGTCAGCTCCTCATGCGTTCTTTCAACTGGGCATCTCACCACCGAAACCTTCTCTTCTCCATCTGCTTGGCGCTGACAAGAATATTTTATTAAGTTATAAAAACTATTGACTGTTTAAAACAATAACGATATTTATTTTTTTAGGATTTGTTACACAGGTAAAAGTATGATACATTACAATAGTACAAAGAGTGAGAGAGTAGAAGGGTAAATGGAATCATGCTGTTGTAAGATTCTTATATTGTTCCTGAAGTAGTAAAATATTAATTAAAGTAGGTTATAATGTATATTGAAATTTCTAGAATAACTAAGTAACTCAAAATTAACCTAAATTAAATATAGGATTTTAAATAAAATAATAAAACATGATTGATCACAAAGAAAGAAAAAGAAGAACAAAGGAAGAAAGAAGCTATAGGACAAAAGAAAAAGAATAAATGAAAGATTTAAATCCAATCATATCAGTAACAACATTATGTGCAAATGGACTAAACAGTGCATTGAGACAATAATTGACAGAATTGGAATTACGGTGATAAACAAAAACCAACTTTTTTGCCAATAAATGACACATAAACATAAGTTGTAAGTAAAAAGGTAAATAATTAAATAGCACCCAAACACTAAGGAAGCTTTAGAACTAGACTTTAAAATAAGACATTATAGGAGATGAAAAAAGATTTTCATAATAATAAAAGGGTCAATTCAACCAGAATACAAGAGAATTTCAAATAATCCTTAAACAAATCATTAGAATTAGTATTTCATGTTTTTGTTAAACCCTTTTAATAAGATTCAATATTGTAAATTCACTTCTCCAAATTATCTACAGAGCAAATGTAATTCTAAACAAACACCAACAGGTATTTTGTGGGACTTGAAAATAATTTTTAAATTATTTGGAAGATTAAATGTCAAGAATAATAGATATTCCTTGAATCAAAGCAAGATACCCTTTCAGATATCAAGATATAAAGCCAAATAATTAAGATAATTGGCCAAGGGACAACAATGGAATAAAAAAAAAAGAACAGATTCACACTTACATAAAGATTTAAATATAACTAAAATAATATTGTATATCAATGAGAAAAGTTTGGACAATTAAATTAATGAGGTTAAGATCATTGATTTTTCATAAAAAAATGAAATTGGATATCTATTTTATACTACATATTGAAATATATTCTATGTTGCTTAAAGGCTTAACTTTTAAAATCAGAAGTTTAAATCTTTTTAGGTAAAAGTCAAAGAATATCCTTATGATCACAGCATCAGAATTTCCTAAATAAGACATATTCCACAAACCTTATTAAGACAATATGTTGGACAGCATTAAAATTTAAAACTTATTAATCAAAGAAGCAATGAGTATACTGAAAAGACAATCCATAAGTTGAGAAACAATATTTTAACATATATAACCAAAAATAAACTATTTTCCAAAATAGATTAGATTAAACCATATAAAATTGTCACTTTTGTCTATCAGAAACGGTTGAATATTGGTAATTCAATTTCTTATGGTTTAACCAGATGAAGAATTCCTATGAATCAAAAAAAAAAAAAAAAGATAAGCATTGCAATAGAAAAGTGAGCAAGAGATAAATTAGCATTTCTCAAAAAGGGAAACAAATAGCTAATAAATACTTGAATAGATGTCAATCTCATTAGACTCATGGAATAGTAAAATAAACCATAATTATATACATTTTCACATTCATTGAATTGGCAAAATTTATACAATCTGACAATGTCGGGAATCGCAGAGTGGCTTAAGTATTGGAGAGGATATGGGGCAAAAAATCTTGCATTCACAGCTAATTTTACTTCTTGGAGTCAAACAAGATTAAGAATGACCCTTTGCCCTCTCTATCTCCTCTCTTTGCAGTACAAGAGCACAGAACTGAGAGCAGTCCAGGATGAGCTACACATCCTTGTCAACCCTGTTTACAATGTTTAGATCTGCATTATGGGCTTGCATTCCCAGGACTCTTCATTCCTTCTTGTAAATCTGTGTTTCGATTTTGGTGAAAAATAAATACAAATTTAATAACTCAAATATCAATCAAATAAAAAAACCTAATTAACGTATTACAATGTCCAACATGACAAAACCTTTTGAAACCATTTAGAAGGTAAAAAGAATTTTATATAAATAATGCTATTTTAACTCTAAGCTCCATCTCACTTAGTGAAAAATTAACTTCAGTTATTCTTGGGGTTTCCTCCTACTTGCTGAATTATACTGAGGTTCCTGGGTCTTATTTAGTATCAGGGTGCTAAAGACCTCCTTAACTCATTTACCCATTGATTTATTTCTGAGATCCCATTGTTCCTATCTACATATTCCTTTTAGGTTTATATATCTTGACTTCTGTGCCAAGTTAGGGCATTAGAATGTTTATCTGAAAAAAAAAAAGGCTTATTTATTTTACTTTGTGTCTGAAAATGATTTTATTCACGTTCTTTCTTAAAGTATATTTTTATTAAATAGAGAATGCTAGAACAGAAAAAGCTTTTTTTCCTTTAGTAATTTTAAGATATCATTTTATTCTCTTTTAGGTTTTATTGTTCCTGTGATATCTTAGCCATTATTCTTATTTTTGTTCTTTTGAAATTAATGTATATATTTGTAATCTCTCCTTTTCAAAATTTATCTTGGTCTTTGGTTTACAGAAGTTTTAATATCATATCCCTAAAATATTATGAGTAGAGTTTGTTAAAGTTTTTGAATCTGTGGTTTGATGTCTTTAGTTGGTTTTTGAAACCTCTCTGCCCATATTTCTTGAAATATTATTCTGTCTCATCCTCTCCCTCCCATCCTGGGGATTCTGACTACACATATGCCAGTCTTTTTATTTTATTATTATTTTTTTTACCATGTTCCACATATCTCTTATGCTCTTTTCTTCATTCCTCATCCTATCTTTTTGCTAGCATTCAAATTGTATATGTCCTACTATTCTGTCTTCTGGTTCATAAATCCTCTGTTTTACTATATCTGGTTTTCAATTAAACTCATTTATCAAATTATTAATTTCAGTTATTATATCTTTCAGTTCTAGAATTTCCTTTTGATTCCTATTCATAGATTTAAGTAGATTCTGCTGAAATTCTCCATTTATCCTCCATTTTCTGTAATATATTATTCATAGTTATTTTATAACTCTAGTCTGATAATTCCAATATCTAAATTACTTAGGTCCTATTTCTATTACTCTGAATATTGTTATCTTCTGCAAATAGAGTACACTGAGATCACCATAACCTTTCTGTCAATGCTAGGGCAGGTAACGGATGAGGTGAGCTGTTTAGCTCATTTAGGGATTGAGCTGATTTAAGACTTGTTAAATTTGGTTAAACTTAGTGTGTTCTTAGTTTACCTTTCTCTTATTCTGTAACCTTTCAACACTTTTACCAGGATTAGTGTTTTCATCAGGTCTCTTCCTTTTGTCTTTGTCTCTTCATATCAGTAAAAGTAGAAAATTCTCTTTCTTTAGAGATTACTGGCTTAGCTCTTTAGCCTCTCACCCCACACAGCTTTATCATTCAGCAAATAAATTAAAGAGTAGACTATAAGTGTGTTTTATTCTCAAGTCTCCCAGATTGTTACTTCAACCCAAAGCTCTGATGTTACTCTGTCCCTATCAATACCTGTCTTCCCTGAATCAATCTTAGGGTTGCCAGGTGAAATAAGGAATACCCACTTAAATTTGAATTTCAGATAAACAATGAGTTTATCTGCATCAGAATCAGGAACTATTTCCCAGAACAAATTAGCTACCTTCATGCAGTTCTCTCCTTTCTAGAATATTCTTTCCTCTCAGCTTTGTTATAGCCACAGCTCCCTCATACCTTTAAACATTTTTTTTTTTAAATCTGGCTTTTCTAGTTATAATTTATTAGAAACATTGTTTTACCGTAGCTTATTCCATCTTACTTGGAAGTGAAAATTCATCCTTAAATTTTTAACTTACATATTCAGCTATACTTTTCTCCTAGCAAGCCATTACGTTTGATATGTCTATCCTACTCTGCACATAACAGAAAAATGAACATGTCTCATAGGTCCATTTACTCATCACATTCTTGTTGTCTAGCCATTCGGGGTTTAAGTCCATGTAGCTCCTTGGACTTCCTCTCAAAAGCTAGATCTTATATTATCAGTTCATACACTCTATTCCAATATGGTATTGATGAGATGTTCAGTCTAGTCAGTGAGCCAGTGAGCAACTTGGCTCTACTCTTGGTTCAAAGAAAATGACTGTCATGACCATCCCTATGTTTAAATCAAAAACAGCAGAGAAGCTACTTTTATTCATCCTTCTTTTATGAGTTTGGCTCAAGCCTCTCAAGTTAAATTATAAGCAAGGTTCTGGAATCCACAATATATGGAACAATTATACTGTCTGATGTACAAAATGAGCTTTAAAAATGATGAAAAAATAATTCCTATCCCATCTCATACATTCAGAACCAGAAGATGGAAGATTTCAGCCTCACTCATTGCTCATTGGTCTATGTTTTTATTAATTTCTAGGCCCTATTTAAAGATCTTTATTCTGCTTTCTCTCTTTCTTGTTATTCTAATTTTACCCATCATTGGTAAGTGTTAGCAACACAGGATTCTCCTTAGATTTTAAAATTATACTACATTTGACTAGAAATCCAATAGTTTTTTTTTTTTTCTGTACTGATTTGGAAGACACGCTTCATTTCTATTCTGTGGGGGTTTACATTTAAATATTTAATAATCTGACCTTATACTTTTTCTAACAAAAATAGTTACCTTCCCCATGAAGAACATGATGACCTTAGAATACATTTACTTTACTCCTAAACCCTCTTTTTGAATTTTATAAGTTATACCTGTCTAATATTGTATTCCTGTCCCAATTTTAAACATAAATTATTATGTTTAGAGTCTACACTATTTTAGATTCATTAAGATGTTTTACTAATATTTTTGTTTATCATTGTTTTATGTAGCCCATTTTTAAAATTTATTTCCTTCTTGCTTAACTATGACTTTTATTTGTTCTTTCATTGAAGCAATATTATTCTGTAGATGTGTAAAAATGTCTTTGTTTTTTTCCTCATTCTTGAAGGGTGTATTAGCTAGACACCAGATTTTAATTTACAGCTATTTATGTCTTAAATATACTATTTTCTTTTCTTCTATTACCTAAACTTTTTATGAGAAGTTTTATGTTTTTCCTTTACAGGTAATATTTATTATTTCATGGTAAATTTTAATACTTTATACCTAATATTCTTCCATTTTATTATAGTATATGTGTTGTGATTTTTTAAAATATTTTTTTATTTTTTAATTATAGTTGACATATAATACTATATTAGTTTCAGGTGTACAAAATAGTGATTAAACATTTAAATAACTTACAAAGTAATCACCCTGATATCTAGTACCCATCTAACACCATACATCATTATTATAATATTAAAGTGATCCTCAGACGAGCATAGCAATGGGAGGTGTGATTTTTTATTAATTAACTATATATTTTGTGTATATTTTAAATGTGAGCACTCATGACTTTCTTTAGTTCTGGAAAATTTCGTTATCTTTTCAGATAGTGCCTCTTCCCCAGTCTCTGTATTCGGTTTCTGGAATGTCTATGAAATAATGCTTCATTTCTATAATACATATTTTTTAACTCCTATTTCATTTTTTAAAATTAAAAAATTTATGGGCAGTTTAGATGATTTACTAAAGTATATTTTCTTAACTATCTTTTTTTTACTATTTTTCTAACCCATCTAATAACTTTTTATTTTCAATGACATTTTTTGACTTTAATATCTATTTTGTTTCTTTATGATATCAGTTTATTCTTTTTTTATAATAATTTGCTTGTCTTATGAATTTCCTTTCTTCCTGTATCTTTAAAGCTGTTTTAAAATCTTATCTTTCTAGGTCTTTGATATAAATTACTTTGTTCATTGTATCATTGGGCTGTTTTCTTAAGTATAGCCAGCACTTGTTATTTGAAGATTCTGTATTTGTGAACTCACCTATTTGATAAAATTTATTTGTGACAACAAAATCAATAGTGAGGCAATTTTGCAGTCATATGCACTCAAATGGCAACAACAAATTTGAGTGCCTGATGAGGTCAAACAAAGTCGTGCTCTCCCTTTTTGTTTAGGCTCTCATTCTGTAAACAAGTGTCATTTTTATAACATATTTAGTGCCATATTTTCCACATTTTTGTGCTTTTGTTAGTGAATTTTCTGTTTCAAATAGTCCCCAGTGTGTATTGAAGTGCTCATAAGTGTTCATAAGTGCAAGAAGGCTGAGATGTGCCTCAAGGAGAAATATGTGTGTTGAATAAGCTTCGACAGGCAAGAGTTATACGAGCTGTTGGCCATGAGCTCAATGTTAAAGAATTAACAATATACAGGCATACCTCGTTTTATTGCACTTGCTTTATTGTGCTCTGCAGATACGGTGTTTTTTATAAATTGAAGTCTTGTAGCAACCCTGCAAGTCAATCAAGCAAGTCAGTTGGTACCATTTTTCCAACAGTATTTGCTCACTCTGTGTCTCTGTGTCATGTTTTGGTAATTCTCACAATATTTTAAACTGTTTTTTATTATTGTTATATTTGTTGTGGTGGTTTGTGATGAGTGATCTTTGATGTTACTATTGTAGTTGTGTAGGGACAACACAAACCATGCCCATACAAGACAAAAAACTTAATTGGTAAATGTTGTGTGCATTCTGACCTCCCCTGTCATTTTTTCTCCAGTCCTCCCTACTCCCTGAAACACAACAATATTGAAATCAGGCCAACTAATGGCTTGTAAGTGTTCAAGTAAAAGGAAGAGTTACATGTCTCTCACATTAAATCAAGCTAAAAATGATTAAGCTTAACGAGGAAGACATATCAAAACTGAGATAGGCCAAACCTAGGCTTCTAGCGCCAAACAGTTAGCTGAGTTGTGAATGCAAAGGAAAAGTTCTTGAAAAAATAAAAGTGTTACCCCAGTAAATACATCAGTAAGAAAGCAAAACAGCCATATTGCTGATATAGAAAAGGTAGTAGTGGTCTGGATAGAAGATCAAATGGGCCACAACATTTCTGAAGTCAAAGTCTAATCCAGAGTAAAGCCCTAACTCTCTTCAATTTTATGAAGGCTGAGAGAAGTATGAAAGCTGCAGAAGAAGATCTTGAAGTTAGCAGAGGTTTGTTTATGAGGTTTAAGAAAAGAAACCATCTCCACAACAGAAAAGTGCAAAGTGAAGCAGAAAGTACTGATGTAGATGCTACAGGAAGTTATTCAGAAGATCTAGCTAAGATTATTAATGATGGTGGCTACACTAAACAACATATTTTCAATGAAGACAAAACAGCCTTATATTTGAAGGAGATGCCATCTAGGACTTTCACAGTTACAGAGGAGAAGTCAATGTCTGGCTTCAGATCTTCAAAGGACAGGCTGACTCTCTTGCTAAGGGCTAATGCAGCTGATGACTTTAAGTTGAAGACATTGCTCATTTACTATTCTGAAAATACTAGAGTCCTTAAAAATGATACTTTTGAATATATTTTTCTTGTGCTCTAGGAATGGAAAACAAAGCCTATATCAATCACAGCACACCCATCTGTAACATGGTTTACTGATTATTTTAAGCCCACTTTTGAGACATATCACTCAGGAAAAAAATTCTTTCAAAATATGACTGCCCTTGACCATGCACCTGGTCACCCAAGAGCTCTAATAGAGATAAACAGTGAGATTTATGTCGTTTTAATACCTACTAACGAAACATTCATTCTGCAGCCCATGGGTCAAGGAGTAATTTTGACTTTCAAGTCTTCTTATTTAAGAAATGCATTTTGTAAGATGATAGCTTCCACAGATGGTGATTCCTGTGATAAATATGGACAAAGTAAATTGCATGACTGTTATGAAAGATAGAATCAATAGAAGATAAACACTTATGTTTCGTGTTTATCATCATTCTAGGTGATTCGTCATTCTAGGTGCCATAAAAACTCACTGATTCATGGGAAGAGGTCAAAAATCAACCTTAAGAAGAGTTTTGAAGAAGTTGATTTTAACCCTCATAGATGACTTTGAGGGGTTTAAGACAGTGGAACAAATAACTGCACATGTATTGGGAATAGCAAGAGAATTAGAATTAAAGGTGGAGTCTGAGGATGTGACCAAATTGCTGCAATTTAATGACAAGACTTTAATGGATGAGAGGTTGCTTCTTATAAATGAGCAAAGAATGTAATTTCAAGAGATGGAAGCTACTCCTGCTGAAGATGCCATGAAGATTGTTGAAATGGCAACAAAGGATTTATAATATTACATAAACTTACTTAAACAGCTACTGTATTTGAGAGAATTGACTCCAATTTTTAAAGTTCTGTTGTGGATAAAATGCTATCAAACAGTATTGCTTGCTACAGAGAAATTGTTCATTAAAGGAAAATTCAACTTTACTGTCATCTTATTTCAAGAAATTGTCACAGCCACTCCAGCCTTCATCAACCACCATCCTGATCAGTCAGCAGCCATCAATACTAAGAGCGTCTACAAGCAAAAATATTATGATTTAAGGTACAGATAAAAGTTGGAAATTTTTAGCAATATTTTTAATTGAGGTATATACATTTTTGACATAACGCTATTGAACACTTACTAGACTACAGTATAGTGAAAACATTACTTTTATATACACTGAAAAAAAAGAACAAAAAAATTGTGCAACTTGCTTCATGCAATATTCACTTCATCACACTGGTCTAGAACTGAACCTGCAATATTTCTGAGATATTCTTGTATATTATTAAATAAATTACCTTTGAACAGAAGTATACATAAAACAAGGTATTGAAATGATCAGTTGGCGTAATGTTTTTACCAGATACTTACAGGAATCCTTAAATTTCACCTAAGAGCAATGATTTGAGTATTCACTCTTTTGTTGCAACTTTATAAAAAATAACTATGGTGAAAAACAAGAGCTAACTGTGAGATTTCTCTATATGTTTATAATTTTTACATAAGTGTTTATCTTCTATTGATTCTGTCTTTCATAACAGTCGTGCAGAATCTCACATTGTGATGTATCCTTAGGGGATAGTTAATTTTTAAATAAGTTTTTTAAATTTTACAATTACAATTGACATATAATATTATATTAGTTTCAGGTGTATAATATAATGATTAAACATTTATATAACTTACAAAGTGATCACCCAATAAATCTAATACCCATCTTACACCACATATAGTTATTACAATATTATTGACTTTGTTCCTTATGCTATACTTTATGCGCCTGTGACTATTTTGTAACTACCAATTTCCCTCTTAATCTCTTTTCTTCCTTCACCTATTCTCCCAAACCTCTTCCATTTGGTAACCATTAAAATGTTGTCCATACCTGTACATTTGTTTCTGTTTTGTTTATTTATTTTGTTTTTGTGTTTAGATTCCACATATAAGAGAAAACATATGGTATTTGTCTTTCTCTCCCTGATTTATTTCACTCAGATTAATTTCTCTAGATTAATCTATGTTGTTGCAGATGGCAAGATTTCATTCTTTTTTGTGGCTAAGTAATGTTCCATTGTATATTTGTACTGTTCCTTCTTTATCCATTCATCTATTGATGGACACTTGGGTTTCTTCTATATCTTGGCTATTGTAAATAATGTTGCAATGAACAAATGGATGCATATGTCTTTTTTTTTTCAACTATACTGGCACCTGATATAGTGAAACAACAGAATTGGCATGAGCAATGCCAACTAGCTACTGTTCTCCCAGCAGTGTCTCACTTGCCTGAGTACAAGGTAACCTAGGCAGCTGCCTACAGCTGGAGTGCATATGACTTTTTAAATAAAGAGTTTGGGTTTCTTCTGATAAATATGTAGAAACAGGAATACCAGGTCTTTGTCTCTTGTGACAGCCTTTGTTTTAAAGTCTGTCTTGTCTGGTATAAGTAATGCTACTACATCTTTTTTGTTTGTTTCTATTTTTATTTTTTATTTTTCCATCCCTTTACTTTAGTCTGTTTTTGTCTTTTGCTCTAAAGTGAGTCTCTTGTAGGCATATGTAAGGGTCTTGTTCTGTTATCCATTCAGCACCCTATGCCTTTTGATTGGAACACTTAATCCATTTATATTGAAAGTAATCATTGATATGTATGTAGTTATTGCCATTGTTTCATTTATATTTTTTAATTTTTGTCTTCTTTCTTTTTTCTTAAAAAAGTCCCTTTAACATTTCTTATAATATTGGTTTGGTAGTGATGAACTCCTTCAGCTTTCTCTTGTCTGGGAACCTCCCTATCTGCTCTTTGATTCTAAATGATAGCTTTCCTGGGTAAGTTCTTGGTTGTAGGTCTTTGCTTTTCATCACTTTGAATATTTTGTGCCAATCCTCCCTTCTGGCCTGCAAAGTTTCTGTTGAAAAATCAGCTGACAGTCTCACAGGAGTTTCTTTGTAGGTAACTAACTTCTTTTCTCTTGTTACTTTTAAGATCCGTTGTCTTTAACCTTTGGCATTTTAATCATGATATATCTTAGAGTATGCCTCTTTGGGTTCATCTTGTTTGTAACTACTCCATTTCCTGAGCTTGTATGTCTATTTCCTTTGCCAGGTTAGGGATTTTCTGTCATTATTACTTCAAATAGGTTTTTAATTCCTTGCACTTTCTCTTCTTCTGGAATCCTTGTGACATGAATGTTTTTACATTTTATGTTGTCTCAGAGGCCCCTTAAACTATCCTCATTTTTGCAGGATTCCTTTTTTTTTCTGTTTTGATTGGATATTTTCTGCTACCTTGTCTTCCAAATTGCCAATTACATCCTCTGCTTCATTTAATCTACCGTTGATTTCTTCTAATATATTTTTTGTTTGATATTCTATTTTTCATTTCTAATTGGTTCTTTTTTATATTTTCGATCTTCATTTTTATCTTCATTTCTTTGTAGAAGTTCTCACTGAGATCACTGAGCATCCTAATAACCAGTGTTTTGAACTCTGCTTAAAGTAGATTGCTTGTTTCCATTTTGTTTAGTTCTTTTCATGGAGTTTTGTTCTGTTTTCTCATTTGGGACATGTTTCTTTTCCTATTCACTTTGGCTGCCTCTCTCTGTTTGTTTCTATGTATTAGGTAGAGCTTCTATGTCTTCAGGTCTTGGTAGACTCACTTTAGATCAAATGACACACACAGACAAAAAGTAAAGAGATGGAAAATATATTTCATAAAAATGTAAACAAAAAAATGTGGAGTAGCATTACTTGGCCTTATGTTGTAGATGTCCTGTATGGCTTAGTGACACAGTCTTCCTTGTCACATGAGTTGGATGCTCCAGCTGTGTTTCTTTTGTGGATTGTGTGTGTCATCCTGTTGTAGTGAGCCTTGATTGCTGTTGGCCTGTCAATGGGAGGGATTGACCCTTTGGCTGATTGGTTGTGAGGATGACTGTGACTACAGTGGTATAACTGTGATACAGAAGTTGACTCTACAGAACAGGATTCACTTTAGCAGGGCTCTGCCAAGTCTGCCCTTTGGGTGAGTTGCATGTGGAAGTGGTTGGGTAGTGCTCTGGTGTGATCTGAAGCTGGCCCCCAGATTTATTAGTTCTGGGACCTCTTGGGAGGAGCTCTGGTGCTGGCAAAGTTCAACCTCTGTTCGTGTTCTGCCCAGGGTCACTTGGTATGAGCTAAAAAAATTGATCTGCAAATGATTGCCACTTGTACTGGGCTTGGAGGTATCTGTGAGCTGAGATTGGCTACTGCTAATGCCAGGCTTTGGGCTGCTTACCAAGTTGTATGGGGCACACAGAGTCTAGATACTGCTTGTTGGGATTTGTGAAACTTTGAGAGATTTTAAGAAAGTTCACAGCTTGAGTCAGGACAAGCCATTTGCATGGAAATGCCACTGGAAGTGGCTTGGGTGAGCTTGCAAGTTGAGTAGGAAGAGATCTTAGGGAATCACCAGGGAGGGGCAAATTGTGTTAGCCAGTTTAATAGAGAGAGATTCAGATACAGTGCCAGCCTGTGGGTGCAGGGTGGGTGGCGGGAGGGCTCAACAAAGCAACAATGGCTTCTGCCAGAACTTCTGTCTGAAAGAAAGCTTCCTTCCCCTCAGACCCTTGCCCTGAAGCCAGACAATTCAATTCCTCTTTGTATGTTCCTGGCCTTTTAAGTAGTTACTCCAGCAATGAAACTCGGAGCAAGTGAGTCCTTCAGTGTGTAAGTTTATTCATGGGCCCATTAAGTGTAATGCATGGGACTCCAGCAGCCCTCCACCTCACTCAGCCACAATCTTCACCAGTTTTCACAACCCGAAGTTGTGGGAACTTCTTTCCCAGCACCGAAACCCTAGGCTGGTGAGCCTGATGTGAATCTGGGATCTCTCACTCTTCAAGGGGGTCCTCCGCAGCTGAGATATCCCTCCCAATTTTTAACCACCACATGTGGGAACCAGCTTGTTCCAAATCTCTGTCACTCCTGCCAGTCTCAAGGTGGCTCTTTAGTTATAGGACTTGTGTTCAGCTAGACTTCAGGCAATTCTCAATTATGGTTGTTCTATAGTTTAATTATACTTTTGAGGTAGTCATGGAAGAAGACAAGCACAATGTTTATCTACTCCACCATCTTGACTGGAAGCTCCACTATGGGATAATATTTTTCCCAGCTTTACTGAGATATAATTAACATGTATCTCAATTGTTAAGATCTATTCTCTTAACAATTTTCATGTATATGACACAGTCACTATGCTGTACATTAGATCTCCAGAATTTACTTACTTAACTGGAAGTTAGTACCCACTGACCAACATCTCCCTATATTCCTCATCCCACCCCACCTCCAACTCCTGGCAGCAACTATTCTGGTTGCTGTTTCTATGAGTCTGGGTATTTTTTTAAGATTATACATATAAGAATGATTATACAGTATTCGTCTTTTTCTGTCTAACTTATTTCAATCAGCATCATACCAAGTCCATCCGTGTTGTCACAAATGGTAAGATTTCCTTCTTTTCTATGGTTGAATAATATTCTTTTACTTATAAAATAAAACATTTTTTATCCTCTCATCCATTTATAGACAGTTAGGTTGTTTCTTTCTCTTAGATATTGTTAATAATGCTGCAATGAATATAAGAGTACAGATATTTCTTTGAGATCCATTTTTTTTTCATTCAGATATATACCCAGAAGCGAGATTACTAGATCAAACGGTAGTTCTATTTTTAATTTTTTGAGTAACCTCCATACTGTTAACCAATTTACATTTCCACTGACAGTGGAAAAATGAAATCTAAACCACAGTAAGATATCACCTTTTACCTATTTGGATGGCTTTATCAAAATTACAATAGATTACAAATGATTAGTGATTTTATAATCTTCTCATGTACCTGTTCTCCAGCTGAATATCTTCTTTGGACACATATGTATTCAGATAGTTTGTCCGCTTTTTAATCAGATTTTTTTTACTATTAAGTTTGTGATATTTTTGTTATGCAACTTATATATTTTAGATATTAAAACTTTATCTGATATATGATTTGCAAATATTTTCTCCTATTCTGTACACTGACTCATCATTCTATTGATTGCTTCTTTTGCTGTGCAGAAGATGTTTAGTTTATTGTACTCCCACTTGTTTATTTTTACATTCATTTTTGCTCCCTTAGCAAGAGACATAAATTTGGACCAATTAAAACTATCACAGAATATTAGTTTTCCCATATGCAAAATGAGACTGATACAGCTCATTGTGTGTGGTTGTAAGTCAGTAAGATGGCTTCCAATGATTCCTTTTTTGATATTCACACCTTGTGTATTCTTTTTCCCTTCAGTGTTGGGTGGAGTTATTGACTTGCTTTTAATAAATAAAATACTGTAGCAGTGGTAGGGTGTCATTTCCAAGGTTAGGTTATAAGTAGAGTGTAGCTTCCATCCTAGGTTGTCTCTCATCTCTCTTGGATCACTTCACCTTGGGAGAAGCTAGCCATCGTGTTGTGAGGTGGCCCTGTGGAGAGGTCCACATAGCAAGAAACTAAAGGCTTCCAACAGCCATGTCTGCAGTCTTGGAAGTGTGTCCTCCCTGAGATGAGCCTTGAGATGTCTGCAGCCTCTGCCAATATTTTGGTTGCAGCCTCATGACAGACCCTCTGTTATAATGATGTGGCTAAACCACTTCCAGATTCCTGACTCACAAAAACCCACAGAAAATAACTGGTTTTTTTTTTTCATTAGCTAGATTTTGGGGTGATTCATTACAGAGAAAATAGTAACTAATATATTTTGCCAGTGGTATTATTATTTACCCTATATGTTATGCCTTTAAGGACAGGCCTTAAAGAACACAAAAATTAAGAAAGGATGCAAATACAGACTTATGTCAGTTGTGAAGCATACTTATTATAATTTGCTTATAGTTTACCAGTTAGTGAGGTGCCACCTAACCCTATGTGTGGGGCTTTAAAAAAGAAATGACAGATGTTTTCATTAGGAAGATTTCTAGGACAAACTGAACTCAAAGAGTGACTAGTCACATAGGGCTTGATAGCTATGCATTCATTGAAAGAACTAATTACCTCTAAGGGTTACCCAGTAGGTCATCTGAGGTCCCTAATGAATCTTTCTTAATTTTATTTCCACTTTTAAACTTGCATGAATAGTTCTGATGATAATTACCAAATGTAGATATGTATGGAAAATCAGCATTCCACAAATATACAACTTGGCCAGATTTTATACGCATGTGGCTGCTTGAAATTCAGCAAATTTCATTAGAATCACATGTTTGCTTAGAGAAATAATAGCCAAAAACTGTGCTGAGAACACACACACACACTCAAGTGTGTGTGCGAATAGATACAGAAAAGCGGAAATCTTAAGTTGAATTTGTAAGAATTTTAATCTCAAAGTTGGATCTTCTGAAATCCCTCTCTGCTACTACCACTACTACTAATATATCCTGGATCTATCTCTTCATAATTACTCTGCTTCAGTAGTTGGCTATGTTTTATGAGATAATAATACTGTCATATATTATAGTATTGTTCACTGACTACATTTTAATTATTCTTTTACATATTCTATGCTTACCAGCATTTTTGCTCAATTGCTAAAATATTAATGTAATTATTATCAAGTAAAGATATTTAGTTTCCATTAACCAGAAATTGAAAATATACTTACTTGATAATAATTACATTAATATTTTATGCATACATATACCTTTTTCTCCACCATTCCCTAGCCTTTAGAATGTCATCAAGAAAACATGTCTTTATCTCTTAAAACTTCAGTTTCTTCTTCAAGTCTTTTTTTCCTCAGCCGATGTCCTACTTTCATCTGTAATAAACTCAAGGATATTTAACAAAGATTATATTTTTGAGCCATATTGCAACCTGAGCTTCTTTACTCTTTATACTCTGTGACCTTCACAATGCTTTTTGGCCTTCACTTATATTCTTTTCATGCTTAGAACTTCTCTACTTTTAAGACTACCATCTGCCTCCTTAAAATTAATGAGACAAAAGAGAATTCTTGACTTTCTACCAATCCTCATTCTTTTCAAAACCCAACTCCTCTGTGGTCTTCCCCATCTCAATAAAAATAGTTACCTGTTGTTTGAGCAAAACATTTAGGAGTTATCCATAATGCCTCCCTTCCTTTCATTCCCCACTTCATAAACATAAGCATGTCTTGTGAACTCTTATCACATGGCTGCCTTTATCTAATCATTCAGATTTGGGTTCCAATGTTCTTTCTTCAGAGACCTTCCTTTCCTACTCAGTATATGATAACCACAGCCACTTACAGTCACATCTCTTTATTTAAATCATCATTACCACTTGTTTTCCTCACTTTTGTTTGTTATCTGTTTCTTTCTTCCTTCTGCCTTCTGCCCTCAATACTAGAATCTAACTCTATGAAGGCAGGGACCTTGCATATCTTATTAACCATAATGGTCAGGCACACAGTTGATGAACAAAAGATTTTCATGAAATTAATACTATTCTTAGACCTTCTCCTTTACAATAAAGCCACAATAAGTTTCCTCGATGAAATTCCTTGAGGATGTTCTTCCCCTCATTGTCAACTGCTGTCCCTCAACATACCTCGATTTCCCAGTTGTCTCACCGATTTCTGAGCCTGATATGTCCCTATCAGTACTTCTCTCTAAAACTCTAGACATCCCAAATGCTTGACCTTTCTTCTTACTTCTAGTGCTAATTTCTGACTCCTGATTTCTCTTTTACTCCACCCCAGCAGCCAAGAGTAGCTCAAGAAATTTATAACATGGTGCTGATTTGATGCATAACAAACACAGCTATTTAAGCCAGTTAACACCTCACTTCTTCTTAGTTACGTTTTTTTCCATCTTGATCACTTGTTAACTTTTTACCAAATTTCTACAGGGCTATAACAAAATGTATTCAATCTTCATAATGCCACTACTTTCTTAATTCTTACAACAGATGGTTGGAGTCATCTGTGAGGGCTTCTTTCTCATCTTTTCTCTTCACTTATTGTTGCTTTGATAGCTCAGCATCTTCATTCTCAGGAAATCCTTTTTCCTTCTCTAAAGAATGGGGTAATCCCTTTTACTTCAATATGTATCCCTCCACATTCCTACCAAGATTCTTTTGGCATTATACTTTATCAATTACTTGTTCTTTATGTATCATGAATTTTACCACTCTCTATAAATATATCCAGATCTCCGTCATTCTAAAAATGGTCTTCCCTTTATCTTACTAACATATGACATGCTGTGCCCACCCCAATGGCTTCAATTATTTTCATTTGAACAATTGCAAAATTTATATTTGTAGTTCTGATTCCTAACCTTAACCTCAATATGATGCCTCAGTTTTTTACCAGAGAAGTTTTTTACCATTTGGTCAGAGAAGCACCTTAAACATCTTTAATAAGTTTTAATCCAGGCCTATTGTCCTTAATGCAAATCTACCTCTTCTTCTTTCTAATTTTTGTTAATGATCCCCTTGAATACTTGTTTCTCCAACTACAAAACTTTGCAGTGATCTTTACATCACTTTTTTCCTACCAACTTCATAGCCCATCACATTTTCAGGTAAACCTGGAACCCACAGTTCATAAACTACTGGTCTTAGAACAATATTGGATTTATATATAGTAGCTACTAGTATGATGCAATGAGAAAAACGAGAAAGTTCAGTTAGATATAAATAAAATTAAAACTTATTGACCTAGAAGAGTACTGGAGATTATGTTTCTTTTACCTTTTCTTATGTTAAAATGATCTTGTTCTCATGAAAGAGATTTGATAGTAGTATTTAATTTATTTGAACATCTTCAGGTAGCAAAACCACACTAAGTTTTATTTTTTAATTATCTATTAAATCCAAAAATCAAGGAAGTTCTGGTCTACATTCCTCATTTGCAGTCGCTCTTTCTATTTTTACTATCACACATAGCTTAGGTCTTATTTTCTTTTTTTCTGGATAATTGCAATCATCTCCTAACCAACGTACTGACTTCTATGGCTTTGCTGTTTTCTAAATATCTTACATATGAATCACTGTCAGAGGAAACTAAAACCTTGGCCTAGGTAGTGTCACTCTCCTTTCCAAGATCCACTCTCGCACCATCACCATGGCAATTTATGTCATCTGCTGAGATTCAAGATGGAACTAAATATAGGGTCTGGTATTTAGAGCTCTCCATGGTCCCCCTTCCCCCCCTCCCACTTCTTGGTCAAGCCTGACCTAGTTACTCTTTTGTTCTGTACCTTGTTTTATTTTCTTCATAAGGTTTATCATTGGGAATCTTCCTACATATTTGTTTTGTTTTTACTATCTCTCTCCTTATACTAGAATATAAGTTACTTGAAGACAAGATTTTGATTTTTGTTCACTGCTAATCAGTAAGGCCAACTCCAAAATATAGGTGCTCTATAATTAGTTGTTGAAAAATAAAAAATGGGGGGAAAGATCAAAAAACAAAAAAAGAGAGAGAGAAGAAAAGAAAAAGAAAAAATGGAATCTCTCCCACTCCCAGCATCTTTCCTCAGGTCAGTGGTTCTCAGCTGGGCATGATGGAGCTCCCAGGGGCAGATGGCATGTTTTTCTTCCTTTCCATGACAACAAAGTGTGTGTTAGAAAATCAATACCAACATGCTTTTTGTGACTATCCATTTTAGAGGAAAAATAGTGTCATTGGTGTTCATGAGCCATGGGGAACGGGTTGTCTGGTCTCTCTACCAGTAGTTGTTAGAATGTAGGTAAGTTCTGAGTAAAAATATGCAAAAATAGAGACAAAAGGGCAATCAAAGAAGAGGCTGCTACTCTGGAAAATTGGTATACCCTTTGGCAAAAGAACTTATAATGAGTCAATTGTCAGTTTAGCTGAACTATTTGTGAATGGAATGCTTTCTGTCAAATGAATGAATGCAGTTTCATAATTTACAAAAGCTTTGACTCAAAGTGGGCTGAGAGATATGAGCATGATTTGACTGATCAATTACTATACATGTGTTCTTTCCTGTCAGCCACAGTCATTTTAGTTTTACTTGGTCACTCAGACATTAGTGAACCACAGCCAGGTTGTGGAAGAAAACCAGTCATTTATGATGTGAATAGATAATTGTCCATCAGCTATTTTCCACACTGATAAGCATTTCTGATCTGAGAACAAAGATCTCCAGTGCAAAGAAGACCTTTCCCCTTGCACCTTTCTGCCAGTCAGAAGAATCTTACGGCACTGCATTGCTGATCCTAGAATTGAGAAGGTCTGCTAAAAGTCATTTAGTTTTCTTCTGTTGTCTTTTTAAAGGCTATACCAAATTCACTAAAAAAATACGCTTTTAAGAAATACGATTAAAACATTTAAAAGAGACACCCTTGGTGCCTTTAGGTAATATGCTTCTGATCTCTCAAGTCTTGCTATCAGAAAAAAATTTTAATGTTGTTTTAATGTGTTTTCCTTCCAATATGAGACTGACAAATCACTCCCCTAATTAATTCCTTTTTATCCCACCCTCTACGAAGCTGGCAGAACTACTGAGAGTTTCCTTACTTAGGAAAGTGGTGGATAGTACAGAATTTAAATTAATAGTTTCTTCTATTATATTCAGATTCTGTTTAGTAAATAGATTTCATTTGACTGAAGGTATCCAGCAGTTTTACTATAGCCTCTTTTTCAAAGTATAGTTTTATTTAGTGATCAATCCTTCCGGAAATAAGATAAAGTTGCAGAGAACTTGCCTTAATATTCTTAAAAGCTTTTGTACCCATAAAATTAGAAGGAAATCTATCCTTACTTTTGATCAAATGTAAAGTAAAGTAAAATTGTAAATGCAAAGTAAAGTAAAATTGAGTTTGCGTACAAATTCTGTCCTTAAGAAAGTCTTACTAGTCTAAGGCAAGGTGGAATCAGGTATTCTAAAACCATGCCACTAGAGGGAGTAAAAACTAGCAGTCTGCACATCGTCGCTGCCAGAGGAGCAAGGTTGACTGTTTTACCTTTCTCTTTAAACAAATGATCCTTAGCTCAGTTGCCCCAGAAAAACACCCACATCTGGGGGGTGTCTTTATTCTGAGGTTACTATTTCTAAAAGTAGTTTTCTGAAAAATTGCCCTCCAGGGCTGGGAAGCACATAGGCTGAGTGGTGAGTGGGGAGTTCTGCCTCAGAAGGATCCTGGAGACTGGAGGTTTGGGACAAGAACACGCTAAAATAGCCCAGAACTGGTTTACATGTGAGAGCTGCAGGTGCCCCTGAGGTCTGTGACAGGCCAGATTCACCAACCTTGATAGAAGCAGAGGGCTGGCTGGGAGCTCTCTATTTTCCTTCCCTAAGTTTTATCCCTTTCCAATCTTCAAATTTCTAGTAATAAGTTACAATTTTCAGAGTCATTTTTATTTTTCTATAGATTCTGTTCTAAATTTCCCTAAAAACCTAAAGTAAAGAACATCAATAGTGGAATTTCTGTCCCTCTGAAGGGTATTTAGAGTAATATTCTTGGATGTCACAGTAAGGAGTCATATGCTCATCCTCCTCAGAACCCCAGCCCTGTATCCAATGTCTCCAGCTTTTCTTTCCTGTCTGTTATTGTCATATTGCCTTAGGTTGGAGAGTTAAACCTGGCCTTCAGTGGGCTGGGGACAGGAGGCAATAGTCAAGTCCTAAATAAAGCTGCACAGTGCATGAAAGAATCTAGTGCACAGACCACACTCTATAGAGAACACAGCTCTCTCCCTCTTTCACACACCCAAGTCATGTAGGAAGTAGCTCAGCTAGGTCTCCTCCAAGACAGGCTGCTGGAGGACACGGCTTCTCTGAGTTAGCTTGATGAACTCATGGGAAAAGTTGGTCTACTTGGATCCTGGAGAAGTCCACTCTCTGAACTGTCAGTGTCATTGTTAAAATCTATAGTTTGAGTCTTTGTGTTAAAGCAGAAAGAATACCAGACTGGGTATTGAGAATTCTAGCTTCTAGTGCCTGCTCTGTTCATATCTAACTCTGATTTCAGACAATTTATTGAACTCCTCCAGGCCCCAGTTTCTTCTTATATAAAATGTCAGACGAGACTTTCTGTTACATTCTTTCTGATTCAAAAAGTCCACGATTACTGTCTGGTGAATATAGATTATCCTACCCTATCTATCCCACTGCCTCCACCTAAAAGTCAAGAGAGAGATAGATCTAGGTTAAAGTGCACTGCCAGTCCCACAGTACAGAGCCATACTGTGTGGGAGGAAGCAAATTTAGAAGGAAACAAGCTTCATTTATTCTGCCTGATATGGTTATCTTTCTGGGGCTTGTGCCCAAGCAAGCGAGATGAGGGTGAGGAGGAAGGGGAGGGGGACACACTGTCAAATGTCAAATGTTTAGCAAAGACTTTGAAGTCTGACAATTGAGACTTCCGGTAACTTTTGTGTCTACTTTTGCAAAAAAAAGTGGGGAGGGGAAGAGTAAAGAGGGAGAGAGAGAGACGGGGTTGGGGTGGGGAAGAGGGAAAACAAAAATAGATCCAAGTATGAGACATAATCATGTAGGTTTTAGGCAAACATAGGCAAATTAATATCTAAATTATTTGCAAGTCATCTGGGACTCTCTTCTTTGGCTGCCTTTAAGACAATCCCTGGCTGTAGCTCAAAATTAACACTGAATTTCAAGCCATTATGACATTCCCACATGGCCCTAATGCATGTGCTGAAAAGAAGCATGAATGGCCCACCCTGCTAAGATCTATGCCAGTGTAGGATGAGAGCAATCCTGAAGCCTCTTCCCTCAAGGGCCATATAGTTGTTTAAAAGAATAAGAAATACACATGAGCTAATGAACAATGATAAAATACAACAGTACAAAGTATGCTAGAGGACTACATTTTATATAGATCAAATATACACAGATAGAAAACTTATCTATTAGCTATGGTGGTCTGGAAAGCATTCACGAGTGAGGTGGGAATTAAAAGCTGGGGTGGATGTGAGTTTCTGTATATATATATAGAGAAATGTATTTTGAAAAAGAAATTACAAAAAAAAAATCACATTTAGTTTTCAACTACCTCCTTATCTATAAGTTTAGATAACCAAAAGCATAACATTTACCACTCTGTGGCCCAAATCTCCACATAGTAACCAGAAGAAGGCCCCCCCAAAAAACTTATCTAGTTTAAATTCTGATAATTGAGTATGAAAAATAAGTGAGGTGGCAAATTAATTATGTATGAACATCCCTCATTTTGTCCGTGAAGTCTAGTTGTGTCCAGCTACCAGTGACAAATGGTCAAGCAACCATTACAACCTCTCTTTGTAAATAAGTACAGGCCATTTTAGGGTCATCCTCCCTGAGATTTTTAAAATACTTCAAATACAACATTGAGTTAGTTGGCTTCTCCACCAAGAGAACAACACCACATGGTAAGAGAAGTACTGGTCCCAAGAGGGCCTTTGGGACACCAGGCGTGGTTAAATGTTGGCATTGGAAAAGAAAATTTGTTGTAAACTTGAGACACAAGAGACTTCAGGAAGGGAGGGCCTCGTTCAAGTCCATCAAGGGACTGTCGACAGTGTTCTCGTTCGTGACGCCTCAGTTCAAGGAAACTGACACTCCCAGAGTGCATGATGGAGAAAAGGTTCTTAACTATTTCCTCTGGAAATCACCACTGAATGAATGCCAGGCTATTCTAGAATCTCCATTCATTGGTACTTCTTGCCCATTGGATGGGTGAAAGGTGAAGTATAGACCTGTTGGGAAAAGTGGCAAAGACCATGGCTCGTCTTCTAAACCCTCCTCTCATCTGCTAATTGGAAGATTCTCCTGTGTCAGGCAACAATTGCAGTTTTTCCAGCTCCACACCAGAGACCACACCAGAATCACAAGGATTTCTCATTTCAAGTAGATCAGAAAAGAAGCCATTGATGGAACACTAGTAGAGGGGTGTGATTTCAGGAACCTCTTATGCCCCACCTCAAAATAGTCCATAGTCCCCCAAATCTTCCCCATAAGAAGCAAGAGCAAAAGCTGCAGAAAATGTCCTATTCCAGTTTTGTCCAGGCTGCCAGTGGGCTGAAAAATCCATGAAAAAAGTCCATAACTTTAGGTTTCCATTCTCACTCTCCCTCTTCTTGTTACTACCTCCCCAACCCCTGAGGAAGGAAGGAAGGAAGGAAGGAAGGAAGGAAGGAAGGAAGGAAGGAAGGAAGGAAGGAAGGAAGGAAGGAAAGAGAGAGAGAGAGAGAGAGAAAGAAAGAAAGAAAGAAAGAAAGAAAGAAAGAAAGAAAGAAAGAAAGAAAGAAAGAAAGAAAGAAAGAAAGAAAGAAAGAAAGAATTTTCAAACAAAAGATGGGAGTGGAGCTGTGGTAGATTGAGAGCAGGCTTGTTTGGTGAGAGGGGGTATCTGTGCAGAAAGTTCATGTGACAAGGTTGGAAGCTGGGAGAGAGGAAGTGGGCCTCAGAGCCAACAGAACCAACCAGAGAGATTCAGGTGATACAAGTACCATGAAGCCTCACAAGCAGGAGTTGGACTCTCCAATGGATGGGATCACAGAAGTCCCTACTGAACTCCTGACACCTCCAGTCCTAGCAACTCCATCCCTGCTACTTTGTCTCCTGTTTCCTTGCCTGCTTCATCTGCTCTCTGCTCTGTCTTCATCCTGGGAAGCCAGCTGCAGCATGTAGGAGAAACGGGCCCTGTCACGGCTGTCTCTAGTGTGTTATTGTTAGTGTTACATTACAAATCCCGTTTCCATGCTGGGGTCCCTCGGGGGTCATAACCAGGAGAGGCCATGACCCTGTCAATAAACAGAACCCCAATCCTTAATGTAACCACTTTGCATTTACTAGTCCTGCTCCATAGGTTTATAGATCAGATTCCTCTCTCAGGCAGAATCAATTCAGAAAGGCTGGCTTGGAAATGCAAGATATAGAGAAAATGTAGTGGCAAAGATGCTGATTCTGGTGGCAGGTGAAAGTCAAGCATAGGCTTGCTTGGCCTGTGCTCCCCACAGCCCCCCCACTTCTCTTAACAGATGTGCTAGGTATACTACCACCAATGTGAAGTATCTCTTGCTGCTGACTTCTCAGAGAATGAGGCGAGGACATCAGTCCTTCCTAAAGTTCTAGTTCCCTTAGAAGATCCTGTATAATAGAGAGGACTTAGCTACTTTGTTCGATGTTGATCAGGGCCAAGTGGAAGAACGTTGAGCCAGAAGGAAGCAGAGCATGGAATAACCTGGCACAGAGACAAGACTGACGTCAGCTTACTCTCAATCTTTTTTTGTAGATAATCTACCCACTATAGGGTGTTTTCCTTCCTAAAACAGAGTCAGATGTTGAAGGGTGAGTAGAATCAATTTTAAAAAAAACAGACTTTTTAGAGTCTTCTTACTCATTTCAACAAATAGATCTTGAACATCTATCATGTGCCAAGAATACAGTTTCTTTCCACATATGGATGCCACAGGAGTGACAGAAATAAAGAACAGTGTGATTGGTTTATAGGCTGGGGGGTTTTCTTTTGTTTTGTTTTATGTTTTGCATCTAACATCCAAGTGTCTTGGAAGCTCTTGATGCCATTGCCTTGGACTCCATAGCTATCACTCTCCATCCATCTCCTGACTAGGTCTAAAGAAAAAAATGTTCTTGAGTGTCTGTCATAGGGACTGAAATATTGACATTTAGAAAAAGAAGGAGTACTATATTCTACTAACGAACACAGCTTCAAAGTTGTAGTAATATTGCTTGGCTTGTTTCTAAGATGCCACAAAGTACGTATTTGGATACATGGGGGAGGGTGATGAGATAATTGAGCCAAGTGAGGATATTATTTCTGCTGGGTTAATAACAGAACCAGAAGGGGCTTTGGAGATGTAGAGTTCAACCCCTATTCTAATAAATGAGGAAATTGAACTCTGGAAAGAGAAAGGCATTTGTCCACAGTCACAAACTTGGCTTTTGGTTTTGTAAAAATGTGTAGGGTAGACAAAGATGCAACAGAAAATGGTGAAGGGAGGCAAAGCTGAGGAGCAGGTGGCCAAAACCAAGCTTTCCTAAACTGGATCTTTCCAGGAATCCTAGCCTCAGAGAAGAAAAGCCATCTTTGTGAGACCAGTGACATACAAACTGAGATGTCAGAGGCAGCTGCTGAAAACGTATGGAGTTTTATCCCCTGACATGGTCCAGGCACCTAGAACAGTGTCTGCCTATAATAGGTGCTCAGTAATTTTTGAATAAACAGAGCTGCCTTGCAGGCGTTTGCTGGCCAAAGATCAGGAGTGAGGGGAGAAAGAGGAATTCCCAAGAAGGCCCCACCCCCATTTATCCAAAGCAGCTCTGAGGGTGTTTGTTTCACAATTTGGGTTTCCAGGGCCACCTTTCTTACCAAGAAGGATTTATATATATATATATATATATATATATATAAAAAAAAATAAAAAATAAAAAACACCACTCTGAGAGACACCCAGGAGCCCACTCCTTGGGCCTGAAGAGTTATTATAGGACTCGCCAAATGTGTCCATTATCTGATACATAATATCTGTGATACAAAACAAGCACAGCTATTTCCCAAATAAATGTAAATAGGGCCAAGATTAATAAATATAAATCCATTTGCAAAATTACAGAATCCGTAGTAGGATTTATTATTGTATGTCAATGAACACTGAGGGTATAAATTCAAGCAGGTCTTTTATTATAGTACTGATATTCAGAAGAAATCCTCTGTTCATAATGTTTAGAAATCATTGGACCTATCCTCTCATTTCACAGATGACATTTTAAAGATTCTTCCCGAGAAAGAGAAGGATGGGCCCAAAGTCACTCAGCTCTTTGGTAGGAGAGCCATATATCACTATAGGTCTTCTCTGTCCTTTTCATTATACCACATTCCCTCAGAAGATGTTTCCCCAAACACCTAAATCTGAAAAGATAGCCCAATTCAACTTCATTTCTGAAACAGAAATGCTAACAGCACACATGATGCCAGGCACTGCACTCTTCACTACATTGTGGCCATTGTTCTCACATCAACTCAATAAGGCAGGTACTACTACTATCCCCATTTTATAAATTTAAAAAATGAGGCCTGGAGGAGTTACACAGTTTGCCTAAGCCCACATGGTTAGTAAGTTGTAGAGACAGATTCAAGCTATGACTCCAAAGTCCAGATTCTCATGCACTTTGCTCCACACATCTTAAGAAACACACATTTGTGGACGTCTCTGATATCAACTGAAACAAAATTCAAGGGCAATGAAAGTCAGCCCTCAGTGGGGCCAGCTCCAGCCCCTTAGCAACTGCCATGGGCAAAGAGAGGTGGGAGGCGGGGAGTCCCAGGAGAGTCCCATAAGAGGGCTCTTTCTCAGGTGGACAATGTGAACTTTCAACACTGAAACCACCGTGTGTTTCCTAACACTCCATTTCCTCACTCCTCAGCAGCTCAAAGAGGGTCTCTGGTGTGGAGCTGGAAAAACTGCAATTGTTGCAAACACCCCAGCTGCTTTTGAGCACACTTGAGTTTGAGAGCTTAGAGATCTGGAAGACAAACCTCAGAAAGGGGAAAAAATGAAGGACCCCAGAAAGCAAGGGTCAGCAGCTGGGCCAGTTTCAGACTCAGAGGAGCTTCACTGAGCCCCAGAAAACATGCCTGATATTTCACACAGGGGCCACACCCCATGGCCTGGCTTTCTGAAGTATGAGAGGAGGGGTGTCTTTCATGTTTCTGAGTGTGCAGAAGGTTTGCGTGTGTTTGCTTAGAACAAAGCCTATACTTAACTGGCACAAGTGAAACAGATTTTATAAATAGATGTGAGCATGAATGGTTTTTATGATTAGCTTGTTTTTAATCACCGTACTTGACCGCTGTCTGTGTTCAACTAAGTAAATATTTCTATGGTGATAGTATACACAATACAATGGCCATTATTTAATGTTAATACAAGTACCATATGGGAGGGCTTATCATGCTGGAGTCCCAAAGTATAATAAAAGCAGATAGGAATAGATAGGCAAGGGTGTGCCCTATTGTACAGTAGGCCTGATAAAACATCTGCTCTTGCAAATGTTGGCCATGCAAGTATTTATGTAGCAATGGTTCTCTGGGGGATCTTTAGGACCAGATCTGATCGCTCTGCATTCTGTTTTTTCCTCTTACTCACTTGGTGACCTTGGATAAATCTCTATGCTAATTGTTTAAACATTCATGCCTCAATTTCCCAATTCATAGGCCTCTGCATGCCTCTCCAGAGAGTAATGAAGATTAACACCTGGTGGAACCTCACATTCTTTATTTGGAACAAAGAAACAGAGAAGGTTGGTGCTGAAATAATGCCTCATTACTTCAATCGGTCCAAAATTTAAGAGGGAGACAACCTGGTACATTTTGTCATTTGCAACTGGAAATCTGAGCAAACTGGAAGTTTCCAGAGTTTAGTAAAGCAACTTCATAAAGCACTATGTCTCCCGGGAAATGCACTAGGCCACAGACATTTGCCAGCTTACTTTTCACTCAGGAGGGACAACTGTGATGATAAAGGGCACAGAACTGGAGTCAGTCTCCACTGACAAAGCGCAAAGTGAGAACGTTAGAACTTTTAGTGTGGTGGAATGAGGAACTTTACTTTTTCGCAAAGGCATTAATCCTCTAACGTAACTTTTATGTCTTAGCCTAATAGTAATACTACAAGGCTTACTGCAATGGAACATTCATAGTCTGTTTATGTACGATCTGCTTTCACCTCGAGAACTTGCCATGAAGAAGACAATGTTTAGTTCTAGGCCTTAGTGTTTTGCATTTATATGTCCTAATGAAAAATATCAGCAGTAAGAACTCTCAATATTTGTTTTACACTTTACAACTACAAAATGTGTTCACGTCCATTATGCCATCTAATCCTCACAAACACAGCTGGTGGGCACTGTTTGTATCCTCATTTTAAAGATGAACAGAGAATCTCAAGGGCTTACCATTTGCCCAGGTGCAGGTACAGAGCTAAAACTCAAACCTGAGACTATTCTCTAAGCCTAATCCTTATGAAGATTCTTCTCATTTATAATTCAGAAATCGGAACCTGCCCAGGGAAGAGGAGCTGTCCTGAGTGGTCAGACTTGCTATGATGAACTCTAAGATTAGGCCTGAGGGCTATTATTTTTGTTTTTGTTTTTTTCCTTCTAGAAAAGCCAGCCCCAGGTCAAGGCTGGCCTTTCACAAGCACTCTGCCACCTCCTTGATTACTCTGGCAATCAGTTTGGCTGAAAATGGGGCATTAATTTGCCTCATTTACTATCAAAAAGGAAGTAAGACATAGGTGAGAAGAGAGGCTGCCTGACAAATGTTTAAGGGAAGAGATTTGATTTCCCAACTGTGTTATCTAATGTAATAGGATTCTTTCCAATTGATTTACTGCAGTCATCATAAATCTAGGAACAATATGTTCTTAAACATATTTGGAATGGCCAGCAGGGAAATTGGTTAATACAATATATGACATGCGGGCTAAGAATGGACTTATACACGTCCAGGGCGGGTACATGACTAAGTTAATGAACTGTTCTGAGCCCTGGCTTACATGTGCTAGTGAAAACTGAGGGAGGAAAAGATGGGTTTACACGTTCCAATCCCTGCACTGAAGCCACCACACCTCGTGCCTCTGTCCAGAGTCCGGAACCTGGAACATCACCCCATCTGACCCAAGGGGACAGCCAGCCCTGCTTCAGGAACAGGGGCTCCTTTAAGTGGCTTGGGAATCGTGTGTGCACAATGTGTTATGTGTTCACATGCTTGTGGCCTGCTCATTTAGTCGCAGAAGGCAAGGGGAGTGGGATATAATCAGGGGTTTTGACAGTATAGGCTGAATAATGCAGGCCGGTCTGGTGCTGATTTCTGCTCTACTCTGCTTTCCTGACCCAACTGCCATGCATGTTTCTTGTTATTCTGTGGATTTGTCTTGCACTGATGGGTGGGAAAAGGCTGGTAAAGCAATAATCATTTAAGTGAAAGCAATGACTCTCTGGTGCCCTCTACAAATTTCCCACAGTCTTTGTTAGTGCCTTGGGGCCCTGCAGGGTTTAGAATTACAGCTTTTGGTAAATATTCTTAGGCTCACACTCACATGAGCAATAGTGAAACAGCAGCAAGTCTGTCATAATAATGCTTCACAAAGCCGTGTGTCCAAACATTAATTGGAACTGAGGAATAGCAGTAACAATATCCCCTACCATTTATTGAGCATTTGGCACATGGCAGGCACTGTTCTAATCATTCTACGTGTACTCACTGATTTAATCTTCACCATAGTAAGAAATAAATTCTATCATTATCCACATTTGATAAATAGGGAAACTGAGGCACAGGAGAGGTTAAGAGACTTGTCAAAGTCACACAGCTGACACCTGGAGGAATGAGGTCTCAAGCCTGGAGGGGTACCTCAGCACCTCTTCTCAGGAAGCCAAGAATGAAAAAAGGACAGAGTTAGGAGTTATTCTGTCACACTGATCCTAACATTACTAACTAAAGAAATGAAATATTCATTAAATAAGAACAAGCACTCCCTCTTTTACAAATGGGGACTTTTTTTTTTTTTAAGGTGAGGCAACCCTTAGCTGACCTCTCAGATTGCAAGGACCTTGTCAGTTTACAGTACTTTATTTTTTATTTTTTGTGCCTACAGCACCTACTCTTCCTAGGTGGTCTCCCATCCAAGTACTAACCAGGTCCGACACTGCTTAGCTTCTGAGATCAGACAGATCGGGCTTGTTCAGTATGGCATGGCTGTAGACTCAAATGGGGACATTTTAAAGTAAGAATTACGCTATGTTTGTATCTTGATATGGTTGCCAGTCATATTATGGCATATTATCATATTTCCAAGGATTTTTGTAGAAAGGCCTACAAAAAAGCTATTGGGTGGAGAAAGCTGCTGTGTTCTGCGTATCAGGATGACACTTGACCCAATGTAAGTTAGGCTTCTAGCTGTGATGACAAGCTGTCCTGAGTCATCCCAACACCATCTTTTCTTCCCTGTTGACTTTTGGAGGAGAGTGATAGATGACCTAGGTCTATGGAGGAGTGTTTTATTTTATTTTGCTTAAAACTAGATAACCCAAATGAGGCAGCTTTGTCTCACTAGTTCTGAGTTCCCAGCTGAACCACCATCCTGGCTTTCATATGAGAAGAGGAAAGGAGAAGTTTTGAGATGGCACCTAGTCAAGTCTCTCAGGTGTGGGACATGAACAAGCTGCCTATGGGAAGATTTGGAGAAAGATAGCAAAGGTGAAACAGGTGGAGGGTGCAACTGTCAGGTGGAAGACAGTCTCTGAAGACTGTCTTATGTTTCAGTATTTTCACCTAGACTCTTTCTGGTCACTTTTTAAAAATAAGAATACATAATTTTGAGAATTTTTTTTTCTCATAGGTGATAATATTCATTTAACTCTTGATGATGTAGAATTATCTTTGGATAATACTATTCTAACCTGATTATAAACCTTACATTTAGAAAAATGTTGCAGTGTTATCACAATCAACTTTAATGGCTGAATCAGTGTAAACAGATCTGATGAATAAATCACTTCCCCTAAATTCTTCTTATTTGTAATAGCAAGTGTTCTTAAATTATTAAGGTATGTGACATGTAATTTTTAAGCTATAGCCACACTTCCTCTTAAATTAGAAGATGAAAGACCTATCTAGGTACTGCTACCAGGAAAATAAATTTCATGAACTTTCCAAAAGACAATATTAACAGATGCCTTAGCAACAAGCATAACCGAGAAGCAATGGGGAAAAAGAAAACAAAAAACCTTGAAGTCAGACAAAATGTCCATTAATACATGATATGTATGATACATAAATATAATGAAATAATATATAGCAATGAAAAATACAGAATATCTAAATAACATGAAAATATGGCCTGCTATACTGTAAAGTGAAATAGCAAGTTATAAAACTAGTATAATGTTAGTTCATTTTTTAGAAAACAAAAATGTACTTGTGGTTGTATATGTGTGGTATGTCTAAAAAGAGACAAACTCAAAAGATATATATGTATATAAGTAACACAGAAACAGCTATTTTATTTCTTGGTGTTCTAACTTTGTGTGATTTTTTATTTTGTCTCTTTGCTTGTTTATACTTTATAAATTTTAAACAACAAAATGTAAAATAAATACTGGCAGGATGATATTTAGAACTTTATTTTGACATCTCTACTGTACTCCTTGCTGTTAATAAAAAGCTGGTTATAATTACCACCATAATTAATTCTACACATTTTGCCCCCACTCATTATTATTTAACAATTCTTATCCTGACCAGGCCTTTTAATAAAGGTGGTTGCTCTCTGACCAGCTGGACCACTTAAGTTATTTCTTTTTCTGTTGCTTCTTATAATTAGAATTCATAACCCAATGCTTGTCATTGGCATTTTTCATTCCTTTTTAATTTTTTAAGAAGCATTAAATCATTGTTTAGTCCATCTTTGCAGTATGTTTTCCCATTACCTAAGTCATGAGATTTCAGTTTATCTACAGTATCTTTTAAGCTGTATTTTCTCAAAGCAACATAGTGATTCAATTCAACAATTATTTCTTGAGTGTCAACGAGGTGCAGAACATGACACCAGGAAGAGTGTGAATGGGACCAACAAAAAAACCCAGCAGCTCAAAGTCTGAGGGTCGAGAAAACACACGCATAAGTAACCCTAATGCAACGATTTCAAAAGCAATAGACTAACACCCATTCCAGCTCCTGGATCCACCTGCATCTCTGCTAGCTTTTTACAAAATGTTCTTTGCTATTTGCTTGTATTCTTGTTATAATATCACAAGTTGGAAATATCACAAAATGGGAAAGTATAATATTATTCATCTTTAATAGATATCAGTGCTCAGAAAGCAGGAATATGGTTGTATTTTGATGATAATTTCTTAACTAAAATCCAAACCAATCATAAGGAGCCAAACTAGATAAATTATCTGTTTATGTCACCTACATTCACTAGCTTATCACCAAGTGTATACCTTCATGAATTCTAGCCACATAAATATTTTGCTTTGTTTTGCAGGTGAGGAAATGGGAACAGAGAAAGGAGGTGCATCTTGTCTTCTTTCCCCAGAAGCCCATTGTGAAGTTCACGTTAGGTCATGGGTTGATGCTAAAGGGGCGGGGTCCGGATCCTTTAGATATTTTTCCAATCGTAGGATCCCCTCCACTACAGTTACAGTTCCGGGTTTGAGACTAGCTGTCGGATGGACTCTTGAGGCACAGTTTACTCTAACTGTTGCTACACTGTTGAGTAGATGAAAAAACTAGGCTTAATGTTTGTCATCAGTGTCTCTTTCTACCTCTTCTTACATGTGCAATGATGATCGGTATCTCGTTGCCTCAGAGACTGTCAGACCTGGCATCTTTGTTTATCTGCAGAACACTTGGTGGTTTCTGAAAACAGGTGTGGCCTGGTTGAGCAGAGCGTAGCCACAATTTTTTTTAAGACGTTGCTTTGACTCTGGCGGCTTTTACCAACTTTCCAAATGTCACTTAGTCTCCCTCAGGGGCTATTTATCAAATTGTTGGTAAACTAGTCTCTATATTTTACCTGTTTTTTTTTTTCTATATTTTAAAAGATACATACTAGATAGACAAAATCCTTATTGAAGCAAAAACTGATTCTAAGTGACAACTGTGTAAGTTGCAGTCTGTTTGCTGACAATTAGTTCTGGCCCTCTTGCTGGTGGTGTGAATTGTGAGGTAAATTACATGAAGAAAACCAGTTCATATTTGGTAAATTCTAGTGGGTTCCAGAGCTGAGGGAGCTGATACTATCACAGACCACCACATATGTTGCCACACTAGTTTGGAGCTTATGACCAGCAAAGGTACTGAACGTACATTAATATTCAGTCAGAGTAAACAGAAAAAAACAGAACCTATTCAGCTATGGATGTTTCACTAAAGAAAGAAAAAAAAAGTGTCCAAACAAGACATTGCCTGGAGAGAGGCCTGAAAATCATTTACTGTGAAAAGAGTGGGAGATATTGAGTATATTTTGCTTCAGAAAAGACATTTTAAGAAAGTCAGGAGGGCTAACTTCAAATATTAGCTAAGTAACATGGGAGTGCACAAATAATTGTATTCATTAAGGCTCCAGAAAGAAGCAGGTCAGAAAGGTGGACTTATAGTTGAAAAGAAAGTAGAATTCAATTCTATGGGGGCAAGACATTCTAACAACAAGAGCCCATCTAACTATAGTGGAATGGCTGCCTCAAGATAAGTGAAAATTTCCATCTAGGGAGCAAACACCTGAGGACTATTTGTCAGGCTTGCTGCGGAAGAATTTCTGTTCTAGGGAGGAGATTGGATTATACCTCTCAGGCCCTTTCCAAAAGTATGATGCTATCTGTCTAATTAATTGCCAGTCACAGTCTTAGGTGTTGTCCTAGGCGATCATCTCTGCATCTTTGTAATTTGGATTCACTTCTCCGTAACTGTTAGATAATCAAGTAGAGTCACATCTTTAAATCAGCAGTCAGCAGGAATAGTGATGAAGGACTGATAAATTCCCAGACTTTCAGTCTTATAAATTAGTGCCCCAGAGACTTGGTTTAGAAAGATCCGGAAGACTATAGGCCATCACAGTTGAGTGTTAATACCTTCAGAAATCAGCCAGGGGCCCACCTCTACTTTCCTCTTCTAAGAAAAATATAATTCCCTTTTTCTCTGCATGTTTGAGTTTGAGAGTGTTTTGCTCTTCAGTGGTTTTTTGTTTTGTTTGTTGGCCTGGAGTTCTGAAAGGCATCAAACACTTGGCTGGCCAATCCCCTTTTGTCTCTCTTATTGGTTAGAGTTAAAGTATACAATCCATAGTCAAGTTTGCTCTCAGCTCAGTCCCCTGTGAGCTACGTGGCCTTGTGCATGCTGTTTCATTTTTATGGGCCTATGTTTTCTCACTTCTGAAATACAGTAAACACTATTTTACAAATTTTGGGGAATCATATGAGAAAATACAGTGAAAGCACATTACATGCTTTAAAGCACCTTTCAAAATTTAGATAGAGTTATTCAAATGCACTCAATTGTGTGTCGTGGTCAGTGTAAAATATAAAAAGCCCATTTTTTAGTCTTTGCGTTAGACTTGTTTTTTTTTGTTTTTATTTTTTGGGCCTCAGCAGCAACATTTTTTGGTCCTCCAATAAGTTCTTTGAAAGATAAGTGGTTGATGAGAACCATTTACACTTTAGGTGAAACAGAACTTGAAGTGAGCATCTGAGAAATTATGTTTTCCTCAAATTCAACTCCAGGTTGGCAGAGATCAACAAATAAACAAAGTAGCAGGGATTATTGGGTTTTATTAAGCAAGACTAACAACTGGGATAATAAAACAAAATGCATAGAGAATAGAGATTGTCTCTAATATTAAGTCTCATGCTTCAATTATTTGTGGTTTTTAATTATGAAGACTTATCCCTTCAGTATTTTTGCTCTAAGTAGAAAATGTACATAAAGAGTCTCTCCAATGCCAAGGAACAAAATGATACTTCCCCAATACAGGAGATAAAACATTCCACAGATAAGATTTAACAGAGCTACTCACATGCTTGTGTAAATGAAACCATGTGACCATGCAATAGCAATAATCTCTGCCAAAAAAACATTTTATTGCTTCATTCAGGCTTTTTCTGCATAACATTGAGTCTATATTTTTTGTTTTCTTTAAACCCAACCTTAGATGATAAGTAGCCACAAAACTTCGCTTTGTTTTCAAAGGTGCAGCCAAAATGTTACACTTCTAGATTGTGGCAATAGACACACCCTGAAGAGAGAACACTTTACACTTTCACAAGAAAACAGCCAAACCAAGATATCTCATGATATCTTGTACATAGCAAGAAAAATATGTCCTAACTTGAAAGCCCATCTTAGGAGTGAGCAGGACTGTGTCATGGCAAAACCAGGAAGCTGATCCCTCCTCGTCCACTTTCCCACTTTTTTTTCCAAATTGAGCTGTTTCACACAACACAGTTTCACACTAGGGCCTCCCAACTCTAACTGCTTTCAGTATTTCAGGCCCAAATATTTTCTGACATTGAATTCATCACTAAGAACCTTTCTGTGGTCCATTCTCTTAGGGCTCAAATCTCTGGTGATAGGAACAAAATATGTCAAACATATATGCTCATTAACCTTTATTATAATATGCATTATAGGGCTCTTTTTTGTGTATATAAAAAGCGAACTTCTGGAAACATAATCTTACAAGAGAAGAGTGATTTTAGTCACAAAGATTTCATACATAATAGTAACCTGGCAGAAAAGATTAGTTACTGACAAAACTCTGGGGATCCATAAAATCATACCGGACAGAAAGCTTCCCGCCCACCTTACCCAGGTATAAATTCAGTGCTGGGAGAAAAGCTAGACTGTGACATCTTTGAAAGTTCCAGAGATGGTGATACCCTCATGGGAAAAGGGATGATGCTTTTGTGCTCACACTTTCACCTCAAGTCTCCAGTCTACAGAGTGTAAGACTAAACTGAAAGCTAGGTAATCAAGACTTTGTGAACAAAAGTAGAAAATAGTATCTTGGCACACAAATGCTCTCAATTTTGTTTCTCCCTCTCTCTTTCTCTCTCACTCCTCCCTCTCTCTCCCCATATCTGTTAAACACTTGTGGTGTTACTGATACACGATCATAGCAAAGAAAACTGGGCTTAAATTGGTCACTAAATTGATGCATTTGGGCATTCCATTATTTGTTATTTAAATTTCAGTTACTTAAGCACATATTCAAGTACTTATTGATCATTTACTATATGCTAGGCCATATGCTGGTCACTGGGGATAGAGAGAGAACAAGACATGGTCCCTGCCGTACAGAAGCTTATAGTCTACTAAACAGACACAAATGAACAGTAAATTAAGATGCAGATGTCATAAACTTAGAGTACTATGAGAATAGATCAGGGGCTATTAGAACAGTCTTATGGGATCCAGAAAGACTTCATAGAAGACACAGCATCTAAGATGAATTTTGTAAGCAGAGGGGTAGCCTGTGAAGATATATCAAAGGTTAGCATTCTTGGCACGAAGTCCAGCCTAAAGGTAAAAGAGATCAGAGTACATACCAGGAACAGTGAGTTTTCAGTATGACCAGACACAGAGAAGGAGAGGGAGAATTAAAAGATGAGAATTTGGAGAGAAAATCATGAGGAAGGTCATATTGGGCCTTGCATGTTTTTGGTATCGTTTACAACCAAAGGCCAGGCTGGATAGAACTTTCCTGAGGGCACCACTCAAATGACGAAGGTCATGAAATTATAATGTTAGAAGGAATTTAGAAGTAGCTTAATATAGCACCTTCCCCCAGTGCATAACTACTCTGCATAACATCTAGACAGATCCCCAAGCAGCCCTCTAGTGAATACATCCAATGGGAAGGAATCTACTGCTTCACAGAGCAGCCCTCTTCCTCCAAGACCAAGAGCTTGTGATGTTCTTCCATCTTTCTTTAAAGAAAGATAATTAATGGTCCCTGACCTCAAGAGGTTTTCATTTTAATCATTGCGTGAATGATCCATTAATTGCTAAATAAAATAATCTAGAAATAATCAAACAGATAATAACATTAGCAGACTAGGGTATAGTATTACCAAGAGTTCAGACTTCTGGATTTATTATTTTTTTCTCATTTCTGTGACTTAGGATATACTAGAGGACAAGACATAGTCCCTGCCATCAAAGAGCTTATGGTGTAAATGCAAAAACATTTAAGTACCCACTATGCACCTATTAGAATGGCCCACATCCAGAAACTGACAACACAAAATGCTGACAAGGATGTGGAGCAACAGAAACTCATTCATTTACTGCTGGCAGGAACATCAAATATTACAGCCCCTTTGGAAGACAGTTCGGCAGTTTCTTTTTTTTCTTTTCTTCTTCTTTTTTTTTTTTTTTTTTTTTTTTTTAGGCAAGGCAACCTTTGGTTGATCACACAGATTGCAAGGACCTTGTCAGCTTATGATCCCTTTCTTTTTTTTAATGCCTACAGCACCTGATCTTCCTAGGTGGTCTCCCATCCAAGAACTAACGAGGTGCAACCCTACTTAGCTTCAGAGATCAGATGGGATCTGGTTTGTTGTCAGTTTCTTACAAAACTAAACATGTCCTTGCCATGTGATCCAACAATCATGCTTCTTGGTATTTACCCAAAAGAGTTGAAAATATATGTCCACACAAAACCAGGATATCGATGTTTATAGCGACTTTATTCATAATTGTCAAAATCTAAAAGTAACCAAGATGTCTTTCAGTTCAGTAGGTAATTGTATAACAAACTGTGATACATCAGACAATGAAATATTATTCAATGCTAAAAATAAATGAGTGATCAATACATGAAAAGACATGGAGGACACTTAAATGCATATTACTAAGTGAAACAAGTTAACCTAAAAAGGCTACATAGCTTCTGATTCTAACTATAGTAGTCCCTGTTATTACTGGTTTTGCTTATGTGGTTTCAGTCACCTGTGGTGAACCATGGTCTAAAAATATTAAATGAGAAATTCTAGAAATAAACAATCAATTAGTTTTAAATTATATGTCATTCTGACTAGCATGATAAAATCTTGCACTGTCCTGCTCTATCCTCCTTGGAGGCAAATCATCCCTTTGTCTAGCATCTCCACCCTGTAGATGCTCATTCAGCTGCTGAGCTTTACAGGCAGCCAACAAGCAGCCTCAGGTCTGAGAGTGCCCTGGGCCTTTTGCTGAGCTGCCCCAGGCCTGGTACTGGTGGCAGGGATCTCACTTCATCACCTGGCCTCTCTCACATACCTCCAAGTCCAGATTAGGTAGCCAACAAACACGAATAGCTTTGTAGCTCCTACTAGGGAGCCCTGGGTTAGTCACAAGCAAACACTGACCTTGATCTGCATGAAAGCCCTCCAACCCAGGGGCTCCAGAATAAACACACACAGAAGGAGGCATCAAACCTCAACAGAGTTATTTACAAGGGGTCTCCCATAAGAACATTAGTTGATTTCCCACCAGAAACTTTGCTAGCCAGAAGGGATTTGCATAAAATATCAAAGTGATGAAAAGCAGGGACCTACAACCAAGACTACTCTACCCAGCAAGGCTATCAATTAAAATGGAAGGTGAGATAAAGAACTTTCCAGACAGGAAAAAGCTAAAGTAATTCATCACTGCTAAGCCAGTTTTATAAGAAATGTTGGAAAGACTTCTTTAAGAAGAAGGGGAAGAAAAAACCCACAAATATGATTAATAAAATGGCAATAACTATGTATCTATCATTAATCACTTTAAATGTAAATGGATTAAGTGCACTAATCAAAAGCCATAGGGTAGACAAATGGATAAGAAAACAAGACCCATGCATATGCTGTCTACAAGAGACCCACTTCAGATCAAAAGACAGACACAGACTGAGAATAAAAGAATGGAAAAAGCTATTTCATGCAAATGGCAATTAAAAAAATAGCTGGGGTAACAATACTTATATCAAACAAAATAGACTTTAAAACAAAGGCTATAATAATGTTCAAAAAAGAATATTACATGATGATAAAGGGATCAATCTAATAAGAGAATATAACCCTAGTAAACATTTATGCACCCAAAATAGAAGTACCTAAATATTTAAAGCAAATATTGACTAACATAAAGGAAGAGATCAACAGTAATACACTCAAAATAGGAGACTTTAACACCCATCAATGGACAGATCTTCCAGAGAAAAAATCAATACAGAAACATCAGTTTTAAATGATACACTAGACCAGATGGTTTTAAGTGATATTTTTAGAGTGTTTCACCCCAAAGCAGCAGAATATATTCTTCTCAAGTGCACATGGAACATTTTCCAAGATAGACCACATGTTAGGCCACAAAACAAGTCTCAGTAAATTTAAGAAGATTGAAATCATATGAGGCGTCCTCTTTGACTACAATGGTATGAAACTAGAAATCAATTATAAGAAAAAAGCTGAAAAATACACAAACACACAGAAGCTAAATAACACACTACTAAGCAATAAATGGTTAACAATGAGATCATGGGAGAAATCGAAAGATACCTTGAGACAAATTAAAACACCACAACCAAAATCTATGTGATACAGAGAAAGCAGTCTAAAGAGGAGAATTCAGAGCAATACAGGCCTCTCTTAAGAAACAAGAAAAATCTAAAATAACAATCTAACCTAATACCTAAAGGAATTAGCAAAAGCATGGCAAATAAAGCCCAAAGTGAGTAGAAGGAAAAAAAAATAAGAAAAATCAGAGCATAAATAAATGAAATAGACTAAAAAAATAAATAAAAAATATCAATGAAGCCCAAAGTCAATCCTTTAAAAAGATAAAGAAAATTGATAAACCTTTAACCAAACTCATCAAGAAAAAAAGAGAGGACCCAAATAAATGAAATCAGAAATGAAAGAAGAGAAGTAACAACTGACTCCACAGTGATACAAAGGATTATAAGAAAATACTATCAGCAATTATATGCCAACAAATTAGACAGTCTGGAAAGAAAATGAACACATTCTGAGAAACATACAGTCTCCCAAGACTGAGTCAAGAAGAAAAAGAAAGGCTGAACCAACTGATTACTACTAATGAAATCAAATCAATAATCCAAAAACTTTCAACAAACAAAAGTCCTGGATGAGATGGTTTCACAGGTAAATTTTACCAAACATTCAGAGAAAAATTAACATCTACTCTTCTCAAAAAATTCCAGAAAATTCAAGAGGAAAGGCTCCCAAGGTCATTCTATGAAGTCACCATTACCCTAATTCCAAAACCAGGCAAAGATATTACACACACACACACACACACACACACACACACACACAGGCTGATATTCCTGATGAACATAGATGCAAAAATCCTTAACAAAATATTAGCAAACTGAATTCAGCAATACCTTAATAAGATCATACTCCATGACCAAGTTAAATTTATTCCTGGGTTGTAAGGTTGATGTAATATCCTCAAATAAATTAATGTGATATACCAAATTAACAAATTGAAACATAAAAATCCTATGATTACATAAATAGATGCAGAAAAAGTGTTTGACAAAATCCAGTATTCATTTATGATAAAAACTCAGCAAAGTGGGAATAGAAGGAACATACCTCAGCATAATAAAGGCCATATTTAACAAATCCAAAGCTAACATCCTACTCATGGGTAAAAGCTAAAAGTGTTTTCCTTAGGATCAGGAAGAAGACAAGGATGTCACTTTCACCACTTTTATTCAACATTGTACTGGATGTCTTAGCCACAGCAATTAGACAAGAAAAAGAAACAAAAAGCATCCAAATTGGAAAGGAAGAAGTAAAACTCTCATTATTTGCAGATGACATGATACTATATAGAGAGAGAACCCTAAAGATTCTGCTAAAGAAGCTGATAAATAATTTTGGTAAAGCAGCAAATAAAATTAATATTTAGAAACCATGGTAATGGACTGGAAGAATTTACATGGTTAAAAAGTTCATACTATCCAAAGCAATCTGTAGATTTAATGCAATCCTTATTAAAATACCAATGACATTTTTCACAAAACTAGAACAAATAATCCTAAAATTTGTATGGAATCATAAAAAATCCTGAGTAGGAATGGCAATTTTAAGAAAGAAGAACAAAGTTGAAGGTATCACGATACTTCATATCAAACTACACTACAAGGTTGTAGTAATCAGAACAACATGGTACTGGCATAAAAACAGACACAGAGATCAATCAGACAGAATAGAGAGTCACATCTATATGGTCATTTAATCTATGACAAAGGAGGCAATAATACACAATGAGGTAAAGACAACTTATTCAATAAATGGTGTTGAGAAAACTAGACATCCAAGAAAAAATAAAGTGTGACCACCTTCCTACAACATATACAAGATTAAATTTAAAAAATGAATTAAAAATTAAATGTAAGACCTATAACCATAAACCTCCTAGAAGAAAACATAAGCAGCTAACTCCCTGACATTTTTTTAGTAATATCTTTTCTGATATATCTCCTCAGGCAAGAGAAATAAACAAACAAAAAGAAATGAGACTACTGCAAACTAAAAAGTGTTTGCATGGCAAAGGAAACCATCAACAAAATGAAAAGACAACCTACTGAATGAGGGAAGACAGTTGCCAATGATATGTCTGATAAGGGGTTAATGTCCAAAATTTATAAAGAACTCATACAACTCAACACCAAAAACAAACAGACAAACAATCCAATTTAAAAAATGGGCAAAGGACCAGAAAAGGCATTTCTCTGAAGAGTACATACAGATAACTAATAGACATGAAAAGATGTTCAACATCACTAATCATCAGAGAAATACAAATTAAAACCACAGTGAAATATAACCTCACACCTATTATAATAGCTATCATCTATAAAGCAAAAAAAAAAAAAAATTGTTGGTGAAGATGTAGAGAAAAGGGAATGCTTGTGCACTGTTGGTGGGATTGCAAATTGGTGCAACTGCTGTGCTAAATATTTTGGAGGTCCCTCAAAAAATTGAAAACAGAACTACTTTATGACCCAGAAATTCCACTTCTGAGTATTTATCCATAGAAAACCAAAACCTTGATTCAAAAAGATATATGCACCCCTGTGTTCACTGCAGTGCTATTTACAATAGCCAAGATCTGGAAGCAACCTAAGTTCCCATCAAAAGATGACTCGATAAAGAAGTGGTACATGTATACAATGGAATACTACTCACCATAAAAAAAGTAAAATCTTACCATTTGCAACAATATGGATGGACTTAGAAGGTATTATTCTAAGTGAGAGAAGTCAGGCAAAGGCAAATACCATGTGATTTCACTTATATATGGAATCTAAGAAACAAAATAAACGAACAAACAAAACAGAAACAGACTCGTAGATACAGAGAACAAACTGATGGTTGTCAGATGAGAAGTGGGTCAAGAAGCTGGATGAAAAAGATGAAAGCATTAATAATTACATATTGGTAGTTACAAATTGGTAGTTAAAAAAGGCTGTAAAGTACAGCATCGGGAATATAGTCAGTAACATTGTAATAACTATGTATAGTGCCAGGTGGGTAATAGACTAATCGAAGGGATCACTTCATAAATTATATAAATGTCTAACCACTATGCTGTACACTTGAAACCAATATAAAATAATATTGAATGTCAACTCTAGATAAATATTTTTTAAAATGTATTTAAATTAATAAATAAAAATAATGTGCTAGATACTTGAAGAAAAAAAGAACAAATCTTCTATTTGTGAAATTATAAAGAAAAAAAAATTTATTCTAGTTTTGCTGTCACACTTCAAATTGCAGAAGTTATAGCCACAGTGTGCAATAAGTGCTTAGTTAACATGGAAAAGGCATTCAATTGTGAGTGGAAGACATAAACAGAAAACATGTTCTGATTGATGTCAACATGGTGCATCAGAAAACATTGATTGTATATGAAGACTTCGGCAAGAGATCCCCTGAAACAAGTGATCACATTTACATAACTTTTGCTACAATATATTGTTATAATTCTTTTATTTTATTATTGTTGTTGTTAATATTTCACTGTGTCTAATTTATAAATTAAACTTTATCATAGGCATGTATGTGTATGAAAAATTATAGTATATATAGGGTTCAGTACTAGCTGGGGTTTCAAGCATCCACGGGGTTTTTGGACTGTATGTATTCCCTTGGATAAGGAGGGACTACTGTATGTGATGGCCTGGAAAAGGCAAAAACGTGGGGATGGTAATAAGACCAGAGTCTAGCAGGAGTGAGGATTGAACAGGTGAAGCACAGAGGAATTTAGGGCACTTAAACTACTCCATATGATACTATAAAGGTGGATACATGTCATTAAACATTTGTCCAGGTCCATAGGAGTTATAGCACCAAGAATGAACCCTAATGTAAACTATGAAGTTTTATTGATAATGATGCATCAGTTTAAGTTCATCAGTCCAAAAAGAGCACCATTCTGGTGGAGGATGTTAATAATGGGGGAGGCTATGCACGTGCAGGGACAGGGGTGTATATATAGGGAAATCTCTGTGCCTTCCTCTCAATTTTACTGGGAACCTAAAACTGGTCTAAAAAATAAAGTTTTTGAAGATATGTATAGTAAACATGTAAGGAAGATATGTATAGTAAACATGTAAGGACACAATGTAATTCATGTGCATAAAAAACATGCTTGCATATTAACCCTGGCTTTATAGAGATAAAGATATAATATAAAGTTAGTTCAGGAATCCTTGGACAATGCCTGAGGGAGCCTGGAAGGATAGAGCAAGGATTGAGCTATAAAACAAGTAAAAGTGAGCTACATAGAAACTGGGTCAATTGAACAAAACTTGTTGACTCTGGAATCTAGCCTCTGCCGTATCCCTTTTAAATGAGGGCTAAGGGCTTCCCACATTTTTGGGATGGAGCAGCTTCTGCTGGAGATTATATCAATCAAATAATATTTAGAAAACTTATTGATTGGAATCACGTGGTGTCTTTTATACAGTGTGTCCACCTCCATTAATTAATGAAAGTTTTATACTTTGAGTCTGTTTAAACATAGTAAGGTTTTTTTTTTTTTTTTTATAGTAGGGAAATAGTAGGGATATTCTCCATAAATGATACCAAAACCATGGAGATTGGGACAATCCTTTAACACAGTTACCATGACAGCCAGGAAAGGAAGAGTTTAGAAACAGATGATCTTTTAACAGCATATAATGTCTCATCCCATAGCAGGCTGTTTGTAGATCTCATTCTGAATCTCCATTTATTCTTATTTTGGGTTTAAATTTGTGCCCATCCTCTTCCCCATGTCCATAAGTCCTTTTTGGCTTTTTAAGACAAACTCTATATGGTCAAAATTATAATTTTAAGCTTGTCAGGTCTTTCTTCTGCCTCAATGTGTGCCTCATATATCAGGAATCCCTTCCCTTCTCAAATAATCCAGTTCTTCTCCCCATAGTGTTGCAGGTCAATCCTCGTGTGATGTTTTGGATTGTATCTGTGTTGCCAACCGTTCGGGTTGTTAGAGCTCTCTACCTTCATGGGCCCCGATACCTGGTATTTGTGTCCTATTGCTGCTGTAACAAATTATGAAACATTGATGATTAAAACAATACACATTTAACATCTTATAATTTCAGAGGTCAGAGATTCTAAAACCAATATGTTGGCAGCATTGAGTTATGACTGAAAAATCTAGGGGAGAATCCATTTCCTTTCCTTTTCCAGATTCTAGAAGTTACGTGCATTCCTGTTTGTGGGCTTTTCTTTTATCTTCAAAGCCAGCAGTGCAGCATCATTAAATCTCAGTCTCCCCCTCCTCCTGAAAAAATGATAAAAACATACAGTCTTTGCCCACCAGCCAAAATATAATAATAATTCTGGAGACAAGAGATAATGTCTGACTCTCTTATATTTAGCATCATTCTATAGCTCAGTAATAATCTCTTTTCCAATATTAACTTCTCTAGGCAAGTCAATAAGCATTTGAAAAACTCTGCAGGCAGGCCCCAGAATTCTTGTACATGGCATAATGTTTCTTAAGATTGGTCACACTACAGACTTTGTGGAATGTTATTTCTGTCCTAGCCAGTTAATCAGTCCATTGGTAATCAAGAAATATGTATTAAGTTCCTATTATTGTGCCAGATACTCTGCTGTATGCAAGGGATAGAGTGGTGATTAATGCAGATGTCCCAGCATTATCAATTAAAAGCATCAAATAAGCAAATAAAATAGTAAGAAATAAAACACAGCTATTGATTTGGCATACATTAATGAACCCAATGGCAGATTGCAAAATAACATAATGCAAAAGAATAAAGGTTTGAGTTTGTCTATAATAATAAAACTCTAATGTATTTGTTGCTCGAGAATAATAGATAAAAATTAAAAGACCTAGACCCTACATTTAGAAAATTTGAAGTGTAACTGAACAGATAGAATGCTCTTGATAAAATGACATGAGAAAAATTTGTCAATTATAAGCATAAGTCAAGAGCAAGAACAAATGTATAAAAGGTAGAATAGTCTAAGATGCTGAGAGAGCAATAGTGAAAGGACTGGTTGGAGCAGTAATGAAAGGAAGATGAAGAGATACACGGTGGGAGCAATGGAATATTTGGACACTCAACAAAGATTTTTCAACGTGAGAGAAGAATTCCTGGTGGTAGGATGAAACCAGTCTGCAAAGTGCATCCACATGGTGTTGACAGAACTAGATAAAAGCTGCTATGTAATATAATTATCAGGTGTGAATACAAAATGTATGTTCCTTGAGAATAGGACCTTGTCTTATTTACCCTTCTAGCAATAGAACTCAAACTAGTTCCTGGCACAGAGTGGGCAATCAGAAAATATTTGTGGGTGAATAGGTGAATTAGTGAATAATATAAAGATGAAGAAATCACTAAGAAATTTTGCTCTAGATGAGGGATGGTAATGACAGATTTGGCTTGTCTCTCTGGAATGCAGTACTAAACAACTAAAAGCAGGCTATCATCACTTGTCTTTTCTTCCTAGGGAGTCAAAGAAACTGTGGCCAGAAATGGGGGACCTTAAGTCATAAACACAGCTTGCGCTACAGATCTAAGCAAGAATGGAAGTTTAAGGCTTTTTCTATTAGAATACATCTTATAGCAGGCCTTATGGGGCCTGATTTAAGAGTTTCACAAAAATAAGAATGAGTAAAGAAATGGATCATTTCTAGGAACTCTCTTGTATTTGCAACACCCCATCCTTATCTCTTTCAGGTGACCTACTCCTTCATGCTGTTCTTTGAGGCATAAACCTCTCTGCCTCAGGACTGAGAGCCACAGGCTAGATCACTCTATTAGCTGATGGAGGAAAAGCCTGCAGACAGGGGAACTGACAGAGTTAGACTAAATATTGGCTTCAGTTGAGGTCCCAAAGCAATTAATCGCCACACTCTTTATGTAAACAGTTTTTTTCTTCTCTTCACTTTGCCTCTGCAGGTCTTTCAATATCTTATTCTGTCCAGAGTCCTTTTGAAAATTGCCCTCAGCTTTTCTCAGTTTATTCCCTTAGAACTGGGAATTTGTTTTAGCCATTGTCACAGTCAACTGGGGTTCTTAAGATGGATTTTTGGGAATAAAGTAAATCACATGACACTGTTCTTCCAAAGAACAATTTTTCAACTATCAGGCAGGGAACTTAAAGTGGGAGAAAGTGGCAGTGACAGAACTAGGAGATTCCTCTTCCACTCTTTTAGCCTTCCCCTGGAAGTTTATATCCGAGGTGCTCCACCTTTTTCCAATGCTACACACCTTGTGAGCCCTGGGATGTGTATTGCTGAGCAGAGTCTTAGGAAGCTGGCCTCATTTTCCAAAAGGAACGAATGCTGAGGAGATGTGCCCCTTGTGGTCAGCCACAGAGAAGCAAATATGAAAAACTAATCAGGGAAGTCCATGAGGAAAAGTGGAAGAAGGTGGGGCGTTGAGAGGGGAAAGCAGGGGGCATACACAAGGTCTTTCTCTGAGAAAGACCAACTTTCTGACAAACATTTGCTTAATTTCCTTATCTCTAGAGTGATCGATGAATGGTTAACAAAATAACTCTGTTTAATGAATGTTTAGAAAAGGAGGTAACAACCCCAGTAGAAAATGTCTCCATTATGAACTCAAAAGTTAACTTTTGGACTCGAATTTAGCACTTGGCTCTGGCCTTGAAGTAGCTGCTACGATTTCATCTCTTAGGTGGACAGAAGCTGGAAGTTCAATCCATAACTGTCTGGTGAGGTCAGTGATATCTTCCCTTGCCTGGAGTTCGATGGTCTCCAGCCCCCCTTATAATGGTGCTGATAAAGGGGCTAAAACTATGCCTGTCTTGGTTTGCCTACTTCTTGGGGATTTTCCTATAACTTTTAAGCATTTTTAGTCAAAAGTCAGTATGTGGAATCATTTAAGTCCCTCCCAAGGAAAAGAGAGGGGCAAAATGAGGTTCTGGACAGTCTAGTGCATTTCAACTTTTAGTAGGCCTCTTTCTGCCCAAGGCTCTTTGCCAGGCGATTGTCCTGGCTGGCTAAATCCAGTGTTTTCCACCCCATCATAGACTTTCAGAATAATTCTTCCTTTTTGCATACTAAAATGAACATTATATAACCCTAGATTTTAAAATAAAATAGATAGCATGGGAATCATTTCAATTAAGTAATAGCCTGAAGGTGTACTGAATACATTTAGCTTATGGAAATCAACAGGCAGATGTGACAAAAAGAGTTTAGGGCTCTCAGTGAGAAATGCTCTATATGGGAATATTTGTCTTTGTCCCCTGACAGAAAGCCTTGGAGAACTCAGGGACATACCCTGAGCACATCTGCTCCCAGAATGTACTCTTTATAAATCATGTGAGATTCAGGACTGGGCATCTATCACTGACAGGAGCTGATCAACAGGAAAATGCAGTAAAGTTTCTCATTTAAGGGACGATGTGGAAAGTAGAACTTCAAGGACACTCTGTAACTACATCTGTGGCTACAGGACACAGGACATCTACTCAACACAATTTCATTTCAAAAGACACACTCACTTGTGAACTTCAGTGGGGTAACTAAACTTGTGTTTACCAGGGTAAAAGGGAGAAACAGAGTAAGGGAGCCAAAAGCACATGAGTTCTTGTGTTTCATTGCCAACACCCAAATCTCAGCAATGTATAATGCCCAATTCGCATAATGTCCATGACTTGAGGCAAGTTACCTGATATTCCTATGCCTTAGTTTGTTTTATTATAAAATGAAAAAGATAATAGTGCCAGTTTTGTAAATTTATTGTGAAGGCTACATAAGAAAGTATAATTAGAATAGAGTTCAGCCATAGTTTAGCACTCAATGAATGTTAGTTATTATTATTAATCTTCCTAATTATATTTCTTATGTAAGAGATGTTCTATTATCAAGTTATTCAGTACTCTGTGGCATAATTTTCTGCTTATTTTCAATCGACAAAAAGCTTGGGGAAAAAACTCTTTTTATATAAAAGTCTTCTAAATCCCTGTCCTCTGTCTGTTTTAGATTATCCCTTACCAAATTTTTTAAATGGATTTGGTTGTGCCACTGAATTCAACCTGTACAAATATAATATAGAAACTGCAACTATGACTTTCTGAGAAACTTAACAGCCTTACATCTTCATCATATTGGGCCCAAAGGAATCATTTTAAAATGCGGAAGCTGGTTAATAACTATCTTCTGCACTCTACTCACTTTTATCAAAAGAAATGAAAAAAAGGAAGCCAACATAAGCAGAATTGAAACCTGCAAAGCAAGTTAATCTATATACAAGGCCAAGGTGTGGATTCTAAATTGTTCAATATAATATGATCCTGAGCAGCCAAAACTCTTTTTTTACATTATCTTGAAACTTTCCCTAGTTAGAATTCTGTCCCATCTGTGTTTCATTAACATTTTCAGTTACAAAAGGCTCTGTTCTAGACAGTCATCTAAGAGCTTCTTTCCGGAGGGCTCAGTTCTTTAGAGCGTCCCTCAGAAACTTCACCTGAAGAGTCACAGTATTTAACAGCTCGTCTATTCTCTCATCACAAGGAATTGGTTGTCTGAGTTCACAAGATGTATATTCTGATCCTGAACTGAGGACAACTCCAGGCGCCTACCTACCTACTAGTCTCTGGCCAGCCCTCCAATCCATCTGCCATACTGCAGCCAGCGTGGTTATTTCAAAATGAAAATCTTATCAAATTACATTCTCTAAAGCCATAAATGTTTAAAAGAAACAAACCACCCTAATTGGCATCCCACTGTTTTTAGAATAAAAAACAAATTTTTTACACGGCTTATAAGTCCCTATAGATCCTGGCCTAAATCTCAACTTCATTTTGGAAGTGCTCTCACCTACTCCAGCCAGACAGCTGGATTTTTGATTCTTAAATTCACTACCAAGAGCATTTATGCACAGTGTTCCTGGAATGCTCTTTCCACTGCCACCTTCAGTTTGTACTCAGGGAACTCAGACATCTATTCGATCTACTCAGGTCTGGTTTGGGTCCTTTTGCTACATGAATTCACAGCACCAATCTCAAAATTTGTAACTACATATTTATCACTATAACTATTTAATTAATGCATTAAAACTCTCTATCTAGGATGCAGATCCCAGGAGAGCAGAGACTATTTGTTTTACTCATTCTTGCATTCCCAATGATCGGTTTGCTTGTATAAACTATTGATGGAAATAATTTTTGTTTTGATTCGTTTAGTTTTAAATGTATATATGAAATTTTTTAATTAATAAAGTTAAATCAGATTAACTTATACTTTTCATCATCAATCTTTTATACTAAAATAAAAATTAAAGTTACTCAAAAATCATGATTTTCCTGGAATATTGCCAATGTGACAGTCTTTAATCAAACATTACCTTCTCAATGAGACTTTATCTGGCAACTATTTTTAAAACTTAAATTCCTGCCTCAACATTCTTTCTTCCTATTTATGCACTTCGATTTTTTTCCTTATCACTTGTGGACATTTAAATAAGTTTAAATGTTTGTCTAGTTTATTGTCCGCTTTTCATTATTAGAATATTGGCTCCATGAGGGAAAAATATTTGATTTTTTTTTTGTTTACAATTATATTCCCAGTGTCTACAGCAAAGCTTAGAACATATTAAGAATTCAACAAATATTTGTTATCAAATACTATATCTTAACTTATCGCTATTAGACCTATTAATTCTTATGCTAATATTCTCTCAGCAACACCACTCGTGCCATTAGAAAACAGATAGCTTTTTCTGATGTGATGGGGTTTATAGACTGGTGCTGTCCCATACAATATTCACCTGCCACATGTAGCAATCAAGCACTGAAGTGTGACAAGTCCAAATTGCAATGTGACAAGTCCAAAATTATAAATATATCATTTATATTGGATATTCAAAGAATTGGTTAAAAAAAAAAAAAGAATGCCCATTCATAAACAATTTTATAATGATTGCATGTTGAAATGATAATATTTTATATAGAGATTTAAATAAAATATATTATTAAAATAAAGTTCACCTGTTTGTTTTTTTATTAAATTTATTGGGGTGACATTGGCTTATAAAATTATATAGGTTTCAAGGGTACAATTCAATAATACATCATATGTATATTGTACTGTGTTCACTCCTAAAGTTAAGTTTTCTCTTGTCATCTTATATTTGACCCCCTACACTCTTATCTATTTGTTTCTGTTTACATTTTAAATGAAGGTATTAGAAATTTTAAATTACATATGTGGCTCATGTTATATTTCTTTTGGAGAGTTCTGTTCCAAAATATAATATCTTAAAACCTAAAAATATTTTTTGGGGGAAATGTTAGAATGAAAATCAAAATGTAAAGAGCGTAATCTCTTAATCCTCTTCCGGGGAGTTCATGTTATTTGAATGTAAAAAAGGAAGATTTTAGAAAATGAATTCCCTTTATGTGAGATTTTAATGTCTTTCTTTTCCAGATGTGAAACAAAGGAATTTTGGTAGAACACAGAATGGGTTGGGAATTTTAAACTCAGGTGATAATGAAAAGGTTATTTGTTTGTCCATTATCTAGCATATGATTATTATTCTGATTTCCTCAGATTTAGCCAAAATCACAAGTGAGACTGACCTGATTTGTCTTAAGTTTGTATTATTCTTGTCATGTTTCAAAATTATATTCCTTCTGAAAAGATACATCTAGATTCTTTAGAAGTGGTATCTCCATTTTATAGTCCCGACTAAAAAGCTTATTTCTCAAGGGCCACTCATCTAAAAACAGTAGATGAAATAAGAGAAGGAAACAGCTGGTCAAATGCATCAGTAAGCATGGCATAAATGAACATCCGTGAAGCACTCTCCAGGTGATATGCTCAATATACTTAAGTGCTTTTAACACTGGTCAGTAAGGTTTTAAGATGACAATATGTTAAGCCTATCTTTAAGAAGTTCTTAATTCAGTGAAGAAGATGACATATAAATAGTTAATTTCAACATCATGTGGTACATTCCCTGATAAAGAGAAATACTGGGTGCAATAGGTACACAAAAAAAACTGAACCAGAAAGTTTGGTTAATACCTCTGGGTGTGTATATGTGCGTGGTGGGGGTGGTGGAAGAAGTAGTCAATTGCTATATCTCTAGATATGGATCAATGTTGTTGATTACTTAATAGTTAGACCTTCCTTGTTTATCACTATCTCATTACAGATATACTAGATTAGTTTGAAAGTGATCACCTGCTTCTTATCAGGACTTTCACTTATAACTGTCCCTGACCTTGTCATTTACATAAGCTGGCGAAAATTACTTTCATGAGGACACAGCTCAGGATCTGGCTACAGTCTTGAAATGTAAATTAGTGAATTTCAACTCCTACCTAAATCATAGATAAATAAATTAGTATTTTTTCTTAAAAAGGAGTTCACATGAAAACAGAGAGTAAACTGGTAGTTCCCAGGAACTGTGGGGTGAGGAAACAGGAGAGATGTTGATTAAGGGTACGCACTTGCAACTTGTAGACAAATAAGTCCAGGGGATCTAATAATGAACAGTACAATAAAATAGAACGATATTGTATTATAAGCATCAAAGTTATTAAGAGACTAGATCTTAGTTGCTCCCATCACACACACACACACACACACACACACACACACACACACACACACAACAATTATATGATGTGTTATAGGTGCTAACTAGAGCTATAATGGTAATAATATTACAATATATAAATGCATCAAATCAGCACATTGTACACACTAAATTTACACAATGTTATATGTCAAATATTTTTTTAAAAAGGAGTTAAAAGTAGTCTAAATTTAATGAGCTTTATTAAATAAGATTATCAGAAAGAAATAGGCCTACTTTCCATCCCTCCAGTGTTAAATATCTTTACCTAAGTTAAAATTTCAGGCTATATCCTTGGCTTGTACCCAACATTTAAGATATTATTATTATTATTATTATTATTATTATACATTTTCCACTAAGTTTGTGTTAAAGAGATAATTCATTATGTATTTTGATGAACAACTTGCATCTAAAATTTTATTTTAGCTTACTTAGAATCTGGAAACAAAAAAAGATAGATTTTTATCTGATGAGAAAACTATAACCCATCATATTTCTCTAATTGCCTCACCTGCCAGAAAGCCCAGGCACAGCTGATGATTAAAGAAAGCAATGACATCAGCCTGGGTCAGTGTATGACAAAGGGTACTCTGCAGAGCACTACTGCAAGATGCTTTTCATAACATGTGTGTAATGGCCACAAATATGAGGAGATTTATAATTCCATTAGCATATTAAAATTCTAAGAGATGAAACAATAATATTTGAATTTGTTTTATCCAATCTTTACTAAACTTGTTTGATTACAGAATTCTGTCTTTGCACAATACCTGTTATCTGACAGTACATGAAGTTAGGAAAGGCTGACCTAGGTTATTGATTGATGATTTTTTTTCACTCTTCCTTCCAGAGGTATTTTTTTTTTATTTCTGTATCTACCTTTTACATATGTATTTTAAGTTACAGAGCATGAATAAATTGTGAGTGTGCGTATATCTTTGTGTATATACATATACATACACACAAACACACACACATTTACAGAAAGGTACAACTTCTGCCCTGTTATTCTTTTCCTATCTCCATAACTATCCTTTATTTACATACTGTAGTGCATGTATTTATTACATAGAAGGTCTCAGTTTCAAACTGGCCTGTCTAGCTGCTGATCCTCAGTCTGTCCCTGACAGGATCTATATATGAAAAAGAGCCTTCTAGGGAAAACCCAAAGCCCTTCAGGAAGTGGTCTGTGATGATGTGATGTAGTAGCTGGTGAGTTTCCTTCTGAGTCAGGGCTGCCACAAGGGGGTCCCCAGGAATTGATGTAAAGATGTTAGTGCTGAGGTCATGACCGGCTCTCCCTTTGTTAAGGGCCCTCTAGGGCTTTTCCCAAGTCAGAGATTAATAGAATCCAAACCAGATTTCAGTTCAAGTCCTCATCTCTCAAATTCCCCTTACTTCCTTGTTTTAACACTTGGAATATCTTGGGTTGCCTAGTTTTGGTTTTACATGTTTCTATCACAAAGGCACATCCTTGTGTTATATCCAAAGCAGTATTATAAAGTTGTCCCTCGGGGTTCATTTTACATTTTCTCTCAAATATGTTTCATAAGAAGACTGAATTGAAAGTACGCTAAAGAATATCATATGCCTGGGGCAGCATTAATAGTGTTGCTTCACATGTTTATAGACCTTTAAGCTCTGGTCCACTTTACCTAGTCTCAGTGCTTGTTCAGAGGCTCAGTTCTGTAAGGCTCTGTTGGGCTGTTTCCTACAGAAAAATACTCCCATGCTTTTTTCTAAGGGCCTAATGCTGCTCTAAAAGGATCTATAACTCTTGACATTTAGTCAAATACACAATTTGCAATTTGAAATAACCATTGCTCTTAAGTGTACTTATGTATGTATTTGTTTCTTTCACCAGCCTGCATGTGTCTTAAGGGTAGAGGTTTTATTGGCCTATGCATCCTTATTGCCTAGTAGAATTCAGGTACGTATTTAGTTCTTAATAAATATGTGCTGACTAAAAAAGAAATAAGTCTAGCATTAATTACTTAGGAAATAACAACAGATTTACTTAGGAAAACAAAATCTGGGCACTAAAAATATCAAGAAGTGCTTCCTCAAGTCTAACCCATCCAATTCCTCAAGTCTAACCCATCAAATGCAGCCCAAAGTGCATTTCTTCTGATCCTGTACTCGGTGACTACGGAAAGCAGATGTCACCTGTTGGAATGGATCCTGTGTTCTGACAATGCCAGACAAACAGGAGATACAGAACACTTCTAGTCATATCTCTCTCAAAGCTTTCTCTGTTATTGAGTTTGCTTCTAAGATTTCAAAAATGCTAGCTTATTTTTCCTTCGTCCTGTGCTCTCTAGAAAGTTCTTACCTACAAAACAACTTTACGTCTTCGAGCTTCTTCTCTCTAGAACACTCCAGATAATTCTCAAGCTATCTATGCTATCATTCTTTTTTGAAAGCTGGAGAAAATTAGACCCGGTAAAAGGCATTGAACCAGTTCCAGATTCAGCATACAGACCGTTAGTCAAAAGTTGACTTTTTCTCTAATATCTAACATTGCTACCTGGACTAAATCTGCCATTAAAAAAAAATCAATGTTTCTAAAACCTTGGCCCAATGAACCAGAATCTCCTAAGGTGCTTATTAAAATATTACATTTTAGTGGGAAAAAATGGCGTAATCTGAATAAAGTCTATAGTTCAACAAATAGTAATATGCCTTGGTTATATAATAAATTAATATTAGACTTTTGAGTATATACCCAAAATAATTGAAAACAGAGACTTAAACAGATATCTGTACACCGTGGTCACAGCAGCAGTCTTTGTAATAGCCAAAAGGTAGAAGCAACCCAAGTGTCCATTGATAAAAGAATGGATAAACAAATGCGGTATATATATAATGGATTGTTATTCACCCTTAAAAAGGAAAAAGATCTGACACATGGCATAACCTGTATGAACCTTGAAGAGATTATGTTAAGTAAAATAAACCAGTCACAAAATGACACATCGTATAATTTCACTTATATAAAGTATCTAGAGTAGTCAAATTTATTGAAAGTAGAATGGTGATGTCTGGGGTCTGGTGGGGTGGGGGATAATGGAAAGTTGTTATTTAATGGGTAAAGTTTCAGTTTGGAATAATCGAAACGCTCTAGAGATGGATGACAATGATTATACAGCCATATAAATGTATTTAATGCCACTGACCTGTATGTTTAAAAATGGTTAAGTGGCAAATTTTATGTTCTTTATATTATACCATAACCTAAAAAAAATTAACATTAGAGGAAGTGGAATGAAAGGTATACTGAATTATCAATACTATCATTAGAACTCTTGTGAATCTAAAATTATTTCTCCTCAAAAGACAAAAACATTGTTAGGGCAACCAATTCCTTATGTGGATGCCGCTTTGCCACTGTGCTCTGATCAGACTGTGAGCTCAGCATGAGCCACTGGGATTGCATGTAACCCCAGAACTAATGGTGCTGCCAGGTGTCTATCCCCTTCCCTGGATCCTTTCTCCATGGCTCCTGCTTTCCCCCTACTTCCACTTCTCAACCTTGTATAAAGGCTTCATTCCCGAGAAATTTAGTAACCATGCACTGATTGGGTCATGACCAAGCTTATTTCTCTCTCTCTCCTTACCCACTTTCAATGACCCTTTTCAACAGGGGTCAGACCCAGATTTGTAACTGAATACAAGAACAACAAGCAGCAAAAGGTGCCAAGAGCATCAAGTCATGCTGGACTGCTTTAAAGCCTTCTTGTTCTGATGCTATACTCAATAAAAAGAAAGAGGCTGCTATAATGGGCATGAGCATGTTAAGCTGGGAGCACTGAAGCCACAAAGCAGGTCCTGTGTCCTTCCTGAAAGCCAGGTCACTTCACTTCTCAGTGCCTCATTTTACTATTTATACAATGACAGAGTTAGAAGACATGGCCAGGGCTTCTTCAGCTCTGAAATTCTGTGAATAAAACAAGAGCTAAAAATATTTGAATGGCCACTATCCATGAGAATGAGACTTGCAATTTTTGCCATTCAAAGTTTTTAAATACAGATTTGGCATTGGGATGACTCAAACTAAGCTCTGAATGCAAGAAGATCATAAAACTTAGTCAACTGTTCCAACTTCTCTGAAAGGGAGTAGTGTTGACAGAAAGAGAAAACTGACATCTGAGAGACAGTCAGAAGTGATGCCTGTCTTTCAAGTATGTATCTGAATGGCTCCTGCCTTATCACTTATTATGTATTAAAGAAAAGGAATCTGTGGCAAGAACAAGTTAGGTGTTCAGAGAAGATGGGGAGGGCTTACTTATGCCCCCATACTCTCTCCACCTCTTTCTCCTGACCAGTCATTAATGACCCTTTTTTTTTTTCAAACATAAAGTCCTCTGAAGAATCTCATGACCTTGATTCAGCAGATCCAGTCTTTGGAACATTGGAATCTGGGATTCTGAGATTTGGAGGCACCATATTTGCTACTTGGAATTGGAAGTGTGAGTACTTATGAAATTTGGGAACGATTGAGCCAGCAGTGATAAACAGTGCTCCAAAGTCACCATGAGCAGCAAACAGCTAGCACCTTTAGCTCAGCCTAGAAAAAAGAAAATAGGCCAACTGCGAGCTGATCTAGGGAGGCCAAAGGAGAGAAGGACAAGAGGGCAGGGCAAAAATACCAATTTGGGGGGCTCTCTTTGCTAGAGTTAGCCTTCATAGGATGAGTTCAATAGTATCTAGGCATAGTGACTTCTTTAAGTATCCCAAATTCTCCTTCTTGGGATCTGGAGTATAGAAATCTTGTAAGCATTACTACAAGGCTACCAGAATTTTGCTTACCATTCCCTCTGTTGCCTTGGTTCTCTTTCAAAATTGGGAAATCATTCTGCCTGGTTTATCAACCCTTGATTTCACTCTTGTTGCTACTGAGGATTCGGTGATGGTCGGTGGATTTCCTTGGGTCTTGGAAGATGAGCACAATGCTTTCACAGTTGCCCTATTTTTCTGACTCTGGGGATCAAAGGGGGAAAAATGGATATTGGGCCAAACGTCCATGGCTAAAGAGAGTGGCTAGGCCTGGGAAGAAGAAGCAGATGTCTGCAACTAATGCATGAAAAGCCTTAGCATACCACTTGACAGGAATGTCTACAGCTTCCCAGCCCAAATGAATGCTGAGGAGAGAGGACTGCACTCACGGGCTGGGAGCATGGGCAGCCAGAGACCCTAAGATGGGTCATTAGTACTCATTGGGCCAAGTTAGAGCCTTGTCAGCTCGTTTGCACTTCAGACATGAGGAGCAGCGTGGGTGATAGTCATACACAGCAGTACTTTTATCACAGCTTTGCTACTTATTTGCCTAGGGACCTTTGGCAAGTTACTTAACTTTTCAAAGCTTTAAATTCTCCATCTATGAAACAACGTTTAAAGTATCCTAAAGTTAAGGAAGCTAGAACACTGCAGGTATTCCATAAAGGTATTTTGCTCTTTCTCTGGTGTGATCCTTGATAATTTTTGTCTTTCAGCATCTTTCTGAAAATAAAAATGAAATGAATAGCTTCTTCTCATAAATAGCCACCTTTTAGAGTTAGAAGGAAAAAACTCCCCAGTCAGGGCACATTTTTTTTTATTACTGATTATGTCACTGACTCACTGCATATCCTTAATCCAGTCAATGTTCTGCTCCCTGACTCAATTTCCTCATCTGTGAAAAAAAATCCCCACCTCTACCACCCTCAGTTCAACTGAATAAAAGTCCTCTGAAGCGTCGACCAAATCAGGCCAACACTGGGTCTCACATCTTCTCCTACGTACAAATAATTTACACATGCTTCTCACATTAGGGGGTGTTAGATTCCTAATACTGAGCGTTGCACTAACAGACAATGTCAGTTAGAGTTTACTGAGTATGACTTTTGTAATAAAGATTAGACCCAGATAATCCCTGCCCATAACATGATTACTAATCCTGTCCGAATCAGGGGTTACTTTTCTCTTTTGAATCACAAGGGAACCTTATTATGTGCAAAATAAAAACCTGAGAAGCCTATCAGAAATATCACCACATGCGCCCCCCAACACACAACGGGGTTGCAGGGCAGCAAGTTACCTCACTTTGGTTTAGGTGCTGATGTCTGTGGGACTGCCTGTGAGCTGAGGGGCAGAAACATTTTATGAGCAGAAAAGTGGCTTACAAAAAATATTTATGTATTTATATTCATAATTGCTTTATCACAGAACCTGCCTCAGTACAAGTGCTTAGTACATGTGAATTTTTTTTTATTATTATTGTTAGCAAGGGAGAAATAGCCAAGGGTGGAAATAAACAACCAAAGTGAAAAAGATAAAGAAATCTATCAGAAGTTTTTCTGGGCCCATTTCTGTGTCTGAAATACACTTGGACCCTTCTGGAGACTCAGCCGTGCCTCCCACCACCTCCTGGAAGCGAGTGCTGGGTGCACACTGGCAGCACGGGCAAGCCCCCCGTGGAGGAGTGTATAGGGCTCACCACCCCCAGCTCTGTGTGGAGCACACGAGGCACACCAGACCGCTTGCAGCCCTGATGGCTGATCTTATCGGACCTCGTCGAGAAGGTGAAATGCATGTGTCGAGGAGTTCGTGCCTGTTCATCATTGTGGTCGCCCTGAAGTGGAGCAGGCAAAGTAACACTTGAAGCCATTTTTGCAGAGAACTGCATAAACAGCAGCGGCTGTTGAGAGTCAGTGGTTCCATTTCAGATCGAGAAAACACCCACAGAATGGTAAAGGCTGCTAAAGAAACACCACAAAACACACAGCAACACACACACACACACACACACACACACACACACACACACACACACACCAAAACAAAGTTTAAACTAAAAGCCCCCAGGGGCTAGAGGAAGTGCTTCTGTGCCAACAAAGGAGCCAAAAATGGAGATAAAAGATGGGTTGGATGGCAGAAGAGTTGAGCTCCTGAGGTTATGCTAACGAGGTATGGTGCTACTGGCTTTTTTTGAGAAAGGCAGCCTGAGAGGGAAAAAAAAAACTAACAGTTCTCAGGACTTGAAACTGAGAATTTCTACTTCAGAGAATTAAGAACAATTTCCTTCTGAAGGTGAAGGTAGATGTAGTAAGGAAAGTCCAAAATCAGGCCTTCAAGGAAGCAATGGACATTTTTAATCTGCTAAACAATCAAGCAGGCAGGAACTGACAATCATTGATAATTCTGACAATTATTCTTGTATGAATAAAGTTTTTGTATAAAGATACTGTATATAAAAGATGTTTTTGCAAAGTAAAAAGAGAAATTATGACTCAAGTAAGCCTTCGAAATACTTAAATTTATGCCACAGTTACCGCTGTGCCTTCAACTATTTGGCAAATACAAGAGTGAAGGAGATAAACCTGTCTTATTCTTATATACTGTTTCATGAAGTAGGGGAAACAGTCATTAAAAAAGTAGACATTGAAATACATAATTGCAAATTGCAATCAGTATTTCGAAGAGACTGTGTAGTGCTGTGAGAAAAAACATCTATTTTTATCTAGAAGTTTGAATTTATCCAATGAACCTTTTTTAAAGCAGTCATAATGTGTAAAATTGTAGAGATACAAATAAATGACTGGAATAATGATCGATACTAGTAGGAGCTCAAAGCCTTTTAAGGGACTCAAGCATGTTGACACATAAATAATAATATTTGAAAGTAGAAGTGAGAGATTTATTATTATTAATTATTTTAAACATTACATTTTTTTTTCTAGAAAAGGATGAGAGCAGGCTATATATAGTTGCATTTTTCAGTTATACATGTCTGTGAGATTCTTTATAATTAAGCTTAGAAGACAGAGCAGAGATTTTCAAACTTTAATGCATATCTATGTTTTGCTAAAATATAGGTTCAGATTTGCTAAAATAAAATTCTGATACGGTCAGTCTGGAGTGAGCCCTGAGATCTGGCATTTTTGTAACAATTTCACAGATAATAAGGATGTTCGTGACCTGTGGACCACATTTTGAATAGAAAGGTCTTAAAATAAGGAATCAAATTCTACAACATTATGTTCAATTAGCATTCTTTTATTCAACATAAGTTTACTGAGTACCAACTACAAAGTTGGTTTATACTAAGTGTTAACCAGTTCCTTTCCTATTAAAAAAAAAGTGTTCACAAACTAGAGAATTAATAGTATATATTGTTTGGAATCAGGATAACCATTTTCTCTCTAGCACAAATACTCAAAGAATCTGTGGGAAGAATCAACCAAGACAAATGGCAACATCAAGATTTCTGAATTCCACGTTGGCTTTGTCAATGGTTTCATTGTGCTGAATGACATAAATCAACATGGACATAAATTTATATAGCAGAGGTCATTTGGGAACACAACATGGCTATGTTTTGAGCTCCTAGATCTCTCAGTGAGCAGAGGCCATTCTTAGCACAGAGCACAATTTGCCTTTCTCTCCACCTCATAGCCTATGCCCCTCGATGTCCTTGCATTGGCGATCTTGCAGGCAGGCTGCCTCAGAGAGGCTGTGGGTATGCTGTTGTCCCTTCCCACAATGACATTTATCACCCAAATGAAACTTGACACTGGAATTGTCATTTTAGTGAGAAGATGATAAAACTCATTTAACCTTTCCACTCGATAGGCTGATAATTCTCTCCGAGCCTGATGAACCTTGGTAAAGTTTGCCAGAAGAGACTCAAGTTACATGAGGCATGCTGACACATGCCTTTTCTTTTCACATTAGGAGTTCGTTTCTACCCAATCATTTTCAAACTTCACACAAATGGAATTTTCAAACTCAGATTTGAAGAAAGCACCTTGATTTCCTCTCATTCACACTACGAAGAGCCTCCAAGGCCTTGATAAATGGTGACAGAAGATAATATTCCAGGCACATATGAAGCTCTTTCTCCACTGCCTTTCAGACTGTCAGGGAAGTAATTGATGTGTCTCCCACGGCAGCAAAAGCTTCACACCACCAACACCCTTTCGTCCTGTTGGGAGTTAATCCTGTCACTTTGTCTAATTCTCCATTGGTAAGAAGCATTCACTGCCAGAGATTTGTCACTAGGGTGTGATTACTTGACTTGATGGCAATTGTAATATTTAACATTCCTCAAATGAGGGACACTCTTGAGAAGGTACAAAGGAGTGGTACATCAAAAAAGAAAAAAACACTTGCTCTTCATTCTCTAACTCCAAGCGGACTGCTGTCTTCATTATCTGAACTAACTGATTCAAGTCTGATTCTTGGTAATAGGAATAGCTAGTCAGAGATTTGAGAAACTATGTGAATGAAATGCTTCCAGTTATGCTGTGGTTCATTTATGTCAAAAATATTTTATGAATATTTCCCATGGGAAGATACTGTTATAAACTTATCCATTGTTTTAGGAAAAAGTTATTCAATAAAGAAAGAGCAGCTAAGAGAAGATGTAAAAGATATCAAATACAAAAACAAACCAATAAAAAGGGTGATAAAGTGAGAAAAGCCTTGGGTTGGGGGCATTTAGCTTTAATCCTGGTTCTATCCTTACATGGCTATGAGAATCTGAGCTGGACTGAACTAGCTCCTAATGTTTCTCATTTGTAATTAAAAGAACTGGGTCCTTGATAAAGCTAATGTTTTATGGTTTCATGTGATTAAAACCTTCCCATCTTCCAAGGAAATTGTGTGTCTCCCAATCCTTCATCTTGCAGGTGATTTCTGGCTTGCTACTAAACCACTCAGCATGAGAGACCCCGGGAAAACAGTGTGAACTTCATCACCAGTTTTCTCAAAATCCATTTTGTCTGTCATTGCTTCACAAACCAAGTGATAATCTTACACAATCAAAAAAGTACATCTAGATATCTCTAAGTATCTACAGAGGGCATGCTTCTTCTGCTTTAAGAGAACAAAAACTAACGAGATGACCAAGGTGAAAATAAAATTACATCTTGCCATTTTTATTCTGAAATAAGTTTGAATACTGGGACAAAGCTGCTTGAGTAAAACATCCTAATTTTTATCTGTGTCCTTTTTGCTTTCTGAGTTTTACCAGGGTAGTCATAGAAAGGGCATAGTCATAATACAAAACTAGATTCAAATTGCATCTGCTCTATCTCATTTAACTTTCATAACGATTTTATGATGTACATTATGTCCTCCGATTTATAGATAAAGAAACTGAGCTTGGAAAGGTTAAATTAATTCCCAAATATCATGCTGTTTATACGTAGTAGACAGAATTTGAACCCAGATCTAACTATTGCTATTCAACCTTAGATATCTGTCTGAGCTTATTATTACACATCAATAATATCTAAATCATAGTTTTGCAGAGAGGATTGAATGACATGATGTGTATAAAATGTTTAACTCAGAGCCTGTGCCATTAGAGGTATTCAAACTTTATTGCTTTCACAAGTACAAGGAGACACAGGTCTGTAGCATGAGATTTCGAAATAAACATTTTTACTACATGATGGGAAAGAAGAAAAAGAGCAACGATGAAGCAGTTGGATGAACTCTTCTAAGACCTTTCTCCAAGTAAGTTATCTTTCCCAGGTTCCTGTTATTACTGTCTAAAAGGCTTTGTGCTTAGGAAGCAGATATGGACTGAGAAGGGCGGGCCAGGCCTCATGGTCACTCTGCAGCCTTGCTTGTGTTGGGTCAGCATGCTAGTGCTCATGCCTCTGCGTAGGAGGTGAGCACCCTTTCTGCAATCTTGGCAGGAAATGCACCCCCCATCCCTGCCACTCTTTCCAGGAGTCATGGGTGATGAAGATGTTTCCTGCCATTCTGTACAGGACAGAGAGTCACTTAACCCCGGTTTCACTATCAGTGGAATAGCCAGCAACTGGACCTCCGCCCCTGAGAGTGAACAAGCAGCCAGGACTAGCCCTTTGGCATACCCTGCCTTGGTTGCAAGGCAGCAAGCAAACCTGTCACCTTCCTGTTTTATCTACACATGGTGTTTGCTTCCTTTGACGTGGATTCTTACACTCAGGGTAGGAGGGATTTCTCGAAAAACAACATTTGTTGTATGCCACTAGTTCCCTGTCTCCCCACCCCTTTTCTTTCCTTTTCAAGGCTCCAGGAATTGCTAAATGGCACGTCCTGAACACCCCACACTCTTGGCTAAAAATACCAGAGCATGTGCTTATCTTCATCAGTGCTTCCTCTCCAGGGGTTTTACAGACGCTATCTCATTTATCCTTAAAAACACCCTGCGAGGTCGGATGTGGTCCAATAATGCTATTCCAGAAAGGTAAGAAAGGCTTTAAGAGGAAAGGTCAGCTTTTGAGGTTCTATTCTGAAGCCCATCAGACAAGCCCAGGTCTTTAACTTCTCAGCTTAAAATTTCAATCCTTCTGCATTTCCCCCCTGGAAGTGTGGGAGTCCATATACAGCAAATACAAACCCAAGACTCCTGAACATAAGAAGAGGCCAGGTTCAGATGAATTTGGACCCTCTGGGCTGCTTCTTCTGGGTGCCTTGCTTTCGTCACATCTTTAAAAATTGGAGATCCCCAGCCTTTAGTCATCTCTTTAATTCGCTCTGCATATCCTCCCTGATTTACCTCATCTGCTATCATGGTTTTAACTCACCCTATATAAACTGATGGAAACTTCCAATTTTCCATCTTTCTCACCTTCACTTCATAGTTGAATATATAATAACTACCTGCTAGAAGTTTTACATGAATTTGTCACATGCACTTCAACAGTAGTGCCCCAGACAGAACACCTCATATTCTTCATCACTTTGTACATCTTCATATATTTTCTATATCAGGCCTAGAAATAATGACCCCAAAATAAAGTCCCCAAAACCTGGGACTCATGGCAGAGTCCACCTTTCTCTTCTTAACACATGTGAATGGTTACTGAGCTGGACCTTCCAGAGCCTCCACCAGACCCACTTCCCTCTCCCACACGCATGCCCAAGGAGACTGATTTACATACATAAACCATGGCACTCCTTGGCCCTCTGTCTGCCAGTTGGGTTTGGCCTTTGGTGAGCACTGGCAGGATATTGGAAGGAGGCATGAGAGTGAGGGTGCTGTATTTATTTCTCCACTTTCCCTCTGTGGGGTCACCATGGACTGGCTGCAGCCTGAACATAGGCCAGGTCCTACCAGGCATCCCTTTCCATACGACCTTTTCTAGATTCTCTCCTGCTGCCCATCAAGCTTGGAGGTGGTAAAGGCTCCTACTTCCTGATGTTACCAACCCTGTGGCACTTCTCAATCCTAGCTTCTTTTCCTAGGCCTCACCTACACATCTACAAATAGTCCCTATATTGAGATTATTACCACACCTGGCTAGAGTGTACCATCTCTTTCCTGATGGGACCTCAGCTAATGTAGGCCCCAGTTTTTATCTTTCCATCCAATTCAGATGACTGTATTTTAAGCCTCCAATACATCTGACCTGTTACATGTTACTTCCAAATCTGTCACCCTGTAGTCTCCAGCCATTGTTTAGACTGTCAACCTGTCTTTTCTAAAATGCCCTTGTTAATTACCTTGATCCTCCACTAGTTCATCAAAGGCTCTCAGTGCTCTTCTGCACACTATTTACTTACTTGTCATCCATCTATCTTCCTAGAGTAAGTCCTTTATCTCTACTTCCAGGGCATCCGGCCATCAATAAATATTTATTAAATGAATAAGTATTGAATGGGACTTTAGGTCTTAAGGAAAATATAGCTATTTCCTTTCACAATATTATTTTCTATTAGAGTGCAATTTCTTGTCCTACCGAATGAATTTCATGGTTATGAGAATAGAAACACCTGGGTATAATGTAATGCCTTTTTTATCATGCAGAATTCTGATAGCATGATGAAAAGCCAAGGCTTTCAGCTAGATTTCTGATTTCTCTACTAGTTCTGTGACCTTTGGCAATTTACTTAACATTTTATGCCTCAGTTTACTAATGCATAAAATGAAGATAGTAATATCATCTAATTTATAAGTTTGCCACAAGGATTAAAGAAATTAACACATACTCACCACTAAGAACAGTACCTGGCATGTGATGAGTACCTCTTATTTCTTAATCTGCCCTTTGTTCACCAACATTATCTTATGGTGTCTGTCTGTTTGTAGCCTGTTTAGCTCACCCTTTCATGAAAACAGTCCTCTACTTCAAAACCTTTTAATACCAAAAACCATTTTAACACCTAGCAGTAATGACCATGGATACCTCACCATAAGTTTTCACTGGCTGCAACTTTCCGTGGATACTGCTGAAGACATTCTTCATAAATTATCTTCTTTTCCATTGAATAGCTTGTCAGCAATGAGGAAACAAAGAGTACAAGTACTTAGAATGTCTTTGTATACATTTTTTGTGATTCCCTCATGATCTTTTCCAAAACCAAAATAAAATGCTTTCTCCAACACTGAGCCTTTTTCTCCCTCTCTTTCTCCTCCTCTTTTTCTTTTTTTGAAGAGACTCACTTCACATCTACTTTCCTTACAGAGATTGACAGAGAAACATAAATTTGGAATTTTAAAAGCAAACTTACCAAAACAAAGATTTCTCAAGCTGATTATAAAATGTTTATAATTATAATTATAATTTAAGAAAAGCAGAAAAAATATGAAGAAACAAATAGAAAACTCACATTGTACCATCCTAAAAACATCACTGCTGATATTTAATAGCCTTGTTTATAGACTTTGTAAGATTTATATGTACTTTTTTATCGTTAAGAATATATTCTGTATATATTTATGTATAGTATCCTGCATTTTTCCATTTTATTATCCATCATCTATTATTTTCAAATAAGAGTCACTGATCCAAACTACATGCAAAAGTAGTGTTAATGATATCAGTAATTTAATCAATTTAATGACATCATAATATTCTATTATTTTCATACTTGTAATTAAATTAAATATTTCCCATTATTAGAAAAGTCATTTTCTACTTTTTAAATTTATTACTATAAAGCTATGATAAACATCTTTGGCTATTTTGGTCCACATTTTTATGAAAGACTCTCAGAATAAAATTGCTAGGTTGGCGAATAAGACTATTTTAAAGCTTTTGATGTACCTAAATGCAAAATTGTTTACTAGAAGCATATGCCAGGTTATACTATCATCAGCAGCATATGAAGGTTAAGGTTACAATTAGAATACTCTTAGCAAGCTTTAAATTTACTTCTTGTTTAATCTTTTCTCATTAAAAGGAAAAGCATATATTTTTAAGTGTATGTTTTAAACAGTAAGTATATTAAAATGATATAAAATGTTTTACCTCCATTTGAATATCATACACCTTTTATTTCACTCTACTCAGACAATTATTTCTTATATGCCATGGGATATGTTAGAAGTAGCTCCTCTGCCATCAGAGACACACCTGGCACAGTCAACCCGACAGTCCTGAAGAGCCCCTGAAGACAAGCCTGTGGAAGAGCCATCCCTTGACCTGGAGGACTATGCTGACACCCCTGTAATAAGCAAGGCCCACATCACAGCTTGCAGCTGGCTGCTTATGGAGACTATACAAGGGAAGGAACCCATCAGCGAGAGAGCATTCTTTCTCTTAGTATTCCACAAATATTAACTAAGGGCCCATTACACGGGAGGGACTATGCTGACCACTGGGAAAGTCCCATTGATGGAAGAGGCACAGCACCTGCCTATGCAAAGCTTACATTTTTGGAAAAGAGGATAACTGTTAAATAATTAATTACCCAATTAAATGTTGTCATATTTAAAATAAAGTGCTGAAAAACAGTAATAACTGATATAGAAAATATTCAACCTGGTGAGTTTGTAATTTCTACTCCAAATATAGTCATATGTTACAACATGGAAATCACCCTACTACTTATAAACACCTGGTAAGATTAAAAATGCCATTAGATGACTTCTCTTCTTTATCTTTCTTTGAGTTTCATGCAATCACAGGTGCTCCGAGAACAAATGGAATATGTGCTCTCTTCACTAACACAGTCTACATGTCAGGATAAAAAATGAACTTCCAATGTTCAACAGATAGTGAGGGAGTAAAGAAAAAAAATGGGTTTATCTAAAATATTTTTTCCACAAGTATAGCATCTCATACCTTCAATGACAAACCCCATGTAGTGAGTGGAAATTAAAGCCTAAAGAATTTAAGTGCGCTATCCCATTCATAGTTTATCATGGAAAGAACTAGGAACCATTCCATAAAAGAAATCATCTACGTCCTTTAGGCAGCTTTATAATAACCACTCATTCACCTGCTTGATCAGCAAGTAACAATCCACACTGGACAAGTGACACAAACTTCTATTTTTGTTAATGGCCTTTCCCATGACCGTTTACATACTTGGTTTCATTTGCAAGATTATATTCTGTAGATGTATTTCCCTCCACAGCAAATGAGGGGTGGAACTGTAATCTATCCATCCCCATCCACCACACCAAATGGATTTGGGGAGATCAAATCAAGAGTATCACCTGTTGTCCTCTGTCCCTTCCACACCAGGCTTCTCAAGCTTCCTTTGGTGTCAATTTGCTTAAAATATGAACACAAGACAGAAAATTTGGCCAAATGGCCCACTCTCACCACTGGTGAGGAATGGATTCCTCTGAATGTCAGAGTAGCCTCTGGTAAATGGAGTAAAATGGAGATCTTTGACACATGGGAGCCAGGGAGAAGTTCTTGAAGGAACAATGGGACATACTGTAGACTATTTACAGGATCTCCTGCCCTATGTTGTGGCTACTGAGTCCCCTGGCAATTTGTATTGTTTAGTTCACAATCCCAAGGCCCCCCTCTGCACTCCCCCACCCCCACCAACTGCCTGCTCAGCTATTGTAATCGATGGAATCATCCTGGCCTTCTCTACCCCCCCACACCCACCACCCTCATCATCATTTCAACCCTATTGTTTGCTGGGCCTGGCCCTGACCCCTGGGTATTTATAAAGGCCACTTCCCGATGCATCATTGTATGTTCAGTGGCCCTCAGCTCCCCACGTTTCCTGACAATGAAGTGGGGGGAGCTGTTAACAGCCTGAGTCCAGCTCCCGACTTCCTCCATGTCCTGTTTACTGCGTTCTGCAAGTATCTCTCTGGCCACTCCTCAAGCAGAGTCCACCAGCTCTAATTTACCCCAGCATGGGCTGCAATCACTTTCCCATCTAGCGGTTTGCCTACAAAAAAACAGCCCAAAGAGTAAAGAGCTTTGTGTAATGGTTCAGAACCTTGAAAGGTGTTTCAGTCCCTGGATTAAGCTACTGGTATCCTGAGTCAAAATTGAAGATTTTGGACTTGGAGAGAGACACATGTGGCCTATATCCCTGTGTTTCCTAGCATGTGGAAATGATGACCATTGTGATCCCAGTCTACCTTTGGGTTCTCTGGAGTTTGAAGTCTGAGCATATCCATTGCCAGGATGATCAAAGAGCCCTGCCCTTGTAGACAAACATCAGGAGGGGCAAACATGTCCTTGATAGAAATATGGCATTTCTGTATTTTCTAGGATCTCTTTTCCCTTTTTCCTCCATCCCTGCCTTGTTCTCCATAGAACCTTCACCATTGCAAAATGACTGTATTTGATCATGTATGTTGATGAAGGCAAAGAGTAGTACTTTTGTGTACCTGTGACTATAACATTTCTAACTTTTCAGTTCATTGTCTGTTTTTAAACTTAATTTGATAGAGAGCTCCTTTCTTTTCCCACACACAAGCTGAGAGAACCAAAGCTCAGTCAGTGTGATTAAGAAATTGCTCAAGATCATGAAGTAGTTGCAAAGTCCAGTTCCTACCTAAAGTCACTGTGGCTTATGGCTTTGGTTATTGACCCATTCTCGATGTTGTCCAAGTCCTTTATTCCCTCAGTGCTTTAATTTCCACTATCTCCCCATCTTTGCCTTTCACCGTTTACTCTCTGGGAGCATGATGGGACCCCTGAAGTAATGTCTGCCAAAATGTATGAACTCTTTTTAGAAGAATTCATTGTCGAGCCATCCAGACCCACAGCTGTTGGAGAAAAACTCTCAAGGCTCCATCCACTGGGATGAGCTCCTTATAAAATCAGACTCTAGCCCAGACTGCCTTTAGGTGACATTTGATCTCTCACACAATGAAGCCTGTTAGGAACTGAGATTTTGGCTAATCCTTGTTGTTATTGCAGTCAGTACTCTGCATTGAATGAGAAACACAGACAAAGGTGAGTGAAGCCACCAACATATCAGCCAAGGCTGCTCCTCATGCCTCAATTGTTTAGTTTGGCAAAGCTATGATCTTTTCTTAGCATCTGGGTACCAACAACTAGACACTCTTCTCCCAGGGGCCCATCTGGTCACTCTCTGTGTCCCTGGTCATGACATATCTACATTTCCCCATGCTCGGAAGCTTAGTTTGTGTGTGCATTTGGTCTGGGCCAAATTGTCCTCCCAGTCTGCAGGTCTCCACCCTGCCCCCTCACACAGCAAGCGTCCTATTTCATTCCTGGGTCAGCTTCTTTTCCAGACTGTGGAGCTCCTGGGACTGGTGACAGGGTGAGTGATGCACAGGCCAGCCAACAGGTCAGAGGGCAGCTGTTCCTGGGATTGATCTTCTTAGATGAGGAGGCCGCTAGCTGTGATCACCTAGTAGAATTAGTTCCCAGAGTTCATGGGAAAGATAAAGCACATTAGCAAAATGTGCCCTCTTTGATTTTATTCCACAGGGGGCAAGAGCTTGATTGGAAGACTTGAACTCACCACTGACCTGTTCCCAAGGCTACTGCCACTCTGTGATCATCCTTATCAGCACTGTAGTCATCATATAAAACAAGAATGTCAAAGCTAGAGGAAGCACAACAAACTCTCCTTTAGTAAATGCGGAAGAGGTGGTCCAGAGGGCTCAAGTGGCCTGCTGGAATCTGTACCCAGCTCCCTTGTCCATTCATCTCAGAGACCTCTTTACTACATTATGCCACCATGTCTCGGAAAGGCCTCCCTAGAGCAAGTAGAGGTGGTTGGAAGTATGAGCTACAGACATAAGGATGTCTTTATTTCTCATATTAGCTTCAAAAGAATAAAAAGAATGAAATACCAAGAATGAGCTACCCACCCCAACAGACATTCTTGCTTGCAGGTAGAGAGAGAGAGAGAGAGAGGGTAGACCCCAATCGTCAGCCTCAGGACCAGTTTCCTCTCTACTCCTCACTCTAAACTACTTTAAAAAGAGCTAGAGTCATTGCACCATGATAATAAATACTAAAAGGGGGGAGGGACACAAAAAGATAGGATCATCACCAAATAACGCTTGTTAAATCCATAAATGTTACAGACTTGTGTAGTCACACCAACAGCCCTCAATTTAAACTAGATAGGTAGAGTTCCTGATGTATAAGATTATTCATTCGGTCAATCAATCAGTGAGTCAGTCAGTCATTCCTTCATTCTTCACTCAACACAGGGATATATCAAGATTTAGTCTACATTTTTTCATAACATACTTTATGCCAGACACTGTATTTGGTGGCAGGATAATTCTTTTAGGTAATAATTCACTGGAGAAGATATCAGACACATTAAAAGAGTACAGCCTGTTGTGAGAATATATATATACACACACACATGCTCACACACATATTCGCACATAGGCCCACATACATGTACATATATGTACATAAAATAGAGATGGGTACAAAGAGCTTGGGATGGATGAGAAGAACATCCGAAGATGTTCCACAGAGGAGATAATATCAGAGCTAAGTTTATGCTGATGACTAACTCTGGGGGTATAGGCTGAGAACTGGGAGGACATAGGAGACAAATGCAACAATCTTTCAAAGGGTCAGAGGAAAGACGAGTCTCAGGCTTCTCAGAGCCATATAAAGTGCAGCATAAGGGGAGCAGGAGAAAAGTATGGCTCTTTGGGTAGAGCCTACATCTTAGGAGGCTTTGAATGTCATCCCAAAGAGCATGGGCTTATCCTGAAGGTACCAAGAGGCATTAAATAATTGAATATAGGAGAAAGTAAAATTATGTTTGCAATATAAAAACATTCTTGTTCTCAAGTGAACAATGAATTGGAGAGAGGTGAGACAGGCAGCAAGGAGGCTATGGAACAGTCTTGATGTATGCTGCCATTTATTGAGTGCTTGATTGGTATCTGAAACTAAACACATCACTGTACAGTCTAATCAGCATTTCTGTCAACAAATATTAATGGGAAGCTACTAGTTTCCAGGCACTGTTCCAGGCACTGTGGACACAGCAGTCAACAAAACTGACAGAGCCTTCCTGACAGAGTTATTTCCTGAGAACTTGCCATACGTTGGGTGAGCACATTACATTACATGTACCATGGCACACAACCTCAGAAGAAGCCTCTGCTTGTCACTGTTACTTTTCCATTTTTTCTGATAGGAAAATAAAGGCTTAAAAAAGTTAAATGATTTGCCTAATTTACACAATTAGTATACAGTCGAAAATCAATTCAATCCCAGACAGTTTAATACCTAGGCTCATGGAGATATTCAGTATTCTATACTATTCTTCAATAAGAACTTTCAAATTCTTCATCATTAAACAGTTTTGTCTTTTAAGACCCTCATAGGCCTTAGGCACTTTTGTTTTTATAGATCTTATCTTTCATTTTATATTAAAATATCCCCAAATTGTACATTGAATATGGTACATATATAGTTATATGAATTAAGTTGTAGTAGACTAAGTTTAAAAAATACAACTTTGTAGATATTTAATTAAATATTTATTCATTTTGATTTGGCACTAACCTCAGATGTAGTATAATGTAATGAAAATTAGATGTTATCCCAGGAAGTTTAAAAGCAATTCACCTAATTGATGGTGGTAGGAAAAGCTTTTTTGGAGATACATATGAACAAGGTTTAGAAGGATGAGGAGGCATACATCAGGCAAAGAGAGACAGCAATCAGTCCAGAAGAGGCCAGGAAAGCTGTGGCATGCATGGAAAGGGACAGGTATAAGAAAGCATGGTAGATCTAGGAAACTTCGGAAAAAAAATTTAGACTATGGAGACAGCTGTCATTTCAAATGATATTTTCATATAGAGAAAAATATAGCTAATTTCTTATATTTAGTTTTGTCCTTTATACCAAAAGTGCTAGAATAAACCAGGCAAGTGAGAGTGTTCTGTTCAAAGAGGCATTCTGTATGTCTTTCAGTGATGTTCGCATTACATACTACAGTTAAACACCATATCATTTAGAATTACCCTGAAAGCCTGAAATATATTGGGCCATTTATCCTTACTAGTGGTTTATTTTTATTCTTTTAGGTATGAATTTATCTGGAGACAGCCTAAATCTCAGATCCTGCCATGAAGAATAACAATAGTGAGAATATAGAACTAATAACTTTGAGTTGACAGGAAAATAATAATTGCAATAAAAAATTTGCTAAGTCTTTTCTATGTTCCAGGTAATATAAAAAATGTATTTCTCCTTTAAAAAAAAAAAAAAAAAAAAAAACCTGTGCAATAAATACCATGACTTTTATTCCTATTTTATTTATGAGAAAAAGCAGCTTCGAGAGGTAAAGGACTTGCCCCAGGTCATATAAAGATCCTGAATTAAAAGGAGGTCTGAATCTAGAACCTGAGTTCTTAACTGTTATGCTTAGATTCCTCTGCAATGCAAGGCTCTCAAATGATACCTCATAATGCAGGCCTGCTGCAGAGTCATCATATAACCTTCCTACAACTTAAGAATTCTAACTGCTGGAAGCTCTACATCATACTACATCAAACATATGATATCATACCTATAGCTTACATAAAATGGCTTACAGATTAGCTCTGTGTTAAATCCCTATAGACTATTTGATTAAATGATTAATAAATGTGTTAATTTTTATTTATAAATTTATTTTTGATTTGCAGACTAGTAATTTTTTCTATTCTTAATTATCATCTAAGAGACTTGAAAAACCTGTAGACAGTCAGGCATGATGCATATAATACCTTGTCTGTAGATTTTTTTCAAGGAGAGTTCCCAGAAAGATTTAGAATCCCAGAGTTGGAATAAGTACATTATCTCCAAAAATGAATGCTGTACATTGGAAAACAACCCTTAACTTCATCATTTAAAAGCCTCAAAATTCATGTGTAAGGTATCTCATATTCTGAGAAAATGCAGCAGTGAGTCCCTGGTGATTGTCTTGGTCGAGTTTCCTTGGCCCTGGCTCTGTTGCCTAAAACCCTATCCATCATCTTCTTTCAGTGTATCTAAAAGCCACTCAGAAAGCAGGCGGGATTTCTCTATCACTCTGAATTATTCATGGGCAGGGCATAGAGCACCTACCTCCCAAAACACGCTTGAGTTTTAAGGTTTATACGTTTTACTCCCTCATGTATTGTAGCAGCAGGATGAGCCTGTACAGCTTCGTTTATTTTGCTTTTGGAAATGGAAAGAGATTTCCCTAAGCACTGGCAAGAATGTGAGATGGGAAAGAGAACACCAAAAGAGAAACAAAACTTCAGACAGAAATGTGGAGGAAGGAAGTAGAAACAGAAGCCAGATAAATGCTGCTCTCCTACTTTCAACCTGAGACTGCCTCCCAGAGCTCTGGGTTGCCTGGGCTGTCAGGTCCTCCAGCTTCTAGATCAATGTGCACATTTCCATATCAAAGGGAAACACACTGACTGCAGAGACCCTCCAGGAGAGATCTAAGCTGAAAAGAAAGTGAAGTTGGGCTCCTCAGCCCACAGAAGTATCTTTAAGCTGAAGCAGCTCAGACTTCCCTTTTCTCATCCCCAATTACAAATCATCTATTGACCAACCCATCAAGCCATTCCACCCTCAAACTTTCATGCCTCTCCTTTAAGAAATACATTTTGGGACCACTTGGCATAGTTCACAAGCATAAAATCAAACATCTCAGAAACATAAATCTGTCTACCTTTCAGGCCTCAAAAGAAAAATTAGTGGCTTATCAGGCCACCACAAAAAAAGGAAAATTTCTCTCTAGAGTTCAGACCCCCGGGAAGCTGGAAATGGAGAGAAGATATACTTTCTGAACACAGGAATCTTCTGAAATCTTTCCTCTCCTCCAACTTAAGCTGAACCTATTCACAGTAGGACTGACAAAAGTTGAAAGAGAAGCAGGCAACAGATAGGTGCAGGGAACCAAGGCATTGAGAGTACCATTCAGATACTTGGCAGTCACGAATCTTTTGGAGGGAACACATTGATGAGCTAGGGGAAACATTTGCCCTGCTGCTGCATGTTGCCGTGTAGGGTAAGTGAGCCGTGCTTGGTCTCCAAGGAAAATCTGCACCTATCAAGTGGCCTTCCCCATCTGAGAGTCACAAAAATGAACTTCAGTGTAGACTCTACAATCAAACTACCTAGGTGGAGTAATGCCCCTCCAGTTCCAGGAAGTTCCCTATCGAAAACTATTCATTAGGCTGAAGTTATGCAAATAATCAGTCCCCCACTTGCTCCATAAGTTTTCTAGGCCAAGAGCCCAGGCCTTGAGTCCAAGTGGGATCATCAGATGGCCTTTGGGCAGGCAGCTTAGGCATTACCATAGAAACAGAGGCTTTATTTTTTTTATTAAAAAGAACAAAACAACAGACGGCTGTCCTTAGACAATAGGATCGCGTCATCTGAGCCCTCCTGCCCAGGTGACAGGCTCAGCCCTCAGTTCTCTTTTCTGGGCCTCCCCACTCTCATTCTGTAAGAGGTGATCCCAGCAGGCTCCTCTAGGCCAGGCAGTTTGATGCTGAGAAAGTGTCACTGTGAAGCCGCCCTTGCAGATGTTTCCTGAGCTGAGCCTGAGCAAGGCTGAGAGCAGAGATTTTTGGCAGCAGGAAGCAATGGGAGGCAGCCCTGAACTCTGAGTCTTGATGGCCCTCACTAAAAATGTGGGTCAGGTGCAGCAAAGATAAAAATGCCCTGTAGCAAAGGATCCTAAACAGTTGCTGTTTTAATTAATAAAAAATAAAAAAATTTAAAAAACTTAGAGCGAAAAGAAATATCATCTTTACAGCTAACAATAAAGAGCACCATTTTGATGACTAGCTTCAAGGTGCTCTCAAGGATAATAAAACACAACATGTCGTCTCTTCTTGTTGGTCATTCATGACTCAAGCCCCTGACCAGCCTTCTTCAGAAAGCTGCTTTCAGTTACTCCAGCTTACCTAGAACTTGTTTTTCTGTGAATTTTAAAATCTGTCATAGCAATAGGAGTAGTGATTGCTTCCACTTACTGAGTATCCAATCTATGCCAGGCATTATTCTAAGCATTTTACATGAATTGACAAAATTATCTCAGAAGATAGGTTTTAATACTATCCTCATTTTACTGGTAATATACTGAAGTATGGAGAGATTAAGTAACATGCCTAAGATCACATAGCTAGTATGAGGAGAAGCCTGGATTTGAACCCAGACACTTCACTTACTATCTCCTATCTACTTTAAAAGAAAAAATTGGATTCACCGAATATTCTAGACTATCCAATATGACAAGATATTTGCCTAGGTGCTATGTGAGAAATGAGAAGATGGACATAAAACAATCTGAAACATTCACACTCAAGGTCCTTACAAGTTCACCTAGAACATTCTCTCATAAGAGTATTGTAAGGACAGGTGAGATTCACACATGAGTAATGGCTGTCACAGGAGGTCTGCTGTTGACTTTATGAAGAACCCAACACTTCAACTGGAGCTTGAGAAAAACAAAGCCAAAATAGAAAAAGCACTTATGACAGGAACATGTTTCTTTTCAGAAGGAATACTGGGAACACCCATTTAGATCTAAAATCTCCCCATACACTGGTGGCTTCAAAATTTAGAGTCATGGGAGCTTCCAGGCCACACAACCACAGAATTAAATGTTAATGGGCTTTGTGTATGTTTTTCTCCTCTAAGCCCTTGGCGATTTTCAGCTCTAAAACACCAGGCCTTTCAACATGGTGAACATGTACTTCCCATATCCATACCCCATCTATAAAGTGAGGACAGAATTCTCAGCTTCAGTCCTGCAAAGAAAAAGCCCTCAGATTCCTTGTGGAAGAATTTTAGATGTTCTGAACTGCAGAGTAATTATTAAATGATGTAATATTTTTAAAAATTTGTTTGATCAGAAATTGTTTCTAAGAACTGCTTGACTTGGTTTATAGATTAAAGAGTATGGACTCTGAGATGGGGCTCCAGCCAGCTTTCCCCCAATGAAATTAAGTAGGAAGATTATATATACATAAGAGTGGTTTATATTCAACAATGGACAAAGCACAGTCTGAGCAATGTAGTGCTCTAGTCATAGAATTTCCATCTTAATTTTCAGGTCAGCCCTCCAAGATATATTTGGGGCAACATGATGACTATGCAGTGGTTTTTCTTTAGTGGTTCTGTGTAGATTGAGGGATGGTTGAGGAGATAAACAAGGAGACAAACAGTGTTACCACAGATACCTAAATTTGTTTTTTCTCATCAAAAGATATTTACCACACATGGGTCCTTTTTATCTCTTGCTGGTGTCTATTAAAGGCATTGACTTGTACTCTCACCTAATTCTCAAATAAAACTCCTGAAAATTGAAAAAGGATTTAATGCATTACTTCAAAAATTTTCTTTTTATCTCCTTGCATATTGTCTTTATGTTTCTCTGCAAAATATGTGACAAAATGGCCTTACCTCAACCTTACCCACCAGGGGAAATGTTGAAATTCAATTATTTCTTGGGATCTAACACTCAAATGTAGATTAGTTTCATTAGTCTTATTTTTCAGGCCCAAAGTGAGACCAAAATCCTTAACTAAGATCACTCAGCAACTGAGGAGTTGTAACAGGAAATAGCTACCATATGCAAGCAGCACAGAATATGAGAAAACATAAGACTATCTCCTCACTATCTCAGATCCAGTAAGTCACTAGATCAATGGGTTACAAACAATAATGTAAAGAATTCTTAAAGGTGAGAGTTGAATTGAGATTACTGTATTTTCATAAAATTTAGATGGGGAAGGGAAAAGGTATGGTTCTATAAATCTACCTCCAGTCCACAAAGCTATTGGCTAAAACACTAACAAACATTTTCACATTTGTAAAAACCCACTTTTCCCTCTACTAGATGTGAGGAACACCACAAACCAGAAGCATGGAGTCAGCCTGAACACTCTTCCCACATTCTCTGTCCTTCATAGCTAATCAATTCTGTCAATTCATGGATCCATATTCAGTTTTAAGTTTGTCCAGCACATGTGCACATGCATGCACACACACACATAAATACACACACATGCACACACACATGCACAATCATATCAAAACTATTAATACCAAAGGGGAATTTTGACCCAGAGAAGGGATGTTTTACATATTTAAGGTGCTTTTACAATTATGTAATCAAGGACAACTGTTTCTGTTTTCAACTTAAGCAGATTTTTTTCATAAAAAATACCCATACCTATCAGTAAATTAAACTGAATTTGCTTTTCCATGCAGATGCTTGAAATTTTTTCGACTTGCGTTTTGCATCAGAGTCAAGTTTAATTCACACTTCGGTATGAAGACCCCTGTAATCAAGTCACAGAATCTTGTTTGAGCTAACAACTAATAATTATACCCAAGGAAAAGAGAAACTTAAAATTTTCTGTTGCTCCTCAGGGCTGAAGGATGTAAAAAACACACACGGCATAACTTATTTTTCCTACATAGTAAATACCTCAGAGCTATGCTGAAATCCAATATTGGATTGCTTCCAATTTGTGGTAAAGAGCCACCAACAGCAAAAAAAGAGTGTTACTCAATTCATATTCCACTTCCAGTCATTGTATAAATGATCACATGTCCACACCCACATGTACTCTCATGCACTCTCAATTAAGAGTGGTGAGTCAGGAGCTATAACTTTGTAGTAAACCTGCCAGAAAGAATGATGCTAATAGAAATTCAGCAGCTTTTATTAGCATAAAAGTTTTAATCTTACAGGGCAAGCATTGGTCTAAGGCAGAAGCAAACCCCGTTGTTATCTCGGATCCTTAATGTAAGAGAAGGTCATCATGGAAAGTGCATTTATGACAAAGCTGTGACAGAATGTTATATCATCCTTGTGCCTAAACCTCTACCTATGCTCAGAAACAGCAGACCACATGGAGCAGGCTTACTTTAACATGGAAAAGCCTCTATTCAATTGAAGAGGCGCCTCAGAACCTTGGAAGTATGGCCAGAGCCTGAGAGAATGAAAAAAATCTACCTGTCACTCTTGAATTCTCCAAACACAACTATAAATGCTTTCAGGGCTTGTTTGGGAGAAGAATGTGTATAATCTAAAGAATGTCTAGTTTGTGGATCTAAAGCAAAGCGCGTGAATCAGATCTCATCGATATGGGTATTAACAAGGCCAGACATATTTTCCTAGAATTTTCAGAATCTCAGGGCTGAAGGAGATATCATCAAGCCAGGAAGGATGCTGCCCAGTGTAGTGCAAGAACCATTCGTCTTAAATTTAGAAGACAACGGTTGAGACTCCAACTTTGCCACTGTCCCTGAGCTGTTTCTATTGTATCCACCTTCCTTATGGATAGGAAGGATTGTATTAGTTGACTTTAAAAATTCTCTCTAGTGTGGGACTTTTGTAGCTTTAAGTTATTAAGTTCAGCCTCATTAATCAGACTCCAACATCCTAGGCTAGTGGACTTCAGTGTTCATCCTCAGGGAAAACTGACTGTAAGCCTTGTCTCTTTTCCATTTCCTTTGATTTGATTTTTATTTATTCATCCATCTCCATTCAGCAACATTTAGCCAAATGCAAGGCACTGTGCTAGATATAGAAACAACTATAATAATTGTACCTAACAAATAATTTTTCATAACCTTTCAAATGTGTTATTTTCTCTGAGCCTCATAATAATCCTGTGAGTGTAGGCAAGTCAGTCATGCCTATTTCTACTTCAATAATGAGAATACTAGGGACTGGTGAGAATGAGTCATTTAACAATGGTTACATATCAGAAAAGGATGACAGATGGGGCCAATAACCCCATCTTTTGACTCGAACTAATTTCTGATCAACTATTCCAAACAACCCTCACCAAAATAAGATTATGTATTTTAATTGGACATTATTCTTTAGATACTACTCTCCAAACAAAAAAAAGAAACACAAATCTCTATGAGAATGAGGCCCACACAACATAACCAAACATGAAATAAAGACTTGAGACTCAAATACTCAAATATTGTCAGCTACAAACTTATTTGAATTCTCATAGACCAAGAATAAGGAAGATTATCAATAATTTAGTTTCTCCATAGATCCACTGTGCTATTTTCTTAACACATGTCTTTTGTAAATGCTTGCAATAACCCTGCAAAGTAGATATTATAATTTGACAGATGAGAAAAAAAATGAAGCTTAGCTAAGTAATACAAGAAAGGTCACAGAGGTGATAAGCACCCAGAGAGAAACTCAAACACAGAGTTGTCTGGCTGCAAAGTCTAGGCTCTTCCCACAGTTCATAGGGAGATTCTATGATTCCAAACTGAAAATTTCAGTTCCAGGTGACATCAAGCAATTCAATTGACTTATATCCTTCAAGAGACGGTGAATCCGAAGAAATACCTTAGTTACATCTGGATGAAAAATGTAAAGAGGTGACATTGGGAGGAAAAGCACATTCAGAACTAAAAGAATCAAATAAGTTGGATGATAAGAGTGCTAGGATCAGTAAGACTTAGCACAGTCCTACAGAAAGAAGCTATCCAGAGAGCAGTGGTTACTGTTCTTTCTTAAATGTATCAGGCAGCCACCTAGACTAGCAAACTCTTCTTTAGCAAAATGAAACTAACCAATTACATTTTTTTAGAGTTAAATGCTTTAAGATGGAAGTTTCCTAGCTGTATTAATCAGAATGATTAGGTTACACTGTAAGAAGAAAGTAACTCTCAGAATCTCTAGCACAGCAACCACAACAGTTTTCTCATGATGCAAAGTCTACTGCAGGTGCAGTAGCTCTGCAGGGTAACTCTCTTCCATGAGGTAGATCAGGCCCCAGTCAACTTCACCAGTGTTCTTCTACAACACACAAGGCATCCAGGTTACCAGAGCAAAGAAAGAGAAACCACAAGGTTAAGTACTGTCTCTTAAATCAGGGGTCCCCAACCCCCAGGCCGCAGACCAACAGATATTGGTCCACATAGCAGGAGGTGAGCGGTGGTCAAGTTAGTGGGCTAGTGAGTGAAGATTCATCATTTATTTGCAGCCACTCCCTGGTGCTAGCATCACTGCCTCAGCTCCACCTCAGATTATCAAGCATTAAATTCTCATAAAAGTTTGGGGACTTCTGCCTTAAATGACTTAGCCTAGATAACATATGCAGCTTCTACTCACAGACCATTTTTTTAGAAAGAGTCACATGCCTCACTTGATATAAAGGGATTGAGAAAATTGGGAAGCATATGGATATTCAGGAAGCTTTAAATACTCTACCAAACTACTTTTTAAGGACAGTAAAGACAATCCCCAGCCATAATGAGAATGGATTTGTTTCCCTTCAAAAGGCGCTCTTTATCCTTCTCCGTCCTACTCTGTGCCTTGGAAGGCCGAACCATGCACATTGCGTCAAATGCTCACCTGTCCTTTGATTTCCTCCTGTTTTTAATCAATAGGAAATACTTATAGGAGAAGAGAGTGAGATCAAGATAATGACTCCTTTTTATTCCTTTGACATCACCAAGAGTGGGGCTGAGGTTCTACTATTCTCCACCTCAGTCCCTTCTTTCTGGATTCCAAAAATCACTCCCATCCCTTGTCCCTTTGAGGAGGCAAACAGCTTACTCTTTTCTTTACCTTTAGTTTAATTTCACTTTATTTTTGGTGAAAATGTTTTTCTTAAAAACAATGTCTCTGCTCCAAGTAAATCAAGGTCAAAATAAATGTAAAGCTTAGTCCCATTTTTCCTGGTCCTAGTGTGGGAATGAAAAGCAGCCATCAGTTATAATGATGACAGGAGAGAGATCCAAATTGCCAAATTCATTAACATTTTTCTATTTCTAAACCATCATTAAAGAAAATCATATATGAGGTCACACCATCCTTACAGTAGTCCAACAGAACAAACCATGCCACTTAGATTCATGTTTTCACCAATAAAGACTAGTATTTTATTTTTACTTAGCAAGAATATGCTTGATTTGTTCTGCAGCCCATGCCATAAAAGTTTTTACTCTTACTGGTCTTTGTTCTTCAAGTTTCCCTTTGATTGATTTCATGTAATCATGCCCTTCTTTAAGGGCAAATCATTGTAGGCTTCTTTCGTAAAGCTGGCTTCCTGCAAATGATGGTTCATGACACCATCAACACCAGGGAACCCTGTGCTGTGAGCACCTTCACTCTCGCGGCCTTCTGCTGAGGCATTTCCACCAATGTGCGAGTCATCAGTGTTACCCTCTGTCCTACTGACCCTCTTTCTCCTCCATCTCCAGGCATAGCCCTTCCAGTGATCTCAGGATCTTGTAGATGTCAGAGAGCCTGTAGTCATGTCTCATGAGGTCCCTGTAGATAATTGTGATGATGACTGGAAGAAGACGACAGTGGTGCTCAATTAGCAGAAGGCTGGGAGCTCAAAAAGAGTGCAATGCAGCTGGGAGGTTTTTGTGGGAGGGAGGAGTGGAAGAAAAGCAACGGCCTACTCTTATGAAGCTGAAAGTATTACACCATTTCTTAAGCTTTCCCCACACTCTGGCCACATCTTTGTAAGTAGTCTATTAAACTCTAATTGCTTAATTTAAGTACTCCTCTGTTTTCTGCTGAGATCCTGAGTGATACAGGGGAACTCTGGGAAAGAAGTACACATTTTAACTATTGAGAAGCTCCGTATTCATATTTGCCACTTGAATTAGAATATGTTAACCTTTAATAGAATCTACTTATAACAACTTCATAAATTGGTGTTCTCTCCATTTCCATCTATTCTCAACATCATCTAAAAACTTCTTTATTTTTTTTCTAATTGTTTTTGTTTTCATAATGGCTTTCAATTACCATAGAAATAAATCAGAATCTTTAGCCCAGACTTCAATTCCCTCCATTAACCAGTCAATTCTCAGCTCACTCAAAGTACTTTGGTCTCAATTCTTCAGACCAAAAGTTGGCAAACTACAGCCCATAGCCAAATCAGACACTTTCATAGGTAGTTTTATTGAAACACCACCATACTCATTCATTTGCATTTTGTCTATGGCTGCTTTCACAGTGCAATGCAGAGTTGAATAGTTGAGACAGAGACTCTACTGCCAGCCTGCAAACCTAAAATATTTACTAGCTGGGTCTGTACAGGAAAAGTTTACTAACACTCTCTTTATATTACAATATCAACATAAACATTCACATATCACACTGTTTCTTAGCCTATAATGAGAAGTGCCTCAGCATCAATATCACCTACAAAAATTAGGCTCTAGTATAGTCTCCAATCTCATCTCTTCCATGAAATGTTCCCAATTTTTCCAAGTAGATTATCTCAGCAACTTCTTTTCAACTCTACTTAATATTTACTGTGTGTGTTAGTGTTCTCCAGAGAAACAGAACCAATGGGATATATATAAATATATATACATAAGAAGAGATTTATTTCAAGAATTGGCTCATACAGTTATGCAGGCTGAGAAGTCAACTATTCTGTGTACAGTCCCAAACACACTAATCCCTTCCCCAGAAGAGAATGTAAAGTTCTTGAGTGATATTTACTCTTTTCCTGATATCCCATAACTATGATGTAAAATTAACAAATCTTAAATACTAATATAAAGTCAATACCTCTTATGTTACATAAGGGAGTAAGAGAAGAAAGAAAACAGATATTTGCTTAGTATATGTGCATATATACACATAGATGTATTCATAAAATAAAAAAAGGAGCAAATATTCATGGCAATTATAGTACTCATTTCTGTAACTGGTCTTGTGCTGATAGCTGGTATAACTACCTTCTTCAACTACTCATTCTGTATTCCCTTTGCATTTAGCAATCACCTCAGCTTGTTGTGGTTGTTTACCTGGTGGGGTGACCCAAACCTTCAATCCTGAAGATTCTGGGCCATTAGGAGTCCTGCCGAGATGGAATTGTTGTCATTTTCCATTGACCTTAGTCACAGGGCATGGTGAAAGCTTTTGCATTCCACACATACTTTTCCTTACTTCCACTGTGGAGTACCAGTCCAATTTCCCCCTTGATAGTCAGAATCGGTCACCCCAGCCAACATCATAACTTCCTTCTTTGCCTATTGATTCAAAAGCATGAGAAGCCCAAAGTGTCTGGGCAGCAGTCTTAACTCTAAATTCAATGGAATCACTGTTATGTCTCCTAGTGGATTCATTCCTCCCTCTGGAAGTTAGATCGCTAAGCCAGTAGGTCATAAACTCACAAGAACAGGAAGTAAAAAGTTGGCTAGTGGGTCAATAGAGATAACAGTAAATGGTGCCAAACTCATTTGCACTCCTCAATTCCTGGACCCACGATTCCTTGCCATCAGAAAAACATCACCATATATTGAGCACTATTTCAGAGCACACTTTGTTATACCCTAAAATGGATTTAGCTATTTTTATGTATGTTTATTCTCATTAGATTTGAAAGAAACTTGAAGACAATAATGGTATTTCAAGCACCTTTATATTTCCTTTGATACTTACATAGTGCCTGACACACCTTAATTATTAAGTGAATGGATATCTACAGAGAAAATATCAGTTGCTCTTGTAATCGGAAAGTAATGCCCACATGGATGCTAGAGATGCATGAAGAAAATGGTACCACTTGATTGTTCAGTAGTCTAAGGGACAGACAGGGAACAGGGTAGAAGATTTACTAGTCTTCAAGACATAAACATTGCTTGTGAAGAATGATAACCAGTTTTTCTCATCGACATCAAAAAGAAGACCAAAAAAGCCTGTACAGGCATACCTCATAGATATTGCAGTTCCAGACCACCACAATAAAGCAATAAAGCTAGTCTCAATATTTTTGCTGGTGGAGGGTCTTGCCTTCGATTTGCAAAAAAAAAAAAAAAAAAAAAAAAAAAGGTTGCATCTGTGAAGTACAATAAAATTGGGAAAGCCTATATTTCCACAGAAGTGAAAATAATTTCTGTTAATATTGAGAAATAACATAAAGACACCAAATAGTTTTGTGTCCTGGAATCAGTGAGTTGGGTAACAGTAGCTCACATCATGGGCTGTCCCACTATATTTAAGCATACATTATTTTCTGTTCATTATAAGCCTCATCAATAATAACACTATTTTTCTTCACTAAATACAGGTTTTTAGAGCTTTTCATGTACTGTCACATCCATTTCTTCCTTTAAATCTCATAGTTAAAGTACAATTTCATTTTAATGTTGGGAAACAAATTAAAAACCCATGGAAATGCACTCTTAACCACGTGCTCTCTGTCTTTAAAATTTTAAAAGGTTATGTAATAAAAAAAATGGGCAGTGGGATTAATTAGGAACCTCTTGTCTAATCCATTTTTAAGTTATTTGTAGCAGTGAATAGCATTCATCTTCTGAATAAAACAAATATCTTCTGGACAAATTGAATACTGAAAAAAATTGCAGACACCTCTTTTTCTTTACTTCAACCAATTCAGTTGAAGCCAAAGAAATAAGTGCCCCTGAGGGGAAAATCAGTACACACAATATGGAAAATATAGATTATTAATGTCACTTTCCTGGTTCAGATTTGAGTTTACTTTTTCCACTGCAAATCCATTTCTGAAAAATTATTTTTTTTAATTTCCTATTCACAATGACAATATCCATGTTAAAAGAAATAATAGGTGACAAAAAGATGTTATGGATTATATAACAGGATAAAACTTTGATTACCTGTGGTTGTTTCCTGTTGATCTCTCCTGTACTCATTGCACTCTCTACTTTCCATTGTCTTTATTACTATTCTACCAGTAGTAACAAACAACTTTATACACTATCTTTTGGAGAGCAGTTGAAAAACTAAGAGTCAAATTTAAGGCATTAATTTGACAATTTGTCCTTAAAGTCCATATTGGTGTCTTCTGGTCAAGATGGTGAAGTAGGAAACACTGTGCTCTCCTCCTCCCATGACCACATCAAAATTACAACTAAACTACAGAACAACCATCATTGAGAATCTCCTAAAGTTTAACTAAACAAAAGTCTTATAACTAAGGGTACACAGAAGAGACTTCAAGACTGGTAGGAGGGGCAGAGATGCAGAATGGGCTGGTCCCACACATTGTGTGGTGGTTAAAAATCTGGAGGGCTATCTCAGCTATGGAGATCCCTCCTGAGGAGTGAGGGGTCCCATTCCCACACAAGGCTCACCAGCCCAGGGTCCCACTGCTGAGAAGAGAAGTCTTGATATCTTCTGGCTGTGAAAATCAGTGGAGATAGTGGCTGAATGAGATGGAGCAGCTGGAGCCCTAGGAATTTTCTGAAGGGGCCCACACACAGACTCACTAAAGGACTCACTCTGAGCTCCAGTGTTAGGGTGGCAACTCAAAATATATGAGAGAAATACAAAGAAGAACTGAGATGTCTGGCTTCAGGACAAAGGCTGGAGGGGCAGCTCTCTTACAGACAGAAGTGCTGACAGGAGCCATCGTTCCTTTACAAAGCCCTCTCACCACTCAGCATGCAGACACAGGTGGCTGCTATATTTGAGTCTCCATTAACCTAGCTAATACCCTTTGCCCTTCTTCAGAGATCCCATGAGACCCTGCTCCACCCAATTTACAGGTTCACCCAAGCCACTTCAAGTGGCTTTTTCATACAAATAGCTTATCTTGACTCATGCTATGGGCTTTCCTAAAATCTCTCAAAGATTCATAAACCAAATAAGCAGCTTCTAGCCTCAATGTGCCCTGTATTTCTTGTTAAACAGCCCTAAGCCCAGCACTAGCAGCAGCTGGCCTCATTTCTCAGCTTAGCCTCTCCAAGGTACCTTCAAAGCCAGCACAAGTGACAACCATTTGCAGATCACTTTGTAGCTCATATCAGGTGGCCCTGGGCAGGGCACAGGCAGAGGCCAAACTCAGCCTGCAACAGAATTCTTCCCAAGAGGCCTCAGAACCAACATACCTGGTGGCCAGCTTCAGACCACACTCAACCACCTCCATACACAAGACACCCAAAGGACAGCCTGGGCAGGCACAAGAGCCCTGCTAAAGTGAATCCAGCTGTGTAGGTTTAGCCCCTGCACAATAGCTCCCCACTATAGTCATGGCCAGTCTTCACAACCAAACAGCCTGAGGGTCAATTCCTCTCACCAATGTGCCAACAGTTGCCAAGACTCAACTACAACAGAAGGGCACACACAACCCACATAAGGAATACATCCGGGACACCTGGCTCAGGGCAGGGAGACAGTGCCATTGAGCCCCATAGGACACCTAGTACATAAGGCCACTCCACTAAAACCGGGAAACACAGAAGCTCTACCTAATACATAGAAACAAACAAAATGGAGACAAGCAATCCACTCGATGCAGAGTTCAAAACACTGATTTATAAGGATGCTCAATTTTCTCAGTAAGAACTTCAACAAAGAGATAGAAAATAAAAAATGGAGATGGAAAACATAAAAAAGAACCAGTCAGAAATGAAGACTACAATAATGGAATAATCTAGCAAAAGAAATAGACATACAAGCCCAGGAAGTGCAGAGACTCAAACAAGATGAACCCAGGAAGGCCCACGCCAAGGCACATCAAAGTTAAAATGTCAAAGGTTAAAAACTAAGAGAGAATCCTAAAAGCAGCAAGAAAATGCAGTTAGTTACCTACAAGGGCACTCTCATGAGACTGTCAGCTGATTTCTCAACAGAAATTTTCAATCAGGAGGGTAGGTACGAAATATTTAAAGTGATGAAAAACAAAGGGTCTACAACAAGATTACGCTACCCAGCAACGCTGTCATTTAGAATCGAAGAACATGCTTCCTAGACAAGAAACGGAGTTGATCACCATCAAACCAGTATTACAAGAATTGTTAAATGGACTTCTTGAAGAAGGAGGAGGCAAAGGTGGTGGAAGAAAAGGAGGAAGAGGAGGAGGAAGAGGAGAAGGAAGAGGAGGATAAGGAGGAGGAGAAGGAGGAGGAGGAGGAGGAGGAGGAGGAGGAGAAGAAGAAGAAGAAGAAGAAGAAGAAGAAGAAAAAAAATATGAATAATAAATGTCAATAACTATATATATGTGTATATATATATATATATATATATATATATATATCAACAAGTACTTTCAATGTAAATGATCAAATGCTCTAATCTAAAGACATAGGGTGACTAAATGGATGAGAAAACAAGACCTTTACATATACTGTCTATAATAGACTCACTTCAGATCAAAAGACACACACAGACTGAAAGTAAAGGGATGGAAAAATATATTTCATAAAAATGAAAATTAAAAAAAGCTGGGGTAGCAATACTTATACCAGAAAAAATAGACTTGAAAATAAGAGACAAAGAAGGACCACAGTAATCCCACTTCTGGGTATTTATTTGAAGAAACCTAAAACACTAATTCAAAAAGACATATGCATCCATATGTTCATTGCAGCATTACTTACAAGAGCCATGTAAAAGCAACTTAAGTGTCCACCAATAGATGAATGAAGAAGAATTACAATGGAATATTACAATGGAATATTACTTGTCCACAAAAGAGAATAAAATCTTGTCATCTATAATGATGAGTGAAATAAATCAGACATAGGAAGACAATGATTTCATATAATTTCACGTACATATGGAACCTAAAAAACGAAATAAACAAACAAACAAAACAGAAACAAACTTACAGATACAGAGAGCATTTGGGTAGTTGCCAAAAGGGAGGGGTTGCGATGGGGCTATGGATGAAAAAGGAGAAAGAATTAAGAAGTACATATTGGTTGCAAAATAGTCATGGGGATAGTATAGCATATAAGATATAGAGTATAGGAAATGTAGTCAACGATATTGTAATAACTATGTTTGGTGTCAGATAGGTACTAGATTTATTGTGGTGGTCACGTTGTAAGTTACATAAATGTCTAATTGCAAAGTTGTACATCTGAAATTAATATAATATGGTATGTCAAGTGTAATTGAAAAAATTTTTTAATTTGAAAAATAAAATTCATATCAGTGATAAAAGTATTGAAAGTCAAAGCTTTCAAACATATAAATCGAAATTTTAAGAGGCAGGGGAAATAACAGAAAATAATGCTTTATGATCTGAAAATGTTTTTTCACCCCAAAAAGATAAAAGTCTGACTACAAGTAGGAAGAAGAGAATCAGAAAAATATTAGTAGAATTTCAGTATTTGTAATTCCCTGAAAAGGACTCCTACATTTTGCAACACCCTGGGAGAGATGAAGCTACTTGCGCTAGAAGTAGTGGATAGCGTGATCCTAGAACAGAAGAAATGACTGCCAAGCTTCCAAATGTTATAGCCCTGGGGAGCTGCAAAACTTAAAAAGAAGCTCATTATTAACACCTGAGCTATAAAGTAGCCATTACTGAATGGTTAGTGACAGCCCCATACATATGGCCAAGGCTAAGCCCAAAGTCAATGAACTGAAATGGCATCTAGAGAGCTCATGAAGTCTCCCTCCCATTCCAAAGATTCCACCCATTCTTCCTTTTGCCCAACAATTAGAGTTCTCTGGTAATTAGTGAGTTCAAAACTCTTTCTCCTTGTGTATATATTTTATCAAAGAACCCATGAAGATGAAGCTATCTTCAGCAGCAAGAACCCAAAAACATCTGAGTTATATCCCATACTGTCAATCATGCTAACTTATTAATAACAGAGCAGATGACTAAAAAACTGGATAAAAAGGTTATCAGCTCCTCTTCTTTCCTCTCTAGCATCTTTCCGATGGCCTTGATTGATGCCAGATTGCCTGGCAAGGAATAGAAGTGTTATTTTTAGTTGGCTCTGAATCTGAAGGACTTATTTCTGCTTGTGAACTTTTATAAATATTTAAGAGAAAGAAAAAGCATGAATGGAGGAACATGTGGTCTCACGAATATCCATCAAAGCTGTCTGTAGAAATTATAGATATATATGTGTATGTAGCTGGAGAGCTGTCTGGAGGTACAGAGCTGCGTGTGTATGAATAAAAGGAAACTCTCAAAGCCTTGGAGAGAACTTCAAAGTTAAGAGGAAATCAAGGCTAATAAGGTGCACACTCTGGGCTCTTTTTTCAGCTGCCTTCACCACCTTCAACCTCTGTTTTTTAGTCATAGACCAAGCATGCTTACTTTCTTTCTCCTGGAAAAAAGGAGAAAAGCTGAGTAAAAGAAGAGGTCAGAGAGTTGGGGTCAAGTGTTGGATTTGCAAATGATTCAATTCATAAACCAAAGTTTATGTGTTGCACTGACACATAAACATGTATTTGCAAAGACGAGCCAAGCATTTCACCCAGTAGGTCTCAGGGTCTCTGTATGTGAAATGAGGGTAGGGCAACTTCCAAATCTAAATTTGTATTTGTAAAGAAGCCTTCTTCCTTCTTATAACCTTTATCTAAATTATTTCCTTCATTTCAGAAAAATCTCAAATGTCTTGCCTTTTGTTTTCTTGTATGATACATTAAAAAGTCAATTCAACAGGCATTTCCTGAGTGTTTGCTACACAAAAACTCTGTCCTGGCCTGTGGGAGAAAGAAAGCTCAGGGAAGAATCATGTTCTCTGGTAGAAGTGTGGGTGAGATTCTTTTTAGGTGCCTTCCATACAGCTTTAAAAGGTAGTAGCTCCCTTCAAGAGAGAAGAGTCTGTCATACTCCTTCCTTTAGGCAAAGAGCTACAATGGATCCAAGATTTAATTAAGATTTCACCCACCCTTTCCATGTCAGCAAAACTACTAACTACATACCCTGTAGGGCCAGAAAGGAGAGTAAGGCTAAGCCCATGTCCATCCAATGATTCCTTTAATAACATTTATGGAGCATCTACTAAACTAAGCACTAAGAATGCAGCATCAAAATGACAGCAACCACATTCTTGCTGCTTGGGAATTTACAATCCAGTGAGGAATACAGGCACAAGATGCCATGGCATGGAGGCCCACAAAAAGGGTTCTAACTATCCAGTCCACAATGAACTCCTTTGCTGATCTCATCCCATCCCCACTGGTGATTCTTCAAAAGCATCACAAGTATCTGAAAACAGCCCAGGAAATTTCTTCAGACTTGCTACACTCTCCCTACATCTCCTTCCAACCTCCTGTTTGTCCTGATAGCTTAGCTCTATGTCTCAGATCCCTTTTTTTCATGCATTTTATATTCATCTATTCTGGCTGCAGATAATTCACTCTAGTTTTCACCTGGAATTCCTTTAGGATGCCAATTCAAGCAGCCACCTTTCCATAATTCAGGTGAGTTCTGGCAGGGCTCTATACTCTGCCCCTGACCAGCCTCAGTTCTGTGACACAACCAGCTTCAAACACTTGACCTCCCAGCCCTTAGTTATCCATGGAAGAAGGCAACACAGAAGTGAAGGTCCTGTAAGTAGTGAAGTACGAGAGTGAGCTCAACCCTTGGGGTATAGTGGGGCTGGATTTAGTGCTCAACTATTAGACTCAGTACAAAACTATTTGCTCACATGGGCACAATGTCAGTTATTTTCTATGAGTGCAAAGTGTTGAGAGAACAAATGAAAGAAAGAAAGAAAGGCATTAGTTATGTGAAACTTTCTGAGATTCCTTAGAAGTACAGAATAAACACAGACTTCCTTTTATTTCAAATATTAAATCAGTGAGTTTTCCCCCTGTGTCTTGCTAGCTGGCTTTCCTTCCTCACTCACACATGAAGCCTCAACAAAGAAGAGCTACTTGAGGAACATGGAGCCTATCCTGCAGTTTCAAATCTTTGTGTTCTTCCATATAACTCACACTCGCCTCTCCTCCAGCAAATTCTTACATTTCTACCAAAATTGTTCAAATGTCACCTCCTTTGGAAATTCTTCTTGGACTACCACCTGCCATAAGAACAGCTAATTTCCTACCAACATTTCTCCTGTAGCACCTTAAAATTTTATTGGCATGAATTCATTCTTTCAACAGATATTTATTGGGCACCTAATGCATTGCAAGTCCTAGGGTGGGTTTTTAGAAGAACAATCTCCTCCACTAGAACTGGACAACAAATGAATAGAAACCGTGTCTTTTGTCTTAGACTAATGTACACATTTTGTACCTAGTACAGCATATGCCTGGTCAATTTATAGTATACTGTGAATTATTCTTTAAAGAAATTGATGGACATGAATTGGAAGAAAGAAGATCTGCATAGATGTTAGGGAATTGGACTCTGTGAACATGATAGAACTAAATTTAATTAAATGGATCTCTTGCAACATCATAATTTCACTCTGGAGTAGAATCTCCACTTTAGGTCAGCTAAGTTCTAATTTGTCAGTTTCCCTAAGGAATCATAGAAAGGGATATAATCTATTCCACAGGCCATGTCCTCTTTCCCCTTTTGGCCTCTGATTCTTTGCATTGCAGAAATACTACTCCCAGAAATAAAATGACCTTTTGAAAAATAGCCGAAATCATACATTCCAGCTGAGGACAATGAACTTGATGTTTAAAAAAAATAAGTTTCTGTGCCAAAATTATCTTTTGGCTACTACTATGTTCTCTCAGTTTTTGGATAAACATAAATATGATTCCCAAACATTTGTTTTAATAAAAAAAATGTTTTTTCTTCCTACTTTAGGCAAATGTTATTAAAGGTCCAGTAGGGTGGTTAAACTCTACCTTCTAACCTAGTTTGAGAGTCATCAAGATTGTGAAATTCTTGTTTCAGAACTGCAATCATTCCCCAATGACTTGTGTCATTCAAGATAGATTTAGAGGTGAGTGCACATGATAAAAATTTAATTTCATGACAATAAATGTAGATGTGAAAACACAAGGCCCTTTGCTTTGAGCCATATTGCTTCATTCATCACTGATAATAACAGCCGTGGATATTGGAATAGCACCCAACAGTTTACCAAACTGTACTTATTGTTGTCTTACTTACATAATCCTAAAAAAAGCAGGGAAGTGTTTTATTATTACTATCATCCCCTATATCTTATGGATGCAGAAAGTAAATTTTGGAAACATTTCATGATTTGCCAAAGGGCAAATGTAAAACAAATTTGGAAACTTGTATGGCAGAAATTGTCCTGCTTCAGCCAGACAGAACTTGGTTTAATTCCTGGTTCCTCTAGTTACTAGCTTTGTGGTCTTTAACTATAACAGCCACTACAACAAATATTTATTTAGTGCTCACCACTGTCAGTCAATGTTCTAAGCACTTGGCATGTCTTGTATTATTTAATCTTCATGAGAACTTATGGAGCAACTTAATTCCATTATTATTCCCTCTGATGGCTGAAGAAACCAAGACACAAAGAGATAAGAAACTTGTCCACAATTTTCTAACATATAACTGGGGGAAAAAAAACACACAATTTGAACCCAACTAATCTGACACCAGTCTAGGAAATAGTTTCCCTGTTTAGTTACCTTATCTCTGAGCTTCAATTTTTTCATCTGTAAAAGAGAGGTAATGGTAGCTACTTTGCAGAACTGTTTTGAAAATTAGAAATTCTGTCCATCAAGTGCCTAATAAAATTCTTGGCATATAGGGAACCCTCACTAAATTTTCAGATTTTACTAACCATCATGATATTTTTCCTCATATGGTATACTGGGACTTTTTACCCTGGGTCCACAAATGAGCTTCAGAGAAAGAGCCATCTCTCTAAAATATCATCCAAAGTTCTCTCTCCTCTCTCCTCTCTCTCTCTCTCTCTCTCTCCAAAAGTGTGCATGCATTTTCCTGGAGAAACTGTCTATAGTTTACAGCAGACCAACAGACTCTCAAAAATATCTAGCCCCCCCCAGTAAACATTAGCACCACTGTCAGATAATTTTGAACAAATCATACCTCCTGTTTCTATTTCACCATGTGGAAAATTATTTAAATATTTTCTCCAGTCAACAGCCTAAGAAGAAATGCATTTGCCAGTTCAACTTAGTCATCCAACTTTTAAACACAGGTTATAGTAAAATCTATTTATGTAGGTAGATATAATAGAGCTTGAGAATTTAAGAAAAGGAATTTTTACTATATATGTGCCTTCTGTATTCTCCCCTAGCTCTATTTCAGCTTGAAAGGACAGTTTCATAAGCACGTGTGAGTGCGTGTGTTTACACAGGCCCTCCGGGTAAGTGATTTCTGTGAGGCAGGCTGAAAGCCTGACCTCAGTTGGCTGCCCTCCACTTATCGGAAAGCAACATGCATGTTTATCCTGCTCACTGATTAATTTTATCTTAGCAAATAGCAGACAACCACAAGCAACTTTATGTCTCACGTTTGGCAACCATGTGGAATGCTGGTGAGTCCTTGTGGCACTGGCCCTGTTTGTCACTAGCGTGGGTGCTACTCCAGCCCACCAGAGACCGTGCCCCATGGGCTCTGCCAGGCTGAGGAGGAGGAGTGTCACAGTGCACTGGCCCTGCAGCCAAAAAGCTTAAAGAGAATGGACAGAGTCAGGGAGTCCCAAACCTCACACACTGTCAAAGAATAGCATAGGCATCTGATGTTAATTTTTATGAGATTTACAAGAAGTTCAAACCACTCCAGTCCTATATTTAGTGAAGAGTTGCTGGTGTGATTACAAAGAACCTTACTGGATAAATCATTTATTCTGAGAATACAAGGGTAAACAAATGATAGAAACAATGTGAAACTGTGATTACCCCTCCTGTCCTACACTTATTTTCTCACCGTTTCTCATCTTCTATTTTTGCTTCTTTGTCACCACTTCTGCCACTTCCTTCAGCTGGTTCTTTGAGAAAAGCAGCTGAGTTTAAATGATTCTGGAGAAGTATATATAGGCTCTCCAAACCCTCTTGTTCATAAACATTTAGTTAGGGCTTTTTTGTTTCAATGTTTTATGTATCTAAACTTTAAAATTATGATTGTTCAAATTTATATAGCTTCATTTAACAGAGTCTCTGGCTCTGTTTTAATCATCTGCAAGTTATATGAAAGAAGATAGAAAATAATGATAACATTCTTAATTGGTATGAAACTTTACCATTCTATTTTCTAATCTATGACCTAAAGTGTCATATTTTACATATAACACCCAAAACTTTTAGTAATTGTTTAAAGTCCAATATTAATTAGAGAAGTCAGTTAATAAACAAAGTTTGGTTTATTCTGAAATAATAATAGGTCACTTAGTAAAGGTGTGAATAAAACTTCAAATTATAATCTTTGTATCTTAAGGAAATTCTCTTCAAATTTGCTTTCCATTCAAATTTTCATTTTACCTCTCACCTTCCCTTCACAGTCACGTTTCTTGTTCTCCTCTCACGTATTCTCTAATCTCTTATAAACTAGGTTCTTCTCTTGTCTATAGAAACTGGTTTCTTGAAAGTGACCTAACAATCTTTAAATACCAGCCCCTGTCCCGGGCCTCTTTCTATTCAGCTTCTATGAATCCTCCATGCCTAAAGCATTATACAGATTTAAAGCAATCTCCATCAAAATCCCATCAGCATTTTTTTAAAGAAATAGAACAAAAAAATATCAGATTTGTATGAACCCTTCGCTGAGATGACTACTCCCCATTTCTATAACTTCCCTCTTACTTTTGTCACCCAGCCCAGCCCACTACTGGATTCCCTGCCACTTATTTTGACTTTTCTACTCAAATCATTTTGTTAAAAGCTTTACCTGAATTTTCCCATCAAATATACTTAGTATCCACAGTTTCAGTTTATTTATTTATCTAACAGTATTTATTAAGTGCCCAGTAATGTCAAGGATACAACAATATGACAAATTGAGAATCTGAAAACTTCCTACTGCAAAGCCTCTAGAAACACTGAATATAGATGTAAGAAGTATATAACATATAAGAAATTATTTAAATAAGGGGAAAATATCCAGATGACATCATAGTAAGAAGAAAATCAAAATCAGTATGCAGGATGTTATGTAATCCTGAGGCTGTTTTCTCAAGCAAAATCCAAAGTCACATTTTTGACCTGCACAGCCTCCTTTATAAAAACTTCATATTCAATGATGAAGAAAAAAACTAAACATATTTCTTCCAAAACATTTCCTCTCATTTGTTCTCAGCCTAAGCAAACACAATCATAGAACTTTCAGTTGGTCATTCCAGGAATTTCAGAGCCATCCTTTACCTTCCCTCTCCCCAATTCCTGCTATAACCTGGTGTCCAGTATATCCAAGGGTCCTGGTACTCTTGTGTCTATTGAGTTGACTCCTATTAATTCTGTCCATGTGTCTGGGCTTTGGTCTTGGTTACCTTATGCATTCTATAAACCCTCAGCTAAAACCTAAATCTTTCTGTGCTAAGCAGGCGCCTTGACACTAATTCTTACCAAAACCTACCTTGAGGTCTTCTTTGCCCCAGTGGCATAACCTCAGTGATACTGCCATGTTATTTTGAGCATCGCACTTACCTAATTATCTTGACTGTCACAATGAGCCTATAACTTTAGATCCCCAGCCCATAGCCCTTAGCCTAAATGTTGATGCCAGAAAATTTAGCAACTTGAAAGACTGATCCTACACACATTTTCCTCTATCCTGAAAGGGAAAACATCCTACATATAGAGATACACCTTGAACCCAAACTTAAATTCTACTAATTCTGGGATTCAAGTATATATGGGCATATATCTGGAAAACTGGCATATATAGAGTGTGATTGTGCCTACTGAAAGTTTATTTGCATGAGGATCTGATAAGCATCATGGAAGAAGACACATCTTGGGGAAAAAAGGGTTAGACACAGAACACAGGTCAATAAATAAAGCCTTGGGCACTGAAAAGAATTGTATATCCCTCCAAGCTCTGAATCCCATGAAGTCCTGTGTGTGAGCTTAAAGGAAAATGTATGTCAGATATAGAAATGAAATGAAGAAGTTAGTTAAAGGCTTCTGGTGCTGTGATAATTACCAGACTGAATCCTTGGCTGCCATTTTGTACATTAAAAAATGAAAAGACATTTCAGGCCTGGAGCCAATGGGAGGGTTGATTGGGAAAGAAGCCATTCACTCTCACAAATGTCCATTGTTTAGAAACTCTGGCTTCAAGTTCACATAGAAAGAGAAAGGAAGAAAAGATGGATGCATGAGATGAAAGGGGATCCAGGCAGAAGCAATAGTCACAAAGCTAGAGTTTGAAGATACAGATTTGGTACTAGTAGCTCAGCTTTAAGAAGTTCTCACCTATTCCTTTCTACTCAGCAGGCCTATCTCTCACTAAAATTCACCAACATCACACCCTCATTGCCCAACTCCCATCAAAGTAGGTTATCAACAAGTGGCTATGGCAACTAGTATTAGATCAAGCACAAGGTCATAGTATGACAAACTAATATAACTCACGCATACACACCAACAGTCCCATTCCATGTGGCCTATTCTAGCAACTGAGGATTGTTCAATTACAATTAGCTCCACTTATCTGTATTACAGGTATTCTTTTTCCTCTTTCACTTATGTTTATTTTTGTACTATGGTCAAATGTGTTTTTCAAAGTCTCTCTCCCTCTTTCCTCATTAACAATGTGCACATCCTCATAGCTCCTGAGATGACTCTTGGGAGATCAATATTACAAGTATGCCATAAAAACTATTGTGCTATTCTGCTTTATATAATGAATAAATGAAATGACTGGTCTAAAGACCAGCAACTAGTTGGAGACAGAACAGAGATGATTCTAATATCCCCTTAAGCAAAATAAATTGATTTCATATTGAATTATATCCATTTGATACTGACAGAATAGCTTACTATGGATTTAACATTGTAGAAATGTCAGATGAATAACAGATAGAGTCATATCATGACTTCATAACTCTAGAGACTAAATGAATTTGAGTATTCCTAAGCACCCTGGACAGTTCCTTTGTTCTCATAGATTCTACCCCTTGAATCTTCTCATTTGGATAAATGGGTCATATTATCACTACATAGGTTTTAAAGTCATGTGTCAGAAAGTATCTCAACTATCATCGAGCACAGTCCTTTTGGGGGAGGTCAAGAAACTGAGACTCGGTGGCGAATTGCTTTATCCAAGGTCAGCACTACCTTGTCCAGAAGAAAAACTCAGGTCTCTTCAGTCCAGTTCTGAAAGTCTCTGTACCATATTGAAGTTGCTTAATTTCCTCTTTTTTTCTCCCTCTTTGATTTTCCCCTTGCCCACCACCATTTCCACCCCGGACTCATGGATGCTGCCTTCCCCCCCAAAGACTGGATCTCCAAAGGCGGGGCGTCCCCTCCCACATGCTAGTGGTGTGCACCTGGGGGCCTGGCAACCCCAGCGCACTTGGGGGTCCTGGTGCACCCAGAGCCTGGTGCACCCGGGGTGTAGTCCATGGCTCTACCAGGGACCCAAAACCAGGACCTTCTGCGTGTAAAGCAGACATGCCAACCACTGCACTATGGAGCCACCCCCAATTTCCTCTTAATAATTATTTTTAAAATAAGAGAAACCAAAAAGAGTTAGGATACTTTAAATACATTTATTTGCCAAAGTTAACTTCCTTTCTTTTCTCACTCATCTTTATAATCTATAAGTGTAGTCTAGAAGAAACCTGTCATTCTTCCCATGTTCTCCATCCCTAGATGAAGTTAAAACTCCTATATTATTTATTTATGCATTTTTAAATTTTATCCATGCCTGTGTAGATGGTTAGGATATGAAAATGTCAGAAACCCTGTGTCTCTAATGAGCATACTCCATGAGCAAGAAATGTGAAAAGATCACATTCCTTCTAAAACATTATTGTATATATACATAAAATATAGTTTCTTCAAGACACTCTTAATCTAATAGTAGATCTTTAAATGATAACTATGTCTTGATTTCCAGCACAAATTTTATATCAATAACCTGATTTTAAAATCGCTAGAGACTTTTACTATTATTGTTATTGTTGAAAACTAATGCTAGATTTGGTGTGCTCCCAAGAACCTCTAAAAATATTTTTATATACCTTTACTTAAGCCAATTAATTTTTTTCCTTTCTGCATTATTGCTCTATTAATAATTTTTCTTTTCAATCAGTTTCTGTTAATAAATTTTAACATATCACATTTTAGGCTCTGCTAGGGTGAAATAAGATAAATTTACATTTTTAACATTCATCTTTATTTTCTCACTTTCCATTTTCTACTGCAATAAAGGCTTTCTTCTTTTTCTTTAATGTTTTTGACTTTGACACCTTTTCTACCTATTGTACTTCTAAGATACCATATTTACCAATATGAGTATTCTAAAATATATCTATTCTCAATTATTTTAATCTTATATAACTCCTTCCTAGCTTTACCTTTCACCCTTTCTGACACACATACCTCCACCACGACCACCTGGCCTTTCTTGTGTCTTCAGGACCAGAACTGTTATAAAAATTTTTCCTGCTAGAAAAAAGATTATTACAGTTGATTTGCCACAGCCCATACATTTCATTTGGATCTCTCCTTATCTTTTATCTAAAACTCAATGTTATCTAATATTTCTTTCTTTTATATGGTATGGCCATATTGTCATGAACACTTATATTTTTTTGAGCACCAATCCTTATACAAGGATACAAAAGCTATGAGACATGACATTTGCCACCTAAAAACCATAGGCAATGTGTAAAAAGATGATGAGCGATCCATAATGAATTAAAAGCTCAGAGAAATCCTTCCTGGTTAGGTTTAGGCTTAGACTGATTCTGAAAGAACAGGACATAGCCAAAAAATTGATTTTATAATACTGAAGATAGATACATAAAAATAGTTCTATTCAAAAAAACTTTCAAAAATTTCTCTTAAAGACAAAATTACCATATATTTGTGTACATTAAAGCAAAAATTTTAAAACTCCTTTGTATTAATTTTCTGAACATTGAAAACACAAACAGAATAATTATTCTTGGCATGTCTCTACACACGTTAGTCAGTTTCTTAGCAATAGTTGCCTGAAAAACTTTTTATACATATTTTTCTGAATTTTTTTTTATTAAGACAGTATCATTTTTAATTTTGTCCTAATGTTTTCTGCAATTTTCTTAAAAGTTGAAAAAAAATTAAATAAATTTGATATTGGCATTGTCAACTCACTCTTTTGAGGCCATGTTATTTTTTATTGAGAAAACTCCAGGAGCTCATGTAAGGTTGGAACAAATTCTGCTAACTGGAGGCTATTCTTAATTCTAATTTTTTGCAAGGATATGTACAAATATTTCAGTCTAAATATCTTCGAATTTTCTGTCTTTTGTTTCCATCCAAATTGCGTTAGCTAATAGATATTTTTATAGGCCCAAACTCTTCAAATAAGATGTCTCTACTTACAACTTTTTAAATATTTCAAAAAAATAAATGCTGCAAATTGAAAATCTTCTCTACTTCATTCCATTCTAGTAGAAAATATAGATACATCTCATTAAAAATAAAAGTTTTATTAAAAAATATTCCCCAAAGTTGAAGTATTTCAAAGTCTCATTGAATTTCAGAATGAAAGCTTCTATACTGTTTGAGCTCTTGTGGTCTCAATAAACAAAATATGCCCTGACATTGGTATTTAAGATCAATTATTCTCCTGCATTTGTATTAATTTTAAAGACCTTCCTGCTTGCAAGTATTGGTTTTAGTAATTGCAACTTCTTAAAATCTTCAAAAGCTAAATTTTGGCGATATGCCAATTATTAAAGATTTTAATAAAACATTTCCAAATGATTTGGAACAAAATACAGTTGAAATCAGAAAACTCATTTTAAAAAAGTTGAATAATATTATACAACATGTAAGTTGATTATATAAGTTTTAAACATTTGTAAAATTTGAGATGACAGATAGCAAAGTATATGTTTCCTTTTATTGATATATTTTTATATTCAACATCAGCTTCATAAAAAACAAGTTTAATTATTTTAACCATATTCATAAATATTGTAAATATTTTTAGCAATAACTTCTATTGCGTTTTGAATATTGTGGTTTGCTTGGACAGACACAATTTAAATAATGCACTCCCCACTAATTTCATACATATTTCTATTTCATAGGTTTCTTCACTTAGTAACAACACTGATCACATTATGGTTTTCTCCACCAAACTTTGCATCTGTATTATCATCACAAAACATGTAATTTTGTCTCAATGTTGAAATTTTTAACTAAATTTACAATAGTATTTAAAGTTATGTCAGAAATCTCACCTTTGAAAGAATTAACTTCCAAAAACTTTACTTGTTTCTATGGCTAGTTGAAAAACTATTTTTGGTATTATCTCTATAGAGTTTCAATTTGAAATATGTATGACTCAGCCTTTTTCAACCAGGATCTTTAAACAGAATTAAGCTCTAATGCTCCAAGACATCCATTGTATGTAATTCTATGCACATCTGGAATGTTACTAGTTATATACCATCTTTGGCAAAATTGAGAAAATAGTCTTTCAGATCATTTTTCTGTAGTCTGTGGCTCAGGTGAGAAACTCAGTTGATCACACTAATATAAAATTGTCATTATTTAATTGCTATTGAATATTTCTTCTGTAAATGGTTCCAACACAGTAAGTTATACTTCAGTTTTATATTATGTACACAAGAAAACTTGAAATAAAAAAATAAGAGAAATTAATTCAGAAGAACAATTATTTAAAAAATGTTCAAGAAAAGTCAAGTTTCACATCATTCTATGTAAGCACACCTTCTAGAACTGCAGTTATTAAATTATTGACTTCCAGCACAGTCTTCTTAAACTAATTCTCCAGTAGGTGCTGATGATTCTTCAGCAGATTTGTGTTTTCATGTTTCCATGTGGTCAATAATGGCACCACAGCCTCCACAGCGAATGGTAAATCTAACATTTTGTGCAAGTTACACATTGATTGTCAACTTTCTTGATACAGAAAATTCAGTACCTAAATTTTCATCAAACAGGCACTTTTCTCCCTTTTGACCTATTTCTGTCAAAATGATTTACTGCAAAAAAAAAAAAAAAATGTGTCACCAAACAATAAAGTAGTGTCTGTAAGATCTATATCATATATATGGTGACAAAGTCACTATAGCAAAAGCATTCACACTACTTGCTATGTGATCTACACAGGACCACCCTGAAATAGAAGCAGAACTAGTACGTGATTGATGCTGTCAACTGGGTGTCTGACAGCTTTGGCAGGAGTCATGGCAAGGCCATGTCACTACTGGCTGGCAAACAAAGTAGCCACCAGGGCAACAACTTCAAATGCCTCTTCCAGCACTACTCAAGACCAGAAAGAATTAGCCATCTCATACTGCTTGTATCTGAACACATTGCATTTTATCAGTGAGTATCTGACATTGCCCCTCGAAGAGGAGATATCTATTAATTATGTCTAAAAAGAGCGATTTAATTACAGGTTATGCTGAGACC
>CM053510.1:84428798-84459989 GCA_028627145.1 Eidolon dupreanum | reverse complement strand
AAACTACAAGATAAAGTTCCATGTCTGGAGGTTTTTCTTATAAATTCTTTTCTCTCGTGCTCTCTCATGTATATTTTAGGAACTTCAAAGCATGTGTTGCTAATCACTCTATTGGCATTTCATTAATGTTTGCTATTCTGACTTATTAAATCTAAATGAAATCCTTATTGGAGACATTTAATATGTAGTGCAATGTGCCATGAGTAGAGTAAAAACATTCTAAAGCAGATTAATGTCCATGCATGTCTCCCAGGGTAGAAATTTTTCTGAGAGGCTATTGTCCAGGAGCAAAACAATGCTATTGTTAGTGGTTTTTTGGTCTGTTTTTCCACCATAGAGATATTTCACCTGGAGTTAACTGTTAGTGAATAAAGTTGTTTTAGTTAGAGGTATTAAATGGACCATAAAATGATTATTCGATCCTCATTGTATAGATGAGGAACCTGAAACATCAAGGGTATGGGTTTTACTAAAGGCCACATAAGAAGTAAGTAACAGAGTCACACCTCTAACTTCTGGCTCTTGGTTTATTCCACCACATAAATTAAATGATATTCACCTTTGAAAGTTCCATCATCACTTTATCATCCTAAATTTGCTGTTTGACCTTAGGGCCCATAACCATTTTGTCCTCACTCTTTTGTTCTGCTTTTCAATAAAGTGGAGACTTTTACCTTCCTTGGTTGAAGGTGGGAAGTTAGAACAAATGAGTTCATCTTTCTAAGACTAAGTTAGAGACGCTCAAACAGGAAGGGTCAGGGAGGGTACATTTAAGAGCAATTACCACCACCCCATTTTTTTTTTAAGGATTCCCTCTATGGAAACTTTTCCACTGTTCCTCGAAAAATTAGAAGACTGAGAAATATAAGAGCCCGTTGTTAAGAAGATCTGTTAACATTAATCCAGCCTCATTTTCACTAGTGTGTTTATAATCTCTTTTTCACAATTAAAAAAAAAAAAAAAGAAAAAAAGCTCTGCAACTGAAAGTTATGTTTAGTAATGAGTCACTAAACTCATTTGGCAACAAAAGCTGATAGACTGATATGTTTATTTAAAGTCTTTATTTATCCTAATGAGTTTAAATCTTCAGTAAATACTGATGCATTTGTTTATAAGGTATGGCTCCAGACCCTGCTGTGGTGTAATGTAATAATATAGGCATTAGATTTCTAAAATTCACAACATCACCAATTACAAGATATATCTGGCAATTTTGGACTTTGAAGAAGAAATTATGAACCTTTAAATGAAAGTTGTGGGATTTCAGAGACTTGGAAAATTTTGAAGTGTGGTTTGTGGCACTCAGGTGAAATGATTTGGGGTCTGATAGCTAAGGAAGATTCTGTTTTAGTGACAGTGTCCTATATATGCAGAGCGTGTGTTTCTGTGTTATACTAGAAGAAATCACATTGACTTTCTTAAAGGACAATTCAGTTCTTTCTAAGAATTGGGAAGCCCCATAGCTTAGATGAAGAAGTAGTTCTTGTGCTTGGAACACACACTTATTAAAAATTCATGAACTGATGGGACTCGACAAATGCAACAGAGTTAAAAATTACACTAGTGAAAAATTTCCAAAATGATGTTTCATGGAAAACTGTGTTGAAGTGGAAAAGAAAGTTGTGACAATAATACCTGAGAAGCCCCAAATACTCTATCCTGCTCTTGAAAACTGACAATACATATTAGCCTATTAATTGCTCTAGAAAATCCTGCAAAAACAATAATATAAACAATACTGTTAGCTCACTTGACCATAAAACTCATCATTTCCACTAATACCTCATGACGTCTCAATGTACATTAGCATTTCCATGAAACAACAACTAAGTTACTGGCTGCCTATTGAACACTGAAAACAGTTCTAGGATTGCCAGCATTCCCAAACTGTATGACAAACAGAGAAGGGTACCTAGGAGACCAGAAAAGATTACATGCACTTGAGTAGGGACATTAGTTTGGAAAACAGAAGATTTGGAATCTCATGATCCACCACTGATTACTATCTTCAAGTGTCTCTACTGATATTATAAGAGAAGTAGAAAAAGTTCCTTTAGGTAAAAAGTTCTGGTTGTCTTACTTTAGCTGAACACTTTTTTAAAAATTATGGTAAAATGCACAGCATAAAATGTATCATCTTAACCGTTTTAAAGTGTACAGGTTAGTGGCGTTAAGTACACTCACATTGTTGTGCCACCATCACCACCATCCATCTCCTGCACATTTCATCTTCCCAAACTGAAATTCTGAACCCATCAAACTATAAACCCCATTTCCTGCCCCTCAGCCCTTGGTAACCTCCATTCTACTTTTTGTCTCTTTGAATTTGACTACTCTAGAGACCTCATATAATTAGAATGGCACAATATTTGTCCTTTTATAAATGGCTTATTTCACTTAGGATAATGTCCCCAAGGTTCATCTATGCTGTGGCATGTGTCATAATTTCATTCCTTCTTAAGACTGAATGATATTCTATTGTATATATAGACCCCATTTTGTTTACTCCATCAATTGACACTAGGGTTGCTTCCACCTTTTGGCTATTGTAAATAATGCTTCTATGAACATGGGTGTGCAAATGTCAGTTTGAGTCCCTACTTCCATTCTTTTGGGTATATACCCAGAAGTGGAATTGCTGGACTCTATGGTAATCCTACATTTAATTTTTTAAGGAACTAGCATACAATTTTTCAAAGCAGCTATGCAAATTTACATTTCTATCAACAGCACACAAGGGTTCTAATTTTTCTAACTTCTCACCAATATTTATTATCTATTCTGTTTGTGTGTGTGTGTGTGTGTGTGTGTGGCCATCCTAATGAGTGTGAAGTAGCTCATTATGATTTTGATCTGCATTTCCCTAATGATTAGTGATGCTGAGCATCTTTTCATGTACTTATTGATCATTTATATATCTATTTTGGAGAAATGCCTATTGAAGTCCTTTGCCTATTTTTTAAATTTACTTATTTTAATCAGTTTCAAGCATATATTACATTGGTTAGACACCTATACAGTTCAGAAAATGATCCCCCCTATTTCTGCCTCCATCCTCTGAGCTTCCACCTAGTCAACATATTCATGCTAATCGCATTCCCTATGCCATACTCCCATCCCCATGATCATTCATCAGCTACTAATTTGTACTTTTTTAACCTTTCACCCCATTCTTCCAGCCCCCCAAACTCCTCCCCTCTGTTCATCACCAAATTGTCCACTATATTTGTGAGTCTGTTTTTGATTAGTTCATTCTTTTCATTCCTTAGATTCTGCATATAAGTGAAATCATATAGTGTTTTTCTTTCTCTTTATGACTTAAATACCTTCTAGGTCCATCAAAGCAATATCTTTTTCCATTTCCTTCCTTTTCATATATAAGGGTCTTGTTTTCTTATCCTTTCAGCCAGTCTATCTTATGGTTGGAGCACTTAATTCTTCTCCATTTAAGGTACTTATTGATAGGAATGTAGTTGTTAGCATTCTTTATTCCTGTTTTTGATACGTATTTTTTCTTCTTAAAGATGTCCCTGCAACATTTCCTGTAATACTGGCTTGGTGGTGATAAATTCCTTTAGCTTATTTTTGTCTGGGAAGCTCTTTATCTGTCCTTCAACTCTAAATGATAGCTTTGCTGGATAAATTATTCTTAGTTGTATATCCTGGGTCTTCATCCTGTCGAATATTTTTTGCCAAGCCTTTCTGTCCTGCATAGTTTCTTTTGAGAGATCAGCTGCCAGTCTTATGGATTTTCTCTTATAAGTAACTATCTGTTCTCCTCTTGATGCTTTTAATATTCTTTCTTTGTATTTAACCTTTGGCTTTTTAATTATGATGTGTCTTGATGTGAGCCTCTTTGGGTCCCTGATTTTTGGAATTCTCTGAGCTTCCTGGGGTTTTATGTCCATTTCCTTCACCAGGTTAGGGAAGTTTTCCATCATTATTTCTTCAAACAACTGTTTAAAATCTTGATTTTCTTCAGTTACACCAATCAGATGGATATTTGGACTCTTAATCGCTCCTTAAATTATTTTTATAGTCTTGGCATCTTATCTCTTACCATTCTGATTGAGTGTCCTTGGCTTTCTTGTTCTCTAGATAGGGCATTTGATCCTCTTCTTTATGTATTTTGTTTATTCCTTTGTTTATTCCATTTAATATACTTCTCATCTCAGATAATGTATTCTGCATTTCAGACTGATTCCCTTTTATAATTTCCCTTTCCATTTTTATGTTTTATTGTGTCTCTTTGTTGAAGTTCTCACTGGATTTAACCAAAGTTTACTGAGCATCTTTATAACCAGTGTTTCGAACTCTGCATCTGTTAGATTGCTTGACTCCATTATATCTGGATCTCTGTTCTATTCTCTCATATGGTTTCTGCTTCTTTGTCTTCCCATTTTGGCTGCCTTTCCATGTCTGTTTCTATGTACTAAGCAAAGCTCCTAAGTCTCCCAGTCTTATTAGTGTGGATTTGTGAAGTGAGTGTTCAGTGGCACAGTCCTGACAGGGTAGTTCAGCTGCAGGCGAAACTTAGCCCAAGCCTCCACCCCTCCGGGACCACCTGTTAAGATTCATCAAGCAATCCACAGATCCTGTGCTTATAATTGCCTCAAAAAGCCACACCAGAAACCGAGACCAGCTGTCTGCAGTGTGAGTCTAGGTACTGCTCAGCAAGGAGCACCTGACTTACAGAGGATAAACCTGAATGTGGCTTGGGTGGGGCCACGAGTTGTGGGGAGGAGGGTTTAGGGAATTCTCTGGGCAGAACAAACTCTGTTATTCAGTTTGATGAAGTCTCTGCTATGAAGGTGCTGTGTCCATGCACTGGGAGGGGGGAGGGCACAACAGGGAACAATGGATACCGCTCGCATTTCGGTACAGAGTGAGTCTCCCCTAACCCTCACTTTGACAATGTCTCCCTATAAGTCCCTGCCACTCCCCTTTGCACAGCCAAATCAACATTGGTTCTCAGAGTGAGCAAGTCCATCACTGTGAAAATCCACTCACCAACACGGCACCTTTAAGAGGCATCCGTCGCTGCTGCTGCCACTGCCGCAGCCTCAGCCTCTGTCTCAACCACTCCAGAACCGGTAGCCCCGCGTCTTCACCCCATCCTACCTTCTGCCACTGCAGGGTGCTTTCCTGGATTTCTCTCTGGCTTATTCAACAGATCTCAGGCAATTTTTCCTTGCTGCTGGACCTTGTTTTCATCACAACTTTAATTAAGTCACCAGAGGGATGAACAGAGGATATTATCATCTACATCATTTTGGTGGCCCTCTCTCCTTTGCCTATTTTTTAATCAGATTATTATTATTACTATTTGTTGTTGTTATTGTTGTTGAGTTGTAAGCTGAACACAATTTTTAAAAATCATTTGCTTTTCCTAAAGGTGAAATTCACTGCCTCCGAAATGGAGAATTTTAAGACCGGAAGTATGCAAACATAAGCTGTAATTATCATTATCTTTATTAATTTATTTCCTGTATTTAAAAAAAAAAAGTTCATGTTCCAGTTTTAAATGCCTGTTTAAATACATGTATTTGTTGACACTTCCAATTGAAACTTCACTGAATTAGAATTTCAGTAATTCATCCTACATGTATAGAATGCCTACTATATATGTGGCAAGCCTGTTCTGGGTCCTGGAGACGCAGCAGTGGATAAAGTAGTCTTTGGAACTGAGGCACTTACACTGTGGTATGTGAGAAGATAGAAATGAGAACATATTGTTATTTTTGAATCATAATATCTGTAGAAAGAGAATTTTAGGTAGCGGGATGAGCAAGCAAAGACCTTGCACCAGAATGCTCAGTATCTTCAATAAACTGTGAAGGTTAGTATGGCTGAGAGCAATAAATACAAGAGATCATGGTGGGAGATATCCTCTGAGTAGGTAGATGATATAATACTAAGGAAGGAATCGGATTTTATTCTAAAGATGAAGAGAAGCCAATGGAGTATTTTGAACAATGGAAATATATGATTAGATGTAGATTTTTAAAAGATCACTTTGTCTACTGTACAGAGAGCACTCCTTGCAAGGGAAAATGGAATTAACAGTTAGGAGTAATCCTGATGAGAAATAATGGTGGATTGAACCAAGTTAAGAGTTGTAGAAGTAATGAAAAATCAGAACTGAAGTATACTTTGAGGTAAAGTCAATAGATTTGCTGACCGTTTGAATAGGAAAATAAAAAAAAAAAATTAAGATAATCTGAGCAATTGAGTGAATGCTTGTGCCATTTACCAATATAATGACAAGAAAGCAGCAGGTTTGGGTGGGGAGAAAACCAAAAGTTTGCTATTAGAATGTTAAGTTTGACATATCAATGACATATCAATAGGAGATGCAACCTAGGCAGTAAGCAAAACTCTAGGCTGACTAAGCAGGACAGAGCAAGAGAAAACTTCCTTTGGCAGTTACAAAAGACTGATCACCCTACCTGAGAAAGGATTGGGAATCAGAAATGACAAGAAACCTCTGAAAAATGGTGGTGGAAAAAATACAGAATATAGAATAACTGATTAGAAGTATTTATGAAAATTATTAGATTCTCAGATTCCTGAATTTCAACCCCTCTGCTCAGCTATGCATTTGCCCATTCTTTCTTTTAGCAAAAGAATAAAGTATTGTTTTCTGGACATTCCAAGCCAAAGACATTCTAGAGTTGAAGATATGAGGTTCTTTGTACTGAAAACAAAGAGTATGTAGTTAAATCACACTATTTGATAAGATCCCTCTCTGATTTTCCCTCAACTTAGCTTCCAAGAGGTAATTAAATTTATTCTTCCCTTATAAAAGACCAGATATTCTTCTTTGGAAAACTCTCTAATTTGCTAGAAAAAGTTCTGATATATGGAAATCAAAAAAAGAAAAAAGAAAAGAAAAGAAAAGGAAAAATGGCCATCCAAATCATTCTATGGTGAAGCCCACCAGTCCACAAGCCCCACTCGAGCACAAAGAGATTCCAGTTTTTAGTGCATCAATAAAAAATATGAACATAAAACCAATGAGCAACATACATTTGAAGAAAATATTTGATATGAAAGACATATGCAAATAAAAACAATGCAGAAAGCTAAAGAAAATGAAATATCTACAGTTGAGATATTAAGACAGATAAGAGTTATTAAGTCAATGAAACAAAAACATACAACTATAAACAGAATATTAAGAGAGTTTGTTTTTAAGGAGATTTGGTTTAATAAAAATACACTATGTTTTAAGAATTATCAATAAAAACTTTGAATAAGGTCGAGGAAATCTCTCAAAGTAAAGCATGCAAACTAACAAACAGCAGAAATAGAAACTAGAAAATTACTGAATATAACTAAAAAAAAAAAAAAAAAAAGAGAGAGTTCAGAAAGGCTGATGTCCATAGTAGGGGATCGAGAAAGAGAAAATGGAAGAAGAGAATTATCAAAGAATGTGTACAGCAATTTATATAGAACTAAAAGGCATGAGTTCCCAGATTGAATGGGCTTATCAAGTACTAAGTATAGATACAAAAAAAACACACCAGATTACATCATTATGAATGAAATTTTAGAATGCTGAATGTGAAAAATAGACCCTAACAACTATGAAAGAAAAAATGTAAAACAGGTCACCCACACAAAGAATTCAAATCAGAATGGAACAGAGGTTTTAAAGCCAATCTAATTACTAGAAAACAGCAACAAAAAGTGCCTAAAAATTGTGAGAGGAAATGATCTACTTAGAGATCTATAATATCTATTATTGATTAAATATGAGCAAAGAATAAAGAAATATTCAGCATACAATTTAGAGCAAAATACTTCTAAATGTTTTTTCCCTCCAGGATCTACAGGGCTATTTTTTTTCCACCCAAATGAGAGGATAGACCAAAACAGAGGAATACGTAAGGTAAAGAAAGCAGCCACACCAGCAAAGGAGAGAGGAGAAGAAAATTCTCAGGATGACGTGGGAAAGCAGGATGACTTATGTACACTGGGGAAAGAAGACAGCAGTTTAGACTGAAATGGGAGGATGGAGGATCACAGGAAATATTTCTCCAAGAAGGAAAAATTGATAGAGTATAATAATGAGGGAAAATTGATACTTCTGACAGTGTTTTGAGTTGATTGTGTTCTAAATACATAGAAAACTAAGCAAACGAAAAAAAAAAGAAAGTTATTAATTCTAGAGGAAGCAAAAATGTACAAGAAAGGAAATATAATCATAGTATTCTACATGGCTCAGCTGTGTGTACTATTGGCATAGTGAAAATGCGTTGAAACACTGCTCAGAGAAATTGTCATATAGCCATGTTGAGAGAAAGGGGGAGGGGAATATGTGTATATGGGAGAGAGGATATGAGAACTAAATCATTTTTCATAGTAGAATGTTAATAGAAAATAGTTTAACATCACAGAAAAAGCATTATATGTTATCTACACTCACTTTTTCTAATTTTCACTCCCCTTTCATAAATACCTCAGTACTAAAATGGCTTCCACACTTATCAATAGCAAGTCACCAATAATCTCTATTGCTTAGCCCAAAGGACATGAGCACTTTGTAGCTTTTGTGTGACTTCTCTGCAGCTTTTGACTCTGTTGACCTGAGCTCCAAATGTAAATATGCAACTGCCTTATTGACATGAATATCTTAGAGGCTCCTTAAGGCTGGAAGGTCAAAATCTGAACACCCTTGACCACACCCCAAACCCCTAATTCCACCAGTTCTATTCCTTATCCCATAGTCTCCATCTTAATGAACTATACACCAGCATTCAGAGTATTACGAAGCAGAACAGACAAAAAGTTGCTCAGGGATATAATCGATTGTGATAGCTAAAAGATTCCTGGAAACAAATGGAGAAAATCCACATCTACCAGATTTCCTCTTAGGGATGGAAGTCAAATAAATCTCTTTTAAGGAAAGCCAAGTTTTACAAGGAAAGCTAGTAATAAGAGAGGCCCACTAAACTTCCTTCCAAAGAGAGGTATCTGCTTAACAATAGCTGTCTTTTTTTTAGTTTAGGTAGGATAAGCAAGTTTGAAGCCAGAAGTGAATTACTTAGGACAGTAGAGGAAAAACTGAGAGCGTAAACAAGATGCCCTACTTCTTCACTCAATGCAGAGTTCTCTAAATAAATAGCAAACAAATATATAAAATGGATGTTTGACAGAGTATTATATTATTCATCTAGTGGAGACATCCAGATTTCCCAGTATGGTTTACCATTACCCAATCTGCTGCCTAAACCTTAAACCTAACAATTTTCTTTTCCCACACATCCCACATGCAGTCAGTCACTATTGAGCCCACCTTTTCAATCTCTTTTAATCTGCTCATTAACTTTTACCCCCTTAACAAAATTTCCTGACTTTCCTCCTCATCTTTCCCACAGATTCTTTCAATAGCTCCCTAAAAGGTATCCTTTGCCATCAGTTTTTTCCAGTCTCATCTCCTTTCCATCCATCCTTGGTATAGGCTTCCAGTGGTTTTTCTAAAATGCTAATCTGAAGTCTACGGCCATGTCACCCTGAACAAGCCCAATCTCATCTGATCTCAGAAGCTAAGCAGGGTCAGGCCTAGTTAGTACTTGGATAGGAGACCACCTAGGAAGACCAGATGCTTTAGGCATAAAAAATAAAAAATAAGGGATGGTAAGCTGACAAAGTCCTTGCAATCTGTGAGGTCAACCAAGGATTGTCTTGCAAAAATAAAAATAAAAATAAAAAATAAAACAAAATGCTAATCTGATAATGTCTCTACATAATTGATAACCCTTTACTCAATAAAGTTCAAATAGCATTACATAGAAAATAATGCCTCTCATGACTTCTACTACTTAGTTTCACCAGAATGATTTATTGCCCATCCCTGAACAGATCTGTACATACTCGGTTTGTGCCCACCTGTGTGCAGATACACACCACCGTCCAAACTTTGATTGTCTAACCTTTGGGCATCTGAGCAATCACACCTACCCTCTATTTGGAAGTACTGCTACTCTCACTTTTACTTACCCTGATAAATCTTACCTGATCCAAGGCACCCACACAACTGTCACTTCTAGGAAGCCTTCCTTGCATTCCCAGTCTATGTTAGCTGTTGCTCTTTTGTGTATTCACAATACCTTGTGTATACCACTTAGATGCTATCATATTGACTTGCAATTTTTGGTTTAATTTTTTCTGCCTTCCTCACTAAACTAAGTTCCTTGAAAGTTAAATGCATTTAATATTTCCAAAGCTTAGTGCAGAGCAATTAAATAAATTAAAATGCATTAAAGTTGATCTTGACAACTTTGTGAGGGCATGTAAAATATGTTTTCATATCTTCATTTTATTTAATCTCTTGTTAAATTTACCAGGGTGACATTTGTTAATAAAATTATACATGTTTCAAATCATATAGGTACAATTCAATAATACATCATCTGTATGTTGCATTGTGTGTTCACCACTCAGACTTTATTTTAACAATAAGAAAACTGAGTTACCAGTGATGATGTACTCCAGGCTATTTAGAGTCAAAGTTAAGACTGGAAACTAAGTCTCTCTTGACTCCCCGTGAAGGATCCAGATGTCCCTGAATTGTGTGGGAGGCTAGGCTTTTATTCATTTATTTATTTATTCAAAAAGTACTTATTAAGCTCTTGTTATGTTCCAGGCACTGTTCTAGACACTAAGGGAATAAAATCAACAAAAATTCCTACTTTCATGGAGGTTGTTTTCTAGATAACCACAAGGTTTCTATGTTCTAAGATGTTTCACTGTGATATTCTAATTCAGGGATGACACATCCCCAACTTGCAGAAAAAAAAAAGCAAAATAATATCCAGAGCTATGGAAGCAGAAGAATCAAAGAAATGCTACTTTGTTTTCTAGAAGCAAAGATGCTTGTGCTTCCTGCATCTGGCCTCTACAGGTTTGTGTTGGTCAGTCAGCAAGCCACAATTCTGGAGAGTGGGACACACATGCAGTAACTACTGGGCCCAACATGTACTCCCTGCTTTCCTTTTGTACACATGCCATGTTTATGCTAGCCTCAGGGCTTTTGTTCATGGTTTCCTCATGTCTCCTTTCCTCCTTTTTATTCAAATCCCAGCCAGCCTTCAAGACTTAGCCCATATCATACCTTCTTGGCAAGACCCAATTTAATCTGAAGCCCCACTGATGGCCAACTCTTTCCTGAAACTCAGCAGCACCAAAAATTGCTTAAATAATCTGAGTATATTATGGACAGGATTTTCTTGCCAAAGTTTTCTGAAAGAAGAAATCATACTTTGTGCTTCATGAAAATCTACCACCACCTGGAAGTACAAGGGGCATATGGGAGGTTAACTAAGCAACACTGAATGGATAAATGATTGATTGCTGTTTTTCCAGCCACTTTTCTATTCGATGCTATCCTACAAGGGATGTAAATGCTTTTCTATGAAAGAGACACTCTCCACCTCAATGGCAGCGCAGAGCCGTCAGCCCCAGTGCTGTTGGCCATGATTCGGTTCTTCAGAGGGAAACATCAAAGGGGAGGTAAGACAGGCCTGGCACACAGAAGCCAGCCTCTCACTTGCTCCTGATACCTCAGACAACAAAGTGCCAGAATGAATCTCTCTTCTGAGCTATAAGGTTAATGTGGCCATTTATAGATAGAAGGAGAAGATTAGGTATGTTGAAAGGGGAAGGTTTTTATGCTTTGCTTTTGATCCTGTCTGGCACTCCCCAGAGTTGCCATGTGCTCCACACCTGATAAATACTGTTTTATAAACGGCAAAGAAGAGAATTTAAAGCCATAAATCCATCCCTACCCCCCTCACTTTTTTATGGACCTAAAAGATAATTAAAACCATGCCCTTGCTTTGCAAATGGAGCCTCATCTTTCTGGCAGGCCCCATTTCAAATGAACTTAAGGGCAGTGTCAGTGCAAAGGGCGGCCTTGGGCTGATGCTGTCCAAGCTGTCATGGAGCACTCTCTGGCCTCGTAGGTCTCAGAGTGTGTGCACACCACCCAGGGCTGCTGCAATCACCAAAGACCTCTACACAACTCTGTTTGGGCTTTGAACTTGGTTAATACATGGTCCTAACGAGGGCCAGTTCAAGATTTAGTTCTTTTCAGAGAAAAAAAAAAAAAAAAACACATACACACACAACTTTCTTTTTGGCTATAGACTGCTCCCCTAAATTTTAACCACTTCTTTTGGTTTTTCACAGGCACCAGGGGACTGAGAGAACAAATATTAATGGACCAGGAGTTCCAAAGAAACAATGCAAATGTTATGTAGCCATTAATTAAATCATTGTAAAGACTATGTTATATCCAGGAAAATGTTTATGATGCAGCTATAAGCAGAAAATTATAATATAAAATGTTTTTACATTATGACAGAGTAAAAATAAAACATTTTACAATGTATTTTTAATTATCAAATGATATATATACACATACTTGAAATAAATAATAAGAAAGGGTTTATACATTAAAGGCCTCTGCCCCCATCCCTTCTACTCCTAATTCCCTCCCAAGATAAATACTTTTAACTCTTTTGGCAGTTTTTTCCCTAGAAGTTAGTGCCATAACTCTAGATAATATACCGTTTTGCCTCTAGTTCTTATTCATTTTATATATTAACTTTTTAATTTCAGCTATAATGAATCAGCATCTAGCTCATACAACCTCACCCTATCTTCTCTTGGAAGCAATACCTTAGTAAATCCTTTATACTTTACCTTTATTCTTTACCTTTTTTACAATTATTTATTCTTCTTTTATTTCTTGATCTACCAACTAAAGAGAGTAACTTTTGATTGCATATCCCGCTACTCTGTTAGATAAGAATAATAACATCCTTGTCCATTCCTTCAGCTCTTCTCTCCCCACCTTCTACCTAATTTCTCACATGTACACCTCTTTTATACTGTCAAAATTAATTGCAGTTACCTTTATTCTATGCCAGCTCTCACTGATGGGTTGATTTTAGAAGTTGAAAGTCAATCAACAGTGTCTCTATTTTTATGACTATGTCAATGTTGAACACACCAGAATTAAGTAGTGTTTTCATGATTCTAGTTTTTTTTCCTAAAATTTCAAATGCATATTTTTGAACATTTTGCCTTTATAATAATTTAAAATTTCATATCAAAAATCATATTCTCTTTTTAGATAAATTTTTCCTACCCAGGTCCCTTTGTCCTTCTGATGCAACCTAAACCTGTGCTCTCTAGGCCTTGTGAATTCTTCTGCCCAAGATTTCTCTTTTCTCCTTCCACCATATCTAGAATCTGTCTTTCTTATTTGTTTAATCCTTGGTTTGCTACTACATCTCTCTTTCTAAAAAAATCTCATTTTTATTCCAGTGCCCCACCACTTCTCTTAATGATCATGTACCGTGTTAAGTCGATCATGTTAATACTTTTTGTTTTGTAATGATGGGTTTGAGAGTCGGCACATCTTTCATTTTAGACAATAAAACACGAGGGAAGACTTGCTAAGAAATTTTCAGTGGAGACTTTAATTAAAAAAAAAAAAACACAAGAATAGCATACCCTTTTTTCCTCTGTCCATTAACATTTCTGTACGTAATATCTAATGACATCCTTTAACAGGAAAGGAGCTATCCAAGGACTATGCAACTCACTAAGAATGACAGAAGAGGAAAAATAGGAAGAATTCAGAACTTTTTGATACAACTGAGTCAACATCCACTTCTAGATTCCTTGTTATTTGAGATGTTGCCTTTCTTTCTGAGTAAACCCATTGAGTTGGAGCTCTCTTTTCTCACAGCAAAGAAGTTTCCTAAAAATAAGTGTGCGAAGTAAATTTTCTGAGTCCTTAATAGTGAAAAATTGTCTTCATCTTACCAGAAAAATTTTGTGATAGTTTAGTTGGGTATAGAATCTAAGATTGGAAACTCATTTTTTCTTAAGAAATAAAATGCTATTAATGTTATTGTACTAATGTCTTCTATTGTGTTTCTTTGAAGGTAAACAATTCATATTTTCTCTCTCTCTCTCTCTCTCTCTCGCTCTCTCTCTCTCTCTCCCTCCCTCCCTCCCTCCTTCTCTCTCTTTTTCTCTGTGAACTTTTATATCTTTTTCCTTCATATTCTTTGATTGCCTAATGATATGTCTAAGTACGATCTTTTTATTCACTCTGCTCAAAGTTCAAATTTCATTATGATAGATATTCTTTATCTCTGGATAGTTAAATTAATTTTTAATAGATTTTCCCTTTATTTATGAAGTTCTCTCTTTCTGGAAATGTGTTAATCAAATATTTGACTTCCTGGATTTATCAGCTGTCTCTGACCAAATTTTGTTACATATTTTCTTTTTGCATTTTCTTGCACACTCTTGTAATAAAATCCTAGACTTTATTTTCCAATCTTTTAAAAACTATTTATATAAAATAATATTTCTAAATAATGAGTTCTTTATTTTGGATTATTTTTTTTCTCATAGCACTTGTTTTTGTATTATATTTTCACAAATGTTAATGTTAAATGAAAAAGCAATTTAAAAACTTATTGGATGTTCTGTCGAAACTGTTGCTTTTTGCTATTAGCTCATCATGTATAAACTGGGCATTACACTGGGATTCTACTAAATAAAATATATTGAAGTCATTTCTTTAGGGCTGTAGTTCTCAACCAGAAATGATTTTCCTTCCAGGGAACACTTGACAATGTCTAGAGACATTTTTGGTCATCAAAAATGAAGGGGAAAGATGCCACTGGCATCTAGTGGATGAGGCCAGGGATGTTGCCCTCCACAACAAAATCGTCCAGCCCCAAATCACAAAAGTACCAGGTGGGAACTCCTACAGTAAGACCATGAACTTTCCTTAGAAAGTAACTCTCCCTTTCCCCGTTTATTTGTTCTACTATAGAGGTAAGCATCTGGTTTCTTTAGGCTGTATTCATTTAGGAAAAAGAGAGACTGTTCTGTATACAAACTATAAATTAATTTCTTTTTGTTCAGCCTCTATTTCATTCTCACCACATCACCAACATCCAAGACTCTCTGTGGTCCAAATGGCCTGATAACTGCATCCTCTTGCATTATTATCTACAAATATATTCAGTTGTGTCTGCTTCCCCTTACTTCATCACTTATCTCCCTGCATGTGCTTTCTATCTTCTAGAAGTTTGTCAAAATCTCTGATAACCCCACTCCTGATCTCTATCTTTTAAAAAATATTTTATCATAAGTTTAAAATACTCTGACAAAATAAGAGACAAATGTATATAATTAGGCCTCCATATTTGGACAAAAAGCTTTCCCTACTTAATTCATTTATTTTTTAATATTTATTTAGCACTGACAATGTACTAGATTTCAGGCAGTGTTCTAGGCACTGGGTATAGAACAATGCAGAAACTACAGTGTTTACTTGAAAGACCTCTGCCTAGTATATAATGAAAGAAAAGGCATAATAGTATAGTGCAATGTAAAGAAAGTGGAGTTTCAAACTAAAGTATTTGGGTTTTAGTCCCATCACTACAGACTGGCTGAGCAATCTTTGGCAATGCATTTTAAACTATATGAGCCTAAATTTTCTCAAAAATAGAATGAAGATAATAATATTAACTTCCTTAAAGGATCACGGGGAACAATCAATGTGAAAATTTACTCAAAAACTTTATAAAACCTGGTGGGGCAAGTCTGGACAATGGTTCTTAAACTTGGTGCATATCAGAATCCTCTGTACATGCCCAGACCACTTACAGGATAATATCCAGACACAGGTATCAGTATTAGAAAAAAAACTTTTCAGCTGATTCCAATGTGTAGCCAAGGTCGAGACTGCTGTTCTTTGAAAAGATAGGCAGTCATCTCAGTGTCACTTTCAAACTTGCTTGGAAGAGAAAGAACATGCAGTATTTAAGAGGCAGGTGGCTAGAAAGATGGGCTTTGAGGCTGTGCTGGCTCTCTTTAGTATGAGTGTATAAAACACAAGGAGGCCTGAAGCCCCACAGGTCCCAGAAGAGGAGTGGTGAAAAGGTGGGAAAACATGGAGTCTCTGTCCCCTAACCAGCAGAGACTGACTACAAGCAGATAAAATGGCTGAAACCAGAATATTAGCAATAGGAGCCAGAACACAGACCAAAGAGAAAGAAAAGAACCAGTCTTGTCTCAGTGGGCATCAGTCTAGTCTGATGGCCGGCCACCTTAAGCTGTTCAAACCAGCATCTTCATAAAACAGACCAGCAAGAGTTGATCCCAGCAGGTAGATCTGAGGTTCTCTTTTCTCCACTGCCGGAAGTCATATAACAATTCTTATATACCATTTAGGGAAGAAGCAGGAAAAGGGAAAGGAAATCTAAAAGACCAGGTATACACCTGAAAGACTAACCAAAAAAAAATTCTTTAAAGCAGAATTTTTTTTTTCTGACAAGTGTAACACACACACAAACACAAACATACACACATTGACCTTACTAAATGGACAGTGATTCATGCAGAAGAATTAGAAGCAGTGTTTTCTTATACATCAGAACACGCTGCATAAATTGGAGATTCAGCTACACATGTGAGTGTTTATTATGTGCACAACTACAACTATATATATATTCAATAATTATATCCTTCAGCTATTCTAACAAACAGGACCAAGCATTCAGGGTAGAATTCCTTTAGAGATCCTAAGAGACCAATCAGCTTCACTTTCAGCTAAGAGTGGCCATTCTTCTACACATAGCAATGTTCCTTAGAGAAGGATCAAAATGGTTGGAAGATTCAAATTTGCTTTTCAGCTAGCAAACAGGTCTTTGTGTCTTTTGTTCTCTTCCAACTCATTAAAATGTCCCTCTCTGTCCTGCTCCCTATGTGCTCTCTTGGCTACCCCCTTTCTATGTCTACCCACTACTTTCCCACTGTCTCAGGGATATAGGTTGAAATAGATCTAGTCTATTTTACATACACTATATGCCAGACTCTGTGCTAGATATAGTACATAATAATCTAATTTAAATGCCCAGAGATATTAATATCTTTAGATGAGAAAACTGAGGTTTATAAAGGTTAAACTTATCTGAGTTTGCACAGCTGGAAAGCAGAAACCTTAACTGAAACCCAGAAATTTCTGTCTCTGAAGATTTTACTATCCAGTGCCACTTCCCTCCAGCCCTCATGTATTTATTCATGTGTTTCTCTCAGTTCAACGAAGATGTATTTCCTAGAGCATATCTACTTTTGAATATTCTGTAGCATTTTCTTGACCAGCACACAGATGCTGGCCCATGTGTCCTCAGATTTAGTTTTAACAAAAAAAAAAAAGTCTACTTAAAAGAAGCCTCAGCTCCAGTGACAGCTCCATTATACCCTGTTTGTTGTTGTTGTTGTTGTTGTTATTGTTGTTCTTCATTTGTTTAGTTGGATTTTATTATATTTTTTATCTCAACCTTACTTCTAGAACAAGTAAAGGCCCATTTCTAGAGGGAAAATCAACTATGCTATATTTTCTAACCTCTTCAATTTCTTATCCTTTATGTATCTGAATATTCTTGATAAAAGAAATAGATTTTTCCACCTTCCTGCTTATTTTTTTTATTTACTTCTTTATTATATTTCTCCCTAATAGACAGTAAACTCCATAAGGAAAGACTCCATGGCTCAAATACAATAATCTATCTGTGTGTTTGTGTGCAGGCTTAGCACATAATGAACATTCAATAAATATTTATGATATAAACAAACAAATATGTGTACAGTCTCAAAGGGCAGTAGATATATTCTGGTGTATGCAGAGGGCAAAATTTTCCATAGATTTTCACGCTTACTAGAGGAGTAATAATATTAAAGCAAAACTTTCCATAGATTTTCACACTTACTAGAGGAGTAATAATATTAAAGCCTAGTTGTCCTGTCCAGTCATTCTGGCCCAGCTGCACTTCTGCACATTAGGCACATATTTCTCTCCCAACCATCCCCTCCCTCCTATTTTATAGTCTTGTTTGGGTTTGGGTTCATGGATGTGAAAGTCTGAATTGTTTGGCTTTGCTGCAGAATAGAGGCCTATCTCAGTGACCCTTATTGCTCTTCTGCAGCCACCTTATCCTCCTTATCTGCAGCCCCATGTTTTTGATCTCTGTAATACCAGCAACATTTTCCCCAAACCCTGGTATGAGAAAAACTGGCTTCGAAAGTGAAAAGTGATCCGAGCTCAGCATGCTCTGCCTTGATGAACACAGCCAGAAACATCAGACAGCAGGACTTCCACTGAATAGAAACCTGGACAACTGACAAGGGTTTACTTTTCTCACCCCTCACCCTACTTATTCAGCATGATTTCCACTCACTTGGCACCTAATTATTGAGTTTTACATATGTCATATTCATCTCCAAGTTCACATTTTATTTTTTCTTCTCTTTCCAATACATTAATTTATACAAAATATATACTGATCATCTCTGAGTTGCTAATCACTGTATTGGATACTGGGAATATAATACACACACACACACACACACACACACACACACACACACACACACACACTCCATTCTTACAAACCGACTTCAACCTCCAACTCCTCTAAGCAGCCTTCTCGGATTTCCACAGCCTCCATGATCACCAATCAGGCACTTGGTAATCTCTTCCCCCTGGTTTGCCATGATTTCATGTGGATTATAGTTCCATCTTCAAATTTCTTGAGATCATAGACCACATTTCTACTTGGTTTCCTTAATATACACTAACGTAATTATGTTGGGCTCCTTTGCCCTTCTAGCCAGTCAGTTTTTGCAGTGAACATGTCTTTTATGCAAGCCCTCTGGGATAAAGTATGCACTGCAAAGAAGGATGAAAATGATGAGGAGGACATGGAAGAAGGCTCAATGTTCTCTCTCCATTTTATCATAAACAATTCAGCTCTGCATCTAGGCATGTCCCTTCAACTAAGACTCCAGTAATTAGTGGTTGAGGGTGGGAGGGAGAATAAGTTAAAAAAAATATGCAGCTCATACAATGCTAATGTGAAGAAATCTCCCTGAGTTCATTAGAAGACCTGATGCTTCTAGCAGATTGGATTTTTTTTTGCTACATGTGCATGTTGACATTCTAAGACCCAAAGGTCAGGATGAGCACATGTGCGTGGCAAACAGACACTCACTGAGCAATGAGAGTGGGGCCAGGCTGATGAGCCCTGAGTGGCCAGTGCAGGAAGACAGCCTCAGATTCTGCGATCACAAGATGACTGCCAGGGCCTCACAGAGTCTAATCAGGGAGCAGAGAGAGCCCCTGGGGGGATGGGAAGAGAAGAGAAGGTCCCCTATCTTGACCTGGACTGAGAACAAGGTGAAAGGGGAAATCACTGAGCCAAGGCAGTGACCCAGAAGGCTCAGCCAGAAGCAAAAACAGATGTGAAACAGAAGCTTGCAGTGTCCTTTGGGCCATAGCGGTCTACCCTGAAGGAGGTAACCTCAAGGAAGATGCACTGTCACTGATATGTCTTCACTGGGCTGCTGCTGGGCAATTAGGGCTGAACAGCCAGAGGCTTGAAGAACTGACCAGAGCACACAAGATACTTTGTCTTTCTTAATCAGCGTGGAAGAGAATATACCCCATTAGAGCCTGGGGGAGCAGCATCCTTTCCAATAATTCATTTATTTAACAAATATATGCTGTGCTTGTTACTGGTTCAAGATCTAAGTATTCTAAATTATATAAGACATAGTCTTTGTCCTCAGGTTATATATTAATTAGCCATATCAGTGCCAACAGAAGAATTTAAAATTACTGTCTCTTATCTGAGAGCAAAAAAGAAAACTGGATCTGGGAGATGAGGGTCCTATAAGGGAGAATTGGAGAGGCCTGACCACAAATCTGTAAGATCTTTTACTAAATCTTTCATGATCGCAGATCATAGACTGTCTCACTTCTGGGCTGTACTAAAGCATTGGCTTACTTCTAAGAAAAGAAAAATGCTTCCCTTCTATTCCTGATTTTCCTCTATGCACCAACCCTAGACTGATCCACCCAGCAACCAACGCTACCTCTATAAGAGAGAACAGATATTACTATAATTTTTCTCAAGATGCATCCCAACAGGACCACCCTCAGAAGACATCCCAATCCTGATGCCAAAATATGAGCAGTACTCCCCAGCTGGTATTTAGAGGGACCCAGAAATGAAGCTTCTCTTTTAACAATCATTAAGATTCGGTTAGTGCTTTATTTAGAATTTCAAATATGTGTTTCAAATTCACTATTTCATGTAATGGTCATGATATTATGTTTTATCCCCATTATACAGAAGAGGAAACTGAAGCTTAAAAAAAGTTAATTTACCCAAAAGTCATTCAACAAGTAAGTGACGAATTTAATTCTGAAATCTAGATTTGAACTTTCTTTAGGCCTCCATCCTTCTGCATGATCCACCCTCTCTAATCACACTTTCTTCCTTTCTCCTGGCAAACATATACTAATCCCAGGTTAAATACTGAGGTTAAATGTCACCTCCTGCTCCCTTTTTCAGATGTTTACCCTTTTTTCTTTAAGGTATACTGGCTCACAGAGATTTTTGACATTATCTCATCACTACTTTTTGCATAATCATTCATTGTTCTGCTATAAATTTTCTGAGAATTTTGGCTGTGTTTTATCTATCCAAGTATCTATCTTGGTGGTTGACACACAATAGGTGCTTATCAAGTTTTTGTTGAATCTTGGGCTCCAAATCTCAGCTTTTTTTTACAACAGAAAACTTCCTCCCTGTGTCCAAAGAGATGATTGCACCCACTAATTATTTTCAACTTATACCTCCTGACTTAGTTCATCGTATCAAAGGGCCTGACTAACAACAACATATCTTTCCCCAGGCTGTCCCCTCACATTTGGGGGCCTTGGGCAATAATGCTAACGAGAAGCAACATGCCATAAGTCTAAATATTTAAACATGAGGTATCCAGCTAACTGACAGTTCTATCCTTCTACCTGCCATGTTGACCTTCATAACAACCTACAAGGCTTGGTTCAAATTCAGAAATCTCTGTCTCCTCTAACTTCTGCACCAAAACATGGAGGCATACAGAGAGTCCACCCCTGACCTATACCCCATCTCTTCCTACCCCTTTCTCTGTCTAAAAGCGTGCAAGCTCAGTCTTCATCTGCACTCCCACGAAAAGCCACCCCTCAATCACCCTTCAGGATTAGATATACACACAATCTACCTTCCAGAGAACACACCTGAGGAAGAGACCCAGTAAAACCTTGAAAGCATGCTAAAGGCTATTTGGGCAAGGAATTCCAGGGCCACGAGCACCGTGAGCATGACCCGGAAGGAGTGGTACGAGGACCAGATAAGGAGCCAGAGCAAGGCCCTCTAAAACAGGTCCCATTACCTACACTAGGGTGGTGCTGACCCATCCATCTCTTGAATGTATATCAAAAAGAAGTCTATTTTACTTAGAAATAACTGGTAGAGTAGGGCTCACACTCCTGCTCTATTTCTGGTGTTTAATTCCTGAAAAAAAAGCCCTGTTCCTGTTCCCAAAGAGGAAGGAGAGCCCAGCCTACTTGTCCCAGAGGTGAACTAAAGTGAAAGCTAGTTAAATTTATGTTATCTAAACTGTTCTTGTTACTGAGATAATAGGTCTAAAGAGGGAGGGAATTTCAAGAGCCAAGAGACTGAGCCTGAAATCTGTTTCTCCAGTGTTTTTCCAGATATAAAGGAGGTGGAAAATAAATATTTCATATCATTTCCAATGAGTTTCCATTTGATTTTTTTTTGGGGAGGGAGGTGCAGAACAAGTGTTAAATACAGCTGTTTAATGCCCTGGAAGTTCTTTAGAGCTGCCTCCAAAAAAGGAAGGAAGAAAGGAAAGAAGGAAGGAAGGAAGGAAGGAAGGAAGAAAGGAAGGAAGGAAGGAAGGAAGGAAGGAAGGAAGGAAGGAAGGAAGGAAGGGAGGACAGGGAGGAAAGGAGGGAGGGAAAGAGTGAGAAAGAAAGAAATGGAACAAGAAGAGATGAGAGAAAAGAAAGAAAAGTGGAAAAAAAAACAAGAAAAGAAAAAGAAAAGGAGAAAAAATTACCTCCTTTTTGACAAAATGAATGAGGAGCAAGGGAGCTCTTTTTGATAAAGTGATGAAAGCAAGTGATGAAATAAAGTGATGAAATCAAGTGACGAACTAAAATCCCAGAGAAAGGCCTGCCACAATCCTTCTTCCACTACAAGACCATCCTGCTCAGCTTTCTATCTACACCTCACAGAAATAAGCAGGGTAAACCCAGGGCAGGTAGGAAGGTGAGCATGGCATGAGTAGAACTCACTCTGTCTGAAACTGAACAGGAGTTTGAGAAATACCCCTAAAAGCCCATGAAAGTTTGTCTCATGAACATTCTCTCTAAATACTTGAAGCCCCATGGCTTCCTACTGAATTTCAGTTGTCCTATTGGACTCAATGATTTTTTAGGATATTTCGGAAGACTCATTCAATAAGGTCTTAAAGCCTTGCCAGGCCATGAGTCACTCTTAGTTACATGATCATTATTCATATTTTGGAGATCATTCTCACATAGAAAGGAAAAAACTAAGAGACAGAATATTCATGGAGTTTTTCCTCTTCGTGAGATGGTCATTTCACAATATCTACAGACTATCAAAACCCTTTCAAACTATTCACCTATATCAGAAGAAAAAATTGGCAGGATTAATTATTTAGCAGAATAATTTTATTGTTTTTTTTTCCCTCTGTTTTCAGTCTTTCGGTTTGAATTTTCACTTGTCACATCTAGTAGAAACAGACTAATGTCATAAACCCCAGTATTTTAGCACTTTATGTTCTCCATGCTTTTCTTTAGTATATGCATCTATGCCCCTTCTGTACCACTGATTTCTGTGATATCAATGGGTTCAATTCAGAGAGGTTCATGAGTCACAAAACACTGGTGTTCAGCATTTCCTTTTAACTGTGGAGTTGCTAAGAGCAAAGTGAACTTTGCGCTTCTCTAGTATCTTTTGCTCTCTTACCTTGGTAAGAAAGGACGTGGCAGAAGTTGAGGATAGAAAGAACCGAGAAGCAGGCATTGGCAAGTTATTAAAGGTCTCAAGCCAGATTAGGGGTCATTGGAATATTTTTGGCAGAAATTAACTTATAAAACCATTTATAAAACTGATTTTATTCACTCCTAACATATGTATCATGCTTACATTAGGTAATGGATATACAAAAGGAGAAAAGGCTTAATAGAGAAGCTTTGAGGAACTAGAAGAATGAGTCACATCTCTATTGTCGGAGGAGAAAATTACAGCCAGAAAAAAATAGCTGCCCAGAGGCATAAAGGTTCCAATATTTAAAGAAATTTTGAGTAGTGTTAAGAGGGAAATTAATGGAGTATACGTGAAATCCAAAGACATCTATCTTTGGGCAAATCGAGCTCATAAGGAAGAATAGTTGTATGGATGAAGTTTCTGCCCTTATACAGGCTCTCCTACCTCAGCCAGAAAATAAAGTTCCTTTCATTCCTCTAGCCCTTGCTGATTTCTCATCTCCAAAAACTATTTATGTACATGATCAAACACACACTCTCACACACATACACACATGCACACACATGCACATACACAGGTACACACATTGCCTTGTACTATTAACCCGTCCTGCATATAAAGTGTTGTTATTGTAGTAAAAAAGAAGATTCTTGACAAAAGTCAGTAACTGTCTCTCATCCAACTGTAAACTCTACAGTCTCAAACAGTTTTAAGTGTAAGCATACACTTAATAAATATTTGAGTTGAGTGAATGAGATCAGCTGGCGGGATAAGGCATTGTATGTGCAAAGCTTTCCCTCCGGCTTCTTAGATTTGTATTCATGACTTTGTTCCCAAATACACAGAAGACTGGTAGGAAGCCTGTACCATCTTTTGTCTTCATTCCTTAGCAAAAGAAGGAAACTAACAAATATCCACATCTTCTAAATATTTTACTTGCAGTCACTTCACTTTATTTCCCTAAAATTTTCCCATTGTTCCAGTCAGGAAAACTGAGTCTCAAAAAGGTGAAGCAAGTTGAAAAGCTGCACAGCTGCTCTGCAGTAGGAGCAGGATTGACGCTCACATCTGCAGGATCCAAGGGCTCTTGTTGCCTCAGGCTTTGCACCTTCCCCAACCGCCGCCCCCCCCCACCCTGCAATGTTTTCTGGGAATCCGAACAGTCTTTCATTTTACTAAAATGAAATTCCAAATGTTCCCCTTTAAAATGAAAGGTTTTATCTCCATTCACAAAAAGAAAAAAGAAAGAAAGAAAGAAAACTTCCTCTGACCAATGGAAAAAATAATCCATCGCTATGCTTACTGGCAAAAGGCCCGATCGTGGGCCAGGCTGTGAAAGAGAGGGAGAGAAATTCTCATGGACAGCAAGCGCTCCACCCACTCATATTTGTGTTTCTCTGAGGTTAACCCAGGGCCCCCCACTGCCCAGCACATCACGCTGCTGACTGTTCCCACCATCAACATCTAGATAGCAGAGAGGGCTGAGGCATTAGAATTTTATCACCCCTATTAAAAGATAAAACCTAAAATTCAACTCTTATCAATATAAGCTTCATGCACTCTATTCAGAGCTTTCAAGGAAAGCAGACAAAATGTTTCTGTTTGCTGCTTTAGTTAAACCCAGGCAGCGTTGGCATGGCTAGTGCTGCTTGAAAAAGGTAATTAAAAACAGAGTAGTCTGCTTTGTTTTGATATTGGCCAGACCTTCTCTTTAGGAAATATATGGTAATAAAATAGATGAAATGAGGAGTAAAAGAATGAAATCAACATCCTTTCTCCAAGTCAACAAAATGGTTTGTGAAAAATCCGTGTTTCTTCCATGTGAATTGTACACAGTTATCACCCCCGCTCCGTACAGCTCACCTGCCCATGCATGCATTTATTGATTCATTTGGTGAATGTTTTGGAAATGTCCCCCATAAATTTGTATTGCACTAATCACTGAAATATAAACTTAATAAAACAAGACCCCTCCTCTTAAAGAGCAGACAAATTGGGGGTGTAAGCAAACAGTTATTTTGGAAAGAATCTTCGTCTGCTTCTGCAGCTTTGACTCTCACCACTTCTCGACCTCTCTTGCCCCTTCCTCTCCAGCAATACTTTTCACACTATATTCTCCATCTTTATAACTTGAAGCCCCCAAAACGCACTCCCCCTTCTCTTGCCATCCAGATTTGCCTGCCATTTCTCCTTTGCTATTCGTTTACTCCCTGTCTTCTCTTCCCAGTTAATTCTTATTCATCTTTCAAGACACAGCTCAGATGTTAATCCTCTCAAAAGCTATCAATCACATCTTCTCCTCACTGATTAGATGTCCCTCCCATCTACTCCCAGAGTATCCCAAAAATATCCCTAACAAACCCTTTACATACTTCACATTGCAGTTTTCTGTGTATTTTATCCCCATCTATCGAGAAAGGTAAGAGGGAAATGGGTCATGTTACAATTGTTTTGGAGCCTAAGAAAATGTCCAACATAGACTAAGTGCTCCATAAAAGTGGAAAGAACAAATTAATAATTTATTTCTAATAACTAACCATTTATTAATAAATTAATAAAAGGTAAAAGTATAGCATAATGGAGAGAGCGGTCTGCTTTGGAGTAAGGGTACAGATAAGGTCAGGGATGCCTACTGAGAAGATTACTGAGCTGAATCTTGAAAAATTAACATGAAATCACCAGATTGACAAGTTTGTGGAAGATACTTTTTAGACAAAGGCAACAACATATGCAAAGCCTTAAGGAAAGAAAATGTATACTTATATGGCTGAGGTATAGATATCAAGTGGTTAAATAGAAAGAGATGAAGTTGAAAAAAATAAGCATGGAGTAGACTATAGAAGGCTTTGAATATAAACATAAGAAGTTTGCATGTTATCTTACAGGCATGCAATAGAGAATTTATTCCTTACCCGTTCTCTGTGCCAGAATACAGACATAAGATCATTCTGATAATGTTCTAATACCCACAACACAACATGAAGAATAAATATGGTATAAGAAAAATGGCCTACATTTTATCCTGAAACCAAACAGATACTACTTTGGATTTTTCACTGGTTTTGAATATCCATATCCCTACTCAATTCCAGGAACATAGGTAATGATGGAATTTATTAAAAGAACAAAAAAGCAAGCAAACAACAACAACAAAAAACAATTGTTTAGGCTTTGTCATGAATCAGATCAACAGACATTGAAATATAGGCATGTAAGCATTTTTCCAAAAAAAAAAATCTTTACAGGTAATTTCAATGTGTACAATAATTGAGAACTATTTAAGCAAACCAGGCCCATGAGAATACATGATCTCTGAGTCCATTGTCCTATCATTTATCTTCACCGATGTGTTAGCTACTTTAAAATTATGAATCTCAAGTCTTGCAAAATGACACATTTTTCTCTTGTTCGCTTTTTTGTTCTCAAACTAGATTTTAACACAGCCCACTTGATTATATTAAGAGATTGAGTGAGACAGATTGCCAAGGTCAGAGCAGCAAATGTCATCTTGGGAACTGAAAGATGAATGCATGTTCAAGGGAGATGTTACTCTCTTTCTCATGTTGGTGAAGAGCCATTAGACAAACAAACAACTGGGGCAAGTACAGAGGTGTTGGACCAGGCACAATCTGCTAATGTGCTGATCTCTGATGGACATCAGCCAGCTGGCAGGGAAAGGCTCCAGTCTAAAGGAAGTATCTTACACTCAATTCTTCCTCAACAGAAACTGCTAATCTCAAGTATAGTCAAGGACCCAGCTAATCAAATTTTCCTCCATAGTTGAAAGCTGAACTTTAAACATATTTCTGATGGCCACTTGTTCACTCAATCTCATGTTTAAGAATGTCCAATATATTTGCAATATTCCATAATTTTTTTTAACTCCAATCAGGACAAATGATTGTATGAGTATTGTAAAAGTAAGAGGCCATTAGACTGAGGTGGCTCTAATGCCTTGGTTGCCTACGTGTACAAATTAAAACCTAAGCCAGTGCCAATTTCTGTAAATGCACTCATATCTGGGAAAACAAAATTTAAGAACAACCAATCACAAACAGGCAACTGGACTTTCCCAAATAAGGCAACCGCTTAGGTTATAGCCAATGAAATCACTTTCTTGCTTTGCTTCCGTGACTGCTCTATAAAGCCTTTCCCTTAGCTCCGTTGTGGAGCACTTCTTACCACTTTTGGTTTGGTGTTGCCTGATTTAAATCAATTGTTGCTCAAATAAGTCTTGAAATTTTTAATTACCTCAATTTATCTTCTAATAGTACAATAGTAGTTTCAGAAATCATCAGGGAAATGCAAATCAAAACCACAATGAAATACCACTTCACCCCCATTTGGTTGGCTAGAATCAAAACTATAGATAATATAAGTGTTGGTGAGGATGTAGAAAAGTTGTAACTTTTATACATTGCTGATGAGAGTAAATGGTACAACTGCTTTGAAAAAGTCTGATAGTTTCTCAAAAGTGTAAACATTGTTACCAAATGATGCAGTGATTTCTAGGTGCATACCAGAGAAAAATTAAAACGTATGTCTACAAAAAAAAACTTGTACAAGACTATTCATAATAACCAAAACACAGAAAAAATCCAAATGTCTATAAACAATCTAAATGTCTATAAACTGATGAGAGGATATATGTAATGTGGTATATCCACAAAATGGAATTTTACAGACATAAGAAAGAATGAAGCACCGATACATGCTGCAACATAGCTGAGCCTTGATGACACTATGCTAAGTGAAAGAAGCCAGTCACAGAAGACTGCATATAATTCCATTTTCATGTGACGTCTAGAATAAGCAAATGCATAGAGACAGAACTTAAATTAGTATCTAACCTGAGGGGAGTAAGTTATTGGGGGGAAATGAGAAGTGACTACTAATGTATAGAGTTACTTGGGGGAGAGGAGAGTGATAAAAATGCTTTAAAATTGATTAATGTGATGGTTGCACAATTCTGTGAATATACTAAAAACCACTGAATTACACACTTTCAAAATAAAGTAAAGGAGTTTTTAATTTCAAAAATAAAAGAATTGCTAATAGGAATAGAATAGAATATTTAAGTTCAGCTCAGCCCATACAGAAAGGATCATGAAGTTACTGTAAATAAATATGATATTGACCACTCCCCAACCCTCCAAAGAAACCAAAGGACCCAGCTCTTCTTCACTGCAACATCAGGTCTCAACCATAGCTCCTCCAAACAGATGTTTCTTCAACAACAGTTACAGTAGATAAAAAAAAAAAAATTATCACTTTGAATAAATATCAGGGGTAATCTTCAGTCACCAACCAATCAGCACAGATTCCAGGCAATCAGAATTGAATCCCAACCAATCAAAATTTCCACTTTGTTAAGTGCCTGAGAGATGATTACCCGTCTCAGAAAATAGAATCGACTTCTCATCCAGAGTGAACATGTTTTAGAGTAGATGCTATTTGTCTCTTGGAAAAGTAGTCAGCTTTTATGTCATTTTAAACTGTTAAAAAATATTTAGAAAATGAAGATATGTTTTATCTTGTTTTACTGTTAATCACCCATAGTTCTAGCCATTCAAAAAATACTCACTATAAATTTTCTTGTATCTTCCTCTAGTCTTTTTCCCATTACATAATGCATTTTAACAACATTACCAATTTGATATATATTTTCTACCTTATTTTTTCTTATTTCATCAAAAATATTTTTGATCTAAGTACGTACTCTTCAAAAACATAACTTTTATGAATAGGGAAAAATAGCATTGAAATGCTCCATGAATTATTAAACCCCTGAACTAGTTGATTATTTTATATAAGTGATTATTTTCACTATTTTATAATAACATAGTAATAGAAATATAAATGAAATTTAGGTTTATTTTATTAAGGAAGAATATCAGAAATGGAATTGCAATTATCATTCTTAAGAGTGCCTTTGGACACATTACAATAGATAGAAGGCTATCAGTCTAATTAAATATATCCTGAGACACTACTACAGAACTGAGAATCTTCACAGAATAAGCATAAAATTCAATATTAAACCACCAAACACTTGGAGTTGAAAAGGGTATTCAAGAGCAGTGGTTGTTGTTGTTGTGCGTGGTTTATTTATATATAAATATAAATAGGTAAATAGATGTACATATACATAGGTAGACACAGAGACAAAGAGACAGAGAGAGAGAGAAACTTTGAAACATAGAAAGTCTGAGTGACTCATTTAGTTAATAGCAATTTAATGGCAGACTTAGATCAAAATACAAAATATTATTCTTTCTAGCCTTGTACTGTTTCCACTATATCAAAATACCATGTTAAAAAAGTTCACTTCAAATAACACATAAGGAGTTAAATTTATCGAAGTATTACAAGAATACCAAATAAATTTTCACAGAAGACCTAAAAGAAGAAATTAAAGATGCAAATAGTTTAAGAAAAACTGCATTTGGTTCAGAAGCTTAAAACCAGTTTCTTCAAAGAAATAGTTGAAAGAAAAAGAAATAACTTCTTTTGCCCAAAGAAAGAAATTACATGTTCTGGGAATTTGCTAAATATTTTATACTAGTCTCTATGTTACTATCAAGAAACCTCGACTCCAGTTACATAGACCAAGCTGAGAAGAACATTTGCATAATCAACTGTAATTACATTAAATTCTCTCTTCAGCACCTGTTACCCACTAAATGTGACACAAAACAGGATATGATAAGTTGACTCAGTATGATGTTTTTCCATTATTCAAAACCAAGAATCTCCAAGAGAGCCTGGGCTGCAAATTCTAGGGTCAAATTTAAGGCCACTAGTAGAAAGTTGATTCCTTCCTGTACTAGACAGCTCACCAGAATAGTCTGCTTTAGATAGGACGATCATATGTCTTAGATTTCCATGACAGTCTAATTTATGCATATTGTTCCCGAATATTTATTATAATGCCCCCTTTCACACTCAAAAGTATTCCACTTTGAATGGTGAATTACAAAACGGCCTAGCCATAGGGAGCATATTTGCTCATTTAACATTCAGAATTCAGTGAGCCACTCTCACACATGGTCCTGTATTCAGGACTTAATAGAGGTTATTAGGAGAACTAGCTTCATTCTACCAAAGTCATTCTACTTTAAAATAACTCAAAATCTGTCTGAATCCTCAGTTGAACTCCATAGCAGGCATTAGATGATGTCCAGAAATTATTTATGTAAATAAAGAGAGTTTCTTTGTTTACATAACTGTGAAATAGGTATAATTGCATCAATCCTACCACACCAAGGAAACTCTAGGGCTTAGGAATGCAACAGAAACTGAGCAAAATGCTCAAGCACTAATTAGCATATAGTTGAACAAATTGTAGTTGTTGGATATCCATATGACTACAAAATGAATAAGTCACCTCTAGTGTTAACCTTGTTGCTCATTTGTTTTAACTGTATATATCTTGTGTCTTCCCTTTAGAAAGTGTCAATCCTGAATCGATTGGGTTAGATGTTTTTCTTCCATGCTTTGCTGAGCATCTGCTGACCTTAACAGTCAAGGAGCGTTAGCATGGCCAAATAAAGTCATTCCATATCATTGCAAATACTATTCTGTCTGTAAAATGCCATTTAAAAAATCCTAGATTTTGATAGTGTGAGGATGGGAGAAAGAGGAGGAGTGGTATGAGTGGAGAATAGCTATTGTGTTCTTGGCAATGTCAGACTTCATGCTTCTGAGATGTTTCCCAACTACAATCAGATCTAGAATCAATTAACCTTTGTCAAGTGCCTACTGTATTTCAGAGTTTAGAATGGATAGATGATTATGTCATTAAATCCTCATTAAAATCCAGTGTGGTGGATATTCTGATTCTTTTTTCACAGATAGTTAATTACAACTTAGAAAGAAGGTAAATAATTTATCCAAATCATAGAAACACCAAAGGAAAGGAGTAAAATTTAAACTCAGATCTTCTAATTTCAAAACTAGTTTTCTGTCTGCTTCAACATGTGCCCAACAACATGGTTGCTGAGAGCAGTGACTGAAGTGAGCAGGTAGCCACCAGATGGACAATGTATATTTTCCATATTGAAACAGTTAAATCTCTTGCTACAAGAATGGCATATAAATAATAAAAAGGTTTTCTCCACATACTGCTCTATTGCAGAGCCTTAGAAGTCCAGATTCTATTTTTAATTCTTTATGTTTTTCTGGTTACTGAATTTCTGTGCAATCAAAAAAAAAAAAA
>CM053510.1:84414633-84428698 GCA_028627145.1 Eidolon dupreanum | reverse complement strand
CAGAGCTGAAAGCTGTGTCCTTGTCAGATCAGAGGGGCCATAACCATCATTCAGTTAATGAATGAACCCCTTTGCCAGCTGTGAGTTTATTATAACCAAAACTAAGAGTGGGGGATGGGGTGTTGGGGGATAAATGAATTGTTGAGAGAATGCTTTGGAAGGACACCAAACTTCATGTTTGTTCACTGGGAACTGGTCCTTTCAATGGATTATAGAATAATCCTCTCTCAAGGTTGGTATAGACCTTGAAGGTCACCTAGCTCGGCATACATTTCATGTCCGAATGTCTTCTATCACACCTCACCAAAGATTATGTCTAGATAATTCAAGGAATAAAGACCAGTCCATTTTGAGGCAGCTTTGTTTGAAAAACCATTATTCATTTATTCAACAAATATTTATTAAGTGACAGCTAAGTGCCTAGACTTATTTTAAACACTACAGAAAAGCAGTAAACAAACAAACCAAAAATAAGTCCCTACCTTCTAGGTCTTTACTTTCCTTACATTAAGCCAAATGCTAGTTACACTTCTTCCCCGAATAAACTACTCATAACTCTCTGAGTCTTCTTTTTAGGGAGAAAAATTCACGCTTAATTATTCTCCATTGTAAATATTTGAACACAACATAGTGTCCCCTATTGGTTTTGTCTGTCCATTTCCTTCAACTATCCCTAGTTACATAGTTCAAATATCCTTTGCTACACTGGCTCTTTATTTCTAGATTTGCTCTGGTTTGTCAATGTTCTTTTTAAAATGCAAAGCTCAGAAATTAACAATATAATCCAGAGCAGTTCTGACCAGCACAGAATACAGCAGGGGCATCTTTTCTTGATCTAGTTCTCAGATGTCCATTATTAATATCCGAGTTTACATTTTTGATATCACATCTCACTGCTGACTCAAATGAAACTCTCAGCTAATTTTTAAACTCTGTTATTATGCTAAGTTATTGATCTGAATTGCAAGTAGGTCCTATTTTCACCACTGACCCACAACCAACTGAGATATGGTTGAAAACAAGTTTGAGATCCCTCAGAGGTCTACATTAAATTTTTAGTCAGCCCGAAGATCACAAGTATACCTTGATATTAGAGTTCCCTATTGAGTGAGAAGTTGCAAATCCTAGTTATAAATGTCAAATGTACACCTCAGGTGAAATAGCTGGAAAAGAGTAGCACCAATTTGGCATAGTATTTATAATAATAAAAGTTAATACACTGTGAGTACTGTATACATAATTTCATTTATTCTGTACAACACCCCTTTGATGTGGGTGCTAATTTTACCAGCATCTGATTTATGGATGAGACAAAACAAGACACTGAAATTAATAATTTGCCCAAGCTTAGGCAGATTTTAAGGGTGAAATAGGACTTAAACACAGTTCATTGGACTCTACTACAATCACCTGCCTTCTTCTCACCTCCAGTGCTAGCTGCCCAAGAACATTCTTGAGAGGAAAGAAGACACGCCTGCCCTTACCCATTATTCTTCTTTAATTTCCTTAGAAAAGTTAGTCATCAAGCAAAAAGAAAGAAAAAGGGGGTGCAGGAAAGCCCAGAAGATCTATTAGTTTAAGAGGGAATAAGTGGTCTTTCTCATGGGGTCTGACAAGCAGGCACATATCTGGGATCATTCTGATTCTGACCTGGTGAATTATGACTCTCTCCATTTTAGAAGACCAATGGGAAATTGAATTTGACAATAAATGACATTTTCGTTGCTTTTACTCCTTTTCTCATAGTTTACAACAGAAGTTCACTATATTTTACCTAACGGTCTGTCTCAGTGGAGTGGGCTATAAGAAATGGTGCACATACCCAGAGGGCGAGCTACAGAAAAGTTTTGGATCTCAGTCTGCCCAGCACTGAGCCACACAACCTGACAGTGCCCCGCCCAAGCAATAGTGAGGCTCTGACTCTCTCACCAACTTCAGGAAACCAGGCATCAGGAAGCAATCTTTTACAGATTGGAGAGGACATTACATTAACCAGTGATGAAGGAGAGAATATCAGATTCTAGCACAGTGTGTACACAATTAAGTCATGTACAAAGTTTCTCTCAGGCTTTCTTTTCCGCATATATATGGGAATTAATTTTCTTTATTTCTTCACTAACTATGAAAATTCATTTTTTTCTTATGACTTTTTCTGTTACTTTTCTATTCTCCCCTCTTCCTGTACTCATGACATACCACAACAGTGTAACAACAAAATTGGAATTATTAATTTGCTAAAACTTTTCTATTTGATTTATCAGATGTTTAATGACCAGAATAATTAGGTAGCAATCTATGTTATAAAAAAAGTAGATAAATGACAATACTTTTTAAATAATTTACAGAGAGAATTTAGATGTAATTTTTTACCTCCTTTTCTCTTCTTTTTCCAATTTAAACTAGGATTTAAGGATTTTTCCCATGAAGCAGCCCAGTTTGCCTGCTAAATATGCCAGAATCACAAAGCTATGTAACCAAAAAACATATGGCTCTGAATTCAGTAGAGACTCAAAAGAGTTGATACCACATGTACAAACTTATTCTTTCAACAATTTTTCCTTTTTTATGAAAGGTAATGGATAAGGTACCCTAATCTTACAGATTCAATGTGGCATAATCAGTTAGAAAAAATGTATAGAATGAGCTAAGTACAGAGATCTATAATCACTAACCCAAAAATTTTCTCAGAGAAAACCAACATATCTTTCCATTTGAAAATTCTTCCAATTTATGTGGTAAAAATTCTGTGGATATCTAGCATGGTTAAGTCTCTAAGTCATGTTTTGGAGTACTAATCCCAGAATAATATGTCCCTATGAAAGAAAAGTCCTCACAGGGGATGAAAAAGCCACAGGAAATTCATTGCAGAATCCAAGTCTGGTAGTGCCTGGAAGGACTAGTTCATCTCAAGGGTATTACAGATGATCTGAGAGTTTTGCCACCTTACGGAAGTCAAGCAGGTAGTTTTAATAGCTCCAGCAAAGTGCAAGATATTTCACAGAGATATGGTCCATGATAACAGCCATGAGGAATTGAAAAAGCAAGTGACCCACGTGAGTTTTTCAGTCTAAGCCTATATGACATTTGACCCTTGATCCATGGGGCTCCAGTTCACTAGGATGAGGATGGAAAGATATAGGGGATTGTGCCATTTGTTCCACTAGACAGATTTGCTCAACTGTTCCCAGACTGTGCACTGTCAGCCTCTGAACTTGGTTAGCCTGAGAAACATTGTTGACTGTCAACCTTATAGATTCTTTGGTTTATTCTAAAGATGGATTTATGCTCTCCAAACTTTGGCTCTCTCAGCACATGGAATGTGCTTAGAATTACAAATAATAATGATGATGAAAATAAAATAAACTGAATGTGGCTTGTATATGAACTCCATCCCTCTGAGCCAGCAAAGGCATCTCCCTGGCCTCAGATTTTACTATGTACTTTAAGTAGCATTCTTCCTTAGGTAGTTATCTCGTAATTCGTGATTCCAAGGGATCCTTGTGCTGTCACTTGTCCTCTGCCTCAGTGTTTTTGTAAGATAATCAGTGAATTTAATCTTTTTAGGAAGCCAGACATATTGGGACTGGACCAGAAGACTCAGAGAACCAAAATTTCTGGCCAGTTCTTCCCAGAATGAAGTTACTTCCTGGGAGCATAGGATGCACTTTTGAAAGACAAAGGCATTTTGGAGACCAGAAGGCATTAGACTGACAAAGATTTTCTATCTTCAAAGTTGACATATTCTAGTACAGTTGCCAGGAGTAAGTGGTTGAAGTAGGACTGTTTCTTTAAATATTGAATTCTACCACATGCATTAAACACTTTGCATAAATTAGCTCATTTCTTCTTCACAACAGTTATGTTAAATTAGTCCCACTTTACTGATGAGGAAATATATTTAGGTAATTTGCCAGTCACAAAACTGAGTAATAACAGAGGCTAAACTCAAGCTTAGACATTTAACCAATATACCAATGCTACCTTCAAGATGTCTTAAGATGGCCGGAGTACTCTATCTAACATCGTCTAAACCGGGAATGGTCAGGGACTTCCCAGGAGAGGGAGTGGAGGTAGAGTTTTACCCTGGTGAAGAAGAGTATGTGATCACATATCATGTAGAATTGCCAATGCATGTGGTAATAAAAACACAGATTGACTCATAGTGAGTTTCATTGTTATTTAAAATTCTTTATAGAAAATGAATGCATTTATTGTCTGCACTAGGGCATTTGTTCTCATTCTCTCTTAACATCCACCTTGGAGTGACTCTGAGAATGACAAAAGGGTGTTTTTGTTATTGTTGTTGTTGTTGATGTTAAGAAAATTAAGTCTAGATTATATTTGGATTGTGTTATCATGGAACTCTTGGCCTAGACCTGCCCATATTTCCAGGATCAGTCTCTATTTGCAGATTTTTCCTTCTAAAACTTAATTGAAATCACCTTTTAGAGGATAGATTACACTTCAGGAGTCATTGGTTATGATTGTTAGGGAAAGAGTTTGGGCTCTAAAGGAATATTTAATCTCAGCTGACATTTTGAAAAACAGAGAAAAGCTATCAGCAACATTATCCCAAACAATACTCGTTTTTTTTTAATCACTGAGGTTGAAATTCCATTTTTAAAAGTGAAAAAACCAGGCAAACACTGCCTTAGCCAACTGATCCAGGTTAACCTCACCAGCGATATGATATATTGACAACATGTTCCCCCTAATATGATGTAATGACGAGGGAACTTTAATTTTATGTTCTTCTTCCTAAGAGCTCATAACCCCAGTCCGATTATAAGAAAAACTGCAGAAATACCCAAATTACCTGGTCATTACTACTCAAAGCTGTAATAATCACAAAAAAACAAGAAAGAAAAACTATCACAAACCATAGATGACTAAGGAGACATGATGACTAAATGCAGTGTGGTATCCTGGATTGATTGGAATCTAGAGGAGAAAAGGGCCATTATTGTAAAAGCTGGTAAAGTTGGGAACTTGGTTAATAGTGATTCGGCAATGTTGGTTTCTTAATCTTGACAAATGTACCATGATTATAATGTAAGATGCTTAGCATTAGGGGAAACTAGACGAGGGGTATATGGGAACTCTCTGTGTGTTATCTTTGCAACTTTTCTTTAAATTTAAAGTCATTACAAAATAAAAAGTGTATTTTATTTTTTTTAAATGAAACTTTGACAAAGATAAGGAACACAGAGAAGAAGAAAGCTAGAAGTCTTAATGTGTGAAGGCACCCATGTACCCCTAATGTTGGCCTTGGCAATCAGAGCGGGTGTTTATTTTCCTATTACATTATTAATAGCACCAATTTTCACTCTCAAAAGTATCTTCATTGGGTGATAAAATCTATAGTCATCTATACTTGACTTCCTTGCCTTTGGAAATATGAGCACACTAAAAACAAACAAATATACACATACATACACATGGGTGCTCACAGAGCCAATAAACAAAAAGATGCTGAGCAATGCTTTAAACAACTAAATAAATGCAAATGGGTAGTAAAATGTGATTATCAGGTTTTACCTCACAGATTGACTAAAATTTATATTTAATGTTTTATTATATGGGTGTTTTATATTTTATTTAGTCTTCTGTAACTAGATATTTAGATTGTATCTGGTTCTTGGGTATTATAAACAGTGGTGTCAAGAACAATTTTATAGCTAAATCCATGATTATTTACTTAAGAATTTCTAGAAGGAACACCAACAGTTGGCTCATTGGTCTGCAAGTATTCCTTTCACTAGTAAATAAAATTCCTGTGTCCAGAGAGCAGGGATAAACAAGAAAAATAAATTCAATGAAAGAGAAACCACAGAAGAGAAATACCAGAAGCTGCATCAAATGTCAAGTTACAGCTCAAATTTATATTTGTATATTCTTTCATTTGATCTACCCAGTAGGCCTGGAACAAATTATTCTTTTATAGATGAGAAAATGGAGGCTCAAAGTAAATAAACAACTTGCCAAAGGTTTTCTGACTCCCAAATCAATATCTCTCCACTCACTTTCCTATCTTCTGAAGAACTGATACATGTAAGCAATGTATTTGACATTGATCTATCTGGGCTCTTTGTTTAGGATACCTCTTATTGGTCATTTTCTGATTTTCTCCATCCTTGTACTCTGCCTCTATCTATTCCTCCCACCCAAATTGTGGCTCAAGAATGCCTTCTCAAGGTAGCTCAGTGTTTCTACTGCTTAGTTCTCCTTCATAAGTAAGTATCTCCCACAAACACCCTTGACTTCTGCACTTTGTCATACTGTTTTGTAATTATTAGTCATTCTTTTAATCAACAAAAACTAATTAAGCCGACACTGTTGGAAGAAAGACGTAGATGCGGTGGGGATACAAAGGCAAGATACAATCCCCAACCCATCGTAACAGTCTACTAAGGTAGAATTATTTATCCATTCCACAAATGTGAGTTGAGCGTGGCATTTGCACTCTTTTATGCACTGACAGTTAGTGAATTAGAAACTAGTGAATATGAGGAATATGCAGGCTGGGGAAGGAACCAGATATATAATTATATATCAGATATATAACCAGATATAATTCACATTACACAATTAGCTACCACAATACAAAAGGGCCTGTAATAAAAGTCATGAGAAAGGGACAATGAACAGACTGAAGGACTTTCAAAGCTGCTCCTGGACGAAAGTCATCAGAAAGAAGTAGCCCTTGATACAGATCCTGATGGATAGATTGGATTTCAACTTAGGCCTGAGGAGGTAGACCACTCCATAGGGGAAATGACTAAGCTGGGGAATGCAAGAATTTTTTATGGCACCTAATACTGTCCATATAGTTAAAACACATGCAAGTGAATAGGAAAAGTAAGAAATGATAGGACCAAGAAAGGCTCACTATGAACATCATGTAAAGTTTTTTAATTTCATTTACTAAGTGTAATATTTGAAGATATTTCTGTTTTATGGAGTAAAAGTATCAAGCATGTATTTCTTATTCCTTCCATTGGGCTGTAAGCTGCTATATTAAAAAAAAAAAGTACTTTATATCTTTTATATCTTCTTAGGAATCTAGAACAAAGTTTGGTAAAAAAAAAAAAAAAAATCAGTAAATTCAGCCAACATAGGTACCAGTAATACGAAGATGACTATCACAGTGTTTCAATCTTTACTAGTGGAAGATACAGTGTTAGAAACAGATGAGTTCAAATGTCATTATAAAAATGATAGAGTCATCACGGAATGTTTGGAAGAATGAAGGGGCACTAAATATTTATACTCAATAAACAGCTGCGGCCTAACTGTGGGAGTGTTGGCATGAGATGTACAAATGCAGAGTGTGATTTTGAAGAGACCACCTAGAATTGGTTCATTTATGAGTGGCTCTGGCTCTGCCACTGATTATCTCCAAAATTGAGCAAGTAAACCTTCTCATAATCTGTTTCTTTTGTTTACAGAATTAGGAGATCAATGACAATAATTTCTAAGTGTAAATTTTGATAAATTCTAATTTTAAGGTGGCTGATTTCATGATTTCTCTGGTTCAAGACCCCTTCTCTTATTGCTTTTCCCAACTTGGGCCCTAGAGCTTTATGGTGTGGCCTCCTATAATTCCTCCAGCCTGCAGGGTAGGATGTGAAAACCTCTAGCCTCTCTTTCAGGAGACGAAGAGAGGGCCAGGGCAGGGACCTAGGTAGCATGCAGTGACCTTGCTCCTAGGCTGCTCTGTTGCAGGAGCACCTCCATGCCTTCCCTGAGCAGAGACCAGGCTACCACAGTGCCCCCCATTTGAGCCCCAGGACTCTTCTCAGCCTCCTCAGACAGTTCAGACACTTCTTCCACTCACACTGTCTTCTAAGAGAAAGAGACTTCTGTGCTATGTCTAATGTTATCTGGTCCCTTTTAAAAATGAGACTAGTGTAGCCACCACTCCTCCCTCCAAGGGAAACCCTCATGGCACTATTTGAATTGCATGATGAATTAAGCCCTGCTGAACTGCTTTCATAAATCAACAGGATAACGTTTGAAACTTTAAGAGAGGAATATAATCGGACATGGGTACTCTAAAAGCCAACTTGGAAAAAAAAAAAAAAAAAAGGACAAGAGAGAAAAACTGGCCTTAAATCCCAGAAAAGAGATTTGATTTAGCAAGCAAAGTTGAGGAAGCATAGAAATTTCTCAGAGCCTGGTTATTGCTGGCAAGCACGAGAGGTCCTGCAGCAAGGACCTCCCATGATGTCCAACAGAAAAAAATAAAAAAAATAAAAAAATATGAGACTATGTGGGTGTTTTCATTTTAATTAGGGTTATTTATAGAGCAGAGATTGCTGTGTTTACGTGTTGCACACTTTCTTTCTCAATGGTCATCGTCAGCTTTTTTGGTCTTATTACAGAAACAGAGAGGCGACCCACCTCTTCTGGTTAGTGCCGATCTGAGAGTTGGTCGGCACACAGAGGGGACATTCCAGAAACCTCTGCTGAGTCAGGTAGAGATTGAGCTGAGTCTTAAAAAGCGATAGTTCTGAGGTCCTGACACTTCTGTCCCAGACAAGATGAAAACTGCTGACATACCCTGGAAGCCCCTGGGAAGGAATTCTCTGGTGTTAGTTCAGACTGTGAACCAGGACTCTCAGGAGACAGGGAGAAGAAATTGCAAATAAGTCTCCCATGTAGAAGCTGATGAGTGCAAGAACTGAACAGTTGGGAGTAAAGTCACCACATCCATCCCCCTGCGTACCAGGGTTTGGAGACAGGGAAGAAGAGTCCTTGATTGTTTTGCCGTTGAATACAAAGAATACTATACAAAGAGTCAGGGATCTATTTAGATCCCTGGACAAATCACTTCTCTAGTCCTCAGTTTCTCTTTCTGTAAAACAAAGTGGCTCAGGTGCAATGGTCTTTAGGAGTCTTTACTGTTCTTATATTTCACGAAAGGGAGATGTGAAAAAAAAGAGATAAGAGCTGCCTCACTCACTATTTCTTCAAAGTATCCTCAGCCAACGCAATGAATTTCTCAGCATACCTTTGCCCGGAAGCCTATGAAATGGCACCTACTTCCAAAGAAAGGAATAGGAAAAGCAAAGGCACCTGGTCAAATGTGCCCAACTCAACTCCACTTGACACCATGTACATAGAGATATATTAACATATATATTAACATGTAAAGATATATTAGATATGTTAACACATGAACATATATGTCTTGAATAAGCACCTGTATAACACTTTAGCTTGTTGTTTGACATGAATAATTTTTTATTCTTCTGCAGAGGGAAGTCTGTGTGTTTCTGAAAGTAAGAAAAGAAACATATAGTAGTCTCCCGTTATTCATGGTTTCCCTTTCTGTGATTTTGGTTGCTGTCAATCAGGTCTGAAAATATTAAATGGAAAATTCCAGAAATAAACAATTTATAAGTTTTAAATTGTGCACTGTCCTAAGTAGCATGATGACATCTCCCACTATCCACTCTGTCTCGCCCAGGACACGAATTACCCCATTGTCCAGATCCACGACTGTTAGTCCTTTATTAGCCATCTTGGTTATCAAACTGATGGTCGAGGTATTGCAGTGCTTGTGTTCAAGTCACCCCGATTTTATAATAATGACCCCAAAGCACAAAAGTAGTGAGGTTTCCTTTAAATGAAAAGGTGAAAGTTCTCTACTTAATGAGAAAAGAGAAAAGTTGTATGCTGACATTGCTAAGATTCTACAGATGTGATAAGTGCTTAGCTAAGATGGAAAAGCCATCAACTGTGGGTGGAAGACATGAACAGAAAATATGTTCTGATTGATATCAACATATTGAACAGAAATCATTGAGCCTATATGAAGACTTCAGCAAGGGATCCCCTGAAACGAGTGACACCAAGACATTTACTGCAGGTAAAGGATAGTTATGCAGATTCAAAAATAGGTTCAGACTAAAAAATATAAAAATTACTGGTGCAAGAGAAACTGCATTCACATAACTTTTATTATAGTATATTGTTATAATAGTTCTATTTTATTATTAGTTACTGTTGTTAATCTCTTACTGTGCCTAATTTGCAAACTTTATCATAGATATGTATGTATAGAAAAATACATAGTATATTTAGGATTTGATACTATCTACGGTTTCAGGCATCCATTGGGGGTCTTGGAAAGTATCCTCCACAGATAAAGGAAGCCCCTTTATTTATCCAACAAACAATCATCCAAATTTAATAGCATCATGGCAAGGTTATGGATGGAGGAGAAAAAAATAAACAAAAAGAAAGGAAGAGAAGTCAGTGCTGTCCACCAAGCACGAAGCTCCCAGTGGTCCGTATTTTGTCACTAATTTCCTTCTCATCCCCACAGCCAGATCTTGACTGTCTTATCGATGTAATGGCCTATAAATAGGCTTTTCATTGCCTTGGGCAATGGGAAAAAGGAAAGAGAAAGGTAAAAGGTCATAGGGGAGAACTCTTGAGAATTTATGACTAGCTAAGCAAGAAGTAAAAGAGAGAGAGCAAAAGAGAAAGAGAGAGAGGATACACAGGAAAAAATCCCCGATGTGGATGAGACAGAAAAAGGCAATTGGTGCTGTAAAGACAATCTCAAAACAGGCTGAGCTCTGCAAACTGCTCTTCTCACCTTTACCATGACCAGAGGAACCACCCCTGCCACTCTTCCTTCCTTCTCCCCTGGCTCTCCCATAACCTCTTACCCACATCTCCCTATTCCATTTCTAGTAAGTAAAGTGTGTCCTTCCCATATACTTACACAGATGTAAACAGTTCTCACTGTCATGCTGACTGCAGACAGGCCTCAGTCTGTCTGCCTCCTTCAATCTCTTCTAAAGATAAAGACAAAAAGAATGGTGGGAAACTATTTTTTCCAGGAACCCAGCAACCAAAGACCAAATCATCTGATTTGGAGCAAGGTTGAAAAGAGGTAAAAGAAAGATTAGCAAACTAGCTTAGATGAGCTGTGGCATACACTCTTGCTTGTGGCAAGGAGAGCCCCCCAGTGATTCATTGTATTATTCCTAGGAATTTGGCTCATGCCAGCCGGTTTGCTTCAAGACCTTCTTAATTCTTGTGGTTCCCATATGCTGAGAAAGCCATTCTCTAAAAGGGAACTGTTATCCATTCCTTAAGTTGTGCAATCATCAATTTACAAAACCAAAGCCCATCACTGCTCTGCCAGAATTCATCTGATCCCAAGCAATTAAGGGACCAGTACCAGTCATTTGCATGGCATTTTGGATCTCAAAAAGAAATATGAAAAGAAGCACTCATCCTTGAAACAGTGGCTGAAATAACCTCGTAGCAATTTTTCAATGCTGTTAGCCCGCAAAATGCTAACAAATCTCTTCTGACACTAGACGCAGACCAGTAATGATATATGATAGAAATTGCCCAAAGGAGCTCAGTGTTAAAGCTCTGGAATTTGATCCAAATTCAAAAACATTACATCTTGATTTCTTTTCAGTTCAGCCTAATATTTTTTCTATCTCTTCTTCTAGCCAACTTTGAAACTGGCCTGATACTAAAATAGCTCCTTTATTTAGTTCACAAGTTAGAGGAGGGGTAGCCTTACCACAAGAAGCAGAGACTCACTATATACATTTAGATGAACCTGTTCCCAAACCAAGGCACTTCTGCACAAAACTCTAGTCCAAAAACCATCCATGGCTTCCTTTCCAGAAACATTCTGAACAGAAGACCTTAGCAGACATAAGCTAAGGAGTAAGGACCATCTTCAGCTTTTCTCTGGGTGTATCAGTACTAGGCTAGCTCTCAAATATATCTGGTTACAATTCTGTCTCCAAGATCTCCACTTATATTTTCTACACTTGATTCTCAGGAAGCTGGGGCTTCATTCAGCATCTTCCTACTTCTAAGAGAGAACTCTATCCATGGATTTTACACTCTTCCCTTTTTTTCCTAGTCCAAGTCTTTCTGTATTTCTGAATCAGCACCTGTACACATCTGGCATAAACAAGACTTTTTTTTATCTGTCACTTTCTAGTTTTCTTTATTTTCCCCAGTTTTTTTTTTTTTTTGAGATATAATTGACATATAGAATTGTATTAGTCTAAGGTATATGACATAATAATTTGTTATGTATATATTGCAAAATGATCACCACAATAAGATTAATTACCATAAATCACCTGACTATTACAATGTTTTTTTTCTGAGGAATGGCAGATTCTGCCAATTCCAATGTCACCTCTATTTTTTTCTGCCATTGCTCCAGTAAAAGAAAGCTAAAAAAATATTGTAAAATCACCGTTGCTAGTCTTACAGTGGATTTAACCTCCATAGATTAACCTTCCAAACTGTCTCTACAGCACTTCTTTCTGATTCTTCCATTTTCCTTAGAAAGGACTTATTTATTTCATCTCAATTATAGTAGGACACAGATGTTTTTTTCTGTCATCGGCTTTCAACGAAGTGTCAGGAGCAGAAGTTCTTGTTTTGTTCCCTTATCTCCACAGTAGCTTTTGCTCTCTTAATAATCTGGAGAATGAAAAGGTGAAAAGTTTGGCAGCAATTCAAAGAGAATTCTCTGGCTAATGTTTCTATTGCCTTCTGTTCTCTAAGGTTTTTCTGTCTTCTGAGATATCTTGATCTCTAAGGAGAACACAGCCAAGTACTCACCCTACAAGTCAGCCCTTATAATTTGAGTTTGGGGAAATTATGGCTATGCTAAGACATTACACACTCATTCTTCTTTTCTTAATAATATGTAACTATTGCTTAGAACTGGTCCAGGTCCAACCATTGAAAGATAAAAAAATGTTACTCGAAGGATATGTGAGTCTAAATTTAAAGAGAGTGATGGGAATATTGTTTATTGATATGTTAAGACACAGCCCATCCCCACTAAATACCATCATATCAAATGTGTCTACTGAGCACAATGATTTCTAATTAATATATATATATATATATATATATATATATATATATATATATATATTCAAGGGAATTTTTTAAAATGGGCAGACCCTTGAGATTATATTAGAATGTTGTCCATGGAATATTAGAGTCACCCAGGTAAATTCCCTTATTATTATTTTTTTAATTTACTCCTTTGTCTACCATCCCTTGATCCAAATGGCCAAATTAAAACAAAAAGGATAAAGGCTCTACCATGATCTATAAAGCCTGATATAATCTGTTACCTATTACATTTCTAACCTTCTCTCCTGTCCCTCCCCGTCTTTAACATTTTTTGATTGTGCTGGCCTGAAATATATAATGTTCTTCTTACCACATTCCCTGGCAATCGTTCACATGCTGTTTCCTCAACCTGGAATGTTTTTCACTTTCTCTAATATTTAACTAACTTCTACACATCCTTCAGATTAGAGAGATCATATTGTCCAAAGAAAAGCCTTCCCTGTTGTCCCCAGAATCACTCACTCATGGTGAATATCTGTGGCTTTTGTTCCCTGTATTCATTCAGCTTTCTAATAATTAACCTATTCCTTCCCTTTTGGGAAACTATGCTCCCCTCACTCACAGACCTCATGTCTCATTCTGGGGCTAGGCCTAACCCAAAGTGAGTGGTATGTAGATGGGCTTATTACCTGAGCAGATTTTTTATATTGTTTCTCACTCTTTCCACTGGACTTAAAGTTGAGAAGTAAGATCTAGAGCTATGGCATCTACAAAAGCTTTCTGAAAATGGTGTCCACATAGTAGAAACAGAGCTGGGAAATCAAGAAAGAGAAAACAGAGCCCCTATTGCCAGATATGCCTGAAGACTAACTTTTAATTATGTGAGCAAATAAAATTTCTTTCTCTTTAAAGCTTAAGCCAATTTGATTTGGATTTTTTCTCACTTTCAAGAGAAAAAGTCCCTGAGAGCCCTGAGATTTCTTTCTTTTTGGCAATCATGATATGGATAAGCATTTGTTTAATTTCTGTTTTCCACACTAGACTGGAAATTTTATGAGAGTTGGAACCATGAGTCTTATTTATTTTTGTTTTTCAGTTTTAGTACAATATGAATCATGTAGTAAAATATCAATATCTTTGAATGAACAAGGGAATAAATAATGCATGAATGGGAGATTCTGAGATTCTAAGACCT
>CM053510.1:84220575-84414133 GCA_028627145.1 Eidolon dupreanum | reverse complement strand
TTTTTTTTAATGTCTTTTTTTAAATTTTTTTTAGATGTCCTATTTTAAGACGGTGAGCTAGCTTTATCAACTTACTAGTTACTTCAATAATGAATAATTACAAATACTGTTCAAGAAGTAGTCCTATATTTGAATGAGAGTTATGTTTTTAACTTTTGAAAATTATTCTTTAACAGTTTTGGAGGTTCCATTGATATGCCCACAGAGCCAATTTAAGTCCAAGTATGTCTTTTCTTGGTTCCTGGAGTGATTCTCAAGTGACACTACAACTTAACCTGTCCAGATTCTTTTTATCTAGATTTTGTATTTTTGTTTTTATTTCTATACTTAGCCAAGTTCGGTTCTAGGCCTGATTTGTGCATGGATGATGAGTTGTCCCCTACAGATGGCAGAAATGATGGAGAATCTAGTTTTATCATCTGACAATCAGATGATGGGGATCTATTCCAAGGTGAGAAACAGCAGAGATTCTGGTTAATTAATTTTTGTTGGTCATTCTCTCTGTTTAGGAGTGCAAAAGAATATTATATGCCCACTGAGACAGAGACTAGATCTCTAAGATCTTGTCTGGTGAGTTTTTGCATTTACTTTGATCTATGGCTAAAGCTGTGAAACTGAAGTCAGGGGCTCTCTATGCATTTATAAATGAAGAAAGTCTTTACCTCTTGGTGTGTAAATGTGAAATATTTTTCTACCTCTGGAGTGTATTATGGAATTAGATTATATAGTATTTTAATGGAGCTATGTTTTAATAGTTTAGAGAGAATAATGTTTACATAAATCTAATATTTTCCCAGAATTCAGAATATTTTCCTAGAAAATAAACTAAACCTCTTTTGTTTTAAATGTATATTTTAAGGGATTAAAAATTCCTTTTAGTAGAAACTGCTAATCCAGAAGTATTTTCATGTAAAAATCCAAGTTCATGTAATTAAGCTACATGTCCTAGTTGGTCATGTTTTCAAACTATGATTTAATTAGTTAAGTATAACATAAGCATATATTTTATTTTTGTTAGATTTCAGTTGTTTTCTCACGAATAGACTAGTTATGTTGAACTTTGTATATTTCTTAAATTGGATTACTAATCAAATTAGCTAATTATTCCTATATAATCACTATGATTGTGAAAATTGTAACACTACGTGTTCAACTAAATTAAAAAATAATTTCCACAAACTTTTACCATGTTCTATAATGTTTCACTTTAAAAATGACTACCAAATTTTTTAGTTAACTTTAACTAGGACTGATATTAAATTATTAATGGATAATCTTTGTACACCTGGGTCACTTCTAAGTAAGACAGAATACTAAAACATTAGTCATAATATATATCATAATCTGTAAACCTTTGTTTCTTATTTTTATATGTTATGATGACTATACCTTTGGGTCATGTTAATGAATATATATTTTTTTCACATTAGAAAGGTATAAAATGGATGTGTATGACCACAGGCAATTGTACCATATGTATCATACTGTTAACAAGTCTGTTAGAATGCTTGCAAATGGATAGATAATTATAAATCACCTACCTACCAGTTTTTCCTACAAAAGTATAATTTAGTTAATTTAGTTACCAGTTATAGTTATAGGGTGATTAATACTACACTAGTAGAGATAGTGGCAGGAAACTACAACTGTGTTTGTATAGTGATACTATGTGTTTTCTCATATCAAGGAAAATGTGGGAGTGGGCCAGCAGGCTGGAGATCCAGGAAAGAACAAAAAGATGTAGTAGGTCAAGTCCAAAGGCCATTGACTGGCAGAATTCCTTCTTTCTCCAGAGTCATCAGCCTTTTGTTCTGTTTAAGACTTTGACTGATTGGTTGCAGCTCACTCACATTGTAAAGATACAGAAAGCAATCTTCTTGACTCAAAATCTACCAATTTAAATGGTAATCATCCAAAAATGCCCTCACAGAAACATCCAGAATAATGTTTGACTAGTTATCTGGGCACCTTGGCCCAGCCAAATTGACGCATAAAATGCACTGTCACACTATTGTTCCTCAGGCACCTACGATCTTATCTTAACCAAGCATCAAATCTACTTTGAGAACTCAAAATTGATTTTTCTAAAATCATATCCTAAATTCTTTTTAAAGGGACAATTTTTTATACTCAAAACTATTCGGGGGATTTCTCAGAAAGCCCTAGACAATCACAAAAATTCATTCTTTCATTTTGTATAAAAGACAAATACTAGAAATAATTAGTTACACTTGGTATACTCTGTACTTCTTAATTAGCTCAGTGCTATTTCCATGGGAAGAGTTGTTAAATCAAAGCATAATTTTATGTATGTAAAATGTCATTAATATAAATATTTCAGAGCTTGTACACTTTATGAATTGAAAGTAACTGGAGAATTATTAATGCCTTCACTCTCTATAATATGTTCTTACCCTCAGGAGAAACATTGGTCAAACCTTTATGGCATAGTTATATATTGTCCCTCAAAAGAGAATTTTGTTCTCCTCCATTTGGATGTTATTGATGACTGTAATAAATTAATGACACAAGCCATGATTAATTTAATTTTATCCTCAAATTATTTTATGTTTTCTTCTGATGATTACTTGAAGGCTTGCAGCCTTGTGTGTGTGTTCAGCAAAGGACAATCTCAGAGTCTCAAGCAGAGGAGTCTACCAAGTACTTTTAACTATTGATACTTCAAGGAGGAGAAATTCATGAGTATGGGTCAGAACTTAAAGCATATAATGCTTGAGCAGTTGTCAGATGGTAACATGGAACTGAGGAGGAATTTCCAGGAGACTTTTTAGTTCAAAAACAGATGAATTCAAGAATGCAGACCACTATTCAAAATCCAGCAGCACAAGAATTAATTTCATGGACAGAATGAAGTTTTGAGGAATATTTAGTTATGGCTATTTATTTGGCAGATTATTTATCTCTTAATGGTTCAATATTCTGATGAAAATAATGAGGAAGGCCCTTCTTTTCCCTTCATATTCTACCTCAAACTTTCAATTTAGGAAACTATGCTTTTGCACACTAAAATTAAATGTGGGTAAATGATATTTGATTCTCAACGACCACTCATAATTCACAAACAATTTGAGGTTCTACAGCCATATGATCTCTATTGCAACTACTCAATATTGCTCAATATATCTAAATAAATATAGTGATACTTATATCTTAATGCTAATGCAGCCATGGATTATAGGGTTATGTGCAAATGAGTAAATATCGTTGTGTTTCCATAATATTTTGTTTACATGGTTGTGTTTGACCCAGTGCACTATAGTTCACTGACACCTAATCTAAAGCATCCTAGTATTTCTCTATTTTTCTGCCCTTGACTATTCCAGTGACAACCTAATTTATAGGTCTAAAATACATGAGGCACAAGCTTACTTTGACAAATCTTTCTTAGGGCCTTTGGACTGGCAAGGCTTTTCCTCTCCTCTAAGTGAATATTTTGTCTCCGATGTAGTAGAGGCTAATAGGTGCAGCCATGTTCCATTCAAGTTGGAATTAATTAAGAGAGAAAGATAGGAGTTGGACAGGTAGGGGTAAAAATTTCAATTTTATTACAGATCAAATCTACTTTGGAGAATGTAGCTGAAGTTTGCAGTCAAATGGGCATACTAATACTTCATTCTGACTTAGACAGACTTGGCTAACCAATCACAAGTACATCTGGACACAGGCCTCCTTATGTGGACCTATCCCTGTAAAAGTTGAGAGTGCAAGCAGCAGGAGTATAGACATTCTTCTAGAACATCTCAGGAAAGGAGTAAGGAGGGCCTGATTAATGTATTCCCAGTTTTATCTCCCAAACTTTCAATCGGAAAAAGAATTCTTTTTTCCCTGGGGAGGTTTGAGTCAGGGGATTCAGAGGCCAAGAGTATTTATGTTGAGGTTTATCCACAATTAAATATTAACCAAGGGGGGAAAGAAAGGGTTTCTCCTAATATCTAAGTAACCTTTGATCCTTTCACTCTCTTGACCAAAATGTTCATTGCACCAATTATGATATCTTATTCTGGTATTAAAGATGTTTCACTATCCAGCTCTAAATTTCCATTGTCATCTTATTATTAATTACTACCTAGTAGGATTCTGGCCAGATGAGTCTACTCACAGTTTCTAAAAGATGACATTAATTCTCTTGCCTCCTTTCTTTCCTATGTCATTGTTTCCACCTGGAATGTACCCCCTAATTTTCTTATTTGATTCATATCTATCTTTTAGGACCTGCTCCAGCCTCTGTAAAAGCTTCCCTGATCACTCAAGTTCTCAATGACCTCTTTGCCCTTAAACTCCTTAAGCCTTTGGTGTCTGTACCACTCATTAGGCATTTCTGGTTTGTATTGTCAATAAATTTTGCACAATCCTATTCTATCTCCAAATTTAGATTTTTTCAGTTCCTTGAAGAACAGAAGTATTTATTAGGATTTTTTTCTATTCTCAAAGCAACCAGCACAGTAATTTCACGTAACATAGGTGCTCAAATGTTTGCTCATTGATTATATACCCCTTAAGTGATTTGTTAAATGCTTAGAAATTTACAACCAGGATTCTTCACTAATCCAAACTACTCCCATCAGTAAAGACTGATGTGGACTTGTTCTATTCATAGTAAGTCTCCAGGAAATGTCATTGTTTTTTGTGCTGCTATTGACCCAGGACCATGAAAAGCATTTTTAACTGCGCTGTTCCCAGTACTGTGGAAACGAGGCCTTGCTGTGATTCCTGACCACATCCTTCTCATGAAAAGTACAGACATTAAGATTATTTGCTTCCAGAGATAGAAATGAAGTAGTATTTATAGTGTCCTTTCTCCTTCAAGAAAAATCTGATGAGTCATCCTTTGCAATAATACCATAGTAATTCAGAGGTTTTAGAATACTTGTATGGAGAGCATAAGTCCTTTCAAATAACACTGTTCCATAAAACATTAATGTTAATTAGTCAAAGCAATTTTTTTACAACAGTAGTTAAATGTAGATGTGGCTCCATGCTGGTAAGAGCGCCCTAGAAATTTCAAGTGACTTTGGATTATCAGAATATTAGGAGGGGATGCTGCTGGCATTTAGTGTACAATGGCCAGAGATGCCAGATATTCTGCAATGCATAGGATATTCCCATGCAATAAAAATTTACTCACATTCCACAGGGTTTTCAAATGTCTCTCCAGACAGTCATGTGAGTGAAAACCTATTTATAATTATCTGACCCTAATATTTAATTCTATTTACATATAAGCACCTGGGACCTGATTTTGTACAGTTTTAAAACATGGTTTGTGAAGTTCAAATTATCTGTAAATGCAACTGCTATGTAAATCGAGAGAACATTACATTTTGTTTTATATGGAAATTCAACAAACATCATTAGTCATTCTGAAAAGTCATATTATGGTAATATTTATGTCATCTGAATACACATTGCCACACATTCATCAGATATAGAACCATCATCTCAAGTGTTTCCTCCATAACATATCTTCTAAAAACCTCTTTCCTCCAGATATATTCAACCCACTACTTTACCTGGATCTCTTCAACACTAAAAACACTCTCAACTTATTAACTTGGGCTATAATTTTTTTTTACATGTTTGTGTTCCAGCTTTTAAACTGTTCCTTCTTAACTGAAGTGTCCCACAATAGATGATTGGATAAAGAAGCTGTGGTACATATATACAATGGAATATTACTCAGCCATAAGAAGAGATGAAATACTGCCATTTGCGACAACATGGATGGACCTCAAGATAATCATGCTAAGTGAAATAACCCAAACAGAAAAAGTTGAAAATTACATGATATCACTTATATGTGGTATATAAACTTAAAAGCAACAAATGAACAGGACAAACAGAGATTCATGGACATAGACTATAGACTAGCAGTTACCAGAGGGTAGAGGGGAGGTAGAAGGGTGGAGGTAGATAGGGTAAAAGGGGTCAAATATGTGGTGACAGAAAGAAATCTAACTATGAGAGGTGAACACACAGTGTAAATATATATATGCCTAACTGTTAAAGTGTACAACTGAAACTTGGATTTCGTTAACCAATGTTACCATTAAATAATTAATTAATTGATTGATTAATTTAAAAAAATAAAATGAACGGTGCCTTCTTCATTCTTATATCTTTAAAATCTTGTAGAATATCAAATATATAAAAAACACTATAAATATTTTGTGAATATATTCATTCATCCTTGTATATCTTTTAAAAGAAATATTTCTTTGGCATTTGCAAAACAGTGCTACATTATAAGAATATTTTAGGGAGCAAATCAGATATGCTCTCTAATCTTGTGGAGCTTAAATAGAGAGAGAAGAAAAAGTATTAATTACACAATTTTTAGTCTTGGTAGAATTATGCAAATACTACAATTTACAAGTACAAGGTGCTATGAGAGTGAATAAACTGGAGAAAGAAGTCTAAGCTAGAAAAGAAATAGGAAGTAATATTGAAGTGTATCAGCTATCTATTGCTACATAACAAATCAACCCAAACTTTGTGGCTTAAAACAATGACCATTTACCATTGCTTACAAGTCTGTGGATCAATTGAAAGGTGCTTTTGATCTGGCCCAGGCTCAGATCTCAGCTAGGCTTTCTTATAAGATAGTGGTCAATTTCAGGTTGGCTGGGATTGCCTGGTCTGGGATGGTCTCAGCTGGGATCCTCCAGGAGGCCAGACCAAGTTTGTTCACACGGTGATAGTGGGATTCTAAGAGAACAAGCAGAAGCCTACAATGCCTGCTGAGGCTCCAGCTCAGGACTGACACAACATCCCCTCCAAGGTAAGTCACATGGCCAATACAGATGCGAGGGCTGGGAAAAGGAACTCTACCCCTCCTTGGAAAGAGCTGCAGTCACATGGAAAAAAGTGCAGATCCAGGAGAGGTAGAGAATTGTGACCATTTTTATAGTCAGCTGCACCAAGTTAAGACCTAAAGAACAAGTATAAGTCAGCCAGGCAAATAGAGAAGAGCATTGTGGTCATCATATAAAGAACCTGAGGCAGAAAAAAGCATGGAACTTTCCAGAAAGTCAAGAAGCCAGAAGGATGGCAGTGTGGTAAGAGAGGGGAGTTGTGTAAGAGGCCAGTAAGGAAGAAGGGGCTGGATGGTTCAGAGCCATGCCTACAGCCATGTTGAGTTTGAGTCTTTATCCAGGAAAATGTTTTATACAGGAGAGGAATATGATCAGAATTTATATATATACATGTATGTGTATGTATATGTGTGTGTATATATGAAGATATAGATATATAGATGTAGATATGTAGACATATAGATGATATAAGTATCTTATGTCTGAATTACATCTCTGACAAGTTAAACTAGTATCTATGGTACTAGCTACCTATGGTAGTGAAATTTTCCCAGGTACGACCAATGTGTAGCTAAGGTTTAAACTGTGTCAGAGAGAGGTAAGACTCAGGAAGTTATCATTACCTGCTGTCCAGACGAGAGATGACAGTTGCTTGAATTAGTGCATTTAGTGAATGAATAAATGAGTGAATGAACGAAATTAAACCCCAAATGAGGTTTAGAATCTAAAGTAAAACTGCCTTATTTCAAATCACTGCTCCCCCCACGGACTAGCTGGGTTACATTGGATACCTTATCTACACTCTTTGAGCCTCCGCGTCTTTATTTCCATAATGAGGATAAAAATAATTTCTACCTTCTCAGTGTGTTATGAGAGCTAATGAGGTAATCCTCACAGAGCACTGAATACCATACCAGCAGAATACTAGGCACTCAATGAACGTTAGCTACCTTTGCTGTTAAAAGGATGTCTACAACAGTACATTGTCTCATGCAGTTAACAGCTTGATCCCCATTTATCTCCCAAAGGAAACTCAATTCTAATCGCAATTATACTCAGCAGCCCTGACTTCGCTCATGTGGTTGCGATTAAGCCAGAGCGAAGCCGAGACCAGACAGTGCTCCTTTCTGCTTGGCATGTCGTCGGTCCGCGAGCCGCGCCTCCTCGGATCTGTCTAGTGCTCTGTCATCTGGCTCTCCTCATCTGGGGGAGGACAGGGAGAAGCCAGACAGCCGTGAATCTTGCTGTCTGCTCACAAATGTTCGCTGTCTAGGGAGGACTGAGAGCACCTCCTGTCAGGGAAATGTATGGCTCAGTAGCAGGGGCGGATGCCCCGGGCTCCGCCAGAGCCCAGGGTCAGCAAAACCCTTCCGGAGAGGCAGGGCCTGGTGAGAGCCTGGCTTTACCACAACCTCCTGTGTAACTACCGTGATGAGCAGAGGGGAAAGGACGGCACCGAGGCCTGAGGCAGAGCAGCTTCCGTCTGCGTGGAGCCCAGCGCTGGGGAGAGCTCGGTTCTCAAAATAGAGGTGGTCTTGCATCGTTATCCGTAAAGAACTGCTTTGACTAAATTACATATTTTCCAGCCACCTAGAAAGACGACAGAATACTAAGATATCAGAATGATTATGAGTATTGCCATGTGGTAAGATTATAGAGATATTTTAGTTTTCTCCACCCTTTACTACGTGTTCTCATTTGTTGCCGGTAAGCCTATATTTTAATAATCAGGTAAAAAGTGGAAATTTAAAAATCAAATGATAAGTATGTTGGGAGTTTCCCCCATGTTCTTAGTGAACTAATGAATTGCTTATGATAATTCTATAGTGTAGTTCTGGAGGGGGGAAAAATGTTTCATTTAGAACCAATCTCAATTTACTCCACTTAAATGTATTACATAAATAGTGACTCTCATAGAGCAGACCCGCAGTCTCTCCTGCCTTTCGCCCTATGCCTCCTCCCCATCAGCTCTTGCCAGTAAAGATTTCTCTCATCCATTCCTTAGGGCTCAAGAATTCGGTTTATGGTATAAGAGGCGAGTTGAATCTAAATCACTTCTTAGTAATGTAACTTTGATGGGGTTACTCAACCCAAGCTCATCTTCTGTAAAATCAGGATAAAAGCAGCATCTGTATCATAGGATTTTTGTGAAAATTAAGTGAGAGACCACGTGTACTAAAATACTTGACACAATGCCTGATGTATGGTGACATTTGAAGAAATGTTATCATTACTCTAATCTCTCTAACTACAACATGTTGACCGTAATCTCTGCGCTCTGGTTCTGATATGAAATATAAACAGAAAATAAAAAAGGAAGTCAAATCATGAAAACAGGCCACTGTTTTCAGAAACATGAATAACGAGAACCCTGCTCCAAACGTCTCGCTACCTGATTAGATGCCTCTGTCTGAAACTGGTGGTGGTGGAGACACACCTTAATCAGCACCATATCTTCCCTGCTTGTAACTGCCGTACTTGGGCCAGTTGTTTTCTTAGGCTGTTTCATCTCTCAGTGGGATAACAATACCTACCTTGGAGAACTGAGGACCAGGTACTAATCCATTATGCCATCCAGCACGTGCCCAAGAGTCACCATGTATAAGGCTTGCTCCCTCACTTTTTTCAGGCTCTGATCAGGTGTAATTTATTAGAAGGCCTTCTCTGATCACCTGTATAAAGCAGAGGCTCTCCTCTATCCCTCACACATGCACACACTGGCTCCCCCCTAACCTCCAACTCTGCTCGACTTTCCTCCTATGTTCTTATCTTCATCTGAAATTTCACACATATTAATTTGTCTGTCTCCTTTCAAAATTTAAGTGCCATGAGGACAGGGGGTTGCACATCTTATTCATTGCTTTACTCATACTGGCACATAGTGGGCACTCCGTAGGTACTTGTTAAATGAATAAGTCAGTAAATGACTGGATTGATTAACTAGTGTTTCAAGGAAGAGCAGAGTCCATTGGAAAGAAGGTTAGATGAGCACCACGGCTTAATGGAGAAGGCCTAAGACTGGCCTCTGTCAATTAATGACTCATTGACATAACACTAGGCTAGTAAATTCTCTCTGAGCCTTGGTTTCCCTGTCTTTAAAATAGAGACAATACTTACCTCAAACAGCTAGTTGAAGGATAAATTTCAATCATAGAAATAAATCCGTTTTGAACACTGTAAATCATCAAATAAAAATTAAATGTTAGTATCATTTTTTTAAGTAGCACAACAGTTAATCTCCCAGGTGATAAATGAAAAATGTTCCAGTCAGAATAGAACAAAGGAGAATGCTTCATTTGGGATTACTATCTGATTTTAAACCTTACTGCCCCCTACCTGACTTACCCAACACTGCCTCACTACCTTGGCCCAACCTCACAGCTGCACAAGCACTGCCGAGAGTACAGCTCTGGAGCTCTCCAGTCTGCCTTTGCAAGCAACACGCCTTTGGCACATCCCACCTTGGAGCCAGCCCAGCCTTAGTAATGGGATACTGAGCTTGTCGCTGGGCAAACGAAAGTTTGCGTCAGGAGTTGTCGCTTTCTGGTGGTTGCCTGGTGACCCTAATGGAAAATGAGTTGTGGGGACCATACCACAGAAACCACTCCCTCAGCTGGCGGGCTCATTGGAAAACCCAGGTGCCATGGGAGGGGGTAGATACTGCCTCCACAAGAGCTGTCACCAAGGCACATATGTGTGGGTGGTGGCAGAGATAGGCAGAGCCGAGGGAGGGCTAGAGCCTTGGTGTGGCTCTCCTCTCAGCATGAGTTGTTGCTCATAAAGGAAGGGCGGGCCCAGCATAGTCATTAATAGTGGTCCCCAGCCCAATTTTAGGTAAAAGTACACACAACACATAAAATCACATCAGTGTTTGACAACCCACAGCTCCAAAAACACATGAGGATGTGTTCTGAAGTTTTTATGAGGTGCTCACTCAGACTCATTGCATTGACAATTACAATAACCATAGAGGGAAGGCTTGGGACACTTGGGTGACATGATCTACTCAAGAGAAGCCACACACCCCGGACAGGAGAAGCCTTTTCTGTCATGTGCCCCATAGGAAAGAACTCTGAGAGTTGACACTTGCTGATTGTGAAAATATATGGTGAGCTCCATCGATGGGAAAATAAATAACATAGTCCATTTGGAAGAGATTGAGCCACAGATCCAAGGTTGCCAAAATGACAACTTATCAAAAGTGCACAAAGACCCTACTGTGTGTGAGGTATTCTATTACTCTCTCTCCCACTCTTGTCTCATTTAATCTCAAAGTTATTATGATAATATTTGTAGGTATTAATAGTCTTGTTTTAAAGATAAAGAAATTGAGGCTCAGAAAGATTGAACACTTTGAGGTCACACAGCTACCCAGTTAGAGTCAGAAATTAATACTTGCTCTTCTGATTTTGAGTCCAATGTTCCTTCCTCTAACATCCCACTGCCACCCCCAGGAGAAAATTCTCCATCACCAGAACAGTTCTTGCCCTTTTCTATTCTCCTTCACCCAATCTCTGACAAGTAATACTCCCCACTCCAATGCTGGCTTATTATGCCCCCAATGAATCAAGAACTAATTTCACTGATTTATTCATTCAATTATTCATTAATCTATCCAAGAATTATTTAACGAGTTGCTACCAAATTTCAAGCATCAAACTAGGTGCTGGGGATGCCACAATGAACTTAGAGAAGTCCTCAAGAAGCATAGACATATTTATTGATCCCTTGAAAAGAAAGTTTGAAGACTTGTAAGGCATAGCAAATATCCATGCATGGTGGCCCCCCAGTACTACTTAGAAAGTAGTAATATTTAGAAAGAACACAATCTTTCTTTTATTCCATTCTCTTCTATCTAAATAACTGCCTAGGAAGCATGTGAGTAAACTTTCCAATTATACTAGCGATAAGTGTCTGTTCAATGAAAGATTATGAAGTTATGAAAAAAAAATAAATGAATAACATTGTCTTGATTTCTATTTAGATATTTTTCAGGGTGGAAAAAGATTTTGCTGAAAGTATTTCAATGGATTTGTTACCAGCACTTACATAATGGTCTGAGTGCAATGAAAAATGGCTGAGGCCACAGCTGAGATCAATCTCATTCAAGCGCGAGTGAGTCAGGGAGACTCTGCCAGGAGTTCAGCCCTCCCTGTCTGAGAGTTTTGAGCAGTCCTCAGGTTTTGGGTGCTTCAGTTCATTTATACTTGGCTGAAGACAATTTCCTGTTTCTAAGAAAAGACTTCTGGGATGTCTTAGGAGTTCTTTTGGACAGCAGGTCCTGCTGACCTAGGCCTGGCCTGGCTCAGGGTAGCACCAGAGAGCAGGGAAGCTACCAAGGGAGGGGTGTTTCTTATTAACCCCCATTAGACCACAGGTGTTCTGGGACTCACAGAATGAGGTTATCACAAATATTTGCCAGATTGGCTGAAAAATGAAGAGAAATTTATGACGAGGCCATTAAGCCTGAGTTAGTCTAAGAACATCTGGATTCACTGAGCCTAAGCCAAAAGAAGTGACATGACAAGGACCACGGAAGGGGACCTATGTGTATAACACATTCAAGCACTGGCAGGGACCTGCCCTCTCCAACCCCTGCTCTACCTTCTCCAGCCCTGTTTCCTTCCTTCCAGCTCAAGAGTCCTACAAATTGCTTTTCCAGTGATATCACATGCTGTTACCATGGAGGCAGCTATTGTGGCAAAACAGAACTGTTCGATCTTCACCCCATGGCTCCCGACCTGCGGCAGAACGTGGAGGGGAGCCATTCTGTGACCACAGGCCTCAGTGGAGTGCTCTGGGTACCAACACAAACAGAAGTGCTGGGGCATGATGTGGTGGGAATGGAGACCCTGTGACTGAGACGGGAAGACCCATGGGAGGGTGGAGCAGAGGCCGGCCATTTAGATGGTGATGCATATAACAGCTGCCTGGCCTCTCCCACTAACAACCCTAACCCCACCCAAACTGGACCCGTCTTCCCACCTCATCCGTCTCGCTCCAGCCATTGGTTAGCCACAACTAACAGCATTACTTGCAGTGGCTTACAAAGACATTTGATGGGGAAAAACAATATTCTAAAGGTTTATGAACACAGGCTCTGGAAGCAGAGCTGCTGCATTCAAATTCTGGCTCTACCACTCACTAGCAGTCTGGCCTCCTCCTAAAAACTACTCAGGCTCCCTGAGGCCTCAGTTTCCCAGTTAAGAGAATAATATAGCATTCCTCTTTGGTTCATTATGATAATCAATAGTGATCATCTAAGTAGTTTCCTCCTAAAGGCTCTTTCGATTTCCATTCTTGCCTCATTCTAATTCTTATCAACAATTTCCTGATTTAGGAAGTCCAGAGCTCTTGCTAAAATATGAATCAAATCAGATTGCTTTCCTTCTGAAATATTCTAATGGCTTCCCCTAGGAATGAGATTCTCACCCTGGACCAAAGGCCACACCCTCTGGCAGCCCCATAAAGGTCATCTCTTACCCCGGTCCCGCTCAGGGATCTGCTCCAACCACTCCAGCCCTCTTCCCAGTCCTCAGGTTAGCTTCTGCTTCAGGACCTTCACACTTGCTCATCTCTCCACACCCCCACACCTCACATGGGTGGCTTCTATTCACCAATTCTAGCCTCAGCACAGAAATCACCTCCTAAGAAGGCAACCACCTATATAAAACTGCTGTGCTCCCACCCCCAGAGACTCTCTGTCTCATTTTCTGGATTATTTACTTCATAGTATTCATTAATATCTGAAATTGTCTTCATTACTTTTATGTAATTGTTTATTGTCTGTTTCCCCCAGTAGAAAGTAAGCCCAGGAGAGCAAGGATCGTGTTTTTGACTATATATCCAGTTTCTAGAACAGTGCCTGACACATAGTAGTCACTAAATAAATATTTGTTTTATTAAGCTAATAAAAATATTTAATGCAATATCTGTTAAATAAATATTAACTGCTTATATTATTAATTGATAACATAATTAACATACATCATTAACTAATAACATACTAGCTTGTTTGGATAGTAATAACAGTCACCTCTCACATGGGAACAGTCCATTACAGATTTACAGGAAGTTTTGACATTCATAATTCACTTGAATCTTACAGCTAGCCTACAAAATAGCCAGCATTACTTTTGCTTGTAGTAGGGTTTGAGATTTGGCAACTTGCTATATTCAAACCCAAGGCTTCAAACTCCAAGTCAGAGGCTCTTTCAATCAACCATAGGACCAGACTTCAGATAACATCATGTTTAAAATCAAGAAATGATTATGCCCATCCTTTTCTGGAGGCCCATGGAGAGTGAGGCAAGGCGGGGATTTCAAGCCTTGGGGCAGGCAGAGGTGGGAGGACCCACCTTCAAAGCTCTGGTTTTCTCCATCTCCAAGAATGGTCCTTTCCCTGGTGTCATCCTGGTTGACACATCTTCCAGCACTCATTGTCCAAGTCAGATTCCTTCCACCTCAGCAGCTTTGCCTCAACCACAGATTCCTCTTTCCCTGATCTTTGTCCATTTGAGGCAGTTAGAAGACATGCAAATCATGTGCCTGGAAGAGCATACTGCAGGCTCTACGGGCCTGAGAATGCAGAGCTTGCCTAAATGTCATAGCTGTGGGAAGAGAGTTTAGAACCCATTCACCCACTCTCTTTCTTCTTTTCCCTCTAAAATGTCAACAGGGGTTTCCCCATCAAAGTATGCAGCATTGAGGCCAAAGAAAGGGGGGCCCTGGGGCTATAGTCTGGGTGAAGGCTGAAGAAAGGTATCATTTCCTTATTCAAGCTATAGGATTTATTCATAAGAATAGTCAAAGTAATAAGCATAAAGGAAGGTCTCTGTCTTCTATGAGGTGCCCCACTGGCCTCTAGGATATTGTGGAAAGATCCAGCTCCCTCTGGCTGAGTTGGTTTATCCTAGGACATTCTCCTTGGTTGGCCCAGACCTAGGGACATTTATCATGGTTTTCTGTCATGCTTAGTCTTCTCATTCTTTCCATGACATCAAAATGGAAGGATAAAGTTGGAAGGGTAGAATCACCTGTCCTCTTCTCACTTTTCTAATAATGTTAATACTCCTTAACATATTTTCAGTAGATAATGATAACCAAGTTCACCCTTTCCAATTTTTACCCATATCCAGCCACTGAAATGCAATTAACATGAGAACCAGAACTGCAGATTTTGCCAGTAGTTATGCTCAAGAAAATGGAAGAAGAAAGGTACTAAGCATCCAGCTCCTAGAGATCTGCCTTCTTAGTACTCCAAATATCAGTTGTGGTTATTGGTTAGGGTAGCAAGGATATTAAGTGATACTCTTAAAAGGTTCTGGGCTAAATGCTGACTTACAACTCAGAGCTCTGTTTCCAGAGAAGCAGCAAACCCAGCTGGGGTGAGTCCAGACTCTGGAGTCAATCAGCCTGGGTGAATAAGCTCGGCCACTTACAATGTTTGAACAGTGTTGTTTAAACTTTCCCCCATGCCTCAGTTTTCTCATATGCAAAATAGGGGTAATAAGACTACTTTCCTCTTAGCACTTTTGTGAAAATAACGTAATTTATGCACAGTGATTAGCACAGTGCCTGGCATATAGCAGGAACTTGACCAGTATTAGCCATTGTTGTTGTTGTTGTTACTATTATTATTTAGTCTAGGCAGTGTACACTGCTGGATTTAAATATGTTTATGCATTTCTGTCAAATTCATAGTCAAGGCCATTAAAAAATGTATGTTTATTAGCCCTGCGTGGTCTCTGGGAGAGAACTCACTCTAAGAAAGTTGGAGCTAGGTATGGGTATGGCGAGTTGTCCCAGTAGCAAAGCTTTAATTGAAGCTGTGAAGAGAATCCCAGGTGCTTCTATAAATAGAATCAAGGCCCCTCTAATGGAATTGGGCACCTTTGTTTATAGTAGGTATGTGGGGTTATCTGTTCAGCTTAGTTCAGATACCCAAACTCTCTCCACATTGCCCTCAGGCTCAGATATTAGTCATTTACCTTTTAGTATGAATTCTGCAAGACTCTTAGCTCTCCCTCACAATAGAAGCATTGAAACATTTATTTTCAGGGTGAAATGGAAGTCTGTAGCAAATGTTGTGGAAAGTAGGAGGTTATTCCTTGGAATCCTGAAAAATAAATTGGAAAGGCACTTGTGTAATGAAAACCTTTAGTCCTAGGTTGTCAGAAATGGTCTCAACTTCAAATAATTTCATCTGTTATTCTCATAAACTATCTACATTTTCTGGAAATAACGTTTTGCAAACTTTTCCTCACATTTGGACGTGGTACAGAAACTTTTTATGTCATGTGAATCTCAAGTACAGTCTGTTAAAGTAGACCAGTTCATTACTGGAAAGAACCCTCGATTGAAAATCAGTTCTACAGCCACTGTAGGACTTTGATGGGCTGAGAGGTGAAGGAGACCACAGATGCTACACCAAACCAAGCACTGCACCACAAAGGCCCATTCTATATCATTTTAAGGCCTTCAGAAAGAGCCATCAATGTCTCAAAGTTTTCCAGTAAAAATCTTCCAAGTATGATGCAGTTTATAATAGAGAATTATTAACACCATCCCTTGAGAATCTCAAAGCAAAATCTAGTTATTACTAATATAGCATCATTTGACTCTTAAAGACTAATTAAACAAAGACCTGGAGGCTAAATGAACTGTACGAACTTTCAATGTCTATTAGAGAGCTCAAACTGAAATCCGATAATCCGACAGGCTCGTCTATGATTTTCTTAGCCTGTGGAACCTTATGCCTTAACCTGGCTATCATCAAATGCCGGTGTGAAATAGCTTAAGTAGAAAGCAGCTGATATAAAAAGCAACACTTAATGTCTTAGCACTAGTTTTAGTACTAAGTTTTACCTTCAGCCTTATAGAGATTCGAGAAAACATCATTTCCTGTTACTTAATTGTTATGGTCTCACCGTCTCCTCTGGCTCACTCTGCTCCCAAGTCTTTTGGACATGCTCTCTCTGCTCCTGTTTACTTTCTTGTGAAGTCTATGGGCAGCAAGTACAGAGCAGAAGATTTGGCACAGAACTGACCTCTGCAGAGACTACCTTACAGAGGGACACTCTTGTTCATACTGGGATGGGGCAGGCGAGCACAGGCAGAATCATTCAAGGCTCAATCATTTAGAGGCTTCGACTCTGACTCCTACCTAACAAGAGCTACAGGGAAGAATCTGCACCATCACCTGGAGTCATACACACAAACACACACCCCAAACCCACACCTTCTCCCTCCCCACTGTGTACAGAGGTGAACATGATGCAGATATCCCCAGTCATGCTTTTTTACTAGCCCTCACCAGCCTCTGCTGGATTTTGCTATTTCCAATGAAAAATGAGCCTTAAAGCCCTGGAGCCTCCTTGGTGATTTACCAAGAACTCTACTTCCACATGGGCTTTCCGGCTACAGCCAACCACAAGAGTCAGAGGGAGGAAAAGAAAAAAAATCATAAATGGATAGTAAGATGAGAAACAGATGTTTGGAATCTTCACTGGCAAGGAATTCTCCAACTTGAACCCCTCTCTTCATGAGATGAGAAGAGCTTAGCCTCTGAGATTAGACTCTTGCTCTGCCTACATTTCACCTCCTACTCTCCCCACCACATCCCTGTCCCCCACCAACTCCTACTGCATCTCTCAAGGTTCATCCTGGCACCCTGCCACATGGATATGTGCCTTATTGGGTCTTTCTCTTTTTTTAATTTTAGCCAAAATAAATGAATGCTAGGTGCTCTGACCACAGACATGTATTAGATGAAACCCTTTGTCATTGAGAAGCTCACAAGCTAGTGAGGGAGGCAGAGAAATAAATAAGTTGTTCCAAGAGAGTGGCATGGGTCTTAGGACAGAGGTCAGCCCTGGACACCATGACAGCATACAGGAAGGGCTCTGAACCCTACCTTGAGGACCCAGATGAGTGCTGGAATGACAGAGGACACATAAGCTGAGTTTCAAAGGTGTTATTCAACTGAAGATGACTATAAGTCACTTCGGAGGTATTAATAGACTTCAAGAAAGTCATATATGTATTTGGAGTACCACAATGATTAAGAGCAACATCTATGATGCCAGACTGCCTGAGCTTGAAACCCAGACTGGTAACTTATTATCACCTTAGACAAGTTAATAAATCTCTCTGTGCCTTGGTTTCCTAATTTGTAAAGTAAGGATAATAATACATATCCTGTAGAGATTGTTATGTAGAGTATGTGAAATAATATTTATAAAGCATTTAGAGTAATATCTGGCACATAGTAAGCACTACATATGTTTTTTTAATGAAAAATTCAATAAATATTTTGAGCCTGCTACATATCAGTCAATGTACCAGACCCTCTGGATGCTGAAATGAAAGTCTTAGTCCCTCTTTTTCAGGAGTCACAAACAAGTTCGGCTGACTTATCAATGAAGTATATTGTAATATTTTAGGTGGTAAGATAGATGTATTGGTCACAGGCATCTCATCTTTTCCATCATTCCTGATGATCGAATCTGAAATCTAGGAGCCGGCATAGGCTCTTCCACTCTTCTTAACTCCAACATGTAATTGTCATATCCTACAGAGACTACTTTGTTATAATCTATTGAATCCCTTCCCTTTTCTTCTTTCGCATTGTCATGGTGCCTCATCACCTGTCACATGGACTAGTGTATAAACCAGTCTCCATATCTCCAAACATCTCCTCACCTCCACCAGGTCAGTTTCTTTCTTTTTCTCTTTTCATTTACAGTTTATTGAGGTTTGATTGACAAACAAACAACTCACACATTTAATGTATACAATTTGATGAGTTTGGACATATTCATACACTCATGACATCATCACCATAATCAAGGTAATAAACATAACCAATACCTCCAAAGTTTCCTTGTGTCTCTGTTTTTTTTTTCCTTTTTTCTTCTTTTTGTAATACGAACAATTAACTTGAGATCTTCCCTCCTAGCAAAACTTTAAGTGCACAATACCATATTATTAACTACAGGCACTATGCTTTACAGCAGATCCCTTGAACTTATTCAGGTTGTATAACTGTTATATTTACTCAGTATCAGGTTATACTCACTCAATAATAACTTCCTTTTCCCCCTCCCTCATCCCTTGGCAACCACCATTCTATTTTTGGCTTCTTTAAGTTTGACTATTTTAGATACCGCATATAAGTAAAATCATGCAGTATGTGTCCTTCTGTGACCGACTTATTCCACTTAGTATAGCTTCCAGATCCAATCATTTTGGCACAAATGATAGGATCTCCTTTTTTAAGACTGAATAATATTCCATTGTATGTATATACCATATTTTCTTTATCTATTTCTCTGTCAATGGACATTTAGGATTTTTCCATAACTTGGCTATTGTGAATAATGCTACAATGAATATGGGAGAGCAGATATCTTCTGAGATCCTGATTTCAGTTTGTTTAGTTATGAATCCAAGAGTGTAGATCATAAGGTAGTTCTACTTTTAAGTTTCTGAGGAAACTTCATACTGTTTTCCATCATGGTTACACCGTTATACATTCCCACCAACAGTATACAAGAGTTCCAACTTCTCTACATCCTTGTCGACCCTTATTATCTTTTTTTTTTATAATAGCCATCCTAACAGGTGTGAGGTGATATCTCATTGTGCTTTTGGTTTCTATTTCCCTGATTATTAGTAATATTGAGCATCATTTCACATATTATGTCTTCCTTGGAAAAATTATCTATAGGCACTATGTCTACCCAATTCCTTTGACAATTTTTAAATTGTGTAATTTGGGTGTTTTGCTATTGATTTTTAGGACTTCCTTACATATTTTGGAGATTAATCCCTTATAAGATATAAGGTTTGAAAATATTTTCTCTCATTACGTGGGTTGTCTTTTCACTATGTTGACTGTTTCCTTTCTTATACAGATTTTTAGTTTGCTGTAGTCCTGCTTGTCTATTTTTGCTTTGTCACCTGTGCTTTTGGTGTCATATCCATGAAATCATGCCAAAATCAATGTTATGATGCTCTCCCCTGTATGCTTTTCTAAGTCTTTTACAGTTTCAGGTCTTACATTTAAATCTTTTATCCATTTTGAGTTGATTTTTGTGTAGGGGTTCAATTTCATCTTTTTGCATGTGGATATCTAGTTTTCCCAGAACTATTTGTTAAAGGTACTATCCTTACCCTATCACGTATTTTTGGCATCTTAGTTGAAGATCATATATGCATAAATTTATTTGACCATATATGCATAAATTTATTTCCGAGATTTCTGTTTTATTCCATTGGTCTATATTGCCTGTCTTAATGTCAATACCATACTGTTTTAATTACCATATCTGTTTCTTACTGCTGCTAGAATCATATTTTTGACACCCAAATTTCCTCATAGCATTCCTTGAACCAAAATTTTTAAACAGATTTCTTCACTTACTATAGAAAAATACTAAACTCCTTAATATGACAGAGCTGTTTGTGATCTGATTCTTAATTTCTTATCCAGTCACACCTCTGGACACTCTCATCGCTTCAACCATGAAACACTCTTAGATGAAATCACTGTGGACATGTTGCCCTCTATATTAGGAACATTTTCCCTGTCTTGCCCACGTAGCACATTCCTACTGCTTTACTAAACAGTAGATACATCACCTCCTCTATAACACCTTCTCTGATCCCCACTCTAGATCTCACTTTATTAAAGTCTCTTGCAGCCTGCACCTATCTACATGATGATGGGGAGGGTTTGAGGGGTGGGAGCATGGCATTCCTTCTTCCTACCTGAGCTCTGAAATAAATGAAAAAAGATCAAAAAAAGTAGATAGAACAGGATAGCAAGATATTACCTTATTACTGTTATAGCTGATGTAATCGTTAAGAGCTTATATCTCTAGGCAACTGGACAAATGACCTTTCTAATAATGACCCCCAAAATTTGGCTACCTTATCCTCCAGGCCACAGGCTCAGATGAACAAAGTCAGACTTCCCTATTGGAGGGCCTTCCAATGTAAAATTCACGGCATGGGCTAACAGAAAAGAATATGAATCCTTTGTGAGCAAGACAAATTTCTTCTTTCAGAACTCACCAAATATATCACTCCTTGGAGTGGAGCAAGAAAGGGGCAGAGAAAGGCCAGGAGTGTTACATTAATGGAGTTCCTTCCACATTAAAGGACACACCAGGAGTAAAGGAGAAAATTGTCTATCTCTTCCCCTACACACATATACGCATTTTAACTCCTAAATATTATATGATGTTTTATGACTTTTTATGACTCTCCATAAAATTAAAAGATACCTATAGGCAAAAGATGAGCCTTTTCATCATATACTTCTGTTTTACATGAGTACAAGTCAAATACTTATAATTAGCACAAAGCAGTGGTTCAATATATTTATTAAATGCTATTAAAGAGTGAAAAGCCAAAGTGTGGCAGGTTCACTTAAGATAGAACAGCTTTATCCGCAGAAGTGAGGAGAAGGAAAAGTTGTGAAGAAGACTTTATATAAGAGAAGATATTTGTGCTGGACTTTAGTGAATGAGTAGACCCTTAAAATACACAGAAAAGTCAAAGGCAACAGCAGTTACATAATCCCAAATGCATGGGATTGTGTAGCAAGTGTTGTATTAAAAAAAAAATACTGTGTGAACACATTGTAGAATGTGGGATATAAGTCAGGAAGGGCTTAATATACTTCTCCACCCTGGAATACTTATAGAAATATCTGAAAATCTAACAGCCAAAAGAGTGACTCTCTCCTTGAGTTTAACTTTTTTTTTTTTTTAATTTTAATTTTGATCATTAGTGCAGTAGGGACAATAGTTTAAACTATAGGGAAGACTTCTGTAGCCTTATTCTTCCTAATCTAAAACCAGCTTGCATCAAGAGCACTAAGAGCCTCTAGGCTCACATCTGGGAAAACCTAGAGCGCTGATGTCACTCCAGCCATGTGAAACAACAGAGAGTTGGAGGCCACATACTTTGGCAACAAAAAAAACACATACTGCATGTCTTGATAATGAAAAATGAGAGTCTGAAGAGGCTGCTGGTTGCAGGTGGTGTAATTTTTCTATTTAAATGTAAGCCAGGAAGATGGGGTAATGTTTCCTTTCTTTCTGTTTTCAGGATTTTTTCTGAAACAATTATATAAAAATTTCCAGCATAAAATCAAGCTTTTTTTATTCGGAAAAATCTATATTTGAAACTAAAATTCATCAACAATGTGTAGACATCCCAAATTCTGATTTCATATAACTCTTGTTTCTGTAATGTTTCAATGGTTCATGTAATGGCCACCTACAGAGTTTTCCTCCCAGACTCTCTTCTCTGGGAACAAAACACCCCACCCATGAGGGCTGATAACCATTCATATTTCTGTTGTGTGACCCTGACCCTAGTTATACCTAAGTGGTCCAGAATAAGAGCTCGACTCATGCAGAGCATTTGGGGTTTGGGCTGAAAGAGTTAGTCCATCCTTGTATGTGACTTAAATTGATAAATCTAAACTTGAGAGCTGAGGATGTGCTGTTCATTGCCTTCATGTGGACTGAATAACAGAGATAGATGGTGAGCAGATAAGAGAGAAAGATATCTACGTGTATGCCCAACAAACTTTGCAAGCTATTGAATATAACAACAGAGTGTAAAGGAGCATTCTAGGTTGATATCTCAGTTTCTGGTCACAAATATTATAAGAATTATGGCATTAAGAAGAGCAGTTAGAAAGGGGATGTACATATTGAATATAGATATTACAAAAGCACTAAATGAAATTATTAGAGTTGGTAAACTTCCTAAGAGGGTGCAATCTCTGAGTGCTGAGCCCAGATCCTTTGAGGACGTTTAAAATCAGTGGCACCCAAAACAGATAATCTAGGAAAAGATTTATAAGTTATAGATGTAGGAGAGATATTTCAGGTTAGGAAAAAGACATAACATTGGGTTCTCTCTTTCCAATATTTTAATATAAACTGAATATTACATTGAAATATTTGGACATAATGGAACAGACTATTTGATTTAGAAACAGCTGTTCATATATACCACTGGTGGTAATATAGACCATTTTGGAAGAAAACCTGGCAATAAACTTTAAAATTGTAACATGCATAAACTTTGACCCTGGAAAGTGGAAGCAGTGAATTGTCTACCCAAACACTCCTCTCTAGACACTGCCTGCCCTACCCACAAAGGAAGCTTCCAGAAAGCATGTTTCTTTCTCATAGCTACATGGTCAGGGCTAAGCATTTGACCCATGCTGAACTAATCAGAGCCCTTTTATTGGGATTTTTAAATTGTAAAAGAGAAAGAGAGATGCTTGGTCTCTTGCTATCTGGCTGGACTCATGCCACCTAAACTCTGAAAATTTCACAAGGCCATGTTTTTTAAACACGGAACAAGAAAAACAGTGAAAGTTTGCCTGCAGACAGGAGGAAGAATGTTGCAAAAGTACAGAAAGGAGAAATAAGAGATGGAGAGGGAGTCCTGACGATTTTTCGGTCTCTGGTTCTGGAACCTTCACAGTTCCAGCTGCCTTCCTGACAGTCACAGGGGCCCATCACTCACCCCTGAATCCATAAAATATATTTTTCCCTAGGAGAGCTCAAGATGTCTCTTATTACTTGCAACTAAATGAGTCTCAACAGTAATTCCACTGTATGGTGATGGATGTTAACCAGATTTATTGTGATGATTATTTCAAAACATATACAAATATCAAATCATCATGTTGTACACCTGAAACTAATATAATGCTGTATGTCAATTATATCTCAATAAAAAGTATAGTAATTCCACTTCTAAGAATTTGGCCTTAGGAAATAGTTGCCAGACGTGCAAAGCTGTGTGTGTGTGTGTGTGTGTGTGTGTGTGTGTGTGTGAGAGAGAGAGAGAGAGAGAGAGAGAGAGAGAGAGAGAGAGTATCACAGCATTGCATGTAATTGTGATTAAATGGTCAACAATTCCAATAACTATCACTGTCACTTTGGTAAAATAAAACATAAAAGCAGTAGCAGATTAATATTAATTTACACTTAAACACTTACTTAATGCTCATTTTGTACCAGGAATTGGGTTTTGTGCTTTATGTACAATATTTATTTTAATCTTTATATCAGCCCTAGAACATGGGTACTATTAAGATAAGCATGTAAAGTATTTAGCACATTGCTTTCTATACAACAGGAATTCTCAAAAAATACTAACTACTATTATTCTTAATTTTACAGATGCAGAAATAAGAGCCGTCTAAGTTTTATGGCCAAAAATTTCAAATATGTTATTCATATTAATGTCATGTAAGAAAAATGGAATAATGGATGAGAAATTGAAAAAGGTACAGCACTTAACAGGTACCTCTTCCTAACTATTAATCTTGACAGCAAGCATCAGATAGGAAAATTTATATCAAGAGTTAGGAGCTAGTACTTTTGTTTGTAATATGTAAAAGCAAATAAAAATACTAGTTACCCAAAATGGAATTAACTTACATTATGGAATGAACTACGTATATATGATCAAAGACACACAGACAAACATAAATAAGTATACATTAGCAGCCAACAATAGGAAATAATACATTTTTAAGTTTCATTTATAGTGTTGCCACAACATATAAAATACTTAATAATAATAAATCTAATAAAAATGACTAGGAACACACCAAAAATAAAATATTCCTGAGAGAAATTAAAGAAGACCATAATAAACTGTAAGGTTTATCATGCACATGAGCAGGAAGGCTAAATATTGTTAAGATAGTGATTCTTCCCAAATCAATCTATAGATTCAGTGCACTATCAATCAAAATTCCATCAGGTCCATTTGTCAAAATTAAGTGGATTCTTAAGTTTCTTTGGAAATGAGGAGAATCAAAACAATTTTTATTAAAAACGACAATGTAAATTCAGAAGACTTAGCTACCTAATTTCAAAGTTTACTATAAAACATGACCAAGATAGATTGGTATTGGTAAATAAAATAAATGTATAGATTGGTGGAGTAGAATGGAAGGTTTAGAAACAAACTCATAAAAATTTATTTAACTGATTTAGACAAGTATGCTAAAATTGTATGGATAAATCTTTTCAACAAATAGTAGTGCAGTAATTGGATATCTTTATGGAAAAAATGGTTGATCTATATTCGACAATACACAAGAATTAACTCAAATGAATCATAGACCTAAATGAAAAGCCTAACACTACAAAAATTTGTAAGTCAGCATCATAGAAAATTTTTGAGTTAAACATTTTCTTTTATAGAACACCAAAATCATGAACCACAAAAAAGAAAATTAGTAAATCGAATCTCATCAAAATAATTTTTTAAGTCTGCTTTTCAAAAGATTCTATTGAGAAAATGAAAAGATAAGTCACAGAATGCAAGAAAATATTCAGAGTACAGATATTTAACAACAGCAACAACAACAAAAAAAAACTTACATCCAAAACATAGAAAGAACTCTTACAGATCAATAGAAGATAAACAATGCAATAAGAAAATGACAAAAGATTTGGACACTTTACAGAAGCTATATAAATTTCCCATCAACATATGAAGAAACATTGAACTTCATTGGTCATTAGGAAATTCAACTTAAAACCACAATGGTATCTTGTTACGCCCATTAAAAAAATCTAAATGTAAAAAGTCTGACCATATCAAGTGTTGACAAAGATGGGAAGCAAACAAATACTATTCTCAAATACTGCTGGTGAAAAGGTAATATGGTATCATTACTATGAAAAGTGCTATAAAAGTATTTTAAAAGTGAACATACCTCCCCAAAATATAATCCCAATCTAATTATAAGAAAAACATCAGACAAATCTCAGTTGAAGAACATTCTACAAAATACCTGACCAATATTTCTCAAAACAGTAAAGATTATCAAAAACAAGGAAAGTCTGAAAAATCATTGCAGCAAGAGGAACCAAGGAAACATGTAACAAAGTAATCTGGATAGGATCCTGAAACAGAAAAGGTACATTGGGTAAAAACTAAAAAAAAAATTGAGTAAAATATGGCCTTCGGTTAATAATAATGTATAAATATTAGTTTATTAGTTGTGAAAAACGTACCAAACTAATGTAAGTTGTCAATAACAGAGAAAACTGGGTGTAGGCATATGGAAACACTCTGTACTGTCTTTGAAACTTTTCTGTACACTTAAATCTATTATAAGATAAAATGCTGATTTAAAGACCAAAAAAAACCAAAAAACAAAATGACAAAAAAAAATAAAAAAATAAAAATAAAAAAATAAAACAGCATTTCCAACACATTATCGAAGGAAAAAAACAAAGTTGGAGGACTGATGCTACTCAGCTTCATGACTTACTTATAAAGCTATAATTATCGAGACAATATAGCATTAACTATAGAGACAAACATATCAATGTAACAGACTAGTGAGCCTGAAAACAGATCCCCATAAATATAATTAACTGATTTTTGAAAAAAAAAGCAAAAGCAATACAACAGAGAAAAGATAGTCTTTTCAATAAATGGTCTTGAAACAACAAGACATTTACATGCAAAAAGATAAATTTAGACACAGATTTTACACCACTCATAAAAAATTTACTCAAAATGGATCAAAGAGCTAAGTATAAAATACAAAACTATAAAACTCCTAGGATAACATAGAGAAAAACCTAGATGATCTTGGGTACGGTGATACCTTTTGAATACAATACCAAAGACATAATCCAAGAAAAGCAATTGATAAACTAGAGTTCACTAAAATTAAAAACTGAGGTATAATTGAAATTAAAATTATATTTCATTTTTAACTCAATTAAAAAAATTTTAATGGAAAAAAAAATATTCTACTCTGAAGTAGACAATATCCAGAGAGTAAGACAAGTCATGGATTGGGAGAAAATGTTTGTAAAAGATACATCTGATAAAGAATGGTTTATCAGTTATACAAAAACTCTTAAAACTCAACAATAAGAAAATAAATAAACATTAAAAATGGGCCAAAAATCTAATAGACACCTCACCAAAGTGGAGATACAAATGACAAGTAAATATATTGAAAGATACTCCACATGATATGTTATCAAACACGAATTAAAATCAAATTTGAATCAAATGCAAATTAAAACAAGACACCACTACACATGTATACAGAATGGCCAAAATCCAGAACACTCACTACACCAAATGCTGATGAAGATGTGTAGCAAGCACTCTCACTCACTGCCAATGAGAACACAAAATGCTACAGCCACTTGGAAGACAGTTTGGCAGTTTCTTACAAAATTAAATATACTCTTATTTTACAATCCATCAATAATTCTCCTTTATGTTTACCCAAAGGACTTGAAAACTTATTATGTCTACATAAAAATCTTCACAGATGTTTATAGCAACTTTATTTATAATTTCCAAAACCTGGAAGCAACCAAGATGTCCCTCAGTAGATGAATGGATAAATAAACTGGTATATCCAGACAATGGACCATTATTCAGTGCTAAAAAGAAGCGAGCTATTAAGCTGTAGAAAGACATGAAGGAAACTTAAATGCATATTTTTAAGTGAACGAAGTCAATCTGAGAAAGCTACATACTGTTTGATTTCAACTGTATGAAATTCCAGAAGTGGCAAAACTATAGAGACAGAACAGTCAGTGATTGTAGTGGATAGAAGTCGGAGAAGATGAACAGGGAATGCACAGAGGACTTTTAGGGTAGCTTAAATACTCTGAATGATATTATAATGATGAATACGTGTTATTATATGTTTTTCAAACCCATCAGAGGTACAACATCAAGAGTAAACTCTAATACAAACCTCGAACTTTGCATGATTATGATGTGTCAATGTAGGATTATCCTTGGTATAAAATGTACTTTTCTGGTGAGTGATGTTGATAATGGGGGAGGCTATGTATGTGTGAAGGTGCAGTATATGGGAAATCACTGTACCTTCTCAACTTTGCTGTAAACCTAAAACTACTTCAAAAAATAGTCTTTATTTAGAAAAAAAAAGTTGATTTAAAACAAAAAGTTAAAAATAACATCTACCACATTACCCAGCCATTCCTCTCCTAGGTATTTAGTCAGAGAAATAAACACATATATGCAAACAAATACTTTTATATGAATGTTCATAGCAGCTTTATTTGTAATAGCCAACATTTGGAAGCAACCCAAATATACATCAACAAATGACTGGGTAAGCAAACTGTGGTTTTTCTATACAATAAAATACTACTAAGCAATCAAAAGAAACAAATTGTCGATAAATACAACATGAGTGACTATCAAAATTGTTATGCTGAGGAAATAAACCAGATTAAAATAAAATACATAGTATATCATTCAACTTACACAAAATTCTAAAAAATGCAAAGTAATCTACAGTGACAGAAAACAGATCAATGGTTACCTGAGAACAGGAAATAAAGTTGGAATGTTATGTGGGAGGAAGGGATTACATAAGGATTTAAGGAAACTTTGGAGTGATGGATATATTCTTTAGTTTCATTGGGGTAATGGTTTCACAGTATATAATGCCAAATCCTATAAAATTGTACATCTTATTTTTAAAATTTATTATATGCCAATTACACCTCAATGAAGCTATTTGAATTATATTAAAAAGAAGGGTGAGAACAGATATTTAGATGCAAAGAAATGACATGAAAATATATGTATAAGGACACTTATGTAAGGGTTAATTACTTAGATGTTTAGTCTTCATGTGTCAGTTAATAGGTCTTTAGTATTAGGGAGAAAAGTGAAATTCAGAATTAAGAGAGATCTTTAAAAAAAGAAAATACAGTGCTTTCCATTATAAAGCAAGAGTCTACTAAGATCCATTGCCTATAAGCAACCTACTTGGAGAAATTAATTTTTCCTTGTGTGGTTATGGATTTCCCTGAGGCATTCACACTCTAATTCAATGACCTTAAAATTTAGGAAAAATAGAGATGCATTTTGCTACTGGAAACAGAGAAGCTAACTGGCCTATGAATGACTCAAGCTTATGATCTTGGCCTCATTGACACTAGACATCAACCAAATGAGCTAATCAGTTACTGATAACATTTAAAAAAACTTTATTAAGGGATAATTAAAATATACTAAACAGCACACGTGGAAAGTACACAATTTAATCTGCTTTGAAATACATACATACTCATGAAGCAATAACCACAATCAAAATAAAAAATATTTAATCAACTCCAAAAGTTCCTTTGTGCCCATTTTTAATTTATTCATTCCCAGCAACTACTGACCTGCTTTCTCTCTGTACTGAATAATTTACTCTTTTCTATAATTGTATATAAGTGGAATTATTCAGTATTTACTTTTATCCCTTATTATATCATAACATCCTCAGAAATTAGCCATGCCATTTCTTTCATTCTTGATATTAGCAATTTGTGTTCTCTTTTTCTCCTGATAAATTAAGCTAGAAGATTATTGATTTTAGTGATGTTCTCGAAGAATCATCTTTTGATTTCACTGATTTTTCTCTATTGCTTTTCTATTTTCCAGTTCACTGATTTTGGCTCTGATCTTTTTGTGACTTTTCTTTTACTTTCTTTAGGTTTCACATGCTTTTTCCCCCCTAGTTTCTTAAGGTGAAAACCAAGTTCATTATTCTGAAGACTTTTTATTTTCTAATATAATGCATTTTGTGTTATAGATGTCCCCTTAAGTATTCTTTGAATAAATACACAATTTTTAGTGTTATGTTTTCATTTTCATTCAGTTTGAAATACTTTGCAATTTTTTTTTAATTTATTCTATGATCCATAAGTTATTTATGTATGTTAGTTTGGGACTACTTGAGAATTTTCTAGCAATCTTTCTGGTACTAATTTTGTGTTTAATTCCATGTGGTTATAGAACAAATTTCCTATGACTTGACTCCTTTCAAATTTATTAGTTTTGTTTATAATACAACATATGGTCTATCTTGGTAAATATTTTACTGATGCTTGAAAAGAAAGTGTGTTGTGCTATTATTGGGCACAGTACTCTATGACTGTCAATTAAATCAATGTGATTAACAATGCTGTTCAAATCTTCTAAATACTTGCTGACTTTCTGTTTGTATTTTCTATCAGTTATTAAAATCTTTGACTACAATGTGGATTCTTTTGTTTCTCCCCTCATTTCATTGGCTTTTGTCTCATGTACAGTGAGACTCAATTTTTAGGTACATAAACATTTAAGACAGTTATGTCATCTTGGTAACCACTTTATCATTATTAAATGAACTTTTTTATCTCTGGTAATACTCTTTGTTCTAAAATCCAATTTTTCTGATCTTAATATAGCCACTCTGGCTTTAGTTTGGTATTAACATTGTATATAATTTTTCACCTTTAATTTTAACCTATTTGTATCTCTATATTTGAAATGCATGCCTTTGGGTAATTAAACAGTTGAAACTTTTTTATAATTCTGATATCGCTGACTTTTAATTTCTGATGTTTAAACTATTTCTGTTTAATGTAATTGTGTATACGGTTGGTTTTAAATTTACCAGCTGACTTTTTTGTTTGTATGTTTCATCTGTTTTTTGTTCATTCCCCCCTCTCTTTAAGCTCTCTTTTGGATTAACTGCATATTTTTTATGATTTCATTTTCTCTCTTATTGTATTATTTTAATGGTTAATTTTGGTTCATAGAATATGTCTTTAACTTATCTCAATCAGCTTTCAAATGATGTTATACCACTTTACATATATTAAGAAACCTTACAATATACTTCCATTCCCTGTCTCTTGAACTTTGTACTACTGTTGTCACACGTTTTATTTTTACATATGAAATAAGCCCCATTTTACATTGTGTTCATGTTTCTTTCAAAAATTGCTATGATTTCCAACAGACTTAAATAAGAAAAAAACATTTTATATTTTCCCACATAATTACTATTACCAATTCTATTCTGTACATCTATATTTTCATCTGGTATTATTCTCTACCTGATTGAAGAATATATTTTATATCTTTTTATTGCTTTTTACATTATTTTATTTTATTTTGATATTACAAAATGATCACCATAGTAAATTTAGTTAACATCCATCACAACTCATACTTTTAATTTTTTTTCTTATAATGACAATTTCTAAGACATTATGATTATAGTGCAGTTTTGTGGGTGATAAACTCAATATTTTATATCTGAAAAAGTCTTTGTTTTGCCTTTGTATTTGAAAGATATTTTCACTAAGTATAGAATTATAGGTTGACTAATTTTTTTTTCTTTCTGTACTTTAAAAATGCTGTACACTGTCCTCTTGCTTGAATTATATCTGATGAGAAATCTGTTATTCTTACTTTTTGTTCTCTGTATATAATGTGTATTTCTTCTCTGGTTACTTTTAAGGTTCCTTCATCACTGGTTTTAAGCAATTTAAATATGATGTACTTTGGAGTAATTTTTTTCAAATTTCATGTTCTTGGGGTTTGTTGGGATTCTACATCTTGAGTCTGTGAGTCTATAATTTTAATAGAATTTCAGCCATTAATAATTTTTCAAATATTTTTTATATCACACATTGTGGCCCTTTGAGGATTCCAGTTACATGTTTATTCAGACACTTAAAATTGTCTCACAGCTCATTGACACTACTCATTTTCTTTTCAGCCTTTCTTTTCTATATGCTTTATTTTGGATAGTATCTGTTGCTATGACTTTAAGTTTGCTAACTACTTTTCTTCTGTAGTGTTAAATCTGCCATCAGTCCTATCCAGTATACTTTTCATCTCAGACATTATAGTTTTCATCTCTAGAAGTTTAACTTGGATCTTAACTTGGACTCACGTTTCATATTTCTACTTAGCATGTTCAGCCGTTCTTAAAGCTATTTGAAAATGTAAAATTGTTACTCTCTTTTAATATCCTTGTGTACTAATTCTATTACCTGTATTACTTCTGGGAAAATTCCAACTAACTGATTTTTTTTCCTCATTATGGATCATATTTTCCTGCTTCTTTGCATGCCTGGTGATTTTTTTTTTTTATTAGATGCCAGACACTGTGGATTTGCTAGATATTTTTGTACTCCTAAAAATATTCTTGAGCTAAGTTACTTGGAAAAAGTTTGACTCTTTAGAATCTTGCTTTTATTCTTTATTAGGCAGAAGTAGAATAGCATTCAATCTAGGGCTAATTTTGTTCCATGACTGTTGCAAAACCCTTCTCAGTATTCTAACCAATGCCCCATGAACTATGAAGTTCAAGAACTGGCAGAACTAACCCACTGGAATAGAAATCAGAATAATAACTGACTGCAGGGGGTGTATATGGAAACTTTCTGGAGTGTTCTGCTTGCACAGATTTATCAAATTAAAGAATTAAGACTTGTAAATATCACTGTTGTGAATTTTACTTCAATAAAAAAGTATTTGTAGTATCAAATATACATGTATATGTATAAATTCTGAAAGAATTTATGCTATTTCAATAATGAAGAATATAAGGTGATTTAAAAAATTATCTTCTATTTTTCAGTGTTATTTAAATTTTTAATATACATGAGTTGTTTTTAAAATACAGAAACTAATATTTTAAAAAGAATGAAAGTATTGAAGCAGGGCTCTGTCTTTGTCTTGTAGAATGGATGAAAGAAAGGAAACTAATGTTTATTGAGCATTCACTATATCTTGGATCCTTTAAAAAGCATTTTATTACATTATTCAATTTGATCAACATAACAATTCTACAAAGTAAGTATTATCTCATTTGCAAAAAAAAAAAAAAAAATAGGGGTTCTAACAAGTTGTGATGTTATGTGTCCAAGGTCCCTCAACTTGATCTTAGGTCTCCTTGCTTCCTAAATCCATGTTTTGATTCTAAAGAGAGAATTAAGCCTTTGAGATGGACTTTTGAAATTCAGAGCAAAGAATAGAAAAGCCTCAGAAATATATTACTGTCTATAGGCTTAGGAATTGCCACATTGGACTCTGGGAGTTCACTCTTAAACAGGCAGTGAATTATTCATGAAGGAAGAGTCATGAATCAAGTATAGTTAATCTGAAATCAAGGAAGTCTAATCTGAAACTAGAAGACAAGTGGGTGGCTCAGAGAAAATCAAGAGATCTGGGAACCTGCATGGCAGGTGGTAGGAGAGGGGAGGAATACATTCCTTCCTTTCAACCTGTGGACAGCCTATAAGGCTGCTTTGTCCCCAGATGGAGTAAACCCTCAGAAGCCAAGAGTCAAGGCTGTCAGGTTACAGGAATGGGTGTTATTCTTTGTATCAGCTGGCTCCTGCCCAGGCAAGCCTGACTCACAGATTTGTCACCTGTCTAGAATGGACTATGGGAGAACCCCCTAGTGAGGTCATCCAGAGCAATGAGCCAGACCAGTTTCACTGTCAACTGTGTTCAGGTCATGCCAACTCACCTTTTGCTGGAGGCTCTTTCTTTGTGAAGTGAGTCTCTTCAATATCTACAACATACTTTGGATAATAGGTTTTAAAACCTCATTTGCTTTCTCTTGCATTCCCCAGCTTAGAACTGTGAATGAACATTCATTTGTCATTGTCTTAAAGCTTGAAACAGAATCTCTAACTCCCAGAAAACTCCCCCAGGTCAATTTGCAAGATGGGGATCTTGAATTGACTTGTGTCTGAAGCTCTGTTTGGAAAGGGAGGAGGGATTCTGATGAGTAAGGAGCTTCCATATGTGCAAACTGGTTGATGTTCCCTCAAAGCTAGCATGTGACTTTTATGAGATCATCTAAATCCTAGTTTGAGGAACAGTTATGAATGAGAGTCTGTAGAGAGTAAGAGTATGACTGTCACACTGAAATGGTTTTGCCATCCTTCCTCTTGTATCTTTGTGCAAAACAGGAGCTGGGGAGAAGAACCAGAACAACTGAACCTCACTCTCACCCCACCCTCACACACATTGCCTCTTTTATAGCACAGCTGAGCTGTGCCAAATCCTCTGCCAAAACCCAGGCCCCAGCCTCAGGGGGTGCTTCCCAGTTTCCATGGCTCATTCACTACTGAGACCTTTGGCTGAGTTGTATTATGGGGGTGGGGGGGGGCTACTTCTGCCAATTGTGAAACTGTTGCGTTATACCTACTGATGTAAAAATATGGTCTGCTAGGAACTGGATAAAAACTGACACACAACCATTTATTGCATACTTGTTTGGAAGCCACTAGGAAGGCCTACCCAGAGTGGTTTCTAAATACATACACTCTCACATCTTCTCTCCTCTCAGAGACAAGAACAGACAATCAATAATGTGTTGAAAAACATGGGCTTACCTTCTCAGCCATAAGAGAATGCCCTCTGAGGGTCAGTAGTAGGATTTCATAGTGAGATCCATCTTAAACCCTCTCATCTTCCCTAGTTTCATAGCAGAAGCAAGGTGAGAATGGGAAAGGCAAACATGTCTTGAGCAACTAGTATATGGTAAGTCTTTTTCTATGTACTTAACATGAATTATTTCATTGATCTTCAAAATAGACCTGTGAAGTAACTACCATCATTGTGATTTTGTGGAAACTGAAACTCAGAGAAATTAAAGGTATTTCCAAAGCCACGTAGTTTATTAAGTGGTTTACTCAAAATTTAAACTCTGATTTTAACTGATTGCAAATGTCGAGCTTTCTCCACTAGAAGAAAAAATCTTGCTGGCTCCCAGCAAATATGCCTTTAGAGCAGTCGTCCCCAAATTTTTATGATCCTATGCTCTCATCAGTAAATATCTTTAAGTACTACTTACAATATATGCATATTCATTAGTAAATTAGATACACTACCTTATATCTATTAGTATTGATTGATAAAATAATACCCTATGGCACTAATCAATGTTAATGACAGTGGATATGAATTTATATTTAATATAGTGTTGATAATTTGGAAAATTATCTGGCCAAATGTAATTAAATCATTGTTGTTTTAACCTCTCTATATGACTGGCAAATAATTTGTTCCAGAAGTAGAAGAAGTAATACGGCTTTTCTTCTTGTCTTTGTGTGCTTGAATTACCCCTATTGTCTACCAATCGACTGTACTGCAGGAAACATGTCAAGCCACTTGTCCATTTTGTGAGGATTATTTAGAAATTAGATTATCTGGTTTGTAAATCTACTTGTGGTGTATCTGAAAACCTTAAAACATGATTATATACTAACAGCAAAAAAAAAAAAAAAATAAGAGCATCAGTGTAGACATTCCTTTGACATTACATAATTTCCACTTTCCTATACAGTTTTTTAAATGCATGCAAATGCCCCAAGCAAGCCTGACAGAAGGCACCACGGTCAATATGTATATTCAATATTAGTAAATAAAAATGTATCTCCTATGTTTACACAAAAATAAATATCGATAGAAGTTGTAATGCTTTCTTCCTATATCCCACGTCTTATTCTGTGCAATCCCTGGAGTGTGCCCTTTCCCTCAGGAGACCCTTTCTCTAGGAAAAGGTTTATCCCATAGTACTGAGTTGGACCCACTCGGATACAGAAGGCTGAAGGTTTGGATAAGAAAGGCAGCCAGTGAAGAACTGCGGGATCAGAAGATGGGACTGGAACGAGAAGGTGCCCGGTCTGGAAGACTCAGAGCACTGTCAGGAGAGAAGCTCAAGGGTTTGAAGGCTGAGTGGCAATAGGTTCTGGTCTCCCCACTTGATCCCATCCTGGAGGAGGGGCAAATCAGCTGCAAAGGTCTGGATTTCATCTTTTCTGAATCCTCCCTCCTAAATGTTTGAATACCAGAGCAAATGAAAACACACTCTGCAGCACAAGGATCCCTTAAGGTTTGATTTTCAAGATGGAAAATAAAGGCATTTTAGCCCTTCCATGGACAAAAATAACTTGCCGTTGATTTTGAAATCCCTTTCATTTGTCTCCCAGAGACCAGCCCCATACAATGACACTTTGTGTGGGAGCTTTCTGCCTGGGCCAGCCCAGCCCGGCTTCTTTCTGCCTGCCAACAGGAGGAGACAAGAGGAGGGCTTAAGCTCGAGGGTAAGAGAAAACTTTGGGCAGCCCAACGTTGCTGTTGGACATCATTCAGAAGCCCCCACTCAGCGGGGGGAGCCCAAAGAGGAAAACAAACAGAACAGGCAATCGTGGAAAATGCTGAGTCCTCTGGCGGGTGGAACGGCATTCGCCGCCTACCGGTGCTCGCAGCCAGCGCTCTGCCCAAGGGCAGCTGCAATAGCAGGCAGAGCCCGCAGCAGGCAGGGAGGCCTTGGCACCCAGAGCCCTGCCCCAGGGCGGAGAGGGCGAGAAACAGACAGTCCTGTCTCTGCAGACAAGCCCTCCAGAGTCCTTACCATGAATGCTAAAGTCTTCTCCTTGTCCAAGAAATCCAGAGGGGAAAAGGTGGTTCAAAAGAAAGGAGAAGACTTTCTCAAGCTTTAGTTTCAAGCTTACTAATAGCTCCCACTTACATAACACTTAGTATAGGTCAGACACCAACATATGTTAGTTGGCAATCACCACCTCAGTCTTGTGAGGTTAGCGCTATTATCCCTATTTCAAGGATGAAGAAATTGGGGCACAGAGAAGTGAAATAACTTGCCCCAGATCACAAAGCTCAAGTAGTAGGGCCAGGATTTAAAACCAGGCACTTTAGTGTGGAGTCCTCTAAATGTTTATATTCCTCTCTAGGAATACAAAATATGAAAGACAAGAAGAGGGAGAACAAAGGGAATGGATTAGAAAGAGAGATAATTACCAAGGAATAAAATAACAGAAAGATTTAAAATAAAATAAAATAAACAAACAACAACAACAACAACAACAAAAAACAGAGGCTGGCAGTCTAGGAGGAGTATGAGATCGGGATACAAAGATGGCATGAAAAAATGAGTTGGGAATGTGAGCTGTAACCTGCTGTTTTCTATGCCCCAAATAGAATTCTGGGAATAATGTTCAGAGATCACTCAGCAAATGGGGCTCAGGCAGCTGGGGAAGCTGAGGAGGAACAGGCAGCTGGTACAGAGAAATGAACACCTTCTCTTTCTCTTCCAATTACAGCCTGAGGTGGAGGCAGGTGCCCAGAGCTCCAGGGAGATATTAGCACCCTAATGAAAAGAGACAGCCTATGTCAGTCATGCAGGAAGGACTGTCATATCCATTTGTAAGCTAAATAGCTCTTGTCTGCAGAGGAAGGAGGGGTAGAAAGAAAAGAAATGAAGAAAGGAGAGAGAGGGGAAGGAAAGAAGAAATAGACTATTTCTTGCCTGTGTTTGGAGGGATAAGCCCTCAGTCCTTATCAGATTACCTTGGTACCAGTAGACCTAAGACCTCATTTTGCCTCTGTCACCAGTTACCAATGTGGTCTTAGACAAGTCACTTAAACCTTCTCACCTTAAACCCTTTATCTCTACAATGAGGGTATTGGATTTTATCTCTAAGGTTTTTCCAGATCTAAAATCCATACTCTGATGATATTGTGATCGTGGACAAGGACTATCATAGTGGTCATTGCATACCACCCAAAGTCCTGGTATTAGCACAGTGGCCCACCACCCGTCCACACTAACCCTTCACCCAGTCCTGGTGATTCCATTTCCTAAACAGCTCACTACTGATTCTGTCAGAGGCATCTCTTTTGAATAAATGAAACTGTTTTCAAACTGGCCTCTCTGCTTCCACCTTTGTCCCCTCTGACCCATTCTCTGCTCTACATCCAGAATGATTTGTCTAAGCACAGATCAGAGCATGTGACGTACCTCGTGGGACGATCCTCAGGGCTCCACCTTACTCTTCACACAGCCCACGAAGCCCTGAATCATCGCCTCACCATTCTCCCCCTCTCCTCTCACCACTGCTCTATTTTACCCTGTGCTCTGGTTTCACAGAACTACTGCCAGTTTCTCTATCAGTCTATAAACTTTCTCACCTACAGGCCTCAACTCAAACCTCTTTCCCCTTCCACCTAGCTAAAAGCTATTCACCTTTAGGATATAAATTCTTCCATGTTAGGTGCTCCTCCTACATGTTGAATCACACCTCTATTACACTGAACAGTAATTCACTCTTTACTTGTCTATAGTTCTTAATTTACTAAAAGCAGAGTAAAGGAAATTTGTGTTTATCTTTTCCTTAAAGGTTTTCCTCATGCTGAACCCAATGCCAGCCACATAGCAGTTGTTCAATGAACGTTTGTTACCTGAACACATTTGTTTGGTAGTGTCATCTTATATGGCACCTTCCAGCTATACCATCCCACAATCTCATAAACTGCAATCTCAGAGACACTGTATTTTCAGTTTCTGAAAACTAAGAGATCCAAGACCTTCCAACACCCCAGGATTCATCTTTCTTCATCTCCCATTTCCAACCTGAACATCAGCATTTATCAAACTGTTGGAATCCATCAGAACTAGTAGAAAGAATTGTAAAGATCAATTCTGAATCAGCTAGGATCAGCTTTAAACTAGGATATGTTGCCTGCAAATTGGATGAGATTCTATATGGTAGAGGAAGAGGGATGGGGCTGGGAGGACATGGGGAGAGTCAGATTCACATTCTAATACCAGTTCTGCCACTAATGAGGTGACTCTAAGCATGTTGTTTGGCTTCTCTAGACCTCAGGTTGAAAAGGGTGAACTAGATAATTTTTAAGGTCCCTTTTGACTCTAAATTGTAGAATTTAGAATTCTGGTGTTTGTTCTTACACTCATCATCTTTTGGGCCATTAAGCAGTTTCATAAGGAGACCATGTAAAGTAGTATGGAAGTGGAGGGAACTTCTATGAATAATTATACTAGGACAATGAGTGGACACTGGGACAGTCCCAGGTACACTAAGATGTGTGGTCACCTTTGTTTTAATTTAGTCTTTGTTAGCTGGGTTTCAGTTTTCAGTTGTTACTTGTGGTTGCAGAAGCTATTTGGAATTTGTGGTCAGGGCTCTGTTCTGGGATGTCGAGGAGGTTTCACATGAGTGACCAGGGCAGCTGACATGCCTCAAAATTACGTAGGTGGCCCACTTACACCCCTAACCTCTTCTGAACAAGAAAGCTGATGCCAGAGTTAATGCACTCCCCAGCCACACCCTAATGACTTTATCTTAGTGGTCTAAGGCTGATCAGTGAAAAACATACTTTAAATCCCCTTGAGCTCAAGTGTACAATCTGTGCTATCATCATGAAAACTCGATCATAGAGAAAAACAGATACCTGAATGAAATATCCGTTATCCATCAGACACCAATCATTGTCTCCACCATCACTCTTACCTTTCTTCTAATGTGTATAAATATCCCACATTAAAGGTGCATTGGCTGCACTAGTAAACTTTCTTATTCTCATAGAAAATAGAACAAATTGGGGGGAAATGGTATACCTGGGAAATAGATCATCAGACAGAACTCCTCAATTCAATCACTCTTACAATTTTGAAATTACCTTCACCTGAGATCTGTAAAAACAACAACAGGTATGGATGAACAATACACAATTCTCAAAGCCTTTTCAAAGTTCTCAGTAGCATGTCTCCTTCTAACCTTTGGAATATTATTGACTTAAAAAGGCAATCCCAGTCATCATCAATTTGCCAGCCTTCTAAAGACATTTGCCACCTCTTCAAGTCATTTACTATTTTTAGGCACATCTGGAAGACAATCTTTGAAGGGGTGTAAGAAGGGTCACAGGTGAAATTTCAGGATTTACCAGTAGAAAGGTTAAAGATAGCCTGCAACTGCCCAGGGCCAATAGTTTAGGCTGGTAGCATGAGATAGGCTGGGAGTAAGTAATGATTATCTCCTGACCCTCAGTAATTCCCACAAGTGGCTGCTGAAAACCTCCTTGCTCCTGCATATGGTATCACATGGAGGACCAAAGCTGACCTGACGCCAAAGCTCTGTAAAAATGTTGTGGCTGAGAGCACAAAAGCCTGAACGGTGGGGTTGGGAGATTAGAGACAGGACAATAAACTCAAAAGAGCTTTGGGGATTGCTAGCAGGTCCTGTGGCCTGGTCACTGTTGATGCCTTAGTGTTGCTATGGGGAAATGACCATCGTCATCATTACTCTGGGCGTCAACATACTGAGATACACCAGGCAATCGAATGAAACTGGCGTTCCCAGGAAAAAGATATTTTTCAGGAAAATGGAAAAAGGGAAAGGAACTAGGACATTGAGTAAAACAGGAAATGGCACTGGCCAAGGGGCAGAGAGGCGAGAGGCACCATACCTTCTAATTTGCATATGGTTTATTTTCACCTTTGGGCCTTTTAAATTTTCACCAGTTGATTGATAAACACCTGCTTTTATCAGACTCTTTAAATATCTTCATCATTGCAAGAGTTGCCAGGAAATTGCTTTTCTCTTCTGTAATTTTTAGGTGAAAATTCTCAGCATGGGGAGATCCCAAAGAACAGTGAACAATGAGCACCATGCGAACCAATATACATAAAATGGGACAAACTAGGCCCCTAAACCGGCTACCTGGAGGGTCAAGTATCAACAGGAAGACTTTCATACAACTGTATTGCAAACCACTTTCCAGAGCAGCCAGCGGGCAAAAGCAGAGGTTGGAAAGGGTTGTGGAAGTGGAAAAGCTTCCTTACTGAAAGAAGACTGGCCTTGTCCTGTATTTGGTGTGTGAAGTATACTTCTTAGTAACGGGGAATGTAGTTCTCACAGATAGTGAATCATTGGCTAGCATCACCAAAGGAGACCTTTCAGAGTTCTTGGGTGGCAGCATGGCATCATGGAAGGAACAGAGCTTAGAAATCAGATGGTCCAGATGAACCTGATACTTCTTGTTCTCTTCCACTATAGGTTCTAGAATACGATGAGCTTCGTGCCAGGTAAACATGGAATGCGGAGAGATACCTTCACAGGGGTCACAAACCCAAATTCTACAGGTAGGAATGTAAATGTGTAGGGCTGACCTACTAGAGACAAAATAGGAGATTCAAGTTCATCTTGAGGGGCAGCTTCCACTCAGTATCCATAAGTGTTTCCTCAAAAGGAATACCAGAATCAAAGACCACCCACCCAATACCCTACTGTAGTTCATTGTTTGCTTGAGCTGCATAGGTTAAGTCCCAACACTGGCAGCCACAATGAATATCTCGATGGTGTAGTATCAGCCCACAGTCAGGCAGTGTAAACTCCAGACTCTATTGCCTGTCTCATTTTACCCAAAACAGAAATCACAACAGTCTACTTGTCCGGTTAAAAGTTACACTTCATTATACAGGAAAGCTCTGTTGCTCGTGTGTGTGTGTGTGTGTGTGTGTGTGTGTGTGTGTGTGTGTGTGTTGGCAGGAGGAGCATGGGTGCTAGAACTTGCTCCAAAACCATCACAGGGGCAAGCCAGATCCACACGGGCAATTTCCTTATCCCACAGCCTCCCCAAAGCCTGTCAAATCTATAGATTTTTCACCACCAGCTTCTTTTGAATGACTCCTCTTTTCTCTGTGTCTCCTTTTACACTAACCCTACTCCACTTCCCCCAAACTCTGTAGTTGTTTAAGAGGATACTCTCTCTCCCCCAGCTCCCACCACTACGGCTTCAAAATAGTGGTCTCAGCAGTATCATTAAGAGAGATCACCAAAGCCCAGTTGTCTGAGAGTTCCCCAGCTAAACTTTAGCTCCTAGTTTGAGAAACGAGGTAAGCTGATTTCATTCAAGCATGTTGTATCTTTTAACCTGGTCAGCATTAAATCAGATACTTTGGGGGATAACAGAAACTTGGCAATAAAGGAAAGCTCTCTGCCCAAATCCTTGACCGAGGCAGAAACCTATTCTCTATGTATGTTTATTTGGGGGGAAAATAGCTCAGATGTGGTCTTAGGTTGGCTCAGGAGTTGTGGCTTTGCCCAGGTTCATAGCCGAAGACTTAAAAATACAAGGACCTCAAATCATCCTACCCAAGTCCCTGAGCAGTAGTAACTTGACTGGGATGGACCCAGAGCCCTCCTCGTGGCCAGCTGGGCTCCCTGACCGCTAGACCACACAGTCAGTGCTTAACATGCACTCAGCAAACCTCAAGCTCTAGGCCCGAAGAAACAGATTTTCCAAAAACAGAGCTCTCTTTGTGAACAATTCAGCAAAAATTCTCTTTCCAGCTGTGACTTGGGATTCATGTTGCAAATGCTGGTGTTAATTAAAAACATCCACTTTCTACAGTTTCAACAACAAGAGGAAAGCACCATACAGGATGGGTTTCTAAACTCTCCTCCTCAGAACACTTATAAATATGATTTTATTTATGACATGGGTTTCTGGGGGATTCTGACAGATATTATCATTTGCAACTTCTAGTCTCAATGAGAGAATAGGGGTAAAGGAGATGGATGTGACAGGTCCAAATTGGCACAGAGAAAATTAATATCAGAAGAAGAAACAAGAATACTGTTTCTGTCCAGAGCATCAGAGAAGATGTCTGACTTTCTGTGCTAAGATCAGGAACTTTACCAAGTTGAAATCAGATGTTTATCTGTTAAGTCATTAAAAAATTTTTCACGTGGCTTTTAGTCCTTCAGACATGAAGAAAATGAGGTGTGATAAGGCCAAGGAATTCCACAAGGGATGACACTATACATTCAATAACTGGGATGTGAGATCATATTTCCATATATTCCTTCTATAGTTCTCACTTTATTGGGAAATCTTTATATGAAAGTATCCAGAGCTAGTGAGATCAGCAAGACAGTTACAACCCTTCTTGTGCTTGTCTCTGGTTGGTTAATTTGTCCTGCTTTCATACATGAATCAGACAGGAAAGAATCAAGCCAAACCCACATCGTTATGAATGAATTTTTTTGTTTTTAATCTCACACAGTTTAAAATACAATATGAAATCAGGCTACAGTATATAAAAAACTCTCCAGCAAAATGATGTGCCAGCATCAGCTACTAAAATAAACAAACAAAAACTCCCCCATAAGAAATTTTTTTGCATTTAAAAAAAACACATAGACACTTACATCGCTACATCTCTAAGCTACCTCAGTTCTGATTTTTAAAAAGCACCTGCTTTTCCTTTTTTTCATCTTGCTTTTAAATTTTCAGCTTTTTAAAAAATATAAATTATATGAAAATACAAGTTGGAAAATAGTCAAACACAATATAACATCTGTTTTACCCTTATATTTCTCAGCTTAAAAAAAAAGTATTCTTAAAAAAGGTTCAATAACTGAGGCAGTATTCCTGATAATTTCATTTTAATATATATATTTTATATATGTATATGTATACATATATTTCTGGTTCCTTGAAATTTCTTTGGAATGTAGTTAAGAGATCAACACATTTATATAGACCCCAACAGAGAAAGCAGCATGCACAGCATGACTAGAAGAATGAAGGCGTAATTTTCACCACGAAGATTAGGCAGGTTAATGCTCTAAAACCCAGAGTGTTCATCTCCAAAGTGAGGAAAAGCACATCTGATCTTGGACTGCTACCTCCAATCCCCATCACCACAAAACCAGGGCTCCACTGCAGGGAAGTCCACCCTACCCCGCACCGGATGGAGAAGGGAACAAAAGTGACTCTGAACCCTACAGCCAAAACCAATGTGGGTTAAGGCATCTCCAGGAAAATAAGGGTTTACCCCAGCTAAACCAGATTGGCCCATCCTTCCTCTGAAGCTGACATGTGTTTTTAAAAAGCATAAATGCAACAATTCTGCTGCATTTCCAGTGTATAAACCACCCACCACTCTTCCTGGGATGGTCTCTGGCCTTTGGACAGGAGAAAAAGCATTTGGCCAGATCAACAAAGCTGTCTTAACTAATAAACTATCTATAAATACTGAAAATGGTGGACCTATAGAGAAAGGCATCTGAGTGAACGAGCGGGCTGAGGAGCATGAGGAGGCACTTTCTTGTATCTTATCTGCTACAGAAATATTGCAGGAGTTAAGACTCACTCACACAAGGGGAGTTTTCAGCATAAATGTGATAGGAAAGATGGATAAGAGTCGAGAAAGTGATTTTATGCCCGGTTGCAAACAGCAAGCCATGACTGATACCCAGCCTTGGTTCTACTCTCGCCCATTACTGAAATGTGGAAAGACTTACCTAGATAACCCAGGTATTATCTTAGCTGCATTTTTGCTTGTCTGCAAACACACATACACACACACACACACACACACACACACACACCCCTTTGCCAGTGCCCAACAAAGATCACAAAATCTAAGAAAAAAGAATGTAGTCCAACAGTTCCACCTAACACTCCCTGAGCAGCTCTTAAAATTATTTCAAGAGCTTCATTAAGGCACCTGCATTTGGAAGAAGATCAAAATATACAACTGGGCTAATTCTGCCTTTGCTTTCCAAGTGGAATCTCCAATATATCAGTATGAGAAAACTCACGAATCACAGAGCTAAGTTCCTGATAATTAGGGTCTGCAAGAAGACCTAGGAGTGAACAATCCACTTTCTTGAAGATAATGCTAGAAGGTTGTTAGTACTTCCAGTTTCTCAGCTACAGCCCAAGAAAGGCGAGCCTTGAGAAGCCCATCTTAAATGTCTTTGCCTCTCTCTCTCTCTGAAGTCTATAAAGCCGTTCCATTGTTGCCATCCTTTTTGAATTGGGCATCTACATGGGGGGGGGGGGAGATTCTGAATGAATTAGAAACTTCCTCACTAGTTAGATGTTGGTCCCCCCACCCAAAACCCCATTTTCAGATTACCCTTCACAACTGCTTGTAGTTACATTATGAGGGAACTGAAAATATATTCAAATCTCATGGTCCGTCTTATTTTCTTCATTTGAGCTCCTTCTCTTTTTCCTTTGTCTTCAAGTCATTCCTCTCTTCTGCAATTATTAACCTTCTCTTACCCTTTGGCCATGATAACAGACCCAAGCACAAGGCTCTAACAGTGGCTGCCTTATTCACTTTGCATGCAGTCTTACCTGATATCCCACTCAACTAGCTTAAGTCCTTCAAAGGAAAGCCTTTCATTTCTCCTCGCAAAGATAGTCAAGCCCCATTTTATGTATATGCTCCCTTAATTTCCATTGCTCCTAAAACCCAGTGAGTCTAAATGGCTTTATCAGACACTCTTCAACTCATGTCATGTCTGTACCCTTGCACTCACCAATCAGAAAGCTGTACATTTCTCTACTGAATAATGGGGGTGGGGGACAAAAAATGTGGGATGCTTGAAAAATAAGACACAAAGGAGAAAGTGTAGAGTGTTAGGAACGACATGCATTCAGGACTGATTTCTTAAGACCTGAGGGGTAATGCCCATGCACACAACTTTTATTCCAAGTCATATGTTACAGGTACAGAACCAATAAAGAACCAAGTCCATTTTTCTCCTTCGAGCTTCTTTTCATGGCTTTAACAGTGCTCCTATATTTACTGTGGTCCAAACCAGGGCTGCAAAATACATTCAGTTCAAAGACTTAATGCTTCTTAGCTCAACATTAAGTCAAAACCCCCAAAATTCACTAATGACAAATAAGTAAAGGGGTGTGATAACTTTTTTTAAATTATAGATGAAATTCACATGCATAGTTCCCTTGTACCCAAGTCAGTATTTTTTCCTTCACATGTAAGCTGCATGAATTTGGGATCCCTGATCTCAGTGACAGCACTTTGCATTTCCAGTGGGGTCTATATAAACAGTTTTCTTTCACTGTGACAGAATCCTCAGCCAGCAAATAAACACAAACTTGTATGATACTGCAATACTGAGACCACCTTAGAGCTTAAGACGATTTTTAAGAAAAAAAAAAAAATACTGGCACAAAATTTAATAAAATAAATTTTAACACAAAAAGAGTTTTGGCCCCTCCCCATTGAAGTCCATCTTTGTTTTAAAAGTACAGTAAAAGGTAAATAGTCCTTGGGATTTAGTGCAACCCCCAAACAAAATGTTCTACTCCATCTCCCTCTTTTTTGGCCTCCTAGACCTAAAAACAGAAGCAAATGAATTGCCTTTCATCAGTCTCATGACTCCTGATGCCTCAATTTCATTAATAGGTCCATAACTCGAGACACATTTTTTTTTATGGATGATTTTAAAAAATGATTGGACACATTAGTTTCTTCCTCCCTTAAGCCAGATTCTTCAAGCTTCTAAGAAGACCCTTTTCTCTCTCCTGAAAATTTGCTCAAGAATTTCTTGTCCCACCCACCCCACCAGTCCTGGTTCTCCTTTTTCCAACCACACATAATTGATTATAGCTGCAGTTCACTTAGCTCCCACCCCTGAATGTAAAAAATGAGTTCTGGAAAATTAAAAATAGAATAACAATTAAAAATTAAGAGTTCAACCGACATGGTTGTTCTTTGAAATGTCTCAGCAGAGTTTTCCAGCCCTTTGGTGTCCATCACTCATCAGCATCGGGCTTGACGTCCAGCATGGCATGGAGCTCCTCGGGCGTGTATCCCAGGAGGCTCTGCAGGTCGCACACAAAGCGGTACACGTAGCGTTTACCCGCTGTCTTATGGATGATGTTTTTGTCATAATAGTAGCGTAGGCCACGGCTCAGTTTCTCATAATTCATCTTAGGTTTGTTTTTCCTTTTTCCCCATCTCCTAGCCACCTGAAATTAAAAAAAAAAAATGGGTGAAATTCTATAAAATAATCCAAATTTACATGTTCATATGCCTGTACCCATTCACGGTGACTCATGATGTTCAAGTAAGATTGTTAGAGACTCATGTACATAGAATATATTTTTCTGACCTATCTCTTCTGAATTCTAATTTTCAAGGGCTGGGCAATGATAAGATAAAGTGTTGATTCTTTAAGTTGATGAAAACACAGTAACCCTGAACTTCTATGTAAGGGAGTTAAAGTATCTGAGATATATATATATATATATATATATATATATATATATATATATATATATACACACACACACACACACACACACATATATATATATATATATATATATATATATATATATATATATATATATATATATATAAATACTAGAGACTCTCCTTCCTTTTTATATTATTAAGAGAGTCTCTGCTTTGAAAGCAAGAAATCTCATGTAAGTGAGAAGAGGAAAACTGAGCTGAAATCATACCTGCCTTTCCCCAACAGGAAGCTGTTCTGTTCTGGGGCACTATGTCTTCTCATGTCTGCCAGAACAGAAATGTTGTATCTTTTGTCCATTGTTTTATTTTTTTAATTCTTAAAATTAGGCATGGCACAGAATAACCAGTCTATAAACATTTGCTGGATGAAAGAATAAACTAATTAACAAATTGTACCAATCTTCCAAGGCCTCTTGAATTGTCTGGTCCCTTTCAGAGTCACAGAGCCACCAGGCCAGGAAAATGCTAAGTCAGAGAAGGCAACTCATATTTACTTAGGGCTACTATGTACCTACTATTATGTGCATCACATCAGTTAATCCTGGAAAACAAATGGGTGTTGTAGATATTTTCTGTTTTCCAAACAATGAAACTAAGGCTCAGATAGGCTAAGTAACTCGCTGGAGGTTACATAGTAGCAAGTGGTAGAGCTGGGATTTAAATCCTAGAAAATATCACCAGGCCCACACAACCCTTTTCCAGAGTTCTCTCTAATACAGTTCTCTCAAGTCACTCCCTTCTTACCTCATCTGGGTCAGAAAGCTTGAATTCCCAGCCATCTCCTGTCCAGCTGATAAAAGACTGACAGGATTTATCAGTGAGTAATTCCAGAAGAAACTGCCACAACTGGATTGGTCCACTGCCTGGAAACACAAAGCATTATGAATCATTACACCAAATGCTCAGCACTCTGGACAACTAATTCTAGAATATAGCACTCTCTCCTCTCTCCTCTCTCAGTCCATCCAGCCAGGAGACAAGGAAGGCAACGTAGAGTCCAAATGTTGGAAGAGGTGCTATGAGCTCGAACAGACTGAACAGGTGAAGAATTTCATACCAAAATAAAAAAGGAAAAGCACTTCAGACAATCTATCAATTGCCTTATTTTGATTGGCTTAAGGATCGGTCCATTTTCATTGCTAAACAAACTCTAGAAAGAAAACACTGACTCTATCCTCTCAGATATTCTAAGGTAGCATAATCTTTTGTGCCTTTAAAAACTAACTCATTTTGCCTTAAGAAGTAATGAAGGTATTAATTAAAGAATGTCTTTGTCAGTTCCAGTCAGAAGTCAAACGTAAAAAGCACTCCTCTATGTAGATAGAGCCTTTGGCCCTTGATTTGCAAGTGAGAAGGTCACTACCCTAGCCTTTTGTAACAAGAAATTAGATGGGTCATAATATTCCTCTCCACCATTATCCTGTCCTCCATGCCACTCATAGGCGAGCACCCAAACTAAGAAAAGAAAGCATCATCACTTTGTGAGCAATTAACTTGCTACCCAGGAAATCTTCAAAGGTCAGGTGAGGACTGTCTCAAATTCTTCACGAGTTCAGTATATTCTAATTGACACACATACACACACACAGAGCTACACACTACTCTCTTGCTTTAGCCATTGACATTGCCAAGATCTTAGTTCTGGAAGGCCTGATATCCTCTGATAGTAAATTATGCTAAAAGATATGCTGCATACATTTCCTTTTAGGATAACTTTCTTTACAGAAATGACAATGCTGCCAGTGATTCCTATCTGACTTACAAGTATAGCCAATGGGTTCCACAGTCTGTCCTACTTGTTACATGTCTGGACTGTGCCTTATAACACCATCTCAGAAGCAATTGGGACAGACTGGAACTGGGAAAGATCCAGTTCATGTAGATGAAAGAAGCTGGGATACTCTAACTGGTACAGGAAAATGTGACTATGTAAGGCTCTAATCCTTAACCTGAGTTTCAAATTTGTCTGATTCAAAGTACACTGAGATTCAACAGAAAAACTAGCTTTAGGTTGGTTCCCTCTCAATCGAAAAAAGAAATGTCCTCAATAATCTATCAGTGTAATCTCTTGTTCTATCTCATACATCTATAGGCATGTTTACATGCATCATGTTGCTTACTCCTAAAATCTACTGCCCATTCTTCTTTATAGATGAAGCACAAGCAGTCTCACTGTTTCCATCCTATTGGTAAGAAAAAAGATGTTCAGGAAAGTCACGTGACTTTGCTCCCAGGCACAGTTAGAAAGAGTGGTTCTGGTTCTAGCATCCAGGTCTTCAGACTCCAAGCACAGCATGGAGCAACCTCAACAGATACCTCTGAGGAAAGAGTGTCTGGTGTGCATTGTCATCTGACAGCCAAGGAAACATTCCTTTCTAAGTGCCTCCTAATGGTGGTTTCCAGTGCTCCTCCTCTGCACACCCCAAGCTAAATAAGAAAAATGAAACATCACTACCTCATCCTTCTAAGAATATGCCTTGAGCTCTTTAAAACCATTTTGTAAGAAATATCCTAAACATACTCTAGAATAAAATGATTCAGTGAATGCCTACAAAACAAATTAACATTCAAAAAACAACCCTGAATTCTACACTGGTTAAGCCTTATTCTCCTCTGTTTCCACCCCTTGTTAAAAAAAAAAAAAAAAAAAAAAAAACCACTGGGTATACAATTTAGACATATTTGCAGGTTTCTTGTCAGTTGAGTTAAACTCACTAGCTACTACTCTCTGCCTGGGCTCACAGGACTAACCACAACATTATATGAGGAAACCATCAAGAAGCCATCCAGAGGAGAGAAGGAGTAAGAAAACAAATCTCTATTAAGAAATGCTGTATAATTTCTGGTTGCAAAAAGAAAAAAGAAGAAAGAGAAGAGGAGAGAAAAGAAGAGAAAAGAAAAGGAAAAGGCAAAGCAGCTGCAAGACCCCTTGTGACATAACAGGTTTCCTGATGAAGTGCAAAAGGACTATACACCCAACAGGACCTCTGAGGGGAGACATAGAAAGAAAAATCAACTACCTCAAAATTACGTAAGTGAGTCCTCCTTTGAGTCAGGTCTACAGACTGCAGACCTAGGACAGAGAGAGGAGTTGCTTTAAGACCCCTGGTGGAGCAAAAGGCTCACGAGTGCTGTGATTGATTACACACCTACAATGCACCAGACACTGTGTTGCTGCTTGTACACATCTCATTCATTCCTCATAATAACTCCATGGGCTAGATGCAATCATGTTTGTTCCTATCATTTTATATCAGAGAAAACTGGTACACTGCCTGACCTGTGTCCACTGGCTTTGGCCAAGCCCATTCACATCAGAAGTGGAGCGGCCGAGACTAGAACTAAGGCAGTCTGACCTCGAATTCTTCAGCTCCATACTAACTGCATTGTTCCTATACAAGACAAACCTGGAGTCTGGCATCTGAACTGCCTGCCTGGTCACAGTAATCCAAGGGATAACAGGCTCTGGCTTTTAAAAAAATATCTTATCTTCTTTACCTCTCGCAGCAGCCACAGGACACTGTCAGCGTCCACCTCCACAGGTGACATTTCTAGCCCAATCAGTCAGGTCCCCTTGTGGTAGCTGTTAAGCTATGTCACTTTATTATTTCTCCCTCCCACTATTTACCTTAAAACGCTTACACTATTTATCTTAAAATCCTTTGGGTAGTATGGGACTAGTAATGTCAAGCTAAGGAAAAGGAAGGTGATGTTAGGCTTCTACATGGCAAGTCTCAGAAAGGCCGGCCCAGGAGCACAGGCTCTTGACTTTGCGGCCATAATGTAGAGAAGAGGACTTCAGTTCATGTTGCTGGAACCAGCTCAAAGAGGAAGGGACCTCAGACAGAAGAATTGCTATTGTTTTTCCTGCCAGAGCCATTTCCCAAATTTAAATGTTCGAGTCATAGGTTCCATCTGCCCGGCTCCAGCCCTGCTCTGTATATTTGACCCCTGAGGTCTGCGTATATAGGGGGTTAGGGGTAGGAGCGGGGTAGGGGGGGTGGGGGAGTTGGGTTAGTCCATGTGTGCAGGGTTTTCTTGTTTTTTGTTTTTTGTTTTTTTTTTTCTCATTGTGAGTTTACTTTTGTTCATAAAGAACATCAAACTGAAATTCCAGGACTAGGAGCCCAGGTCTTAGAGTGTGGTGCTCTCTAAACTCATTTCTTCGATTTATACCAAGGGAAGAGAGAGAATAAAGTGGAAAAGTAGTTGCCTAAAGAAACCACAGGAACTGGATAGGAAGGAAAGTCTCTAGTCAGCTTCACAATAAGGAAGTCAAAATAGTGGTGATGTCAGCTCAAATCTCCTTCCCTCAATTCTTGAAGAAAAATGCTGTGAGCCCACCTGGAGCTAATGGGCACACAGTGCTCTGTTCTCACCCTGGGTTTCCTGAAGGTCATTGCTTACCATTCAGAAAGCCCACGATGTGGTACCAAACGAAAGGACACTATGATTCCTCCCAAAGAGTCCTCTCTAGTACCTTTGTGCTGACTCCTAGACTGCACTTGGGTTGTGGAAAGCAATAGAAATACAAAGGTCAAGGAATTCGCTCAGCGAGAATACTGGTTCCAGGGTGGGCTTCTTTCCTGGCTGGATGAGTGGATAGTCTAACACAGGAGCCTGTTTCCACAACAATGTGTCACTCTCACTTCAGGTCTGAGAGGGGGATTCAGGGATACTTGGAAGCCCACAGCTGGAATATATGATAACTGCATAAACCTGCCAGCAACATCCAAGTCTAGGCCCAAGGAACTTCTTATGCCCCAGACTTGTCAGGGTTAGGCTAGCACACCCAGTTACGGGCTCTCTCAGATGTTTCTGAACTGCTTAGTGCAGGTCTGCCCCAACCCCCAGGGTCACAGGGCTTCACCTCTTGCCCTTGCTGCAACATATCCTAAAACTGTAAGGCCTCTTCCTCTATTCTCCCTGCACCTCCTCTCATGCCTGGGCCCAGCCCCATCCACCCACCCGACCAGACTGTGGTCCCAGTGACCTCTGTCCCAGGGAGCAGAGAATGGTGCTAAGAATAGTGCCAGTCATGGGAAGAGGGAGCTCACATACTAAATGTGACTCACAATGGTGTCCCTGTCTGGGGGCCCCAAAGCAGTCAACGGCGGCCTTCACCATGCTGCCCTAGGGTGTCACACATCAGGAATCCGGTGGCATCACTGGGAAACTATGCTTCTCAAGTCAAAGCTCTGAACTACAACAACAGAGGGGTCCCTGTTAGAAGGAAGTCCCTCTCCAAAGGAGTGGAGGGGGAGGGCACCGCACACACTCACACCCACCCAGCTCCCTGGGCCTCCACGCCTCTGCAGCCTGCTCCCTCTACCTAGCTCCCTCCCTGGCTGTCATAGGGGGATTTCTTCTGACTGCTTGGTTCTTCTCAGCTTCTGGATAAGAGGAAAATTCTGAGGACAACACTGACGATCCCAATTTGGAGAACTTGATACAACCTCAGAAGAAACATCAGGTGGCTACCTGGAGGATCCCAGCCCAGCAGAGCAAATCCTATTCCCTCCAGAGGGGACTCTCAAGGAACTTCAAAGCCAAGTCTACATTTTTTTTTAAGCCAAAGCTTCAAGTAAATTCCTACTCATTTTGGTTATGTTTTAAGTCCCTTCTCCTTGCTAGTAACTAGAAGGCCAGCCAATCTATCTTGATGAAGTGAGCAACTTAAATAAATATATAGCAATGGGTTAGGACAAAATTTTAGTAAAAAGCTGTTGATAATAATCCTTTCCATTTGGCAATCTGTCAGTATCTCTTCTCTCATTTTCTAGGCTCAGGGGTTGCCTGCCTATGTCAATGAACACACTGCTAGTAAATTTGGGGTGGGGCTTCAGTTTTTCTTTTTCATTCCAACTGCAAGTTCTCATCAGTCGTCTGTGCCCTAGTGTGAGGCTCGCATAGAAGAGTCAGCCTCCATCTGTACGGAGGTCAGCTCAGAACAGTCACTCTAACAGGAAGCCTCCCATTGTGGTTTACTTATAAGACCAACCTGGTGGTATTCTGTGTGTCCATCCCTCATCACTAGAACGTATGCTCTGAGGGGCTGTGTTCTTTCAATGCTGGAATCCAAAGCGGAGAACAATGTTTGCCAATTAACATCAACCACCAAAACACTATTTGCTGTTAAATGACTCCAGTTATCAGCGCCTTGAGAGTATGGACTATTCTTACTGATTTCAGGTATCGTATCTGCTCTCTGACAGGTGCTCAATAAACATTTACTGAACTGTATTACTAAAACAATCCTCCTCTGAATAAAGGTGTAATGGTTTAAAGAGCTACCCAAACTGTTTCTTTCTCTTAAAATATGTTTGGGACCAAACAGCATGGGTGACTCCCAGGCTATGTTTCATCAACATGTTCCCCAAAATAAAAACGACCACACCTTCTGTCCTTTGGGGATTCATTTACTACTTTGAGAAGCTAATCTCTTTAGCTTGACTCTAAAAGTCAAATCAAATACCTCAGTGTGAGCAGAACATCACATTTATTTTAACCTATGAAACTCTCATGGTTGGTCACCCTTGCAATAGGGCTGACTCTGCCCTAATAGCACACATCTGCCAGGTGGTCTTAAAACAGAGGAACGAGACTGACTGGCCCCTCCCTTCCACCCAGGTGTCTCTACCCACAGCCAAACGATGATGGCAAAAACAGAACACTAGAATCCAGAAATGACCCATCTGTTCATACCTTCCTTTCACACTACTGTAGGAGTTCCCACCTCTAGGGGTAGAGTGGGTAACCCCAGGGTCTAAGCATCACCCCCTTTCTATCAATTCCCTTCTAAATTATTGTTCACAAAAAATTCCAAAATCTATTTCCATTAAGTCCATTTGAAAAGAAGTTTAATGACAAATCAACAACAACAACAACAACAAAAATCCTGATAGTTTCTTGCCCTGTGGGCCAAACTCAACTCAAGGCTACACAAGTCTTCTGTCTGAGAACGAAAAATTAAAAAGATCATACTGCTGGACTGTTTGACAATGAAAGCAATGGGAAGAGATTTCAAGTTTCAAGAGAAAAGGAAGGGTAGGGACTGCCTGACAGGTTAGCTTGGCATTGTGCCTATAGGTACCTTTTCCTGTTTCTTCTGAGTTGTGCCTTTCCTTTACCTGTACCCCGACCCAATCTCATCTCATCTCTAACATGATCCATGTACAGTACATTCTATAATGAGCCAACAAGGCCTTGGTTTAATGAATCACTGTAAAGTCAATATGTTCCACACATATGTTCCTTTATCAATGGCTAGTAACTCAAGGGCAGCAATTGGGGATATAAGTCTAAAAATTCAACTCAGAACTACAGAGAACATTCTAATAGGTGCTTGAAAAACACATGAACGTAAAGATGAATGATATCTTCATGAACTAGCATTTATTTAAATGCTGAAATAGCCAATTCTAAAAATGGAAACAAGTTAGAAAACAGCTTTCCAATTAATAAAACCCGCCTTTGATGTAAAGTCTATGTTGCTGATGGGGAAGACCAAAAGAAAAAAAAAGTATTAAAAATAATAATAAAGCATGTCAAGCAATGGAGGACTGATGACAGTAGACAGTACCCTATAAAATCAAAATAGTAACATGCCTTTGTGTAAGCCCAAAATGGAGAATAAGGGGTCCAGGGCTTTGATCCACTATGATTCCTCCCTGATCCACTGTGTGATCTTAGGTAATTTACTTAACCTCTATGGGATTTAGTTTTTCCATCTCTAAAATGTAAATAGCAATCTCTGCTACTTTCCACCTTAAAATAAATTAAGTCTCAATCATGAGGAAAAATAAATTATATATATATGGTGACCACAGTGCAGAACAATATAAAATACAACAATGAAATTAAAGAAAAGAATGAAACAACAGAAAAAAATATTTTTAAAAGCAGACTTTTCAAAGGAAGATAAGAAAAAAAGATGGAATTGAAACCAGCAAAAGTACTAGATAAAATTCAATTATCCTTCCAAGAATTAAATTGGCCTTTTATTGGCAACTTTGGAAAAAGAGAAAGTTGGAGGCAAAAAAAAAAAAAAAAAAAAAAGATTAAAATATATCAATATAAAATGCCTTCAATATTGTAGATGAGAATAACCAGTTAAGATTTTTTTAAAGTTAGGAATAACTCTGTGAAGTTCTTGCACTAATTCAAAGTAGGTAGGCCCAAAAAGAGCAGATGCAAGCTGCTTTGCAAGTGAAAGTATCACAGACATTTATGGTTTGGGGAAATCTTCACCACAGACAGATTTAGATCCTCTTTTCCCCAATGTGCTTTTTTTCCCTAATCACTTATGCTCCTCACCAAGGACACTCTACCTAATTATTATGGAGAGCTGACCTGGAGAGACTTCAGCAGCATTGCCCACAGATGTCAGTCGTTTGGCCTAGAGGTAGACCCCATCAGCATTAACTGAAGATGAAGCAGGAAGTCTTGTCCAGCCATCAATTTCTAAGACAGGCTGGGCAGCAAGCCCAGCTGGTTGGCCACAGGCCGGCTAGGCTGCCCCACCTGGGACAGAAGTTAAGTGAGGCTCATTGGGAGTCTGCCTTGGACCTGAGAATATGACAGTTACTTTGGTGTATTGAGAAAAGACCCTTGTTTTTGCTTGGGCTCCTCACACCTGCATATGTTCAAGTACATGTGTGTGGGGGTGGCTACAGGAGAAAGGAGAGTGTTCTTCTCTTAAAGGGACAGCCTATATTCAAATACAGCCACTTCTTTCCTCTAAACCCAAGAACTCTGTCTAACCACGTTCAATCTACCACTCAGATGCAGACTTGGACAGCAAGCCAGTGAAGCTCAAGTCAGGAAGTGGGTTCCTTAGAGCTTTTTCCTCCTGATGTCTTCTAGGTAACTGATTCTTTTAAGAAGTCACAAGAAATGGGTTAGGTTTGGATTTGAAGGTACAGTGTGAGAATTTTGTTAGACACCAAGGAAATGCTTTTTCTAACCACTGTAAATATCTAAAGAAAATGTCTTCCTAAGTATCTAGGTAACAAGAAAAAAGAAAAATGTTTTCACTGATGAGGTTTAGAAAATAGAACTTGAAATATCTGAAGCCAATGCCTTTTCTCAGTAGATTCTTGATGCAATCTCTGGACTTTATTTTATCGGAAGGGTAAAGTGTCCCTCTTCACCTCAAAGATGAGAGAAATAACTTGTTAAGCATCTTACAATTCTTGGAGATATGAACTAGATCCTAATAATCATATGAGCACTGAATTTGGTAAGCATTTATCCAGCAAATAATCTCTGAACACCCCTTGAATGTCCAACATTAAAGCCAGATCAGGTTGGATAACAAAATAGAAGAAACACTTTTCTGTGCCACCTTAATGAGAGGAGCTGAAAATGCCCTCATCTATACCTTTAAAAAAGACAGGACTGAGAATCTAGCCTCAAGGGGCCTTCACAAGAAACTGTACCCACCTCAGCTCTGAAAGTCAAACACCTCCACATAAGCTGTGCCCTACGAGCACTTTTCCAGCAAAGCAAGTCCCATCCTGGCTTCAGAGTTTAAACTTTCACATTCACTCACCTTAGGAGCACTTTCACTCTCGTTATCTCTCAGGAAGAGGTGAGTCATACATAAGACAATGCAGTTGGTTAGTCACAGTCAACAATATGCTGATCTCTGAAGCCTATCATTGACCACTAAGAGCATTGGGATTGACCATGGTCCTGAGTTCTGCTGTATGACTAGCCAGAGGAGAAACTGTGCTGGCCTGTTTGACAACCCACATTTATCAGTCAGGTCTGATGTGGTGGTCACAGGACCTATGGCGTCTATGACAACATGCAGCTCAGGTCTCTTGCTGCAGGGAGCATAAGTGACTGGATCCACCGTGTCCCCCACCAAGGTCATGCTTCCTAGGGGCTGCTCCGGCCAAGGGCTGAGCATGATGGGGCCATGAAGCTCTTCTTATGAGATATGGAGCTCTTCTGCTGGGGAACTGGCCAGAGGATTCCCCATCAGCCTGGGCAAAACTTCCTGGGAATTGAGCTGCAGTTGGAAGCTCTTCTCACCCAAATCCTCCTTCCCTCTCTCCTTTTACAGGTAACAGACCTGCAGCATGGTCTGGAGGCTCCACTGCCTTCTCCTGCTCTGTTCCACTTTGTCTTTCACAGATGCCCCAGCATAACAAATTTATTGCAAGTCCAGTCATGCCTTGACATCCGCTTCTTGGCAGACCTAAACAAATATACTACTAATATCAGATATTTTCCTGTTAATTGTCTCACTTGGTGAAAAATTTTGAAAGGAATTTTCTTTGTTGTTGCTGTGTGACTTTGGGCTAGAACTCTTTCCACCTCCTGAACTTTGGTTTCTTCATTTGTACAATGAGAATAACAGAATCTTCCTCATGCGGCTGTTGATGATAGGTTTAAAAAGACATGTGCGTGTGAGTGTGTGAGTGTGCGTGTGTAATGAAAGAGTCTAGCACACAGCAAGAGTTTAACACACACAGGGGTTGAGCTGAAGAGTTAAAGTGACCTACCTGATATTAACTATCTGCTGTGCCTCAAGACACCAACAGCAATTACTGAGATTCTATCAGTAAAACATATTGTTTCCTGACCTCAAGGAATACAGAATTATTTTAGAAAGACAAAAGGTTTGGAGAATAATATAAAACAGTGGTAACTAGCACATAGAGAATACTTCCTACAGACCAGCACTATTCTGGGTGCTTTCCATACACCAATTTATTTCATTCTCACAACAATCCTATGAGATAGGAACTACTATTATTACCATTTGCAGATGAGAAAACTGAGGCACAGAGATGCTAGCTAGTCCAAAATCACACAGCCGGTCAATGGCAAAGCCAGGACACACTCAGGCTGACTGGCTCCCAAGTCCATGCTCTTAACTCCTACATGATATAGCCCCTGAAACGTAACCAGTGGTTAAACAACATGGGGTGGCCACCCTCTCATGTGTCTAACCTGGACTGAAATTTGAAGGCATACCCAAGTGACAAAACCAGGCGCAGATAAGCTTCCAACCAGCAGGCATCACAGGAGAATCACTTTAGGGAGAATAGGGAGATGTATAACTTCTCTTCAAGCAAGTCCCTATACTGAGAAACCACTGCTCATTCTGCCAAAAAGCGAAGGCCATTCAGGGGAGAGAGAGAGGTGCCAAGGGGTGAAAGTGGCAGCAATATCTGGGACACCTGGCAGGGTCTTTCCCAACAGGGGCTATGGGGCATCTTCAAGGTGTGTTGCTAAAGCCAGCAAGGACTCATGTGGATGCCTCAGCAGTATTCTGACTGAATTTTGCCCGGTGGAAATACTTTATTTCAAAGACAAAAAGGTGGAGCTTCAAACTGGAGACAGAGTGGACCACCCAATTCCACCACTTATAGTTAGATTTTGTTAAAGAAACAGTAACCACAAAGGTGTGAGCCTCAGAGACTCCTCTAAAACAGGCCGGGTGGCTGTACTCAAAAAAGACAGGTCAACTTGTGAGATTCCTGCTGTCCAAAGTCCAGACCCCCACTCAGCTTCAAAGAGTTGTAAATAGCACTAAGATTTGAGATACAGTGTGAGGTATAAATGGGCCTCTTCTACCTCAAAGACAGCGTGCAAGGTATTACTTGTGGCCTTCAAAGGCAATAGACAGAAACAGGGAACCTCTGCTTTCCACATTTTTAAAAGATATTTTTTTAAAAAAAACATTAACAGTGAAGCCAAATACTCTACTATGTGACTTTTTCTACAGGTGTAGATAATTATGCAAAACTGTCACAAAGTACATCAGTTAGGAGGCAGAAGCAGTGAAACTGCTACGCAGGCAACAGAAAGGGGCTTTTCTTCCCATCCAGCTCAAATCTTCCTGGAAGTTTACCTCCCCTAATGCTTCAAAGTGTTTTCCCACCAGTCTCATTACTGAGCAGCATGTGAACCCATTACTCCAGTGGGATCCCCAAACCGTTTCCATGCCCCACTGTAGGACCGACCATCAAACACAACACAGAGGATCTGAATCCCTCTAGCTCTTGAGATGCTGGCTGGCAGCAAGTCCCTGCTTGGGCAGAGGGGGTCTTTCCAGCTTCCTGAAACCTGCTAATTAGCACTAAGCCCTCTGAGCCAGAAAGGAGAAGACCTCTCTGTTGCTTTCTCATTTGTGAAGTTCTTTTCCTCTCTTCCATTCAAGTGCTGCCCCTGGAAGCTCTGCATTGAGACTGTGATGGCCTCCTGCAAGGCCTCCAGCCAGCTCCAGCTCGGCCTGGCCAGGAGACCTCAGGGCCCCTATAAAAGGCAGCTGCTGCACAAATCAGGCAACAAGAGTCCCACGCTCTTTGTCAACAAGCTGGCTTCTTGACTTTAGTCAATTCCAACTGTCTTACATGGACAGCATCTACCTGAATAGGCTATATTCTAGAGCTTGGCTCAGGGAACAAATCCTCAAACTAAAAAGCTCTATACTCTTCCTAATAACATACCCACTTGGGTTTAGAATGTTAAAATCTTCTGTATGAATTCAGACTGCAGTACTAATTTGCTTTGGTGACCCCTCCCCGTTTCCTTATCAGCACGTAGGCTCATGCCCAAAGTTTCCACAGTTGTCGTTTGTGCCTGAGTACATTGAGATTATTTTGCAATCCAGCTTTTCTTCAGAAAACTGTGATTTCAGGTAGTGCTGCCAAATATCAGGTTTTATTCTGAATTGAAGGGCTTTAAAGCACTTCCTTTTGCAGTAAAGTTATTTATTTTCGAGAACATGTTTTAGCAGTAGTTCTGAGTTTCTGACCCCTAAAATTCAACTAGAAGCCAGAACTAGGAACTCCCAGGTTCTGGCTTTGCAGGGACTTTCTTATTGCGTGACTTTAGACTGGCTACAGTGCCATCTACGAAATGGCAAGAAGATATAAGACCTGAGCAATTTGAGAGGGCCTATAGGGGAATGTATGGGGCTTCTTTTTCTACAAGACTAGTACCATTTTCAGGATTGTTTCACTCCCAAATATTTGAAATTTAAATTCCAGATAGTCCCCAATTTAGTCATTAGGAAACTAAGGAACTATTGAGTTACAAGTCTGCAAAGCACTATAAAACATCACTGCATTACAGTTAATGAATGGCTTTGGGCTTAGCTTTTCTCAGCCTCCAGGATAAAAAAGAGACCCTAACCGCCTCACTCACAACTGCAACTCAAAGAGCCTGATACACCTGGATATTGACAAGAGCATTTCCACAAGGCCAGCTCAACAACAATCACAGAAGTGATAGGAATGGAGTCCTTATCGGTGGCAAAGTCTGGCAATCAGAAATGAAGTTGGATAAAGGTGATTTACAGACCAATAACTCTGGACTGAAGCCAAAGGCTAGCCCTGGCCCCTCCTTCATTCCCCTAACTCACATAGGTACAGTGTTAATTAGTGACCAGCAGGAGACAGGGCCCCTAATCTGCTCTAGGAAAGCAACTAGATAACCAATGAATGTTGTCATTCCTTAATACAGGGAAAGATTTCACATGCTGGTGAGACATCTAGCACTTAAAATTCAATTCAGGAGCTACTTCTGTGCAGGTTGCAATTAGGTGGCTTTGAATAAGTCATTTTTTGTGCCCCAGTATCATTATCTATAAAATGGGGCTGGAGGGACAGAGAAAAAGAGACGATACTAACAATCTAGTGTATTATTCTATGCCTACTGAAATTGGAAAACAAAATCAGAGATGCCAATGTTTTTCAAAGATCTGGAAAGCATTTTGCTTAGATCTATCAAATATATAGAAAACAGGGCCACTCGCGTTAGATTGTTTTGTTAATTAGATGGGGTTCATAATGTATCTTCGAACAAGAGAAAATGGAGCTTTCTGATTGTATCAGTTTGATAACCGTAAGCAGTTCACAGTAAGGTAAGAAGGTACATTTTGGCGGAAGCCAACATTGCATTTGATGTATTCTTAACTCAGCTAACAGGCAGGCTTTCAAGCCATGTTATCTGCCCCCACATCTTGACCTAATTTAACAAGTTGCCATGGGAGCCCAGTGAAGGTTGATGCAATTTTCTTATCTTTGGAGGAAGAATGTAACTGTGCAAGAGAATGTGAAAATTCAGTTTCTAACTGATTTCCACACTTACAGTGCAGTAACTAAGACATCACACAGAGAAGTAAAATGTACTCCTTTGAAGGTGACATGGATGAAGACCTAGGCATCTAGTGTAATGGCAGGAAAACGGATTCTGTTACCAGCTCAGAGAATCCATACATACACCCTTCTGTTCGGGCCAAGAATTAGTGATAGAAGGGTACAAGTGCTCCTACCATGTGGCCACACATACTCTGCAACAATCAAATTTTAAAAGAACAAACAGAAAAGGCGGGGGCAGAACTTGAGACAGAAAATAGGTGCAACTTTTACGAGCAATAAAAAATTTTGCCAACATTTATACAATAACTTCCACTTTCCAAAGTATTCTTCAAAATTTTAGTTCATCTTTAGTTCATGTCTGCATAAAGACAGTGACCCATTTGTAGGAATTCCAGTCGCTGCCTGCTCCTTGGGCAGCAGAAGGGGCTGAATGGGTATAAAATGAGAAGAGGCCACAATGAGGGTACAAGAAGAGCAAAGAACCACCACCTAGAACAGTGTGCAGTGTGAGCAGATGTTCACCAGGCATTAAGCAGAGGAAAAAGTCATAGAAATCTGTGCTCCCCCCAACATGCCTAACAAATCCTGACCTTCATTCAGACCACAGCAGTAAGAAAATCCAATTCAGGTCTCAAGACAATTACAATATATTGAATTTGACAAGACAGTGAACCCTGAAAAGCAACCAGCACTTATCTGCACTCGACATGTGCTTGGAAACATTTGCTGAAATAACTGATTGGTTACTGAGCTCTTTTTTCTCCTGTCTAGCACAATGTCTAGCACTCATTTGTTTAATTAATTGATTTAGTTCAATTTTCACGGATCTCCTACCACCAAGATAAGGATGAACACTTCTACTTCACTAAAAGTAGAAAAGGGTACAAGGTAAATTTGCCTAAAATCACACAGTATGTTAGAGTTGGGCGGGAGCACTGAGGACTTCTGTTTTCTGGGCTATTGTTCTCACCACCATGTGAGAGAGTAGTAAAAGTTAAATCCACCAACTGAATGGTACATTCTTAAAAATGTTTTAATTCACATGACTATTTTAGACCTGTAATTAATAGTCACCTTCATTTTTTTCTACTCACAAATATTTTATTCCCAGACAGAGCGGAGGGAGTGGGAGGAGAAGGAGAGAGGGAGGGAGGGAGGGAGGGAGGGAGGGCAGACAGAGGGAAGGAAGGAAGGAAGGAAGGAAGGAAGGAAGGAAGGAAGGAAGGAAGGAAGGAAGGAGGTACCTATTAAAAACAGTGTATCCAAATAAAGAGGCAAACATAACTCAGACCTCCAGAACATTATATATATAAACTTATACACATGCACACACACATATACTGAAAAGAAATTTTGACGCTTTTATCTGTCTCTGAACTTGGATTGCCAGAGAAGGCCCACAGGTAGCTTTTGGTGTTGGCCATGTTCATGGCCATTCATGTCCCTAATTTGTACTTGACACTCATTCCTAGCCCTTAGAATTTACAATTCATTCCTTTCCTTCTCTCATTGAAACTGAGACACTTGGAAAGATCCCCCAACTCTCAGATAATTCTCATCAAGTTACTAAAATCATCTTAGACAAAATCCCTTAAGTCACTTTTGTAGACTATTAGCTCTGTAGGCTTCTCCCATATAGAAAATCAAATTACTTAGATATGCAACACTTTTAGAAGAGTTTCTATTTGAGGTGGAAATCAAGCTTTCACCATTCCTAGAAACCTTTGCAGTGTCACCATGGATCATTATGAGAATCTCACCCCATGAAGGTTGACCTGAATCATAAGGCTTTCTTTGGCCATAATCCAAACTTTAGGATTTAAAGTCACCTTATTTAATCTCATCATTCACAAAGCTGCCCTAACTAGCAAAATTTTCAAAATACATATGAAATAAGAGAGAATGATAAAAACTGTCATCGGAAAAGAATTATGGTTGTAGATATGAATGGTAGTCATAGCAATGATATGCCAGAGAGAACGAAGAAATACCTTTAATAAGGGGAAACAAAGTTGAAGATTTAGTACTGAAAGTTAAGGCTGAAGTTGTACTTGGCTTTGGCCTTTACACTTGGGCAAGTGACAGAGCATAGTGTTCCCTGCACCCCAAGAACAGAAGCAAGCATACCCAGCTAGAGATACCTGCCAGCTCCAGAGCCTACAGTCACCTTACGGCCACCTTGGCCTTTCCTTCCTATTCCCAATTAAGCAGCACTTCTCCCCTCCATCAGTGTATCCAACTGGAGTCTAGTTCTTAAAATACCTGCAGCTATGCTTATAATTACAGGAGTCAGCACTCTTGTACATCTTGAAAGAGCGCTTAATTTACTTTTCTTCATTCCAGATGTCATTATGGAAACGGGAGAACCTTCTAATAGTCTGTTCTACAGAGATGGGAAAGCAGTCCCTTCAAAAGTAGCAAGTTCCCACATACTAGTGACATTCAAGCAGAGACCAAGGAAGATATGGTAGAATGAATAGAGTAGGGGACCTTTAAGTTCCTCCTTTCTGGCCTGTGGCTCTGTATACAGACCTTGTCACTACCTCAAAACACAGACATAATTCCTGAGCAACTATGCATGCTCTGGACTAGCAGCTACATGGACTGCAACATAAAAGGCACACTCCACCCCTGTCTTCGAAAAAGGAGTAATTTTTCTAAGCATTTGAGTTGTTCTCAAAGGTTGGCTGGTTTCCCTAGTAAAAACCTGAGACTTCCCTGACAGAAGAACAAAGATGTAGCACATTCTTCAGATAAGATAAATACTTCCATAGAAACACAGATTTTGCTGTTTATCTTCATCCACACAAAGGGTCCCAACACGGAGACCTGTCCAGAATGGAGAAAATTACAATAGCACCGAGGCCTAGACCAAAGATGAGGAATCAAAGCTTAAAATAAGCTCCACTCACAACACAATTTCTACTTGTTAGAAAACACTCCAATCTTACAGAAAGGATCTGATAATTAACACAATAATGCTCCCTGGATATGGCTCAGATATACTCTGCAAAGGTTTCCAGGGTTAGGCAGCACATGCACTAAAGTTTATTTGGACATGAATTGTTTGCTCTATTACCAGACTCTCACTCAAAGCCCGAGCTCTCAGTACACATCTTTCTTCATTCACCACTACTATAACTTTTACTCCTGGAAGAACATCAATAATAAAGCTAAGTGAGGGAAAAAGGTTTCCTACATAGACCAGGATCTGATGGGATCTGAGGATGACTAAGGACACTTTACCATCTGAACAGCCAGCCTAATGAATACTCCACTACAGAAGAGTCTAGAGTGAAGGCCATTCAGTGATGCTTCGAGAGATGCTACTGCTGATTTTGTGTTTAAAAGGACCTCTCAAGAGCAGGCGAGAAAAAGTCCCTTGATGCTCAGCCACTAGACAGAGTTTCCAGAAACACCAAGCGAATGTAGTTCCCTTCCCCAAAATGTGGGAAAAGTCCAAAATCTAAGCTTTTCCTACCACTCTTGGAAATAATCCCTTGGGACAGAAATGATACTGTTTGCTTCCAACAATCAATGGTTATTCACAAACGGAGGGGCTTGAGAGACTGGCCAGACCTCTTAGAGTCTGCTTCTCTTGATTCACAAAAAGAAAGAGTCAGACCTCAGTCTCTGGGAAATGTGCACACAGTGCTTTCCACTGAGCCCACCCACAGCAACACACACACAGAGGCTACAGAGGTAGGGGCAGGCGCCTACCTGTGTAGCCAGCCAGGGCAGCAGCAGGAATAACAGGCTTGTCCTTGTTGAGGTCAGCACGGTCACGCACATAGTCCTTGAAGGTGCCCTTTGGCTTGTGGTTGGGCAGGGCGGCTGGATAGTCCTCGGAGTCGAAGCTGTCATAGGAAGGAACGCGCTGCAGGCTGTTGAAAGATGACTGGCTGCTCCAGGACTGGGTGAGGCGGTCACAACTATCGTAGCTCTCTATGCTCTCAAAAGAATCCTGGCCCCCGAGTTTACCTAGAGGTAAAGGGGGAGGTGGGAAGAGGGCAGGGGAGGAGGGGTTGGGAAAAGACAACTGTAAAAACCCTCTTAGTGAGGACAGGTTGCTCATCAGATCCACAGGAAAGATGGAAGAAGGGAGAGGCCAGTGGGAATGAAAGCTCATGGTTTTCCTCTGGGGAAGAGGATCTGTGTGGCCCGCAATCTGAGAGCCCACTGAACTGTGCTGTCTTGTTCTATGGCTCCTGGGACAGAAATTCAGAGTCAAATGCTGCTCATACCTGTCAGAGGGACACAGCAATGTGTGCGACCTCAAGAACCCTAGAGCCAGAAACATAAAAACTAAGACTCAGACATGTTATTGTGGGATTTCTAGCTGATGTATTAGACCCAATGAACAGATGAAGAAATCAGAGCGGAGTTAGGCTCAATTCCCTATTCTGACTTAACCCAATGAGATGATTTCAAAAGGCCCAATTTGGCAAAATATTTTGGTCATAAGAAAAAAAATTCCATTAGACTAAGAGCAGACTGACCTTCCTTGACCTTGGAACTAAAGTGTTATTTTTTAGCATTTTTTTTTTCCAAATACTATTTTAAAATGAAATACATGTACCACCTCAAATAGAGAAAGAAGTTACGAGACATTTTTCTCCAAGAGATTTAAAAAAAAAAAAAAAAAATCACTCTTCTAAACAGAAATCAATACTGCTTATTCTCTCCAAGTACAATTTTGTTCTTGAAATTTATACTTCATTGGGGAAGTGTGGGCAATATAAAATAAAGGAGTTGATGAAAGAGTTAAAGTCTATAGCAATGTCAGAAATCTTTTACTCTTTGAGTTGCTTAAGGCATTCTTAACTGACCACAAGATTATACAAGTTCATTAATTTCCCAAACCAGGTTATAAACAGCTGCTATCATTGCATAATAGCTCCAAGAGAAATTCCATTGGCAAATATGCCATTTAAAAGGAAGCTAACAAAAATATTAGAGGACAATACATCTAAGAGCTGAAAAGGCTCATGGGAATATTTTCTATGCTTTACTTTCAGATACTTTTTAGGTAACCTAAACTGTATCCTGGGGGACTAAATGGCCACCTCAACTCAGCACAAGTCATGAGGCAAAGGATATGACAAACCTGTATGTAGAAATATCTATAAATCAACTCTCAACTGTTCATGGGTAGCTGATCTATGATAAAATTTAAAACCCAGAATAAGATTGGCCAATAGTTCCAGATACTAGTGTGGTTTTGGTATATTCTCCCCTTTCTTAATAGTGGCTAGAGATTGGTTAAAACAATGAAATTCAAATATTTAATACTAGTATCCAAACCAAAAGTAAATATGTAATAATTAGGAAGACATGCTGCTCTCCAATTTTTTAAAATCTCAGATAAAAGGTATTTATTTAAATATGTAATTTTTGTATAATCTGCTGTTGTAGATTTCCTGAACCCCTTATTCCTCCAATACTGCTTATAACAGAAAGGCAGTTATTTATCTGCTTCTTCTTAGTCCTTCCTCCAAAAGTCCATTCAAAGAAGGGTAATGTCCAGAAGGCAAACTGAAGAGCTTCATAGAGTTATCAGCCCTGCCTACCCAGTCCACTGTCACATTTGCAACTCTTCATTATTATTTAAAAAGTGAAAGAATTGTCCCTCCCAGAAATTCACATTACAAGACTCCAGAAAACAGCCAGAATGCAACAGCCACTTTTTAACACAACAAGACATTTTATGGCAGCTACTTAAAAGGTATTTGCTCACAGCAGCTACCCATCTTGATGGTCATTCAATTTCTCTGTGGGACAAACACACCAAAAGCCTAAGAAAAAGAATTTATGTTTTCATGAAGAACACCCCACCAAGTCAACGATATTTAGGCAATATTTACACTAAAGTCTCTCTGAAATGATTCTATCTCTATCAGCCACTTTTATATTTGGAGGGCACAGAGACTAGAATTTCCATGAGCAGACCATTGTGCTTCCAAGGCGTCCCAAAGAGCAAGGGCACTAACCTGAGCATAACCACCCTCTGGCAGCTTCTCAAACATGAGCCAAATGCAACTCTGTTGGGAGCTGTGGTCTACAGCAGTGAGCTGCTTTCGTTTTACCTCTGTTTCACAATCCTAGAGCTAGGAACCTTCGTTTATGGGCATTTTCTCCAAAAATGAGTCAAATCCAACTGGATCAGACATTCGGTTATACTACTGTGCTCATGCAGGGAAGCACGTGCCCACTAAGCTGTCCCCTGGTCAGCTTTCCTGGGAAGTGTCTCAGCAAGGTCCTTCTAAAACTATCTGACTCCACCGAGCAGACCTCAGAGCACTCAAACAGCAGATGGGGAAGCCCTCCAGCAACCGCCTGAACAGAGGAGCACTAAGTAGTTCTCAGAGTCCAAGTAGGTGGGACAGAGAAGCACTCTGTGTGCTATATAATGAAGTATATGAACACTATTATTATTATTAATATTAATCAGCTAACAGTAATGCTTTCATTCTAGACCAATCATACCACATCAGAGTTGATCAGCCCTTAAGATATGTCCTGTTTGTAGCATTTCTAACACGCAAAAGCAGTCGTGACAGGACAGTCTGACCCTCAAGTTTGTGTGGTCTGAAGCTTGGTGTGAGAGTGGCAGAACGAGCCCAGTGAGAAATAACTCATGTCCCTTTGTACGGGTCACTATCTGCTCCACAGTTATTAATTTGGGGTTGAAGAGGTGGTGAGAACTAAGGCCAAGAACCAAGAGAAGGAGAAGGAGAAGGGACAATTACACAAATGCAAAGCCAGATGCAATTTTAAAACATGTGACAGCAGATCCACCCAAAGTTACAACATGGCTGAGGTCCAAACCCTCAGGCTCAGCCTCATCACACAGATGATCAGAAAGCCCCATGAGAAAGAAAGTTGTTCTAATGTTCTGCCCCGCCTGAGAAAAAAAGATACACATACACACTTGTGTATGTAAATAGACACACATCCAAAAATAAATAAAAAAGAATCAGAAAGGGGAAGGCAAACTGATCCCACCCATCCCCTTCAGTCTGCAACACAAACACCCTGGGGCAAGAAGCAAAAAGATTACACATTCTGATTGTGCTAGGGACTTTCCCTATGCAGGGCCCACTGGTTGTCCAAAGGCCTTCTGGGAGGAAGAGTGAACCTGAACACTCAAAGAAGATGATAAGGTATACGGCCCATGATGCTAATGGGTGACTCTTCAAAGTAAAGATGCCTTTGGGCCCCCTTGCAAGAGCCTCAGAGTAAGTAACAGGGTGATCACCAAGCAGAAATCACTAGGAGGCCAGCTAACCCTGACTTCCATGAGCAAAGCCCTCTGAGCCCCTGGATGGGCTTTCTCCTGTTCCCTTTCCTGTTTGTAATTCTTTCCCATTTATCCACTGCAACAGTCATCTTTTTTGACTTTATAGAAATCAGCTAGTGCTTCCTGGATATACAAATCCCTCATGATGGAATGCACTTCTCTCAGAAGCAAAACTATCTACATACTTTAGTAAGTGGGCTGTCCCTCTGTGTGTTTATGTCCCCATCTTAAAACTTGGGTATATTTGACCTTTGTTGATTTACAAAGTCAACCAGCTCTATTTTGAAACATTTACTTCACTGTCAGTGAATATTTTATCATTGTCATAATAGTCATGTCAACAAGAGTACCTTCTTTTAGAAGCCACTGTCTACCTCTTTCCTAGGTCCTCTCACTAAATACACGCTTTCACCACACTGTTGATGACTGGTTCCAAATAAACTGTTGGTTAACCATTCTTGTATCTTCCCAAACCAAAGAAGTCACAGGAGGCTTGAGAGCCCGGGCTGAGTAACAGATGTCATTAAGACACCAAGGCAGGAGGATCTGCAGTCTGACCCAAAAATGGCCTGGGGAACATCAGGGCATGTGCTGAAACTAAGAGCTTTCTAGGAGGGTCATCTGAATCATTTTTATTAGATTGTGTCCCCCTGAAGCAAAATCCTCCCCCCAAAATTAAGCATACCTTAATAAAACAACCACATTCAACTAGAGTTTTATTTGGTCACATGTTTTACCCAAATACGAAATTTGATTGGTCAACCTGCCAGATTTCAATTCCACCATGGACTCATGGTCTGTCATCTTGATGGACTTGACTACAACTTCCTGATGGAAAGTTTTTAATATCTACACATTCTAAGATGAAAAGGCTGAAACTCAGGAATATACAGGGCCAATAGTGAGGGGAAAAAATGAGAGTCGAAAAACTCACAGTTAAATAATTCCTGGAAACCCAAGAGTTTCTAGAGAAGAAATCTGACCTACCACGACTGGTCCTCCCCATGCACATGTTGTCTGGTGTCACAACTTCTTGTTTGATGGCAAAGTAGTCAGTCTGCAAGGTGTCTGTCTGCAGAGGGTCCCGGAGAATGACTGAGGGGTAGTCGTTCTCATACTTGAGAGAGAGGAGTTCCTCTGAGCTGATGGGATGGAGCGTCTGGTAAGACTCTGTGATGAAGCTAGGCTCCGAGAACTCCGAGGGAGGAACACACTGAGCATGCTCGATACCATAGCCTAGAAATGGAGAGTGTGTGCAGTTGAAGAAAGGAGAGATTTGTACCCAAAACAATCAGTTCTTCACTACTTACAACTGCCCCACAATGTGAAACAAGATGACTACCTGAGAGTAAAAGGAAAATATTTTAAGTGAGAAGGGCCTGGGTTTTTAACCTTGCTCCACTACTGAACATCTACGGTCCTTGACAAGATACCTCCATTTCTAACCTAATTTCCTCATTTCTAAAATAGGTACGATTACAATCTTCCTCAGAGCGTTATGATGAAAATCAAATGAGAATATACATGAAAAATGCCTACTGACATTTCTGGGAAACAATAAACTCTTGCTACATAGTAGTTAATATCACTGCTGTTGTTAGAATAAAAACCATAATAGAGTGAAAAGATAAAACAAAAACAAATCTGCTTTAAAGCCTTTTTGGAAGCAAGACCATCAGATAAGAAGTGCCCTATACTAACACTCTTTCTCTGGCCACCTCTCCAGTACAGTTAGGTGCCACATACTCGAAGAGAGAAGGCTTGATATTCCATAGTAGAATTTAAAGCTTCATGGCACTTCAGGAAGCATTTCAAAGGAAATGCTGTCATATCCAATAGTAAAAGGGACAGAACGGGGGCTATGACCAGATTTCAAACCCAAACTTCTATGGCCTCTATAGCACACAGGATCACACAAGATCAAAGTTTATGGAGCAGGGTGTAGTTTCTCTGTGACTTTTATGCTGAAGATATCAGACAGAGATTCTAGTATGTAGGAGCTCGCAGGTTAGTAAAATATGTAAATAGGTTGAAGCCTTGTGCTTTGTGAGAAAAACAAAATAAATAACAAATAGTCTACATTTAAGAAAATATTGTTTTCCTTAGAATTACCATGATGGAGCCTGAGCTCAACTGGGACAGGGATCCTTTCCTAAGTTCTCATTACAGTGATGATCAAGATGAGAAAAGAACAGTGCAAGGTGAACTTACTAATGAAGTAATCCGAGGTATAACGGGATTCTGGGTAGGTAGGGTTGACTCCATTAACTTGATATGGCTTCACATCCTCTGCAACAGACAGGGTAGGGAATGAAACAGAGAGGTCAACATGCAAGTAATGCTTGGCCTAAAATGGTCTTGGATGCAAGGACCACAATGATCTCAGTCTCTCTTCTAAGAAATCTGCATGGTCGTTAACTGCGTTGGTCTGTGAGTGTACTCTGACTGGGGCCTTGTCTAGAGATGAGATCACAAAAGCATGGCTAAGTTTACTATTTCAGTAGCTGCAAAATGGGATTTAATATCTTGGAAAGAGCACCAGTGAGTAATCTCTATGGACTGGGGAGGCATTCTGCACTCCTGATGCATGGGTGGACCATAATTAGCATCAAAGCCTAGAAGATATCTTGGGCAGTTACCAGAATCAGTCTCCAGCGCTCAAACTGATTAGCTCTAAAACTTCTCAGAAATATATTATAATCTTTAGGCAGGTAGATTTTATAGTCTCCATTTTTTCCAACACATGTCTGTTTTTTGTTATGTGGTTTTTCCATTGCCCTCAGATTTCAAGTTCAGGACCAGATAAGAAGCAGAACACTGGTAAGGTAACTCTTGGTGAAATAAGATAGGGCTCATGCAAAAACAGAGAAGAGCAACATAACCAAACTGCTACCAGGTGCCAACTTCCCCAGGAATGAGAAAGGAATGCAGATGGAGGTAACTAGAAAGGCTGCCGCTGAACTAAGGTGAGCTTTGTGGATCCTCCAGTTGCCCTGGAATCAAAGTGTCTGGCCTCTGACCATTGTATGGAATAGTCTGATTCCATTTCACTGTCAGAATCAGACAAAGAGAGAATGTTGGTTTGGGTTTTTCCTCAGGTATCTGATAGCTTGTTGGGTGCAGAGGCTGCTGGGAAAACAAGTTTATGCCTGCACAGAAAAACAGTTCCCAGCTGAGATAAAATGATTAAACTTTGCTTTAGGAGCTTATCAGATTGAAACACCCCTGCACCTTTGGCCTTCTACCCCACCCCTAACAGCTATGTTCTTTTCGTGCTGTGTTGCTTTAGTTTAATTACAGAACGAAAGCTGTAGCCTCAATACAAACATCTAGCTCAGCTCTTCAAAGGATCTGAAGAGAGATGATGATCCTCACTGCCTCTCTCAAAAGAACATGGGTGGGATGGCATGACTTTGTTCTCAAAGGTACTCAATTATTTCCCATGCTCCTAAATTCTCTTAAATTATTCCTTTGCAGGAAGGTAAGCCAAAGCTGTCTCGGGAACCAGAAGCTCCCCCATGAGTCCATATTATCATACAAAGAACACAGGGAAAGAAGTGAAATTGAAAAGACCTAGGAAATCAGTCAATAATCTAGACTATCCTCACTTTACAGATGGGGACACTCATAGTACTTGCCCCTTCTATCTCACAGGGCTGTTGTGAGAATCCAAAGGGAAGATGTATTTTAAAGCACTCGGAAAATAAGAAGATGCTATAGATATTAATTATGACTATGTTAAGAAGCAGGCTTAGACACTCCAGAACCCCTGGCCACTCCGTGGTGATAAATAGAGAAACAGTGTATTAGCAGAAGATATTTGGGTTGCACGGTCTGGTAGGATCCATCGCTGTGTTTATAAGCCAATGGTCACATCAGACCTGTTATGAGCCTGCCATATCTTTTCCCTCTGTAAACAGGTTGCTCAGATCAACACGGATGAGGAGGTGTTTGTGAAGTTACATGGAGGACATGTCAGTGCTTCGGGGAAGGCTGTGCAGCTTCCCTGCAGTCCTCAGCCAGAGCAGCCACAGCAAGGGTCACCTAGTTCTTGACTGTGTTTATTTATTTATTTTTTCAGCAGAAGCTGAAGAGAAGGAAGAAAGATAACACTTCTGTGCCAGGAGAAATCTAATTTAGGTCTCTCTTCAGCACTGCAGAGTGCAAAATATCCTTAAACAAAGGAAGGTATTATATGGAATAAAGTGCTAATCCTGAGCTTTGCTCCCTGCCCCCAGTGTCTGCGCCAAGGGTTGGAGCTGGTGACCACAGAGAAAGGGTGGGCCTGGGTCAGAGAGGGCAATGGGCTTCTAGGCTTACAGTCAGCTGGAGGGCACTGCTGACTGCTGGTAACTGCAATTTATTTTAAGAAGAAATTCAGAAAAATAAGCGCAAAAACACCCAAGTTTGCCGCCTGCTGCTGTTTCTATACTCAGCCAGGACTGTGGTACATGAGTCACTTGGTCCAAAAAGGTTGGAAGAGGCTGGTAGGGAAGGCCATGTCATTACAAGGTTGCAACACAGCGTCCTGACATAACCCCAGTTTCTGCTCCAGATGAAAAAGGTATACCACAATACTGCAATTCCAATCCAGCTAGTGAGCTGAGAAGCCTGTCTTATTAATAAGCTCTGAGAAACTAAGCTTTCTAGTGGGAATGGCCAGGTACCACATTGCCATGGATCAAGGGAGTGTGCATTAAGATTGTTGGGAAAAAAACAACAACAACAACAAAAAAACAATCTTGGAACTGGCTGTGGGCACTGCTGATTAAAACAGTACATGAATCTAAGATAAGGACTGGGATCAGAATTTTGCATACCAAGAAGCTTCAGGAATATAATCTTGCTAAAGATTAAAATCTGAACCTCCAATGCATGAAAGAAAAAAGAAACTAATCTTTATTGACCACCCATTATATGTCAGGCACTATATTGGTATGTCCCATTAGACCATATATGCTGTGAAAGGACACCCACAGATGATTGCATCGATGTCCCATCATTAGGGACATTCCCCTACCCATTCATGGAGCTAACCCACACAGCTCCTGCCTCACTCTATCCCCACACATTTACCTTTTTGCAGGATCTCGAGATGTTCCCACAAGATGTCCCCAACGAAGTCTGGGGCCAGCTCGAGAAAGCAGTCTTTCCCCAGTGCACAGAGAGAGGCTCCGTTCATACAGAACTTCTGGAAGTCCACACCCTTCAGGCTGAACTCATTCACAGCCCACATCACCCAATCCCGAACATGGGTTTCTGTCCACTGCCGGGGGTCTAAGGGAAGAGATCAAATGAAGATCCGGTAGGACAGGCTTTTTAAACTCATACCCAAGCCTCAGGGAGGACACTGAAGGGTCTCAATTTAGCTGAGGATGTTCTCTGATTTACAAAACTGGGAATTGCCAGGCTGTAAAAGCACATTATGGAGCACCTTTCTCTTCCCCACATTCGACCTCCCCACCTTCTCTATCTCGCCAACTAGGAGATCACTATCACCAGCCAAAAAGTAGATGAGTATTCTCTACCCTCCATTTGGACAAAGAGTTCATGAATCTCCTCTCTCACTGCCTTATTTCCATTAGACATTTTTTCCAAGCCTGGGATAAGGAACAAATGACTTCTTTAATAGCAATAATAACAAAGTCAAGTGTGTTCTGGAAGTTGCACTTACCTACCCTTAACTCTCATAATCTACTTGAGACTATTATTCTTAATTATTTTTATCTTAGCTAATTATGGTTGATAATCATCATAACAATTAGTAATAGTCATTCAAATAGAACTTATTAATAACAACATTACTAGGTGCCTGTATTACATATTTAAAAAAGTATATACATATCAGCAGCTCTCTGCTGACTAGCATCGAAGAAGAAATACTACATGATCTTCGCACATGGCCTGAGGTTTAACATAACTGCACTAGCCACAACACTTAAAAAGCTCAGATGATGGCAGGTTGTGGTGCCCACATCACACCTGCTCTCAAGGTTACCTCCTTCAATCTAGCAGTGACTTTAGAGATGTTGGTCAGAATTCACTTTATCCTTCCTTGTAATCCTAAAAGGATGCTGGGCATTTCTGATGGTGGAGGTTTGTGGTAGAGTTAGTATACTTGGGAAAAGGTGTATAGAAACATTCACAGGATCCATCTAAGGCTTGGTTCTGACAGAGCTGGAAGCTTCTTCGGGCTGGTTTAAAGACAGCATTACTCTTACTCAATAGCACAGTGTTCTTCCTCTTCTCAACTATTCAGGAAATGTTGCTTGGTGAAGGCTTAAGTGTTCTCCAGTCATTTCTCCCTTCTGACAACTCTAGTCCCCTTACATTCCTGAATAAACCCTTTCAGATGAGAACACCCAAGAATAAACATATTTTACTGAAGTACATGGAAAAAAAAAGAGCAATCAGTAAATTCCAAGAAATGGAGCTCACTAGTTCATCCAATAGCAGCCCAGAATGACTCGAAGGCTGTGTTTTTTCTAAGTTGTGTGTAGTTAGGAATCACCTGAGAAGCTTCAAAGATACTGATATTACTAGCAATTGTGACTTAACTGATCTGGGACATGGTCTGGGCTGGAGGATTTTTGGAAGATCCTGAATGTACTGTGCAAACAGGTTTGAGAACCACTGCCCTCAGACCAAGATGGCAGCGACAATCCCGGGGAATAAAGAAGCATTCGCATGTGTCAGTGGTGGTTCTTACAGACATCCACCATGACCTGTTGCTGCTGACTGGAGTGTGGTTAGTGATTACATCGATCTCGCACTACAGGTGAGAAAACTAACCCTACCTAAAAGTCTGATCTTATCCTTTCTTTCCCAAGGACAAACCATACCTTTTGGAATTCCCAGTCTTTGCTGCTCTTTCGAGAAACCACTGAAAGTAGCTTTCAATGCTTGAGACATCATTTCCTTGCTGCTTGGGGTTAAGAGTGGGACATCTGCACATTCCATATCTGTGAGGAAAAAAACATCATGTGAATAATAAAAACTAAATAGGTAATGAGTCATTCTGTAATGTGTACAAATATCAAATCATGTTGTACATCTAAAACTAGTATAATGTTATATATCAATTATCTCTCAATATAAAAATGACTAGATAATTAGCCAACCATAATATAATAGAGCACGAATGGTCTGAAGAAGGTAAGCTGAGAAATAACTGTACTAACGTCCTCACCAAGGCAGGTAAAATTTGGGGGGCTTTCCACAGTGTGCTAGTCCCTGTAAAAAAAAAAAAAAAAAAAAAAAAAAACACCTGATTCTTGCCTAGAATTTCCTACATCCCTGACAATGTGTTTATTCTTTTTACATAGCTCTACTAATTCATCCTTCACAGTTACTGAGAGCATTAATGTTACAACATACTTCCCATTACCTATGAAAAGGAGATAAGAATATTAATTCATTCAACAAATAATTATTTACCACTTGCTATGTGCAAAGGATTACAGACAGCAGTGAATAAGACAGAAATGACTCCTACCCTCGTGGAGCTAGAGATCAGATTCTGGCAAGAGATACTGTCATTAAAAACTATGTACACAATTAAATGTTCAAAAATGTCAATAACGGCTTCAGAGGAGCAGTAAAAGATAAAATGTCAACATATATCAGGAATTTCTACTGGTCTGGAGAAATCAGAGAAGGCTTCCCTTAGAAAAGGGATGTTTGACTTAAGATCTAAAGGTTGCATAAGAGTTTTAAAAAGAAAAATACTCTACACCAATGATTCTCAAACTGTGGTCCCCAGGCCAGCTGCATCAGCATCACCTGGAAATTGCTGGAAATGCAAATTCCCTGGCCCTCTCCAGCTCTCCTGAATCAGGACTTCTGAGGCAGGGGTGAATGTGGGTCCCAGAAATCTGTGTTTTTAACACAGAATCCAGGTGATCCTGATGACCACAAAAGTGAGAGGACCATAATCCTAGATACAGGGAATGGCATAAATTAAGGTCATGAAATGGTGGGAGGAGGGGAAACATGGCCTGTTTTAGTATCTAAAAGATCAATGCAGCTGGAGCAGTGACAGGAAAACAGTTGTTTGAGATGAGGTTGAAAAGGTAAACAAGGAGTATATTAAAGAAATCATTTTAACTTAAGTAGAACAGAAAGTCATTGAGAGTTTTATGCAGAGAATTGACATGACTACATTTTGTTTTAAGATCACCTATGGTAATTCGATTTTTAATTTTTCAAAGAATTGCCCTACTGTTATCTTCAAAGTGCTTGCACGATGTCACATTCCCACCAACAGTGCACAAGGTTCACATCCTTGTCAACCTTTGTTGCTTTCTGGTTTTTTTTTTTTTTTTTGGCAGGGGGACAATTTTGGATAGTAGCCAACCTAATGGATGTGAAATGGTATCACACTGTAGCTTTGACTTGTATTTCACTAATGATTAATGATGTTGAACATTTTTCCATGTTCTTATTGGATATTTGTGTATCTTCTTTGGAGGAATGTCTATCCCAGTATTTTGCTCATATTTTAACAGAGTTGTTTGGGTTTGTTGTTGGTATTAAGTTTTAGGAGTTCTCTATATACCTCAAAGAGTTAAAAGCAGAGTCTCAAAAGGATATTTGTAAGCTTATGTTCATAGCAGTATTATTCACAATATATAAAATACAGAAGCAACCTAAGTGTCCATCAACAGATGAATGGGTAAGCAAAAATGTAGTATATATATACAATGCAATATTACTCAGCCTCAAAAAAGAAGGAAATTCTGACATATACTACAATATGAATGAACCTTCACATTATGCTAAATGAAATAAGCCAGTCACAACAAGACAAATTATATGAGGAAGTTAGAATAGTTAAATTCATAGACACAGAAAGTAGAATGGTAGTTGCTGGGGCCTGGAGGAATGGAGAGCTGTTTATTGGGAACAAAGTTTCAGTTTTACAAGATGAAAAGCATTCTGGAGATGGATGCTGGTAGTGGTTGTACATTATGAATGTATTTAATGCCAAATAACTGTAAACTTAAAAATGGTTAAGAGGGTAACTTTTATATTTATTTTACCATAATAAAATTATTTAACCAAAAAAATGGGGCAGGGAGATTACCTTACCTATTCTGTTTAGGAGGTAACTGTGAGCAAATGTGGGTAGACTTGTCAAAAAGTTATTGCATTAGTTAAGGTGAGAGATGATGGTGGCTTTAACTAGGAAGGTAACCAAATTTGAAGTACATATAAGAGGTAATGTCTATAAAATTTGACTTACGTAGGTAGTAAAGAAGAATGAGGTATCAAAATCTACAGATTCACAGATGTGTCATCCTTTGCTATATTCACATATATCTTTATCTCTGTTATGTCCAGTTCTGCTTATACTAGCAGACCATGTTCCAAGCAAAGATACATAAACATGGCTCAAGTTTAAAATCCTCTGAATTGACCTCAGGAACAATTTCCCACAAAAAGCTAACAAGCAAAGAAATGACCTGAAAATTCCTACTAGTCATCCCAGGACCTTCGGGCAGTGATACACTTTACTGCAGTACTCTCCAGAAGCCCACTTCCTCACCTTGTACCTTCAGTATATCATGTGAAACTGACTTACAAAATGGCTGAGGCCCAGGCATGGTTACCATAGAAGTTCCTCAACCAGCCACCTCTAAACCCTAACAGGTCAAAAAACTCCACGGACATGCATAATGTGTTATTGGCTGAATAAAATGGAAACATGTAAAGGAAGAGATGACAGTTGGTGACCTCTGAAAAAAGGAGGAAATACATGGCTTCTGAACAGTCAAAACGAATGGAAATTACATTACAAAAAAGAAGGGCAGGCAGCACTTTCCCTCCAGTCTGCTTTGGGTGATGCTGTCAGGAAACTGCTTAGAGTCCAGCCTCCACGCTGGAAGCGCAGAGGAGTTCACAGGAGATGCTCTCCCAGGCCCTGCCAGTGAGCAGGAATCTGAAGTTCTAGACAGTGGAGAGTTTGGGTTGCCCTGAGACACGCCCAAAAAAATCTAGTGGAAAAATCAACATGCCTCCAGGAAGGTTGACAAAATGATGGAAAATCCCAGACTGTTAGGGAGAGTTGGGGGAGGGGATAAAGTGTTGATTATGTAACATCCAGCCCTTCAAACAATGGAGTAATCATCAAATGAGTCACTAAGAAAGACATCAATGCCCCCCTTCATCCCCACTCCACACGCCCAAAAACAGCTAAGCAGGTCCAGAAATGTCTCCCCTAGAGTAGAAGTCAGTTTTACTTTGGAAAAAGAGACTGTTTAACCCAAGAGTATTACTTCTGAAAGAAGGGACAACTGCAACATCTTTAGCTCGTAGCACAGGGCTAAACATAGAAGTCAATCAACAAATGGCTACTGAATTAAATGTTCTCCAAATTTGAATCAGTTTTCCTTCCCTTCACTCCCATCCAATACAAATTCATGAACTTAAGCTGTGTGGGTTTTGTTTTGTGTGTTTGTTCCCTCTGTTAGATTTATGACTCGATGAAAAGAACTTTACTGATGGAGGAAAATGGCTAGGACAAAACATGCAGAAAATACAGGCCAGGGCCAATGGATAAGCAGCGGTTCTGCTACAAACTGAAACTGAAGGATGAGACTGGCTTAGGAGGCCCAAGGCATCTTTTAAACAGAACAGCTTGGGCAGTCTGATGCCAGGGTGACGTGAAGGCCAAGGATGACAGCAAAAAGCCTGAAACAGAGGTTTCCTGGAGTCTGCTTCCTATAACTCCACATACTCTGACCATATGATCTGGACAGGACCATTGGGCTTACAGCTCTCCATGAAGTTTTCTGCTTCCTGTCTGGGAGCTGGCCTTTCCAGGTCCTCACTTGTTCTCTCCAAGAGAAGCAGCTGGAATTACTTTTGCCTATCCACCTCAATGCCATCTTCAAAAGCCTGGTGCACCAGCCGTCAACTACAGCTGCACAGTGCCCACGGCTCTGCCCCTGGCTGAGGACTCAAAGTGCTAGATCTCTTGAAAAAGTGCTCACAGCCCAGCTGGTGGAAGCTACCCCCACACACTTGGGCAATCTGTATTTGGCAATGAGCATTTGACATTCAGGAGGTTTATCATTGCCCTGGGACCCAAAGGTTTCAGAAAGGAAGGTCAGAGCTTTATGTAACATGTTTATAAACTGCAGAATTTTTGTTTAAAAAAAATAATCAAACCTTCTATATGAGGGAATGATTAGCCAGACTGTGTTTTTCGGTAGCAATGGTATTGCATTTAAATGATGATAAATAATCCCAGTCAAAAGTAGATATTAACATAGAATATTAAATCCTTATCATGTAAAATATGAATGCAAAAATTTCCTCTATGTTGCTAGTTTATGATTGTGGCAGTTGTGTTAATTATACTGATCACCAACAATAATAAAATCATTACCCAGATGGAGAATCTGAGGTGGTTTAGCCCAAGGCAGAATCTTCGTTATTATTAGCATACTTTATCTCATTACCTATTATAATATTTTTGTATTAGATACCAAATATTTCTAATTTTAGAAACAGCATCTAGAAATTAATTGACGCCTCCAAAGAAATTAATTGTATTTTGCAGACAAGTACTAAAATTGCCTTCGTGTTAATCATTGTAATTGCAATATCTTTATTCAAATAACTCATGTCTCAAAATGCTGAAAACAGTGCCTGGATACATACTACACCTATACCGTGGAGACTCTAAACACAGTGCACTAGACATTGAAAACATAAATATATTACAAGTATATTAAAATTTTTACCCAATTATTATTCCTCAGGATCTTAAATCTGAGTTAATAAATTTACAAGAACTACCTTGAGTTTCTGAGAGTTGTACTGAAGCTAGTGAATAAATAACAGTCCCAAACTCTGTCTTACCAAGACTGCACAGAATCGAGACGGAAATGAGCAGGTAGCTTTCCTTGAATCAATAGGCGTATAATGAGCCTGAGGCATTCTGAATGGAGGGAAACATCTGCTCATTTTTCATTGCGGCCAGACCCTGAACAAAAGCTTACACACCCCATGGATGTTTTAAGTCAAATGTAGAACAAGGGTTTCAATTCACTTATATGTAACACAAAACTGAGGGCTGTTCAATGTCCAAGAAACCATCAGGGATGTTTCATGTGACTTTTCATACCATTTTTTTAACGTTTTTTGAAACTGAATGGCTCATATCAACAGTGTTCTGTAGAATCTAAGCCTGCAGTGATGTTTGCTCTGGGAGAATTTCGAAGCGTATGGCTGGCCTTCTTGACCCAAGATGTTTCTCCTCTCACTATTTTCAAATAAACGACAGGAAAGACTGGAGCATCTGGGGTCCAAGGGTGAAGCAATGAGGGATACAGCCAAGGACCAGACATCCAAGGTGCACATTTAGTCTTATGCAAACACTAGACTGGCCAAACCCTAACAGATTACCATGTGTGATGGGTATTGTCCCAATCAATGGCAGCATGAAAAAAACACCAAGGATAAATAATATGCCTTGCATCTGAAAACAGCTTTACAGTCCACCAAGATACTATGCCACAGTATCCTCATGACATGAAACTTCCGAGGGGCTTGGGAAGATATTACAAGATCTCCATTTTACAGATGAGGGTACTGAGACTTCAAGAGAGTGGCCTAAAGTCAAGAGTTTGGTCTAAAATCACAGGGTGGGAGGATCTGGGGCTGAAACCTAATCTTTCAACTCAAATTTAAGGTCTTTCTACTCTACTCCACTGCTGCTGAAAATAGTAATTGATCAGAGGTCCAAAAAAACTAAAATGTTTACAGCAAAAAAAAAAGAGAAAATAGGACTTTTATTTCTTATTTGAAAATTAGATACATTTGAAGAAATATTAAAAATGTAAACAAAACCACTCCTGGATCGAAGAAATCCAGGATTTCATAAGGCTAGCCCCATAAAGACATAATTAAAAGCCATTTATAGAATCAACTAAGTCTTTTCTTTTCTTGGGACTAGGGGTAGTGAGGCTTCCTTCCTTTCATACAAAGTGACACAACTTAAATGACAACCTAGCTTCCTTCCCTGTCTGTGTTCACCCCTGAGTCACCCTGATGGGCAAACTATGCACATAACATAAGGTTAATTAGTTATATAAAGTCTTACTGAAATATGTTTTTAAAGTGAAAGGAAACCAAGAAGAAATCTTCTGTTTCATGCAAGGAAAATGAGTAACAGTTGCAAATGGAAAGTCAGGATTTTGAAGACAAGGGAAAACGTCCTGGTGGGACATGCACTGGGTGTGACGGGTTCTTATCTCAGTTTTGCCACTAATATAATCACACTGGGTACGTATAATCACATTGCTAAAAAGATGTCTGTTAATAGGTAATGCCTATATCCCTCATAAGGTTTTAAATTTTTCATTGTGGCTTCAGATTACTTTCCAAGGTGCTTAAATCTAGGTCTACGTTTCATTTGTCATCCCCCTGAACCAGAGAACTTCTATTAAAGAACACTATCATGACATTGAAAGTGAAGTTGGATCAGAGAGAGATGATTTCAAGTCAAGGTGGTAACACACTCCCTTTGATGCCCACATCCTACAAGCAGAAGGCTGCAGGGAGACTTCGTCCTAACTGTGCGTGTCCTCAGGAACTTACAACTAGAACTAGGAATGTGCAAGAGAAGACTGGGATTCTGGCAAGAACCCAAAAGGCAGTTGCCAAACTGCCTACAAGTCCCAGTGTAGGGAAGAAGGTGCCTTTACTCTTTCAGATTAACAGAAAATAGATAAAGGGCTGTGGCAGGTGACTGGTAACTCCGACTCCAGAGTTGATTGTCCCTGGAAAGTTGGTCTTTTAAGAGGACTTACCCAATGAAGATACTAACAGCTTAGAAGAATGTGAAAAGGAATCTCAAAAATGGTCTCTATTGTCCTGTTACTCATGGAAGGGTGGATTGGAGCTAGGAATGAAGAAATCTACTAGGATCCTTTTTCTCCTACACTTCTAATTCCAAATCCTGTTCCAGGCCTTAGACACTTGGCAGACAGGACTTCCAGCTGAGGGAGCTAATATAATCCAAAAGCTTCTGGCTGAAGTTAATGCAAAGAAGGGAAATAAGTATCCCTCCTCGGTCTCACTTTCATTAACCTAATGATGTGACAGAGCAATGAGGGACAAGCAGGACTCTTGGCTCCATCAAGAACTAAGCAAGTGATGGCTCAGTGCCCTCACTGGGCCAACCAAACAGTCCATCATTGTTCCTAATAATGGGACACCATGAGCCCCAAAACAGACTCCTATCAGTTGGGAAAACACGCAACTGGGCTTTGCCCTTCTCTTAATAACCAGCCCTCTCAGTAATCAGCCAATAAAAAAACCCACCCCCAAAGAGAGGAGAAAGAAGCTGCACAGAAAATCCCCAATTTACCCTCCAGTGACCTGACTGACCAAAAATACAAGCCAGTCTCCAACCACAGCAACTCAGTTCTGCTACCAACACACACTGCCACTGGGGAACACACACTGCTTGGGTACAACGTGCCAACTCAGAGGGAGATGCATCTTCGCAGAGGGAAGCTACCCCGGGACAAAAGAGATGATCTTCTGAGAGGCAAAGCATGGTCCAAACTGCCCCAGGAAGCCAGCCTCGGGCCCTGCAGCCAGGCCTGGGAAAGAATCCTGCAGATGGGGCTGAGTACACTGAACATCTGTAGGAAGTGACTTCAGTCCTCTCTCTTCTTCCCTTTATCCACCCCCGACCCCATCCCCCAAAAGGAGTTTTAACACATTATTCCCACTGAAGTCCTGAGGATTTGGTGACTCACCAGGCTCACACATGGTTCCAATGAGCCCTTGACCATTACATGGTAGGGGAGCAGGAAAAACAAATGAAAGCAGTTGTAATTCGGCAGCGCTAGAGTTCAGACCTGCCAGACAAAAGGGATTGCAGGCATGTTCCCAAATTCGTTCAGGCACCTGACATGCAAAAGCTATTTTTAATCACTGGATTTATTTCTTTCCTACCCGCTTCACCATCCTCCACCTCAGCAAATGTTTCGAAGTCAGAGCGAAGCCCAAATCAATTCCAGGTGTTCAGGGAAACCCAGAGAGGCTCTTCCGTTCCAGGACCTGAGCCAGAAAGCAGAACTGCCCCACAGGTCCTGCAGCTAAAACTTTCTTGCTCTTTCCTTAGAGCGGTTCAAATCTCCCACCCTAAACACTGGGCAAATAGCCTGAAAGAGAAAATATCTGAATGAATGCGCCCCACTAGGATGACTCTTAACTATGTGTTTTCTCTAGCAGTCCTGGCCAGGGAAGGTATATGAGACAGGTCTCAGACCCACTGAGATGGAGCATTCTTTCCTTCTCTTGAATTCTCTATCTGGCTTGCAGTGAGGGTGAAATTAAATATGTGTGAAAATGTCAAAGCTTAATATATAGTAGGTGCTCAATAAATTGTTGGTGACCAGAACTGAACTGACAAGTGTCTTGTAAATTATAAAGAACAAAAAAATATAATTTTATTTCCCAATGCTTAGAGAGGCAGTAACAAGAAGGGATCTGGCAATTTCCCCAGGTATAGCGAAGCAACTGAGGAAATGAAAAAAAAAAAAAAAAAAGGAAAACTCCGATTCTGAGAGATAAATGGAAACTGACATCCCCTGAGTCTGGCTCTTCGCTTTAATAGAACAGACTCATTTTTTACCTATTTGGTATCCCCCAATCTGCAAAGGGGGAAATCTTTTTTTCAGCAATAATCATCTAAAGTAAGTGTTCTGCCACGAAAACACCTCATAGCTACTGATCCAATGGACCTAAGATCTTTTGGTTTTAAAAACTTCATAAGAGCGCCATCTTAGAGTCAATACAGCACACAACGAAATCGTAACTTTGTGCTCAGAACCCTTGTCTATGTGTGGAACCTGCCCAAACACAAGCTGCATTCTACCCTTGTCACTTACGTGCCCGTTAATAAATAAATTCTCACAATTTATAAGACTTTTAACTGTTGAGATTAGGATTCATGCATACAAGCTCACCTCATTTAAAGAAAAAAGTTCTTCAATGATCATTCAAAGCCGTTTACAGAGTGCTTCACATCTTTCAAAATCATTGCTACCTAGATGATTACAGTTGACTCCCAGCACCCCAGGCATGTTACAAGTCCTGAGTGTCCCAGAAGAGTGTGACAAAAACACAGGGCCACAGCCTCCAGATTAAGCAGGAAGATAGCGTGGATTTGGCTCTTTCCACCACAGCTTGGCAGAGAGCCACAGTGCATCCAACTTGTCTTTCCCAGATCGTCCAGCTCTGAGTGAGGGCAAGCTCCTGCCCTGCCTTCAACTAAAACACTCTCCACAGGATCAAATGCTTTTGGTACCAACGTGGCACAGGATAACCCCACTCATGAAGAACATGGAAAATATCTGTCCTCCTACATCTTGCTATTATCTCAGCGCCCACTGCTACTAGTTACATGTCAGCCTTTGATGCCTCACTCTCTGAGATCCTGGAGATGCAGGTTATTGGGTTAACCAATTTATTTTCATTTCACTGGATTCCCATCTACGATTTTCAGTGCTGCTATCGGAATAGAATTCTATATTTTAGAAAAATGCTTTCTCCTGAATTCTAAATACGATACTGAAAACAATCAGTTTTTTAGTATTATCTCCATCACAGAGGTGAGGATATTAAGGGTCATGAAGTTTGCTTCAGTGATTTAATTAAGATGATCAACCCAGATCCTCAGACACTAAAACCAGGTGTTTCCTACACATACCTATTAGCAGAGTTAAAAGCAGAGGAGCAGAAACGATGGACACAGAAGATTTCATTTTCTCCAACATTTTCATTACTCAGAAAGTTCTTTCTGGAGAAGAGAAGCACCTCAATCCCAGGGACTCTCTGCTGACAGCAGCTGTGACACCAGAGTTTAGGGCTCTACCGCACATCACACTCAGGACCGGCCAAGTCAGGGCCCACTAGGCACTTGGTGTGGGGGCAAGACAGGCGCAAAGGGGGCTCCTGAGGGTCGCCAGGCAGGCTAGGCTAGTCAAAGTGGAGGATGAGGAGTTTTCTTCACGGGCAAAGGGAAAATCTGGGCAAACAAATGGAGTGGCGACCATTTATTTAGGCTGGAAGAGGTAACGTTTTTCTGCACTTTTGAACTGTTTTCTCAAGGCCTGCCTCTCCCTCCCACACAGAAAACAAACACAGAGACAGCCATCTTCCAGTGCAGGCTTCAGTCGCTGAAGGCTACCCGGGAAAAGCAGAAGGAACAGGGACTGAGAGCCCGAAAGGGAGTTGAGGAGAGAGAGGCAGGGTCCGCAGCGGCTAGCCAAGGGGACCTCGGAGAGGAGAAAGTGGCAAGGACTGGTGGTGAGGACAAAGGAAGGATGGCAGAGCAGGAAGAGCAGGAAACAGTGAGGGAAAGAAAGGAGAAAGCAGAGAAAACGAACACTGGAAAATTTTAAACCAGAATAAAGAGACAGATGGCAGAGTGGACATGGGCTGGGAAGAGCCAGCAACCTACTCCCAATTAATGGTGTTCAGAAAGCAGCATTTTTCCATAAATTTTGAAAGGAAATTCTCTCTCGACTTTCTTATTTATTTATACATTATATAAATAAATTTTTAAACCAAAAAAAAAAAAAAAACAAACATGCTTTTTCCAATGGGAAAAAGCCTTGTTTAAGATGAAAGCCAGTCTTCAAAAACCCCTCAGAGGAAGCTGAAACCCCACATGTCTTGGTGCTACAGAAAGAAAAACAAAGTGGACATTCTTCCTGTGTTCTAAGGCTTTTTTATGCAGATGTGTTTTTCTTTTAATAAATAAATCTGGGCAGAGAAGGAAAAAGCATACTCACACACATTTGCACAGTGCAACTGTCTGTTTTCAACCCAGGGAAACCACAACGATAAATAAGAATATATAACGCCATTTTCCCATACAGGGACAAATCTTCTCGACATGCCAACCGCAGGCACTGCAGCGATACGCTCTATAGATATAACCCACTCAAGTTTTCCAAATCCACAAAGGACTATCTGCTAATGGGTAATGACAAGCAGAGGTAGGGTAGGACCTGGAACACAACTGCCATATTTCCCAAAAAGGCCCGTGGAGGTCCTTGGGTGCAACTCCTCACTTAACATATTCAGTTGCTCTCTACTTCTGAACTTCGGTTGTGGACTGCAATAACTATTTTAAAATGATGACACACATTGAGTTAAAATCTACCTTCTTATGAGTTATATACATTGGCCCTAGTTCTATTGGTTGAGGCTGTATGGTGCAAGTTTAATCTTTCTTCACCTACCAGCTTTTCAACTTTACTCATCCCTTTGTCATCATTTCCATCCAGGTTTTAAAATTTCTTGGTTCCTTTAAGCATTCATGATGGCATGGTTTGGGCCATCCCACCCCCTCCCCCAACCTCACACCTGGGAGCATTCCTGTAAGCCACTGTTCCTAAAGAGAGCCTCCCGAGCATTCACAGGTAAACCCCATGCTTCTCAGGAGTGTGATGGCAACACCGGGATTGTGATTGTGCTCCACGCACTTCTGGTGGTGCAGACCAACACTGACTTTTCTAACAGTCACTCTATAAAGGCATTCACAGTGTACTCCAGACCTTCACAAGAACTGACCCTGAGCCGGTTTGTACTCACTGACCGAATCTTATTAATCCCAAGCAGAGCTTTACACTTACCCATATTAAGCTTCACCTCGTTTTGATCCATGTTTCCATGTGTAAAGATTTTATTTTCTATCATGAATCTGTCCTCATTCTATTAGCTTCGCACCATCTGCAATTTACTAACTATGCTTTCAGCATCCTTCTCTAATCTGAGCCCCTGACAAAAATGTTGAAAAGGCAATGACCAAGATCTGAGCCCCATAACATAACACCAGGGGCCATCCATCATTCTGACAGTGACACATTAACCAAGACCCTTTGGGTATAGTTGCTCAATGAGTTACAAATCCTCCTGACTTTACTGTCATTGGATCCACATATCCCCTTCTTGACCACAAATATATCACGGAAAGCCTCGGACGAAAGCTTCACTGGAGTCAGTTGATCTACCCGTCATGAAGCCCATTCGCCCCTCGAGTTTCTCACTAAGTTCCAGACAAGTGCAAAGGCAGCTGAGAGAAATGGTGGAGCAGGATTCTGATCTGTGCACAATGAGAAAAAGAGAGACTGAGTGGGAAGAGGTAGGAGGCTGAGAATGAGAGAGACCGCCTAACGCTCAAGTGCTATAGCCGCTTTGCTTCCAGAAACAATGGGCAGTTAGAAAACAATGGCCACAGACAAAGTCTTGGTCTATTTATAACTGCCACTGTTGGTCCCAGACAGGAGGAACTGGAAGTCTGCCCTGTATGTACAGCTCCAAATGGACTGGAGCTGGGAGGAAGATGAAGTCACCAAGAATGTTGCCTGCTTAAGAACAAGCTCCTTTTTTGCTCGCATAGTTTCTTCTTAGCATAAAGGAACTCTTTAGCCAAGCGAAGAAGTTTGCTTGCCTACTGCTAAAACACAGCCACCACTGAGAAGGGGTGGGTCAGAACTGTAATCGCTGCTCAGCCCAGCCCAATGCAATTAAGGCCTCTGTCTACAGAGGTCAAAGGAAAGTGGGGCTATCAGGGAAAACTAACCAGTAGATGAAGGTCAACTCTATGGTCTCTGAAACAACAGTCCCTAATGGGACTGTTCATTACACATGTTTAGGGAAACTATGAAAGAGCTTTTCCATGGGAAAGTTCCCTCCTCACTTCTTTGGAGCTAGCATAAAGAGGCCGAGAGCTGAAATGTACCAATCTATAGGCCTCGTGTCTCAGGGAAGATCTCTACTTCTCCTTTATCTCAGCCCCTTTAAATCATTCCTCCACTTTTTTCTTTTTTTGAAATGTCACCTTTTGCTCTAACATAACTTCGTAATGACAATCAATTTCAAAACTTCCCAACTGTGTTACTTATATTCTTAATCCTTCCAGAGGGCCAGCAGTGGTCACAGAAGCCTGTGACAGACACCAAAGTGGAAATGAATAGAGTCTGGGCCAGGGATGAAAGCATAAGGACACAGGACTGAGCCCTGCGGGCAGTCATCCTGCTGTACGCTTTCGCTGTGAGTTTCCACCAATGGCCTTCAGTATTAATGGATGACCGATGGAGTCAGCAATTGTACCCCGTGAATGCAGTCCAACCTTACCACCTGAAGTACAAAGCAGAAATCCCCCAAAGGCAAGAAATTTGGGGCTTGTGACAGATACCCCTGAAGAGTAACTTCAGCTTTCCATACCTGCCTACAAGTATCTGACATCACCTTCCCTCCTTGCTCCTGGAAAACCAACAATAAATAGGTAGAAAGAACTCTATATAAGATTATTTTCCTCCTTTTCATGTAGCTAGCTTAGGATGTTTCATTGAGAATATCCCAGGTAATGTCACCACATTCAGAGGGAAGTAGAGGCAAGCACGTAAATGTTTTATAATTTAAAAGCTAAAGCACAGAGCAGGCATGTGCTGGACACGGCTAAGGCCAATGCAACCAACAAAGGTTAAAGTGATGCACTGTGTTCCTTAACCTCACCCCTACACTTTCTTCACTAACTTCAGAAGCGCAGGACCCAAGATGTTCAGGGTTCACACCATCTGTAGGGTGGTCTAATAAATTTGAATTACCAGTGTAACTGAGATAACATGGACAACACCACAACAAGCAAACACTCCTATACATCATTTGCTCTGAGCAGATGGTGGAAACTGAGACCTTTCTGATCACCTAACATACAGCAAACTATAAAGATCCAAGCAGGGCCATGGGTCACCTCGCCTGGTCCAGTACGTGACTGAAACTGCTTCCTTGACTTCTCCCCCATCCCCTATTCCCAAAAAGCTAAGCACTCCCTTCTTCTCCAAGGGCCCTGGTGAATCATCCCAGTGTAATTCAAGAGAGCCACATGGGAACCACATGCAGGAATAGGGAGAAGGCAGAGACACACACTGCCACCCTGAAGCGAGGCTGACATCAGAAAAGATGCAAAACTTCCCACCCAGAGTGTGTTTGGCAAGTGCCTGAGTCAGCCCTTCTCTGCACCTATTGCAATCTTCAAAACTGCCTGCACACCAGCTAAATGCACCAAAAACCAATGGCACTGCCCTAACATGAAACATCTGGAGTTTACAGTATTAGGCTCTATATGCTCCACACTCATGGAATAAAACTTCACTCAGTTCAGTAAATCCAAACGCATGTCCCTAATGAGGAGTCAAGAATTTCATTGCTTTAAGGGACTTACGTAATTATTTCAAAGTCCCAGCTCAAATTTCCTGAGCTGCTAAGGAGATACTTAGGATCCACAGAGATGGTGGCAAAGGAGTTATGGGTACTTTCCCTGAACCATTAGATTCACCACTAAAACTATCATCTGAGGCTACTCCCAGGTTTGTCTAGACCTACCTGATCTGTCATTTTGGCCCCTGTATCACTTTAACTTTGGCCATTTTTATGGCCTTGAGCAGTAACTATCACCCTGTGCACTCCACTTGTGTGTTCACACTTTCCCTGGTCTCTGCTCCTCTGTGCTACCTCTTGCTGCTCTGTACAGTATGCTTCTTTCCTCCACACCACTGATGTTCACTTTTTCATATCTATGCTGCTATCAAGCTCTGGATCATCACTGTGAACAAACTTTACCCCTCCCCAAGTTCGTAAGAACCACAGAGGAATAACTCATTCAAAGATCTAACAAACATGACTTGGGATTTTTCAGCTCCATGATGTTATCTGTTCTCATTCCAGGTTATCAGTTTTAAAGAACGGTGGTCAGCCTCCACTGTAGAAGAGGTTCCTTTGAGTGGAGATCCCAGTGGAAAGCAGATTATAAAGCAAGCAACCTTCAATACTCAACTTCAATTGTTTAACAGCTCTAAATTTTGAGAGTCCTCTCCTATCCACCCAGAGTGAAGGCAGCAGTAAATTTCAGTGATCTATTCACCTTCATCTGAGAAGCACTGAAAAGAGAACAGATCATCATCATGTCATTTAAAGGTTCTATAACTACCATTCCAGTCCTGCTGGAATCGCAGATTGGGCAAAAGAGACACGGTGACAGGGTTGAGGAGACAGGGTGAACCCCACTGACAAAGCCAGAACATAAAATAAGTAGCATTGGCCTGGAAGTTGAACCTAATGCATCTAATTAATGAGGCCATATGTTCAACTCAAAAAGGCCAACTCCTGAAGCAATACAAGCAGCCCCAGTTCAAGTGCAAATGTATTTAGAATGTAGGGAGCCGAGAGTTTGAGGAAAGAAAGAGCTAGCTACGATCTCTTTTAGCCTCTGCAGAGTATTTTTTTTTCTCCTTTCAAAATGGGCCTCCCCTAATGGCCCCAAACACCCAGAGTGCCGCCCACGCTGGCTTAGTGGCAAACCCAAGAGCCTGAGAAGTCGCCAAGCAGACCCAATATCCAGATTAACTGGTGCAACAGGCCAATAGAAAGCAGAGAAAAAGTGATTAATGCAAAGGGCGGGGGAGGGGGCGGCAGCAGAAGCCACTGTCCCTCCGCCTGCCTGCATCGGTTGGGAAAGGGAGAGACAGGGATGTACAGCCCTCATCCACCCTAATAAATGGCTCTGCCTCATCAGGAAGCCATTAAGAAATTGCAGCCACCACAGCCCCAAGCTCGGGACTGAAGAGTCTGCATGCAGCTGGTGAAAGCACTCATTATCTCTGCCCAGACGTACAGTAGCTCACTACACAGTGGCGCCTAACCAAGTGAGCCACCAGAATAAAGCAGAGCTGAACCTGTCAGAGAGAGGGATGGAAAAGCTCCTCAAAGACTGGGGAGATGCAGGGAGCTCCCTCGGGCACGTGCCTGGGGGTTCTCATCAGGAAACATGAGTCCACTTTTCCACATGCCCCTGCTGGACAGCCTCACCCACTGGCATTCCTTTAGTTAAAAAGAGCTACTGACTGCAAATGGGTGTGGGGTTTCTTCTGGCGATGATGAAAATGTACTGACATTGGATATCAGTGGTGGCTACACAACTGTGAGAATGTACTAAACCACTGAAGTGTACACTTTAAAACGGTGAATTTTATGTTATGCGAATTATACCTCAATACATACAATAAATTAAAAAAAAAAAAAAAGAGCTAGTGAGCCATCTGCTACACACCAAGCGATCGGACTATCTCGGCGATGGGGAGATGCAGACCCTTCACTTGGAGTTTCCTTTCAGTGGAGAAATCAAAGCACATGGACAATAGCCGCACGCTCACACCTCTTGATGAGCAAGCACCATGCTGATAAGACGGAAGGCTCTGTGATGGAGTCTGAGTGGTGTGGCTGGATTCCAGAGCCAGGCGGTAGGGGAGAGCCGGTGCAGAGGGTGAGGGAGAGGAGGGGTCAGGTGTCAGGGGAACTCCAAAGGCAGATGGATGGATGGCACCAGTGACAGGGAAGACTGGGAGAGGATGGGACCTTTGCCTGCCACAGGGAAGCCCTGTAATACGGCAGACAGTCCACTTACTGGCGACCATGAAAGAGGCTGGTCCATCTCCAAGCCTGGTGTCTACAACTCCAGAGGCCACAGATTTGGGGACTGTGCAGAGGGTCCACAGACTCTAGGAGATGAGATGCAGAATACTTCAAATTCCTCTCACTCAAAGATATCCCCAGCAGAAGCTGCCCAAGCACTCATTTATAGTGACATTCGCATTTTTAAACTTCTATGTTTAAGGCTTTAAGGAGAAAGAAGTCTCCACCAGACCTGCTCCTTCCAGAGGTTTCTCTTCCAGCCCCCAATGGGGGAGACAAAGGAAGGGCAGACAGAACAGGGTTCCTGGCAAACACCTGGCCAGGTTCACTGGACATGAACGGAGAAAGGTGCAGTCACAACACTGTGACCAAAAGGGATCTTTTGGAAAATTTTTTTTCCAAGAGGGGTTATGAGTTCTGTCCCCTGGAATGCTCCGGAGCAGTTCTGATTGGCTCCTGGGCCCTGACTCAGATTGAGTGCGGCTCCACCCTCAGATGAGTAAATAAACTGACCCAAGGAATGGAGGGCGGGAGAGTGGAGGAAAGAGGGGGCGGAGGCAGAGACGGGAACCAGGAGAAGTTGAGAGTTGACTCTGGTTCGGGGAACAGACAGATGAAATTTCGAGGCCATTCCAGAGACGAGTGGTGTGGCAGAATTCAAGAAATTCTTCTCTGAGCCTTACACACCACTCCAGTTGGGATACAGCCCTGCCTTGGCAGCCAGCTCATTGCTGCTTTATAATATACTGAATTAGTCATCGGATTAGCAAGCACATTTACACACATTGGCGCACAGTTGTTTAAAGACACAGGATCCCCTTTTTCTAGGTGCCAGATTCTGGCTGTAAATCGACCATTGTGATTAGTAACTGGCATTCTCCAGAGGTGCAATTTCTATAGACAGCTTCAGTTGCAAAGCACTCTAGGGAAAGTCTGCTAGAACTGGGGAGGACTCACAGGCCTTGGCTGGGGGACAGAAGGGGCAGGGGTGTGCAGAAGAAACAAAGGACAGTGAGCTTTTTCGAGTCCCAAGACTAATTATCTTCAGGAGGTTGCCAAATGAATTTGCTGACCCGGCCCTCTACAGCACGCTGCCATGGAAGGCAGCTTGGCTTACGAAGTGACAACTGAGAAAATGCAAATTCCACTTCTGGGTTGCTATATTAACAGGTAGTAGAGTTTTCCTCCTAAACTTCAGATGCCCAGGTCACTGCCTGAGAGGAAAGAATTCTGGGGCAAAGAGAAGAAAAGTTCAGCAATTATAGTACTATTATATCTTGATAAGGACAATTCTAATAAAAGGCCTCATTGACATGGCAAGGGCAATGCTTTAGACCTGGAAATGGGACCTAAGCTCTAACTCAGGTTTGGTAAGTGTGCGTGAGAGGAAGAAATTATTGTGCAGGCCACAGGGCCTCCTCTGGCCCACTTGGTTATGGGGGTGTCAAGTGGAAAATTTTCTGTAACCAGGTTAAGAGTAACCACAGTTTTAACAACCACTGAAGTAATAACAGCCCCGTCAGCAATGAACATTTGTACAAAATAAGGTGCCCACAAGATAATGATAAAATACCATTTATCAAGACCCTGTGGCAGCAAAAAAAGTATTTTACAGAAATTATCTCAAATCTTTACAACAGCCCTGCAAGCTCTTTACTATCTCCATTGTAAGGATTAGGAAAGGGAGGCTTAGGGAAGATAAATACTTTAGGCAAGGACAAATTAGCAAGCAGAAATCCTCAATTCAAACTCAGGGCTCTCTCACCTCCAGACCCTACTTTTCCCAGGACACCAGGGTTCCTGCAGTGAGGGATATCTTATAACCAACACAATGAATGAGAGGATCTGCAGTTCAGGAACAAAGTTGACTTTCTATGGAGCAACCCAGATATAAATTCCTCCCGTTTGAGGCCTCATCTTACCTATATTTTAAGAGTATGGTAAGAAACTTGCAGCCTAAACAAATCTACCAGACAAATATAAGAACCAAGTTCCAATGACGAAAAAAAGTGAATTGCATTTAAGCTCTATTAACAAGGGAATTTTTGAGAAGAATCACAAATAGATTTGTGACTGGTTTGTATGAGAGGAGCGATTGTGTTATCTTGCACCAGCTTTTAAAAACTCAAAGATTAGTTTTTCAGAATTGGTTTGCCCAAGAAACTACTGAAAATATTCTCTCCTTACAAAGCAAGGTAGTTGGAGATCACTAAAGACTGCACTCACCCCTGATCCTCGCTGGCCATATGCAGCATGCCTATGAGCAGCACAGCTGATCCTGTGAATCAAGCAGCAAGTCACCAGGGCCTAATTTCACTTCAAAAATGAAGTCACTGTTCTGTTTGTCCCATATCCAATGTCCTTTGGAGACACTGCAGACGTCATGGAATTTCAAATTTCTCCCACCGGCCCATCCAGCACAGCATGGGGTAGGGCATGGAAAAGCAAAGAAGTTCCTCTAAGAGAGGCCCCTTCAGAGTGTCCAGAAATAAAGAAATAAACACATAAGAAATAAATGCTTTTTAAAAAAAAGTCTTGAATGAAATCAGAGGTGAACTCCAGGTTTGCCTCCTAGACATTGATTCATTCCCTGTATGTGTTTATTTTTCTATAAACATTCCTGTTGCATCAAGTGGCCTCAAGGCCTAGACTTGTATCTCTGAATATTCCCTCCCTGGAGAATTCTCAGGCTGGGTGGAGCTCCTACTTCATTCCTTGATTTCCCAATCTGGAAAATGGGGGCCAATACTGTATACAACATTAGTAAATTTAGTTAGCCACTTTTCATTTGTCTATTTTGAACTTAAAAACGCACAGTGGAAATTATGTGAACTATTTTTTTTGTTTTGTTTTGGCTTTCTCTCTATTACACATCCCAATGGTAGATATTTATAGATATACTAATGTTTTCTTCCTTATCCTGATAATAATGAGAAGCCTAAAAGAGCACACCACACAGGATGTTCCAAGACTCAAGGCCTCTGATGAGAATGTCACCAAGTCTTTTCTCCAGATTCTAAGTTTGCAAGACTTTGTAATTAGAATGATCTAAGTTCAAATTTGTGACTTGAAAGCTCTATGGCCTTGGGAAAATTATTTGAGCCTTTCCAAGAAAGGATTTTTTATCTTCACAAGGGGGATTAAAACACCAGTGTCATAGGGTTGTTTGAACGATGTGATCATTTGTGTAAAGCACCTTGCAAATGCCTGGCAAATAGTAGGTAAATAGTATAAATAAGAGTTTCATGTCTTTCACTCCTCACAGCTGAACACAGAGATATATAGAGACGAAAAACAAGCACCCAGCAATTTTGAAGAACCTTTGGTTTCCATTAGGAGGCAAGAAAGGTGTAGGATTGAACTCTTGATCTCACGTGAAATCAAGGATGCATTTCCTGTATACACGGACATGATTCACCCTTAGAGAGTTCATATGTACTCAGAACCATCACTCTATCTCATATCTCCCACTAATTCAATAACACTTCTGGCATCACCAGTTGACTCCAGATTACTTTCTAAACATGAATGCATTAACTCTCCCACTCCCTCCCAATGAAAGGCAGCTCGTTCTCTAGGAGCACCCTTCTTCCAGAAGAATACAAAGGTAATGCAGAGATGTGAATATAATCTAGCAACTGAGGGTAAAAACAGACTCAGGTATTCTGATTCTCACTCAGGCAATAAAAGGTAAAAGGATGCTCTCCTAGAGGTGGACCTGCCCAGTTGTCAGCACAGAAAATGTTCAAACTAGGAAAAGGTAGGACCAAGGACTCTAGAGGCCTGACCAAAATGAGTCACAAGTGGAAAGCATGAAGCCAGAGCCCTGAACCCCAGTTTGAGAAGGAGGCACATTTGTAACTACACTAAAAATTGTTTTACAAGCCTAAATTTTCCTGGCAAGAATTAAAGTTAGTGCCCAGATTCAAAAATGCCAAACTTAAAACTATTATCTCCATTTTTGCAGCCATCAAGTGTACCACCCTTTACTTCCCATTCCTACCTCCTCTAACCCCAAAATCCAGGCCCCTCCCAAGAGGAATGCTGGCTACTTAGGATTATATTTGCTCCCAAGGAAACAGCAACATACCAAGGGGACACATCTTAGTGAAACAACCTGGTTGGCCTTGGAACGCTCTGGCTTCCAGAATCACAAAAACAAGGGAGGAGGGGACTTATATTTATTGCTAAGGAACAAGACCTGGTATTAGGGGGATTATCTAAACTACCTTTGTAAACTCCCAGCACATGTACCTGGTGCCACAGCAAATGCCCCTTCCCCAAAGAGAAACTAATGAGAAAAAACTTGCTCATCTAAGATGCCATTAATCCTTATATGCCTCTTGGGCACAATTTTTTATCATAACATGCAGTATGAGAGCCAAAGGTTTTAGGGTTTTGGGTTTTTTTTCCCCTGATGTGCTCCCCCAGCTACCTGAAAGTCCAGCTAGTCATTAAAGTGGACCTTGTTAGCTTAAAAAGGTAAACTGAGGCCCAGAAGACACAAAGCCATGTGCCGTATATTTCAACACAGGAAAACAGAGGTTACACAGGAATCCTTTTCAAAATTCTTTAAATTAAACAAAAATGTATTTCTCAAAGTCCAAGGTCAATCTACCCCAGAGGGAAATTGCATATTTGTCTAGCAACTCGTTTTTTTTGTTTTTGTTTTTGTTTTTTTTGTTTTGTTTTTTGTTTTTTTACTGCTTGAGAAGGAACTAACTTGCCATCTTACTTAAAGTTTGGCTGGTGGCTTGGCATCATGGAAAGCTGTGAAAAATTTTCCAGATCCTACATCATAGTGCGATCCACTCAAAGCTCAACAACTGTCTATGGAATGAACTACATGTAAAATATGCAGAAGAAATCTCTAACAAAAAAGAAGAGGGTGTCTTGCTGACACTTCTGATCTCAAGCAAATGTTATTATTATTATTATTATTATTATTATTATTATTAAAGTTAATATACCATGTACACAACAAATTAAAGAACTATTTAAAATGTGAGTGGCTGAATGGAAATGTCGGGGGGTTTGGAGAAACCCAGCTTCATGTTCTAACTCTGCCGCTTACCACGTAACCTCAGGAAAGACACTTAGCATCGCTTCTCTACAGGTTCCCTGTCTGTAAAAAGTTGACAACTCAAAGGACTACCATGAGGCTCAACATGGCACAGTCACATGTCAAAATATAAAATGCTACCAGATTATAGCCAAGTATTAAGCAAACTGGTTAACAATTAGCACCAACAGACCTTAGTATTTACCCAAATTCAACAAACATCCAAATATTTCTGAGAATTATGAAGGCAGCAGAAAGGAAACTTCAGAATTAGCTACAGCTGGGCTTGAATCTCAACTCCTCCATTCACCCACTGTGTGACCTTGGACAAGCTGTTTAACCTCTCAGTTTCCTCATCTGTGAAATGGGAATAATATTTAGCTGTCAGGGATGAGGGTAAAATAATGAGGTTCTTGATACCTTAATAAGTTAACATATTAATATGTTAGAACCCACATATATAAGAAAAAAATGTAAAGATCAGCGGAGATGAGATATGCTACAAAAGTACCAGGAGATAAACTCTATTATTAATGGCAGTTTTTCTTGTTTTTCTCCAAAATTGGCATGCTAATCTTTGGTCTCTGCTTCTGAAAGAAAAGGGTAACTGTGATGGACCTTTCTCAAAGTGTAGAATTAACATCAAGAAAATGATTTTCAGATAATGAATGTGTGCAGGCGATGACACTTTCTCACTGTTGCAAGAGCAGCCTTTGAAAAGCTTACCACATCCCAGCTTACATTTGTAGTTTCCTGGATGACTGGGGAAACCAAGACAGGGGTATCTTGTCTGCACCCGACTCCATGGGCAGCCTGCACCTACTAAAGGGTCACTGGCTGCTGAGCAGACACCATTCTGTGAGCAGCCAGAGGCAAGCCGGCCTGGGACCTTCCCTCTGCACAAACAGGAGGCAAGGACCTTGACTTGTTGGATACGTCAGGAAGAGGCACTGAGATGGCTTTCAGGAGAACGCAGGAGGGAACTGTTTATGTACAGAGCAGTGCACTGAGTAGAGGCAGCTTAGATGAAATAAGCTCACTGTTCAGACCACATGCTCAGCCCTGAGGATGCAGCTGGGGCTGGCTGCTTCACCTCATGGACCCCTAACCCCCATCTCCTTCCTCCAGATCAGACCCCACACTGGAGCTGCTTTCCGCTGCAACTGTAGCAAAGGCTTATGGAAAAAGGAAGCTGTTTCATGGAGGGAGACCAAAAGGAAGGTATGACTCCTGATCCAGTGTCACCCCTGAGACAATGTATCCAGTTTCTGCAACCGTAAGAGGACAGTAACAAAGTCTAACATCTCTCTCTGTGAAAAGTAATCTTTACAGATATATCCCAAATTCCCCCAATTATTAAATTCTAATTAACAGAATTTAGGCATGAGGAGAAAAACATCACCATTTTGCCTACCTCCTGAATGACAGTCTATGCTCTCTGGAAAATTTAATTATTTTTAAAGTTACCTATAGTCACAAAATGTCAGTGTTCCAAGAAATCTTAGGCCATCTTCTCCAGTTAATTTATTGACCAATGAGGAATGTGAGGTCCAGAAAAATGAAATGATTTTCCCAAGGTCACACAGACAAACATTTGCAAAGCCAGGGCTAGAATCCAGGCTTCCAGCCAGTGACGGGCCCTGCACCCCTAGAGTGGTCACGCTATATATTATGTACACAATGTTTATTTCTGTTACGCTGATAGGACTCCCCTTATGATTCATGAATTCTCATTACATTCCATGCATTCAATTGGTATTTCAATAAGAGAAAACAACCTACACAGACTATATAAAATTAACTTAAATCTTAGGCAAAGAATATCAAACAGGAAAAATGTATAAATACTAGACGTGTGAAAAGTCATCACATAGAAACTTTCCCACTGAAAATCTCTTATGATGCATTTTCTGAAGGGTATTTTTAAAATCAGACTCAATAACACACCTCGATTTTAAACATGAGAGATAAGTAACGAATTACCCAAGCACAAAACTGTAAATGCACAAAAATGTCATTAATTGAGAGCAGAAGTTCCTAAATATTTCAATAACACACCAGGTGTAAGACTTCCCTTGACTGACCTAGATTCTTTATTTTCCATTTGTACGTTGAAAATATGTACCTGATTGATTCTGTCATCATCTCTGAGGTTTAATGCTTAGTCTGATAAACTGATATAGAGGTTTTAACAACTAACAGTATGAGTGGGAGGTAAAGAAATGCTACCAAAAAAAAAAAAATCACTTATTTCATAAGCCTCTTTAATAACACTGCTCTTTTAAAAATAGTAATAATAAAAATAATAATAACATTGCCCTGTCTTTAAAACTCTCCCTACTTTCAAAGGCAAAATTCATTGAGATTCCAAATGCTCTCACATAGGTCCCGGCCTCACACTTCCTTCTCTCTTCCCTTCCAACAGTCGAGGTGTTTTTCTTCATATTTATGTAAGCCTTTCTTTCACTCCAGACTTTCAGCATTCTTCCCATGCTGTTCTCTACATCTAAAATAATTCTATCCCTGTTCTTACGACTCTTTCACATGCTTCTGAAATACCCAAATTCTCCCTGAAGCTGACCCATGGAATTATCCTGGCCTAGAACTGCTGGAAGAAAAGGACCCAACAGGCATAGAAAATATAAATAATCATCAATGCACGCAATTTCCATAAATTTAAACGATCCTCCTACACTTTCAGCCATGGAAGCACCTGGAGCACAGGGAATATACTGTGTGAGTTCTCCTGACCAGTCACCCACCCATGAGGGATTAAGAGTACACAGGAATGATTATACAAAGAGTGGAAACAACAAACCAAGATGACCCACCTGGCCACCTGAGACTGGAATCCCTACCCAGGTGTAATGCTTGACCCATAAGAGGATTTTTCCAAAAGCCCATAAAATATCACTTAAATTCTTTCATTCCATTTTTTCATAATTTCCTTTTTTCCTTTCATTAGTTCACTTATACTTTCTTACTTTTTTCCTGGTATCATTCTTTTTTCTTTCTCTTCTTTTTTAGCCAAAAGTGATGTTGCAATTGAATCCACCATTCCCCTCCTTCCCTCCTAAAGAATTGATGGTGTGCTTTCTTCCTTTTAGTTTTACCCACTTTAATGATACAAAAAAAAAAAAAAAAAAAAAAAACTTATTTTTTCTCCTGTTTGATCTCAACCATAAAACTTCTCATCTTAGATAAAATCAAAATAAAACAAAAACTTTTATTGTTTTCACTTGTGTAATGATGACATTTCTCACCTACTCAAAAACTCATTCTCTCTCTCTCTCACACACATACACGCACACACACATACTACATGTGGAAAGCTTACAGTTCCTCTGCAGAACTTTGCAAAGCAAATATCAACAGCTTAGCATAGCTACCCAAAGCTACCAAGATGTTTCAGATGCTTGTAGTAAACTTGTTTGAGGTTGATTTTTAGCTGTTTCTCAAGTACTGAGAAATATTATATTATGCATCAAAAACACATTTAAAAATGTAACCCATGCTTGGTGGAAACCACACTGCACTTGAATTGCTTAGAACTCTTAATCTTGTCCTCGTAGCTCACTTTGGATGGTCTAAATACTAAGACTAGCAATTGAGAGAAGATATTATAAAGAATATTATCATTTAAATTTAGTGTCTAGGTACTTGACCCTTATTTGCTGGGAGAGTCCCAATTTATAACTATTGTTCTGGTGAAATTAGTAATAGCATCCGTTACACTCTCAAAAGTGTCACAGTTTAGATGGTAAATTATATATCCTCCCAATCTATATACACCATCAAGAACTGATATCCAATAGCCTAAAACTTTCCAATGCTACTTTGGGTCTTAAAGCATGATCTGGGCCAGTATTTTACCATTTTCAGACTCAGAAATAAGTGCTAAAAAAAAAGACAATTGAAAAAAAGTGGTTGGAGCAGTAACAAGCCACATTTCTAGTGACAGGCTTGGACCCAAACAACAGAAACTGGAAAGCACCTGGGAAATATAATGACGCTGTCCAAATAATCAATAAATATTTATGGCTTGAACAGCAATATTTTGAGTTTGTAAGCATGGCTCTGTGCCAATGAAATTGGATCTCTGAAACCTACACTACAGACTAATTTTTTTCTGTATCTGCATGGAGACTATAAACTACACAATTAAAAGAAAAAGGCTACACAGATACTCATAGGGCTTCAGAAAAGGAGCCAAGTAGGAATAGCCTGTTTATGTAATTTGAAAAACATCTACTGACAGTATGAAAAAAGATCTTTTACCCAACTGACAAAAGCAAAAAGTAGCTATAGACACATGACAAGATGAAAGACTTGTGAATTTTCTTGGCATTCCTAACCCTAAGTTAAGAATAGCTTAACATCTCTAAGCAAAAGGGAGAGCTAGCATACCGCGAACATAAGACAAATCCCATCAGAGATTCTGTCTAAGCAAAGGAATGGGGTCAACATTTCATTCTGGAGCAGCCAAATAAAAACACGGTGACTGTATTGTTAATATACAAATTATCTCTGTGATGATTGCGTGCACTCAAAAATACTAATTATTTGGAGAAAATGTTCCCCACCAGGCAGTGATATAGGAGCCAATCCCTTACCCTCAGACAAGTAGTCAAGGTGTCTGTTTGCTTCTCTATTAGCCATGGGCTGTGGAAGGTGGACAGGTATGCAGGTAGAATCATGGGGTTTACCTTCCCATTGGCACCAAAATGATAATGTACCCAAGAAATAAACTGGAAAATACTAAATTTTAGGGAGGGGGAAAAAAAAGACCATCTTCTATGTAGACTGAAAATAGCAAATATAGGTACCTCTGACCTTTGTACAGGCAGGAAAATCAAACTGCAACTATATTAAGAAAATGAACTCATTGCTAATCTGTGTCTCTCATCACCCCGATTGTGAGATGATACTCAGAGTAATGTCCATGGTGAAAAAGGTAAAACAAGCAGAATCAGGAGGCTCCGGGAAGGTTGTGACCTTGGAAGTGAACACAATCACCTCCCCACCTGTGAGAGAGTGAAGTACATCTGGAAGACACCATTGGAAAAAAAAAAAAAAAAAAAAAAAAAGAACCCTGGTTCTCTGCTTGGTGATCTGAAGCAAATATTGCCCTCACTTTCCAGCATCTTCCTAAAGCAGCACACCTGACTGCCAGGCCTGGAGACTGAGTGCAAGCTCAAAGAGTTGTGCAGGGTGGCTGGGAGCCCCTGCACCTCTTCAACCCCAAAAGCACCAACCATCACAGCCTTCTCGTATGTAGCTCTTTTAATTACCAGAGTTTCTATGAATAATAGTGCTTTTACTTTAAGCATAAAATGCCTGAAATAGCTCATCAGTTTGTAATTTCCTAACATTGTGGCCTTGGGCAAATTATGCATCTCTCTGAATATCATTTTCCTCATCTGAAAATTAGATAAAATAAGATCTGCTGGCACTCCAGAGTTAGTATGGAGTATAATGGCACTATTTTATGTGAAAGTGACAAGTATATAATGCAGGTTCCATATGTGTTTTAAGCAGACCCCTATCACTGGTGAATGCAAGAATCTACCTTCAATGCAAACTCATGGAACGCCACCACAGCCATGGGTCACTCCTTCCATAAACCAGAGGTGTCTTATTATGCTGCCGATGTAGACTTAGTAGAGTTATCTGTACTCTTAGAAATAGGGAGCCTTGCTTTCCTGAAAAATCCTGACCAACACTAATCAGCTCTAGGTTTGTAGAGATTCTGATGGAGTCCAAAGCAAGCTGGACTCTGGGAGGCTGACCACCGCTGGTTTGTCTTGTAGAGGGAGGTGATCTCTTACAGGGTGGTCTGGTCTCTTTAAGGAAGAAAAAAAGTTACACAGACCCAAAAAAAAAAAAAAAAAAAACAGCAATACAAACCAACCAAAAATGCCAGGAATGCAAGCTCTGCCAACCAAATAAATAAATAAAATGTGAGATACTTTATAACTGGACATGATGCATTTCTCAACTCTGCATAATTGAAACACTCTACTTTTCCATCAACTGTGCAACTATCCCCCTGGCTCTTAGTCTTCTTGGTAGCCTTTTTGCTCTGAAGTAGCACTGACAACCTCCATTACCCAAAGTAATGAACTGACCCCTGTGCCTTTAGCTCTGACCGCTGGGACACCTCGAGATACTCTAACACTCGGAAAGTTACCCATCTCAGTGTTTGCTCTCTGGTGCGCAGAATGGAGTGTCATCCACATGAGATCTCCACTAAGCAGGTGAAAAAGTCATCTTTAACTTTACTCTTCTCATAAGTAAAGAGGAGCATAATACAGTGGCAGCCCCTATTAAACATTACAAGGGCCCCTGAAAATTCCAATTTTGTTGACTTGTTTTCCAGTTAACTAACTATTAAATAGAATTTATTATGGATCAAGTACAGTTTAAAGATTTTTCACACATTAATAGATTTAATTCTCCTACTGACCTATGGGGTTGAACAATTATTACACTACAGCTATTTCATAGATGCAGGAGTTGAGCACAGAGACATTAAGTAATTTGTCCAAAGTTACACAGTTAGCAAGTGGCAGGGCTGGGATTCAAACCCAGACAGTCTGGCTCTGGAGTCAAGACTCTGAATCGCTAGGCAATTTCACCACTAATGGAACATGGTGCATGAGGGTCTGTAAAGCGCAGAGAATGAGCGATCCTAATAGCCTGGACAGCTCTGCCTCCTTTCTTGTCCACGTTGATGAAGATACAAAGATTGACAAAAGGTTCTGGGGAGAGAGAAAAAGCTTTTTCCTCTCTCTAAGGGTAATACAGGTGCCGATGGATGGGCATACTCTGCTGGGATGGGAGGGGGGCTAACCCTTTCATTCTTGTAAAAGAGCTAACATCCAGAATTAGAACTACTGTTCTTCTTTGGGCATTATGCTCACCTCACTAGGAAGGTGGAGTGGTAAGGAGAGGAAAAATTAAGTGGCTTGGGAATGTATTTGCTTTGGCACCCAGCCTCCACCCTTTGAAGCAAGCTCCACACCGGGAGGGAACTCCATGGACACTCAATAGCTTTGTTTGTTTTAGCCCATTTAAGATCTGAGAAACCTGCAGTCTGCATATTGTAATCAACATGGTATATCCCACTTTACACTTACAAGAAATATTCAATTCCAATGTTATTTCAAACTACGTATATGTTAATTTGGTACTTAAAGCTGTCAAAAATCCTGTGAGGTCTCTATCTAGAATAAAAGTTCTTGATCAGGTCCAATTCACAAAGATATGCAAATAATCCCTCCTGTTTCTACACCCCACCTCCCCACTGCCTCTCTTTGGCTCTCACGTAATGGGGGATCAGGAGGGGGACCTGGTTTAATTATTTCAGATCCCAAACTAGTTGTCTCCACACATAAGAAACTAAACAACCCAAAGAATCATTCTGACAAATATTTAAGTCACAGCTGTGGACACAAAGCCATGCTACGAGAAGTTAAACTTTAAACACATGTCCTATATGGTCGGATGGGCAAGGCAAATCCCCACTTAGCGAGTGTCTTCTCCCACAACAAAAGCAGGCAGCCTGGCCAATGTTTTTTCCATCCTTGCACCTGCAAGTTTAAGTCGCAACTGAAGTTTTCTCACTGAGCTTTTCAAAGGTAACTTGCAATCTTACTCAAGGTAGCGTACACTGAGAAGTTAGAAACGGATTCATTTTACTTCAGTCGCTGGCCACTCTGAGGTATAGGTATGATATTCACATATACACTACTAAACAGCCAGAAAAAAATAACTAAAACTTAGTTATTATATTCTGTATATTTCTAACTTTCTCCCTTTATTTTCCTTAAGATAGTGCCAGAAATCAAATCTCATTACAATGAATAGCAGAAGACTGCCCACTTTTCTTTTACCAGTTGAAATTTTATCTTATTGAAGGCTGCTTATAAAACATGATCAGTGGCTTCTAAACCTTGTTTTATATAGAGAGATATATAAAAGCACTTATAACTGATGTGACTGTAGCAATAGGCCTTACTCAACCCATTTTATAGATGGAAAAGCTAAGAGAAGTGACATTCCAGGGTTTCTTTTTATCAATAACCAAAATAACAGCACAATATACTTAAAATCTCCATTATTTAACATTTAATTACCCCCCTCCCCAAAAAAATTGCTGCAGCTGTTTACTGTGATCTAAAACATGTGTTGCCAGGGACTCTTTCATTCCCAGCACACAGGATCCATTGTAGGTGTGTGGACTGACATATCTACACGATATTTCCCAGATGACCCAATCTGTCTCTTCTCTATGAACACACACATAAACAAGCCATTCTGAAGGAAAAGACTTATTAGTTGGGTTTATATCTCTGCTGGGAACTATCCTTTCATTTCTTGTATATATGGTTTGAATCAGTTGTGACTAACAGAATTTATTCTGGCTGCCTTAAACACCCAAATGCAACAGTCAGAGCAACATCATTCCTGAATTGTAGTTCTCCAAGTGCCTGAAATGTCTCTATGAATCTAGTGTATCTACGCATTGCTCTGACTATCCATCCTCATCCTTATGACAACAAACAAGCTTAGCCTTCTTTGTACACTTCCCAGGGACCAATACTGAGGCTGAATATTAGGGGGTCTAAAAGAAGAGGACATGACCATGTCTTCATTAATATTTCTGAAAAACCTCCAAATGACAAAACATCGGCTTGGCTTGTGTTGAAAGTTTAAGCAGATTAGGAAAGAGTTAAAATAAGCAACTAATTATGGCAGAGGCAAAGAAGTGTTGTTAGCCATAGGGAGCAGCAGCTTAACTTACTGAAAATCAGATGCAACACAGCAGCATGTTAAAGCAATTATTTTCCAGAAAGCATCACTTTCTCACTGTATCTCTCTATATACCTTTATCGCCAAAATCATTAACTTCTAAGGAGAGCTGGCAGTTCCCTATGTTAAAAGAAAGCATCTCTTCTTAATCTGCATTTATTCCCAGAATTCTGAAGGATCAGACTCCATCAAACTACTTAACACCAAAAGTGTGCCTAAGACAAAATAAAATTTCTTTCCTATCCCTTTCTTCCTCAAATCAAAGAGGAGGATAACACTACCAATCAAAGACCCAGAGTCACATGTGATGTTGGGATGTTTCCCTGCTTCTAACACATCTTTAGTACCAGAGGACAAATTCACAGCAGATTAGAAAGATGGATAAAGTGAGTAATCTGCATGAATAGAATTGGGATGTTTCCTAAAGTTAAGATGATCATTTATTTCAGCTCTCCTCCCATCTCCTCGTCCTCAACCCAGAAAAGAGGAGCTAGAAAGCAAAAGAACATGTGACAGAGAAGCTCAAGAAGGCAAGACGTTAGAAAATGTTCTTGAAAGCCCACTAGTTAGGCATTGTTTGGCTCTTACTATCCAGGGCCCTCCATCTATCTCCAGTTCTAGGGGATGTAGGGTCAGGGGAATGATGTCCTCTCCTGCAGTGCCCATCCCCACAGCGTTAAGGAATGACGCCAGAGGTTTCTTGCTCTTTTGGAGAAATAAAGAAGCAGGAATGGGGGTCCTGGACATTCTATAATCTTTTTCCCACTCCTCACAAAAACACAGCTGTAAAAATATATTCCACCCGCCACACAAAGGTCTCAGGCCACCAACAGTCCTCATCTTCTCTGTCTCTCTCCAGTTGCCACCAGCATCGCCCCCGCTCAGGCAGAGAACTGCCTGGAAGGAAATAGCGAGAAGGGGGAGAAGCGGAGGAGACCCCAGCAGATAGCTGGGGTGCGCGCCTCGGCAGTCACCACTCACCTGGGGAGGGGAAAAGCTCCAGATCGACTTTTTCCGTCTTGATGATGGTGAGAGTTGGTTTGAGATCGACGGCTGCCTTCATGGTGCCAGAAGTAGGGGACGGACAGGATGATAGGAAGTTTGCTGTTATTCTTGTTTTCTTTTTAATGGGGATTTGTAACAGGGGAAAGGGGACGGGGACAATCCGACTCTCTTCCCTAAAATCTCAAATTCACGCTGACTTCACCCCGAGCCCAGAAGGTGCGCCCGGCACTCTCCCGGGAAGTTGGCACTTTGCAGGAAAGTGCGCGCGCTCCGGGTCCCAGGCTCGCCTGCGCCGCGCCGCTCCCTGCTCGCCCGCACCCGCTCCCTTCCCTCGGCCGCCGGCTGCCTCCGCTTGTCCCCGCTCCCCGGAGCCGCTCGCCTGCGCTCCCGCCCGCGCGCGCTCTTCCCTCCTCTTTAGGGCGTTTCTCGCTGCGCGGAGCCCCGCGCTGGGTGTGCGCGCCCCTCCGCCCACTCCACCATCCCCAGGATCTCCGCAGGGGGGAGTGCGGGAGGGGCGTCAGGGGCGGGGCGGCCGGGGGGCGGGGGGGGACAAGGACTTGCGGCCAATCGCTAGCGGCCGCCCAAAGCGAAAGGAAGGTGGGCGGAGCTGCGGGCCGCCCTCGCCCGCTTTCCTCCCGCAGCCAAGGAGCAACAGTAGAGTGGGGCGCGCAGCCCGCGGGCCCGGGGCTCAGGGCAAGGGTGCCCAGGACCCCGAGAGAGCAGGCTGCGTGCAGAGGCTCCCCAACCACTTTGGGAAAGTCCCCCTGATTCTCCACGCATTCTTGAGGGGTTGGTCACCCGATCCGGCCCCCTCCCGGTAGCAGCATAGTTTTGCTAGTGCGTGTACATCATTCATTCACAAAGACTGACACACAGGACGTGAGGCATGCGGATGAAGGGTGTGCGTGCGAGTAGGCGCAGGGGTCTCGGGAGCCAGTGTCCTCAGAGGGCTTTACGAATATTGGACTCCAGCAGGTTAGTGAGTCAGGAATCAAGACTGTTCTTTCTGGTGAGCCTTTGGTTTTTCAGAGCCCACCCGTGGAATCGTTCAGAAAAGGCGGACCTGTCCTTGATAAACATCTAGCCCAAGGCAGCCTGCCAGAGACCTCAAAACAAAGGCCCAAATTCTGCTGTATTGCTGAGAGAGTCGAGAACAGGACCCCCAAACTAGAACCCAGTCCTGAGCTTCCATAAGCTTCCATTTTACCTACAGCGGTGGGCGTTGTGGAAAGGGAAGCTATTATTTTGTCCCTCTAATTATGTCACCATTGGCCAAAGCTGTGTCCTTCCTTCCACAGACTCTGCTAGATGAAACTGACAACCCTACTACCATCACCACCAAAAAAGTGATGCAGAGGCTCCATGGCTTTGAGTTTCTGGAGTACATCATCCCTAGTCATGACAGAACCACAGTGCACAGCCCCTGTTCCATTGGGGAATGCCAGACGTTTCAGACAGCACAGCATGCTCCTAAATAATTAATGATTTGCCATGGATACATTGGTTATTCTAAATAATGATAGTTGGTCCTAATTAACAAATCAACCAGTAGATATAGAGGCACATAATCTACACTCACATAGAGCTAAGAGCCAGACATTGAGATCTGTCTTTGAGTAACTAAAAGTTAAATACAAATTTTTTCTGAACAACCTTGGGAAAAGCTATTTTTAATATTGTTTCCTGATTTCTAAGCATAGGTTGAACTCCCGCAACTTGCCTATTAACTGTCACTTCTGCCTCTGAGTTTTTACACACCTGCTTACCTTTATCTTATTCCAGCTTTTTCTCTTTGAAGCATTCGTAACTTGCAGATTTCCCACAGCAAATGAGGGAAAGAACCAGAAATAGAAAATAAATCTTGAGCTTCTTGTTCAAACTTCAGATTATGCTCCTCCTTCAGTAACCAGAGAAAAATATTTGCATGTGATAATTCTAATTTTTGAAAGATTGTTGTAATCCAGTGTTTCTAAAAGGTATGAGAAAACTGTACTAGCCCCCAGATGACAAGAGCAGACATTTCTGATCCTGGGGAAAGCTGGGAGAAACAGCTGATGAATAAATTGTACATTCACACATCCAAATGAACAACAAAGAAAAGGATCTTGAGCCAATCCTGCCTTACCCACTATGAATACATCAGCAGAAGAACTGAGCAAATCAAATGTTGCTTTGAGGAATTTTGTTTTATTGATGTTTTTTAAAATTTGTTTTTTGTTTTTTGTTTTTTGTTTTTGTTTTTTTTTGTTTGTTTGTTTTAATTCAAGTGTGAGCACTTTTTTATTTTCAAAAGCAGCTTCCTTGGAACAAGTCCTTTCTCTATTCTCCAGTTGGCTCCTCGGCTTTCTTCTGCAGGCTAGCCTAAACACTGCTGCTACACTCCACCCCAAATGAGACACCGAAAGAGCTCTCCTTTATTAAACTGTAAACACTTTCCACTCTAGCAGTGGGGGGATTTATTCTTTCAATTCTTCACAATGACATCTCAACTTGTCAATCATCCTTTTCTAATGCAGTTCTGAAGCGCAGAAGCTCAAAATGTCTGAAGGTCCCAATCAAGAAATGGGGTTGGGCAAAATGGCAGGGTTGGGGAGATGGCGAGAGGCTACCACAGACCTCCAAGAAAGTTACTTTTACATAAACTAATCTAAATATTGATGTTATCAGAAGTTACACATCTACCCTCAGATCTGGTTGAAACTTCACTTGGGACAAGGAGCATTAAGATAGACAAGTTAAAATATTATAAAATTATCACACTTGATTAATCAATTTTAATAAACGAAAATTTTATTCTTTTTAGGACACAAGTAGATTTTTCTAAATGTTTTTATGGAATTTTGATGCCATTTCTGTCTTACTATATCCTAAAAAATAAAGCCCCAAAAAACAGTGCCTGACATATTACAGATGCTCAATAAATAGGTGTTGAATGATAAATTATCAACTTTCTGGTCACTGTGGCCTTCTACTTTGCCAATAACTCTTTCTAATTCATAGGTTAAGTAATTTTGATATGCTATGCCTTGTGAAGATGAACTAAAAAATGTCAGTGACTCTTCCTCTAAGTTGGCCCTTTGTCCTTCATGACAGAGCAGAACCACTATCCCCACCACTTCTGTCCACTCAGTTTCCCCACCAGCAAAACAAGATCAGCTGAGCCTTGCCTTCAATTCGCTTAGACAAGCTGTTTTTAGATTATATCTGATTTTTAAGGCATTCAAGAAAATTCAACCAAGGACATCATTCTTTGCTTTTGCTTGTAACATAGCAATCTGCTTCTCCTCCTGCACTTGGAAGAAAACAGAACTGCTTTTCAAAACATTCCCTAGACTTAGAAAATTATATCCAGCAAGTGCTGAAATGCCTTAAACCAGAAATATCATGTCAATAAGGGTCAAAAAAAAGGCTGCAGAAATTGGGGGACAGGAATGTGGCACTAGATGTTACTGTATCAAGAAAATAGCCACATTTTTATAAGAATCTCCTCAAACATGAAGAGTATGTAAAAAACATAAACTTTCTGTTATACTCTTCCCTCAACTGTACCCCAACCTCAGTGAAAAATATAAAAATACATCTAATTTCAAATAATCATGGAAAACAGACTTTCTCTAGAAGTATACTAGAATAAGTTGTCTATTTCCTGAATCTTGAACTTCAAGAAACTAAAGAATCTCTGAGTTTCAAGCTAAATTATGCTGTATTAGAGGTAAGTTCAAAAACATTCAGACCACTAACGGCTGATCCAGAACAAGTTTATGACTCACAGATGTTAATTTACTGGTTTAAATGTAAGATTTTTTTTAAGTCCTCAATTAACAACCTGTCTGAGTTTGTGGTTGTTCTTCTCTGAGAAAAGGCAAGAGTCCCTGTCGCACACAGAAACAGCCTTCTAAAGCTTAACTCTAAAGCAGGTGGTTTCTATGTGTCTCACTAAAGAGCACATCAGGGAAGAAAGATGTCTTGAGCTTCGATGTCCACCATGATCAAACAGCAATAAATGGAAAATTGGAGATCGAAAGGAAAGTGAAAATAACTCTCTTAACTAAACTCTGATGTCTAAAGGCCTTGGGGGTCAGCTCAAGAACCCAAGTGGGGGACTCAGAACTGTGCTGTCGCTGACTGCAGGCTGGCTTTGTGACCTCACCAAAGCCACTTAACCTATTTGTGTCACAACCTCATCTCTGTTTCAGGGAATAAAATCACCCCTGGCTCTCCCTACCATGTAATACAGACTCATTAGCTATTGTTTAGATGGTACAATAAACAGTGAGAGATAAGAAGAGCTGCATTTAGGAGGGAAGCTAGAGGAGGGATAGGCTGGGAGAGGGGAGGCTCTGGGGCTTCTTTGCCTGGGAAAGCTCTCCATAATAAAACCAAGATGAGAGTGAGTAGTGTAGGCTCTGGAATAAGACTCAGATTCAAATTTTAACTCTACCAACTAACCAGCTGAATTACTACAACTAAGTCACACAATCCTGAATCTTAGTTCCTCCACGTATGAAGTAGGAATAATAGTAACACCTTCCTTTTAGAGTTGTTTGGAAAATTAAATAAGAAAATGAATACAAAGCAGTTAGCACAGTGCCTAGGTCAGAGAAAGTGCTTGATTAATCTTAAATCACTGTTAATGCTATTAAGATCCAGTATAAGACAGATTATTTGAGAAATCACGTTAAATCTCTTCTCTATGGCCAGACTCATTTGGATTCTCTATTTATATGCACTGTCCTAGGGAGAGGTAGAGAGAATGATCATGTTTAATTTAAAAATCTTTCCAAGACCTATCCTCAGTTCCTGATTTGTGAACTCACCCAGCTTTGATCTCAACTGGGAAATTCCAGCACTACCTGATTAGAAGAGAAAACTACAGATTCGTATTTGTTTTAAGGGTCACAGAAAAGCTGTGGTTCAAATACAGAAGGAAAATCATATTTGTGGTGGTTCTTAGGAGACAAAACCTTAGGTCCTGGCTTTGTCACATATTAGAATAAGATGGGAGACTCTTAGGGGGAGTCAAGTCCAGCACTCCTATTTATCAGAGGGGGTGCAAAATGAGTGTGAAAAAGTAATTCATTCCACTCAAAGCCACACAGCCTGAAAAAGGCAGTGTCAGGTCTAGAATGGGATCACTCAATTAAAGTTCTCTCCATGACAACTCCTTATATTTATGGATATCACGTTTGCAGAAGTCACTACCATTCAGCTTGTCTGTTACTGGACATTCTTGGGACACAAAGCAGGATACAATGTACAAAAAAAAAAAAAAACAGAGAGATGACTGGACTCAACTTCTAGAAATACAACCACCTTCTCTTCATTGAATGTGCTGTCTTTGTGCAAGTACATTGCAAGATAACCACACTATCATTCCCTGTAGTAGACAGCTTGGCATGGGCTGTAAGGAGAAAAGGGGTTTGGGTTGGCTCTATTGCTGTCTGCAGTTTCTTAGACTGTAATTATGAACCATTCAGCTGCATCTGCAGCCCCAACAATGTAGGATGAACTGGCCCCATCCGCAGACCAACTGACATTTTAAAATCCACCAGTTTAGATATCACATATTCCTCTTACAGCAAATCAAACCTGATCACACAGAAAGAAGCGAAGAGCTGCCAGCCAAGGCTAAAGGGGTTTGAGGCTTCCTCTACACCCAGCATCAATTTGCTTCCTTGCAGCAGGCCGAGCTATTTTCTGGGAATGTTGCTCCCTCCTGGGCCTGGGTAATACAGAATTCAGGCTGTCCCATGAGCCTTCGGGGATCATGTAATTTGGATTTCCAATTTAAGTTGTCCTAAATTGACCTCTTGAGGAGCTAGAGGGATGATGGCATTAGCACAAATGGCAAAAGAATCACTGTTCCTTTAATAAATAATATGGCAGAAGCAGAAAACCAGGCTCCTAGCAAGGAGCTCCTTGCCCCTGAGAATAAGACTCCAGCACCTCTCCAGGAGGCAGGTGGTTTTAGCTGCTGGAAGGCTCAGGCCCTCCTCTGACCTTACCTTGCTCTGCTCTTGGGTGACAGAAACAGCACAAGACTTCAAAACAGATGTTCTCTGCAATTTTTGTGTCAATTTTAAATTAAGATAATTTTATTGTGGCATTTTCCCCCTCTCCTCTCCCTTTCATTTTGAAATGCCAAGTCGATTGCCCCAAAGGACTAGCATTTACCACCTTAGAGATGAAGGAACAGAGATAGGGGTGGAGAGTTTCTCCATCCTGTTCTTGATACTGGAAGCCAGACAGAGGAAGCAGATAGCACAGGAAAAGGGACAACAATACAGGAGAAAACAGTAGAAGGGACCTCCTCTGAGAACAGTGGAAGGTTAAGCTGAAGGGTAGGGATGAGACATGAAGAGGTAGAGTCACAGTGATCCCATGTCCTTATCATTCTGGACCTTAAATTCCCAAGATTCCAAAATGAAATAATATATCCAGTACTTCACAGAGTACTTCACATTTTAATTGTCCTACATGGCCAATAGTCATGGAATGACAATAAAACAAATCAATAGGAGGTCCTCAAGCTGGAACAGTTGCAAAAGATACAGAGTGAAATGGAGATGACAGGGTCTCAGGAGGTCACAGAGAATGCAAGGAAAGGTCAAGCCAAAAATCTACACTCAACACAGAGGCTATTCCTCAGTCTTTCCCCCACAGGGACATTTGCCGTACACAAAGAATTTCCTTCCCATCCTCACAAGCTGCAGCCTGAGCACACTCCTAGTGCCTATTTGAACATGCATGCATAGCTGCCTCCTACACTGTCTAAAGGCAGCAACTAATTTCAGTCTTCAGTAAAACATAGCTGCTCAGCTCAAGACAGTAGGAGCTCATTAAACTATGCTGATTATTTAATTAATGAACAGATAACTTCCTAACATCCCAAATATCTGTCTTAGAGATCCATCTTTTTTTTTTTTTTTTTTTTTTTGGTCTAATGTTAAACTCAAAGTTCCTCAAAGTTTAAGATTAAAGAGATAATCAAGTGACTCTTTTCCCACTGAAGTCTTTATAAACTTTTCTTGTGCTCCTCTCGTCTCCTATCTTCATTTCCTTAAAGAAAAATGTTGCCTAAGTTTATTATATTCATTTTAGTTTTCATCTGAGTATACACGAGTATAGTTGTTTATGAAAAATGGCATTTGGCTCACCACAAGGCAAAACAGTTGTTTTGTTGTTGGCTTGAACTTTTATACAGCGTACTGTTCATATTTTCAAACTGCTGCTCAGGCATAGTCTTCAGGAATTTCCAAACTTTAAGGTGAATCTTTTATGTCACTGATTATCATGAAGGCAAGATGTACTTGCTATATTTGTTATTTGTAAGATAAAACACATAAAATGAACCCAATTTTCTCCATCTTTGTGAAGATGAATAGATTGTTAGACACTTTATGGAGAGCACAGAGCCTGTTACAAGTCCCCTCCACCTTCTCAAATTTACTATAACCGATCAGGTTCCAAGAAGCATTACATTTTTGGAATCCTTTGGACACACTGCAGAAATCCCCTGCAGGGAGGAAGGGGATGTGCTCAGAGTGGGATGGGAAATGGGGAGGGCAGGGAGAGTCAGCTGAGCCACAACCACCTCACAGGTGGTACAGAAACACATAAAGAAAGCCTGACCTCTCTTGGTGGCTGGACTGTGGCAGCCTACCCCTCTCCACCCTTAATTAGTTATATCTGCTAGTGGATAACGGTGATGTGGCAATGCAAAAGCTGGCTGACCTTAACTCACAGAAACCAAAGAAATAATGGGTTTGGTTAGGACCCATCTTTGCTGCTGAGCTGTGATGGGGATCAGGAACACACATTATTTCATGTCACTTCCTCCAGACCTAGGTTCATATACCAAGTCCAAGAAAACGATGGTATGTGTCGCGTCGAGAACATCTCACCAGCCAGTGAATATAACATTCTTTGAGTACATCACTGCAGTTATCAACAAACACCTTATGCAGGAATCCATTCTTCTCTTAAATTTAGCATTCTTCACTGTACAATGTTACTGGGTCCTAATAAATTAATACAAATCCCACCTTTGCCAGTGCTGAATCTAGTAACAGAGGAAGTGAGATGCAGAGCATTTTTAAAATTCCCTTGCTATTTCAAAACTCTCTTTGTATGTGTACTGTCCTAAAAAATATGCCCAGAATCTGAGTTTCCTAAATACACAGGAAGATAAATCCATAAAAACAACTCTAGGGAGTCCGGTGTAATTACTCATATTTAGAATTTACTGAGCACCAAATATGTCACCGATAGAAAGTTGACAGTTGGAAAAACAATCTCAAAAAGGAATATTTCAACTTCTCTGGGTTTACAGTTCACATTTAATTCTCTGTTCTTAAGGGCCAAAAGGAGACGAAGCCTTCTTTAATTTACAGGAAGCCAGCTGTGCTCACTCTGCATCTTGCATCACCCTTTGTGAAGGAGTTGAAATGTAGTGGATGGTCCTGGTGATGACGCATGAGGTGGAACAGGCCCCAGCTCAAATCTCGTCTATCTGAACTGGCTCCTATACAATAAAAACCTTTCTTCCTTCTAGTTGGTGAAGAGGAGAAGAGCAAATCTGACACACGTGATGTGCAAGAAGGCGCCATTTAATCAGTCAGGCCTGTGAAGCACTTTCAAGTGTTCGGGTCTCAAAATCATAGGTAATGATAGGTAATGTAGAGAATGAAGAAAATAGAAAATATAGAAGTTACTTCTTTAAGGAAATATATTTCGTCAGATTGATCAGAAACATGTGTTTTCCCCAGACTGGGAAACTATCTTGAAAGACTTCATCACAAAAAGGCCTTGGGTGGGAAGAGCCACAAGGGACCCTTTGGGGAGGGGATGGGGGTGCAGCTGGGTGGGGAGCTGGCCACAGACTGTGGGAGGAAAACACACACAGCAAGCAGCTCTCTTGTGGCAGGTTCCCAGGAGAGATCCCTTTCCAGGAATTAAAAATTCTAAATAATAATGAGAATTTTTAAAAATCAAAAAGATTATGGACTTTTCTTTCAGGGAATTCCACAGCATTGAGAGAGACCAGATGGCTGGCAACAACCATTCCAGATCCAAGAAAGACCCAGCATCCCCATACACTCCTCGTTTTCAGTGAGCTAACATGTTCTCTTGTGGAGAGTATTTATTTTTTAATTGAAATGAATTGACTGATGTGTGGAGTAAGGAGATGCTTCCAAATAAATGTCTGTGCATCCAAGTAGTCCATACAAAGACCTGCAGTTTCTTGCCAAATTGATCATCAGGCTTTAGTCTCTTAACTGTAGAGAATGAACTTCAACTCTAAAATAACTGAGGTAGCAATGTAGGAGATTGAGAAAGAGCACAAGCTTTGGCAGCAGATAGATAAGAGTTAGGATTTTAACTTGGCCATTATCCAGCTGTCAGTACTTTGGCCTCAGAAAGTCTCAATTTCTTCACCTATAGAATGGAGCCGATCACACTGCGCAGTTCACATAGTTGAGCTGAATGTGGAAGGAATGTGTGCCAAGTGACTTGCACTGTGTTGGATGCAGAGTACACAGTCAACAACACTTCACTGCTCTTTTTAATTTGAAAAATCATAACTGTGACTTTGGATTTAGTGGGCATAAAATTTTCGTGGAAGTTCATCCAAACTGTGGTGTATAGTATTCTCTAAAGGTGTTAGGACATGGCAGACCCTCGGTGTGTGCCATTAAAATCATGACGTAATAATAAGAATAATTTAAATCTGAGTGTGCAAACCACACAAATCCTGACACCATCCCCCTTGGATGAAACGATATCGATTTCTATTATACAAACATGAAAATGGCTATGGAAGTTCTAATCATACATTCACAGCTACATTACACATTAGCAGCAACGAGGGGCATATACACCCTCTAGGATTTCTTCCAATATTGGATTCTACCCACTCTGGGTTGCAGTTTTGATACCCATTCAGTGATTTTTGTTCCACCTGAGAAAAATAAGACTTCATGCCAATGACCTCACCATTTTAGCTCTCAAGCTAGTCAGTAATTTAGCAGAATCTTACACACTGTCTAGTACATACCCTATACTGTGCTGCTGAGGCACTCCCAAAACTAGCTTCCTTTTTAGGAAGTACACCATTGTATTCACTTCATGGAATTCTTTTCTTGTGTTATGCCACCTTACATTTTTCCTTGACCAACTCTTCTCCTGACCATCAAAAGTTTTCTAACAACTTAGCTGGAAATGTAAACCTGAAACTGTAACTATCTCTAATTAACCATACACATGCATTTAGTTACAGAATGCTAAAATCATTCTGTAACTCCCTCTGAGCTTGGACTGGCTACCCAGAATTCTGTTGAAGTGTTTTATTTGCTGGTGTCAACTACCTGTGCTGACCGGCTGCCCAAAAGGATCCTAGGGAAAGGTATCTCTCATTGCCCCTTCTGCCACCAGTCAATACCATCACTGCTTCTATGTTGCCCTTTAGCAACACAGATTTTGCTATTTAGAGGGCATCAGCTACATAATTTGTATTCTGGCACTACTAGCACCTGGCACCTAGCCATCAAGGCTGGCAGCATGGAACACGCATAGTCTCCGCATTAGTTACTCACTTCATTTTGGCAAGATTAACACCATATCATTGGGAAAGTAGATTTAATTGGTTTACTGAGGGTGCTCAGTTAAGTCACCCCACCTCAGCTCCAAGTTGATTGAAGTGTAGCTTTGCCCTTTCCAACAAGCATAGCAAATAAATGATGGGGAAATACTCCAAAACGCACACAGCCGTGTCCTCTCATTCTCTTTTTTTTTTTTTTCCTAGTGACTTTGGGGAGGTTTGGGCACTGATCCTGCACACACAATACCGTTCTTGTTCTTCTTTTCTCTGCAGAGCAGCCTTGAATAGTGCTGTCTAAAATTATAAGCAGGGGCAGCCCTAGGCTCCAAGAGATCAGAGCCCTCATGCTGGGTCTGAACAAAGACCCTGCTTTTCCCCAACAATTAGCCCTGCAAAAAAGGACATCTATCTCCCTCTATTAAAACCACCACGTGCCTTCAAGTCAGCCCATTGTAACGTTAATTAAATAACACGCCTCTCTCCCCATGCAGGTCTCCTGATTAGCTTTCCTCTGTCCAAAACCTCTGCAAAACGCCTAGAGACAGACAATGTTCCACTTCTCATAAGCTCCCCCATGGTCAACCCATAGCCTTTGAAAAGCCATCCTGTCAATGTTGTTTCATTTGTTCATGCTCCATATCCATCCCTAGCTCAGATTTAAATTACCTCCAGCTTCACAGGATAAAATTTGTATTATTTTAAAAATAAATGATATTGGAAGGAAAGATTTCTGTCACCATGTAAAAAAAATCTGTGGTGGGAATCTATTTGCATCACAGTCTAAAGCACTGACATTCCCGCTGGAGTAGAGCATTTAGGAAGGACTCACAACTGAGGTTTCAGAGCCTGGGAAGATGCAGTCATGGCGACCGCAGGCAGCTCTCCACTCCCTGCAAAAGTCCTCAAGCCTGTGTGAAAGATGAGGCTTCACGGAAAGGTATCATATAGAAAATCAGAAATAAGAGAACACATTGCAACCAGAATCTTTTCAATATCATGTAGAAATAAAAGTTTTCTTCAAAGATTTCTATTGCTAACCAGATAGAATCCAATATAGCCCAAAAGGCCAAAACTGGCCCCTGCCCAGCTTTCAACCACTTTTCACTTTTTCCCCGGCAGAGAGATCCTGCTTTCTGAAAATCCTGGACCAGTTGGAGTCCCTTGATCACACCCTAGTGCTTCACACTGTGTGCACTTTTTTGGAAAGCCCTGGTCCACCTGTCCCAGTCATCTGTCAAGACACAGCAGCAAACATCACCCCTTCCCACCAGGAAGGTTTCCAGGCCCTTCCTGGATACAATCTTCCCAGTCTTCCTCTGCGTTCTCACAACAAACTGTTTCAAGTCAGCACATACAGGCTCTAACTGTGACTTGGCCATAGTAACATAGTAACTGCTTAATAAATGCTGAAGGAATAAGCAACTGGATAAATGAATCAGTGAATGAAGTAATGAACAAATGAATGAATGAATATAACAACTATTTGATAATCAATATGATCTGAGATAGTAAAGTCAGGCCTGCTGTCAGCTTCACTACAGATGGCTTCATGTACTTGAAAAAGGGCCTTAATATTTTATGATAGGTTCTTTCCATTTGAAATCATCCATTCTCATACACATGCACATACACACATTTTTCAGATAATTTTTTTTAATAATAAAATGGAAGGAGACCAGGTTAGCCATTTTCTAAATCTATTTAATAGTTCTAGAGCTAACTTTTCAAACCAACTCCAGTCTTTGAGGCTTCTAGCTAATTTAACCATTAGTCCATACAATCTTTTCCTTTAAAGTGTTTTTAGGAAGACCCACAAATTTTCTTACACATCTTAGACAAATGGGTAGATGACTAAATTATAAAGAAATCCCATACAATTTAAATTTCTCATGAAATACACATGGGCCTCAAAATTAGCAGTGAAAAAAAAAAAAGAAAAAGAAAAAGGAAAAGACATTAAAGCACTCAATGAAACAGAATTTGAACTCTGCCAAATCCCCAAACACTTAAAAATACCCAAAGTCACTGAATAATTTCCATCCCTAAATCATAAAGTCTTGTAGCAAAAGTCACTGCCTGATGATTCTTGCATAAATTCACCTCTATCCATGATGACATTTGGAGTCAGTTCTTTCCTTGTTATTTTACCATCACAACTCAACTTTTAAAAAGATGTGCTTTTCTAATATTTGGAGATGCCTTTGGTATAAAGAGAGAAACTGAGGCATAAAGATACAGAGGAGATTCCATGATCATGCAACAGCCATAACAGTAATAAATACTTACATCAGCAAAAGCATTCATAATTTCCAACCTGAGACCAAAGGGGAGAAAACACTGTGATTCATTTGATAGTCACTTCGCTGGCAAGGCTCCTACTTGCTAAAGTGCAACACTCACTTTACAGTGATCATAATAGACTGAAGTCTGTAAAATTTAATTCTGGCTGGTAGAAACTCTTTAAAGTCTCAGTTTTACCACCACAGTGCACCTCTATTCTAATATCTTGCATTAAGGCAGACTCATCCAAGACTTCTAAGATATGTGGAAAATAGGATAATAAATTAAGACAAATAGATGTGCATTTTTACATAGATCTGTCTCCTCAAAATACTGCTTAGTATGAATACAAAGCAGCCAATGATCATTGAGCATGTAAAAATCACACCTGTTAATTCATCAAGGGTAAATCAAATAAACTACATGGCAGGAAAAACTGTCACAACAGAGATAAATAGAAAACATGGAAGAAAGGGAAGAATAATTGGAAATGAATATAGGTGTGAATGCCATGTTAATCAAATAGAAATACCAGATGCATATAATCAATGAACTTTAGTCAGAGTAGGAACATAAGAAACGTGTATTGTTAATGTGAGTACTGTCACGGAGATGTTTGTTGGGTATGAGAATTAAGTACATTGAGTAAACACAATTTTATTAAGGTCTTAGAAAATAGCATGCTTTATGTAGGATAAAAATAGCTACTTTCTAAATCCAACTAAGGTTTTGAGTAATATTAAGAGGCATAACATAGACAAATCAAGACACATGAGAAACATCTCATCACGAAGAGGAAGAGCTTGGAGCTGACTATATGGAGCAGCCCTGTTGGTAGTTCATGTCAATACATTCCAATCAACAGGTTATTTAAGCAATTATTTCAGGTAAGCTGGCCATGTAATTCTGCAAATGGGATCCCTTAGAAGGATGATTGGGAGATATCCACTTCATGCTATCTTCAAAGTTTGGGAATTTTAAATCCTTGATGTACCAAACCCCACAACAAAATGTGAGTAAGCATGGCTCCTTTCCTCTGACTGAAATAACAGCAATGCATTGCCTTGTTTGGCCTGGAGGTTCACAAAGCACTTCCATCAACATCATCTTTCAGCGACTCTAAGAAATATCTAGGAGAAGGGTACACATCCCAGCCCTCAGCCTGCAGTGCTGTCCAGGGTGTAGAGACTCTCCAGTGTTTTGCACAACTCTGATCCAAGTCAGCTGTGTAAAATACTGAAGACACACATTCACTCAACTCTTTTCAAATTATTCATATGTCCCAAATCGCTCTCACCTGCCACTCGGAGACGTTTAAATGTGGGTTTCTCTTGCCAAGTCGTTTGCCATCATTTGTTCTACTTCTCATTAGATCTTTTATCACTTATGTAACAAACTTTCTGAGTCATTATTTTCCCACCAAGAAAGTGTATGTAGGGGGAGAAGATGGGAAGGCATGGTGGTAAAAAAGAGACTATTAATACATTAATTCTTACCCATCTCCACTCAAAATAGGAATAAGCGAAGCTGTCATTGGGAAGTGGATATAGTAGGATCCCAAGTGATGCATTTGCCTAAGCTCAAAGATGGACCAGAGGAGGAATGAAATCAGGACTGGGGATTAAGGGAAAGGAAAGGAAAGATTCAGCTCTCTTCCCATGGGAACTAAGGGCCAAGGGAAACTGACACAAAGTAAACTGCACTCGGAACAGTCAATGTCTGCCACACATCGCCCTCACAGCTGCAGCAGGAAAGCATTGAGAGGCATTACAAGTAAGAGCAGCTGGTCACAAAACACATATTTCTACTTTTTTTCATTTATTTATGTATATTGGAATTTTATAATAACATGTTTCTTTAGAGACTTCAAGACAAGTAGGACATGGCATTACAAATGCACAAACAACACATTCTGGGAAATGTCTCATTGTTCTAAAGTCACATAACCCAAATTTTTCACCAAAGGCCAAGTGAGCACAGGACAAAAAGATGAGAGAGAAGAGATGAGGAAGAGAACTTGCAGGGTTGATCTGAGGTGTAATGTGTATTGACACCTCCCATCTAAGAGGTATTTCTGCTTCGTCTGGAGTCACAGTGGCTGTTCCTGAAAGATGCCCTAATCAAATATATTAATTCTATTAAAAGTCTTATTTATGGCAAACTCTATAGATTCTGGGTGTTTACCAGACAATTGTTAGTAACTTTCTTTGAAACCTATCAAAGATAAGACAAAAAAAATAAATAAATAAATAAGCATCAATATTAATGTCCTGGGAAAACAAACTTGCATTAGATGAGATTTATGCAATTAATTTATAAAGTTATGATGAAATTTTCCTAGAAAAGTCTGCTGTTTTTTTTCTTGGAGTTAAAATACAATGAAGTATATTAAAAAATAAACTTTTCCTCCGTTTTAATTGTAATACTAGAGGCAAGGGGAATAAATGGGTTATTTGCTATTTAGAGATGAGGAATTGATAACCATTTGGCATAACTAGATTTTCAGGTTTTATATTCTTCACAAACTGCACACATAATGGCTACTTTCTGTTGACCTATCCTGGTTACTACTATTTCGCATAAGTCGTTCAAGGCCAAGCACAGGAGTCAGGCTGACCTGACCTCAAATTCAGGGTCTGTAACTTACTAATGGTATCACTTTTGGCAAGTTACTTCAACTAGTAAAGCTCAGCTTTCTTGTCTATAAAAAGGAGTTAGTAATAACTCACAGAATTTTTTGGTACGATTTAAATAAGATAATGTATATAAACTATTTGGCAGTATATGACTCAATATAAACAATAAATGGCAATTTGGGGTGGCTTTCTCAGGTTAAAAAACAAATCACATGCCAAATCAGACCTAGAACTCAGATATCCTCAATTAAATTCACTATACATCAAAAACTATTCATTTATCATAGTGAGCAATGTTGAAGAACCACTTAGCGCAAATGGTGATTTATGCCATAGATTAAGAAGTCAGCTCATAAATATAGGTGGCATATATATATATATATATATATATATATATGTATGTAATCTCCATCTACAAGAGTGCCAAGACAATGAGGAAAGAATTATCTTTTTAATAGTGCTGAGACAACAAGATATACATATGCAAAAGAAATAAATTGAACCCCTTCACACTATGCACAAAAATTAACCCATAATGGATCATAGACCTAAATATAAGAGCTAAAACTATAAAACTCTTATAAGAAAATAAGATTATAAGAATATATTTTCATAACCTTGGGTTAGGCAAAGATCTCTTAGATATAACACCAAAAGCACAAAGAAATAGATAATTTGGGCTAATCAAAACTAAAACTTTTATACTGCAAACTAAATCATTAAGAAAGTAAAAGACAATCCATATTAGGGAAGAAAATATTTGCAAATCACATATCTGATAAGAAACTTGTATCCAGACTGAAAAAAAGATCTCTTACAACTCAACAGTAAAAAAGACAACCCAATTTAAAGACGGGGGAAGATTTGAACAGACATTTCTCAAAAGAAGCTACATAAATGTCCAATAAGCATATAAAAAAATGCTGGAGATCCTCAGTCTTTAAGGAAATGGAAATCAAAACCACAATGAGATACTACTCAATATTCACTACAAGAGCTATCAAAAAGGTAGACGATGACAAGTACTGTTGTGGATATGCAGAAATTGGAACCCTCATTCATGACTGGGAGGAATGTAAAATGGTCCGGCCACTTTAGAAACCAGTCAGTTCCACAAATAGTTAAACATAGAGTTACCACATGACTCAGCAATTCCACTCTTAAGTATATACCCAGGAGAAATGAAAACATCTGTCCACACAAAAACCTATATATAAATGTTCATAGCAGCATTATCTATAATAGACACAAAGTAAAACAATGCGAATGTCCATCAAATGAGGGGTAAATGAAATGTGGCATATCCATATAATGAAATATTATTTGGTGATAAAAAGGAATGAAGTACTGATATATGCTACAACATGCATGACCCTTGAAAATGGTGAAAAAAGTCAGTCACAAAGTCTATATAATGTATAACTCTATCTAAAAGAGAAGTCCAGAATGGATGAATTTATAAAGACAAAAATTAGACCAGTGGTTAGTAGGGCATAGGAGTGGGAGAGATGAGAGAGAATCAGACTGACTGCTAATAAGCATGGGATTTCTTTTAGGAAAGACAGAAGTGTACTAGAATTAAATTGTGGTGGTGTTTGTGCAATACTGTGAATATATTTAAAAACCTTAAATTGTACCTTTTAAATGGATGAATTGTATAGTATGTGAATTATATCTTAATAAAGATTGTGTAAGTAAAGTTTAAAAACAAAAAAACAAAAAACAAAAATCCTCTGCCTTTCCATGGTAAAAGTAAGACAAATAAAAGAGAGAGAATTTCCTATAATCCAGTAAAGTCTGCCCAGTGGAGTCTATGAATATCATCTCAAGACAATTTGCTTAACCAAAGTTCAATGGAAAGTGTCTAACATTTCCATGACCTTCTTTTCTAAACTTCCTAAGTGGCTTAGAGAGAGGCTGCCCAGGAAACTCCAAATGGAACCTAAAAATATTATCTCCTGGCTTTATAAACATCAGGGACGCTAATGAAGTGAGGAGCAGCAGACCTAGCGAATGGAACATTTCATTCAGGTTCGGAGGCATGAGCAGTCTACACTCATCTCTGAAAGGCAGGCAGGAAGGCCCAGGAGGGGCCAGATTTGGGCCAGGGAGGTGAAAATCAACACCGGGTACAGAGAGAAAGAATAACATTGAACAAGGATACATAAAGCAGAGCAAGGGTGACCATATTCTAAACATCAGTAAAACAACCCCCGTTCAAACCAAACTTTCTGTCCTCATTCTGATAACTAAGTTTGGACAAATGAATGTCTCTCAAGGCAAACTCCCTCCATCTTCACTTTCACATAATTTGGAAGAGGTTGTAGGAGGAATCATGTTGTATGGGTCTCTCCTTCTCCCTCCCAGTCTCTCAGGGCTCACCTGACTGCCCAGTATGGTTGTGTCAAGGTTATGTTGATGCTCCTTGAAGCTAAGTGTGACACCTACTTCATGGCCCCAATACTATGGAAAATAAGGACTCAAAAATATGTGTTCATTGTTGAGGGACAGAATAAAGGTGCTCTAATGTAACCAAGACCTAAAACTAGTCAAAAACCTTAAACTACCTCTCATTGATCCAATTGAGGATCAAGACATCAACCACCCCTCCACTAGCTATGACCAATTTGGACAACCAGGACACAGATATTTATCATATCCGCTGCTCTGTGGCATGTATTAGCTACATACTAGAAATACAGACATAAAAAGTAACGTCCCTTAGACTCAGAGGGAGAGGAACCAAAATATAAAGAGCCTTCTGGATGAGTTTTTGAATTTTGTTCTGAAGGATTTGTGGATTTGTCGTCATTATTGTTTTTTAATTTTAGTAACTTCTTAACTGATTTTAAAATCCTGGCTAGTTATCACAATCATCCCGATGGATACATTTAATAACCCTGGTTTGTTCATCCACTAGACCTTAACTGAATGCCTGTGACAATTCAGGCTCGCTGCTAGGTATTAGAAACATGACAAGGAGAAAGTCCTGCCCTCAGGATGCACATGGACTAACAGGGAATACAAAAGTCAGTGATTGCAACAGAATACAATGATCTCTACAACACAGGTACTCACTGGTATAGGGGGAACACAGTAGGACCTGAACTAAGTAAGGTGTGACGATAGCAATAAAGAAGTTGAGATACATCCAAGAGATATTTAGAAGATAAAGTTGGCAGGACTGTGACCAACTAAATATGAGAATATAGTGGTCTTCTGCTGCTTTTATCTCCCTGGAGTTTTCCCCTCTTCTTCCAGTATGGAACCCCCACCCCACTTCCCTCCTACTGAAGCAAAGACCAGAGGGAGGAGGAGAAGGGGAGGGAGGGGGAAGAGGGAGAGAGAGGGGGAAAGGGATGAGGAGGAGGAGAAGGGAAAGGGAGAGGAGAAAAGAGGGACTTGATAAGATTATTTGATTTCCTAGGGTTCCCCAGACTGGCTCTCCTATTGGACTTCTCAATTCTGTAAGTCAATAAATTCCCTTTTAAACTTAAGTTAGTTGAGCCAGGTTTCTGCCACTTGAAAACAAGAAGAGGCTTAACCAACATAAGTGTTAAGGCAGAAGAGAAAGAGTTGATAATAACATCTAGTTTTCTAGCCTGGTGATTGGTAGATGACAGTGTCGTTCACCAAGACAGACAGAGGCAGGAGAGAAAGTGATGAGCTCAAGTGTAACTTTGAGATGTCTGTGTGATATACAGGTCAACTACTCACAGAAAATATCCATGGAAGAGACTCCAACGTCCTAACCAGTAAGTAATGAGACTAAACTGCCTTTACCTCTACTATTCTTTACAAATTTTTTTAGGAGATACATTATTTTTATAATGGTCACAAATAACAACAACAACAACAACAATCAAAACATGGCACATATTCACACGACAAAGTACTAGTACACAGCCGGAAAGAGGGACAAGATTATGCGTTTTAAAGCAACCAAAACAGCATAAATTCTCTCTTGCCTTTCCAGTAGACCTTTCACTTCTGTTAGAGGGAGGGAAGAATGACTAATTTCCACCTGCCCGTTCTGCCACAGACACTGGAGAATTTGGGAAGTGAAAAGAGAAAGTGATCAATAGCAGTGGGAGAAGTCCAGAATCACATTTCAAACTCTCTGCTTTAGCCCCCTAATCTTATTGGTCTAGCTCTCCTACCAGCATGCCTCACCCAAGTCCCCTTCTGATTCAAGCACTACAGCAGAAGTAAAAGATTATTCCCAAAGTCAATAGCTTTCTTTTCATATCTGACCTGCTCTTTCCCACTTGACCATTTCCTAAAACATTTCCTTGAAGTTCTCTTAAAAGGTTTTGAAATTTTTGTCTTATGTGATAGAAGCAGAAGGATATTAAAAAAAAAAATTAGTTAAACTACTTCTGAATAGTCTGAAAGGTATTTGAGGGGAGAAGTAATTCACAAATTCCTTTTGTAATGGATTTCAGAGTTAAATTTCACCATAGCTAATCTAAATCCCTTTTCTCATTTATTGCATCTTTTTCTTAGTCTTCTGTGGATCTAGAGAACAACAGACAACTCCCCAGAGATACTTTAAAAGAAGTTACGTCTACACTGGTATTTAATCTTAACTGATTTTTTACTTAGTTCCAAATCACTGCTTACCTGAAGCTCAATTTCTATGAAAGATGATGAAAAATTCGAAAAGGAACAGTAAATCGAGTAAGGGAAGATGAGCAGATACTTGGTATAGCACTTACGGTACAGCACCAGTAAGGTCAAATATATCCTAATTCTGGAAACCGCCCTAAACAGTCCAAGAAAGCTGTTTTCCTTGTATATTTTACAAGTTTTTAAAAAGCTCTTTTGGTATAAAAATAGGTAGAGAGCAAAACAAATGTTCCTACAATTCCATTAAAAACTTGTGAGATCAGGAAGGAATTTTGAAAGGGCAGATGGAAAAGTGATTGTTTACTAAAAAAAAAAAAATGTATATGGAATTTCCCTCCTCCCTAGCCCAGTCACTAGGGCTGAGAGACGCAGGCAGCCTGGGGAAATGCGGATAAATGTTCTGAGACTAAAGCCTCACCTCCTCACCCTCACCCCTTCCTTCTTCCAGTTCTGCTCAGACACATTTCAATTCCATTCTCTTTCAAGACTCTCCCTCTCCCGTCTCCAGAGCAGCAGTCCTGCATCACATTGAGTTTAAAATAAAGAAATGCTTTCCTAAAGAATTCGCACACAAATAATCTCATTACCCCAGTGCTTAGGTTTATACAGCAGACATCTTTTGCCAGGAAAAAAAAAAAATAGCACTCTAGGCTCACTCATATGGAACAGCTGTGAGGAAAGAAATGGTATTTAAATCATTGTGAAATATTCAACAATGGCTGCACTGCACTTTTAAAAGCCTTTTGATAGTAAAACCCACAGAGAACAGCCCATCCTGTGTGCTGAAAAGCAGCTTCCCCACAATTAGTCTCCCTATTCAGAGGTCTGAGAAGTCTGTGTAAACTTCAGCACGTGCTGTGTACACTGTGGATAGCTTCAAGGGTATAACCTTTCAGAAACTTCTAAGGGTTTACTCTTGCTCAGCGACTCTGCCTAAAGAGCTGGTCGGTGGAGGAGGAGTAAGGGGGCAGAGGGACTGCAGTACTTAGGTGACAGACCCTAAGTGAAAGCCCAGCAGAGGAGACACCGTTCTCTGAAGCAGCCTTGCAGAATCCTGAGTCCCTTCATGCACTTAAATAACCAATGTTAGACCACACAAAAAATAAAAATAAAAAATAAATAAATAAAAGAACCACCACCACCACCACCAAGAACAACAAAAACGGAGAGAAGGTCCAAAACGATTCAGGCCATAGCAGTTCATTTTCCCTATTCCATCTCTGTAAGATTTCCATGGCTCTCTGGTTTGTGAAATAGCTAGGAAAGCTTATATTCTCTTATCCTAGAAGTGGACATTAGCCATCAGAGGTGCAGCAACAATGAAGACTTTAAAAAGTGTTTGGAGCAGAAGGTGAAGTTTGTATAATAATTAGGAGCATGGGCTTTGGAGTAAACCCCGATTTAACTGAACCTCCCTCACCTCCAAGAATCACAGTCAGACTTCCATGGGGAAGTAACTTTATCTCTCTGAGCCTCATTAACCTCATCTGTAAAATGGGAATGACATCACTCTCGTAGGAATATTGTGAAAGTAAAAGGGAACACCTGTGTGTGATCGTTAGCATATGGAAAGTATTCAAGAAAAGGCAACTCCTCTACCTCAAGCAGTTGGGGAAGGACAGGCCTTCTTTTGGACTTTCTACAATAAGATTATTTAAAACTGAAGAAGAGTGGGATCTGAACTGTTTTTACTTTTTTGTTGTTGTTGTTACTGATCAGTAGAAAAGCAACATAGAAATAAAGATAAATACTGTTATCTAACTGGAAATGCAGAGGGACCAAAACCATGTTAATGAAAAAAGAAAACACTAAAAGCCAAACAAACTTGGCATCATGACAGGATGGTTTTGTTTGGGAACTCTAAACTCAGATTTTTCAAAGTATTGATGAAATGCCTGAATATTTCAGGTGTAGTTGAAGCGAACACAGATTTATTATTTCCAGTCTTTATTCAACTCTACAGAAACAGCCTACAGTCATTTTAGCCAGTTTCATTATAAAAGCCATCATTTAACCTGTGAGCATTTGTCATGATGCAAGCCCTTAGCCCTGAGAAAGTCCATCTATATTGACCCAAGAAGGCGAGGCTAAGAGGCCCTAGGGCAGTTCAAACAAAGTAGCTGATGCTGATGCAAGGTGGGGTAATCTCTCTCACTAGATTTGAGACTTCTGGAAATGCTCTCCTCTTGTCTAAGTTAGTTTGTGGTAGAAGATATAACAGACAATGGTTCCAAGAAAAGCCAAAGACCAGAAATGAGGCCAAGACTCTGAAGGGCAGCCCGGAGTCAGAGGCATCAGCGAGGAGAATTGCAGCAACGTGAGGTTTCTGTGCCGTCCTTGCTTCTGTACCTATTGCTAGAGGGGCGTTAGCTCGGATTTCTGCCTCCTTTGGAGGCACTGTTTCTACCACTCATTTTTTTTTTTCACCTGCGTAATAAAGAGTTGCTGAGGAAAAGCTTTCCCTCACTGGAAAGTCTGTGAGAAGCAGAGTACAAAGTGACTCTCCGTGCTCTGCCCCGTCCTCACCTCCACCTCACAGTAGAGAGACCACAGGTTTATATCACCTTCACAAATGTTTGTGGCGATCACTCCATGAAGCGTGAAATAAAAGGAGATGTAGAAAAAAGAAAAAGGAAGGACTCAGCTAGACTTCAGGCAAGGTTCAATGCCCAATGTCTCCAAGACAATGAGATGGAAATAGCTTCCAGATTTAAATGACCAATGTGTTGAGAAGGGGCTGATGAGAAGGAAGCTTATACCAGCGAATTCAATCCAGTTTCACAAATATGTTTTGTGTCCTAAGTATAATATGCTAAGTATTACAGGGGGCACTAAGATACCTTGGGGGTCTCAGATCACTTTCAGAGTCAAGGGAAAGCTAAAAACCCTTAAAAAAATTCTTGCACACAATTTCGGAGGGACCACACATTTCTAAAATTCATCTGGGTTAAGCACCCCTACTTTATGAGAATCTGCAGGTCTAAGACCTAGCAGACAGTTGTCAGGGTTGATATATTTAAAAAAAAAAAAAAAAAAAAAAAGGTATGAAGCAAGAATTCAAGTGATAACTGCAAAGGGAACTAGAACCTTGTTCTATGGATATTTAAATCACAGGTATTTCTGTTTCTTTAGCACCATTTCAGCAGGTCTCAGGTGGTATGGAAAAGACTGTTAAAATAATTTCCAGAGTTGGTAGCTTCGTTTTTTGATTTTTTTTTTAATAACAACTGAAAGAGTGAACAGAAGTTCCAAAAATCTGTGTTCTTAAAAAGCAAGAAAGTCCAAAGGAGTCAAACATTTCTTTGAAGATCGTGTATGAATCTAAGTGTAATGTTCAGGAACCGAGTGGGGAGAGCATAGTCCTATGTTTTAAAAATCGTTTTTTGAGGGCGGGTTGGTCAAATGACTAGCTCACGGTTTGGGGCGGGGTCTGAAGTGAAAGCTGATGGGCCACTCGCACTGGCAGTGTCAGAAAGAGCCAAAGGTTGCCCTATACATCAGTGAAAAGGTCATTTCTCTCAGAGTGCAATTAGGTCTCCTGTTTGACCTATGACCTGTGGCCCATGAGATATTTATGCTCTCCAGACAGGCAGCTAGGGAGCAAGTGAGTGAAGATTGAAGCTGAAGGCATGTAATATAGAAAGAAAAAATAAAAGGAAAGGAAGAATGGAGGGAGGGAGGAAGGGGAGGAAGGAAGAAAGGAAGGAAGGAAGGAAGGAAGGAAGGAAGGAAGGAAGGAAGGAAAGAAGAATGCATGGATGGAAGGAAGGAAGATGAAGGGAGAGAAAAAAGGGAGAAGGTAACTGATTAATTTAAAGTAATATATGAAATCATGAATTCAGAGCCATGTTTTGGTGCATTTCCATCTTCAATGAGTGGGCTGTTCCTTCCTCACCATTAATTCTGTGAGTTAGGCACTATTATCTTACAAACGAGGAAACTGAGGCTCAGCAAGGGTCGGTAATATGGTCATGGTTGCAGGGGTGGTAGGTGGCAAGGCTAAAAGCTTGGCCCAAATCAGTCCCACTGAATTCTCTTGCTCATTGCCACACAGTAGCAATCCACACATGTGCTCTGAGTGAAGCTTAGCTCCCTTACCTATCTTTATCTCCCTCACTATCTAGAACTCCCTCCGACCTCTTGCAAAACCAAACAGAAGTCCAGAATCTCTTTTGGTCCAATGGTCTCTTTCCAAAGCCTAGCTGGGGACAGACGTGCTAGCACAGACATAAGAGAAGGCATTCAGGCCAGGCCGAGGCAGCCTCTCCTCTTCCGCTGCCAGGATCTGGATTTAAAGCCCTGGTCCTCTGCCACCCGAGCTCCAGCGCGCGGTGCTGGCACTGCCGGGGTTAAGCCGCCGGCCCTGCGCCCGAAGATTTCTGCTTTATTTCAGCAGAGGAAGTGTGTGCCTGCCTGATTAGCCTGATGGTTTCCTCTTTTCCCATAACCTTCAGACCCCCGTGGCCCAAGTGTTTACTCTCTGAAATAAAAAATCTGCTGGTGTTTTTCTTTTTGTGTGCTCGTGTATTTTGGGAGGCTTGCAGGGGAGGAAGGCGGGGTAGGGGTTAGGGACGCAGAGGCGGGGGAGGGAGCCAGACGCCTCCCAGGCCCCTCCCCCGCGAGCCTCTTCCAGCTGCGGCCCCGCTGAGACCCCTGGCTGCAGCGCAAGAAGGAAACTTAGTAATGAGGCAGTTGGGTCTCCGGCTTCAGCAGCTATAAACACAGCGAACATCTGGAGAGAGAGTAAGAGTCTCTCCACGTCCAGACGCCGAGAAAAACAGACTGTCTCTGCGCATCCGCCCCCACCCTGCCCGCCCTCACATAGCCCTCCTCTCGGCCGGACTCCATCTAGCTCCCGCATCACTCCCCCACCCCCAGATTTCCATTCACAGAGCTCAGCCAAGCGGGGGCTGACGCCAGGCCCTGGCCCTTGTCCCCAGCCCCCGCTCTAGGACTTCCAGAAGAAGGGTCAAACTGCTTGAATCAAATAGGAACTCGATGCCCCAGGGACCTTTTCCCAACTCGGCCTAAATATTTGTGGTTTGAAAAAGTTAAGAGAACTTTTTTCTCTCCAGGCCCCTGGGATTTCTAGTGCAATGCTGTTACTTCCTAGGATTTTTGAGAAGCAACAAATCAGAGGACAGCCAACAGAATGCTTGCGTTTGAATTGTAACTCACTCAACTAACCATGACCTCCAGTGTCATCCCCTAGGTTACCTTCCTTTCCAAGGACTTACAGAGGTGATTGGTACTTGTAAAGGACTTGCAGTCCTTACGGCCCTGGGCCACTAGTGACTCTAGAGAGACATAGCTCTGCGGTCCCTAGTGGGCTGTGCTTCTCTTTCTGGTCCTCACCAGGCTCCCTTCTCTATGCCCTTGGAAAATGAAAAAGCAAAGTATAAAGTTGGCAGGTGTCAGAAAATTAGCCTTGGGCAGAATGAAGGTAGGCAAGACTTCTTAGAGAAAAGTGGGACTTCTAGTTTCTTTGGTTCACTTAAATTCACACTCAAATCGTGCTGGAAGGAAGAAGGAAGGTAGCATTTTATTAATGACATGCTATAGCCATGACCTTTTCAGTATATCATCCCACTTAAGGGACACAGGAACTCTTTGAAATAAGTGTAAGTATCCCACCTGTTAAAGGTGAGGGAACGAGATCCCAGGCAAGTTCTTGCTCTTTCCACCACCACGCTAAACGCTTTGCTTGGATTCAATGCCTTTCAGCTTATGCTCAAAAACTTATACCAAAAGCTCTTGTAAACTGAGTATGAAATAGCACAGGCTGGAAAGCTACCAGGAGTGCCGGGGATAGAAATAGAAAGGATGGGGCAATGTAACATTGGTAAATAGGAGCAAATCCAGTCCATAGCCAGAGAAATATCGTTCACTTATGGAGAACAGGGGTCAGGCATTCGTAGAAGGCTCGTCAGAACAAAATGATAGAGCAAGCGTGTGGGATGGCTTTTTTGCATACGGGTTCTCTTCCTAATGTACTACTACTTGGGCAAGACCGGTCTGTCTCTCTGTCCTCTAGCATTTCCTCGTTGAAACCCGTAGGCCTCTCAGAGATGGGATACTGGTGGGAAGAGGGTGTTCCTGCATCAACATTCCCTCAACGCTGTCCCCTGGAAGTAGCTAAGCTCCAAGCGTCATCTTCTGTGAAACAATTACAGGGTTATAGCTATCTCCTTCCCAAACACTACAACTATCAAGTCAGATTGTGAGGTCGAAATATTCCCTGAGAGGAACAGTCCACATGACAACATTCCAGAACTGCACAAACAGGATCAGAACTGTTTTGAAGAACAAAGAACCTGAAACAGGTCCTCTAGTAAAGGAAAACACACCCTGAATGAGGAGAGAACAAATATGTGCGGCAGCTAACGTTTAAGATACCATTTTTTAAAACCAAAGAGCCATCTGAGATGGTTGGTTGAAAGAACAAACCTGCTATGAGAATAAACATTTGACAGCAAGGTGAATCTCCATTTAACGAGTCTCTCTGGCATCCCCCCAATGTTCTCAACACTTAAAAGCCAAATTGGAGGCATCTGTTTTTCCTGCTGAAACTTCCCACCTGGTTGTCAATAGCCCTTTCCAAACACTGGCCCAGGTTTGATCTCTCCCAGCCGCCTGGCAGTCTGAGAAAGCCCCAGGAGAGACCATGAACTCAGATTCTCAATATATCTCCCACTTGAACTTCCAAAGTTTATTTGGGAAAGACATTCTTTAGTCCCACCATTTTGCTAGTAAATTTATTCTAGAAATTTTAAATAGTGAGATCTGAAGTCATACGCTTAAATTGCCAACTTTTTATCTCATAAATAGGTGTAATATTTCATAGGGGATCTATTTCTTCTATCATGTAAATGTACCCCCTCATACACACTTGAATAAAACTTGTTCAGAGACAAGGAGTAAGTCTTTCCCTTTCTCCATGTATCTGCTCAGTTTCCAGTATGTGACACTCACTGGCCACGAAAAGTGTTCTACCAGTCACTTTCTGACTCAGTGATATTCAGACACTTGGACAATAGCAAACATTCATATTATGGTTGCTAACTGATAGCCCTGTTTTAAGCAGCAGCAAGCAGCACCTGAGAACTGGTGAGAAATGCAAATCCCTGAGACCCACTGAATCAGAATTCTTGAGGCTAGAGCTCCACAACCTATATTTTAAATAGCCCTCCAGGTGATTCTGAGAACCACTGGTTTAGAGGAAACTGAAGTACGGAGATTAAGTGAGTTGCCTAAGTCATACAGGGTGAGCTGGTGTGCAAGAAATACAAATTACCAGTTATAAAAATAGTCACAGGGATGCAAAGTAGAGCATAAGGAATATAGTCAATAATTTTGTAATAACTATGTATGGTGTCAAATGGGTATTAGGTTTACCAGAACGATCACTTTGTAAGGTATTTATATATAAATGTATAAACGTTATGTTGTACACCTGAAACTAATATAATATTATATTTCAATTGTAATTAAAAAACAAATTTAAAGAAAAAACTCAAGCAATCTGGTTCTAGAGTTTGGATTTTTTACTCTTATACAATATATACTTCCTCTCTCATGGAGAATGAGAGTGGAGGTAGGATGTAAATGTGGGTAGATGAAGTTTTTACTATGTTCAATGACCTAAAACATACCAAGTTGCATTATACAAGAAGAAAAAAAGTTTTGTTTTGTTACACAAATCGAGGACATGGTAATGAGACCAGGGTTCGTTCCCTGAGGGTAAGTTGGGTTACTGTGGTCTGTAACTGCAGACTACTTTCCAGCTCTAAGCAACTATTTTGCAAAAGTGAGCTTGGGCCACCACATCACTTCTATAACTTTGGCTGATTCAAAACAAATCTATCCTTGAAATGAAAAAATAATTTGATAGTGTATCACTCTGGAAAGGTGATTCATGATCATTCATGAGCATCAGAACTACAAAGTTATAATCACATATAGACAGTTATCAGTTGATGGGGTGGACTGTGATCTTGTGGCCCACATGCTCACTCAATTGGTCTCCGATGTCAGTCTTCTGGCTCCCAGTGGAAAATAGGCATTGAATGACTCCAACTGGGTCCGGGCACCATTCTAAACTCACCGCCTCTATCTAAAAATGACTTATCATCTACTCCATCCTTTCAACAGGGTTGTGGATAGAAATTCGTCATAATATTTAACGGCAGTGAAATGTTAATGAGTTCTTAGAGACAAAGAGCAAGAGATTGACTTAAAAAAAGACTCTTGCTATGACAATTGAGAGAAAAGGCTGAGGTTGGGGGACAGAATAGAGGAAAGGAACAGAGAAAAGGGCAGGGTCAGTGGGCTCCACTCCAGTCAGACTATAAACAGTAACAGACATTTCAGCCATGTCTTGTGTAAGGGGCTCCATTGATTCACAAGGCTCCCCGACAGAGAGATGACGAGAAGCTAAGACAGAAAGGGCCCATTCATTCATGCGGAACACCAGCTCTCCATCCCCATTGGCTCTCGCTAATGGCTCCAGGCTGATAGGGAGAAGGGGGGAGAGGCAGACGGGGGAGGCAGAAATGAAAGAAAATGATGACTACAAGATTGTCATGAAGAAATGAACAGCTGCACAGGCAATTGCATGCAAATGTGGCTTCCCTTTTTAGCTGTATAGTTAATGTCCTCAGATTCATCTATTTTTCTCTTTCATGTCATCTTCCCCTCCCCTTCTTGCCTTGTCTTTTTCTGGGGTCCTCTTCTTTTCCTCTTCCCATTCATCTTTCATTTTCTCTTCCCAATATTCTCTACCTCTCTACTAATATCCACCTTTATTTTCCGCCCATTTCCACACATTTCTTTTTTCCTCCTCAGCACTCTTTCTACCGTCTATTCTGTCTAACTGAGTCTTGACTCATCTCAGTTACTGAGTGTTCTCTTCCACTCACCTGGGAAGGCTCTCCCCTATCTGTTTTCTCTCAGCTTTTTCTCTCCCTTGCTCATCACTCTCCCCATCCTCTCCTTCTTCTCAGCCTCTGCCTGTTTGTGAATATGAGCAACATTCAGAGGAAGGGGCCTAATCCTTCCTCAATGGCCCCTCCTGCCGGGTATTCCAGTCACTGACAGATGTGTAGTCCTTGGAAAAGAAGTTCATTCATCCCTTCTGAGATCACAAAACGTGAGAGATGGAGCAGGGGGTGGGGAGTGGCCATGAGACATGAGACAGAGGATGGGAAGGAAACAAGTTATAAATAGGATAAAAGAAGATGAAAAAAATGTATTTTTTTTCCTTCTTTCTTCTTACTCAACATAACTCCAAGGAAATATCCTGCAGCTGGAGAAATCATTGGTTGGTCCGTGTCTTCATCTCCCTTCCCTAAAACTCCACGATCTCCTTCCAAAAGACACCCATCACTGAGGAGGGCTGGACCACAGCCCAGAAGTAATCACTGCAATTTCTTCATCTGGACAGCGCAAAAGGCAAAGGAGGGGCTGAAAAAGCTCAGAGTTCTTGCCAGATAATTCCATCAGAGGAAGCCTAAGACAGAGGGAACTACAGACAACACATTTGCCACTGAGGCACTACTCCCCATGTGAAGGCTTTCTAGCATTTCTGAGCTATAGCTGATGGCAACCAAGGTCATTTAAAGGCTGGTTATTATGTATCCCCCATCTTCCCACCCTTCTCAGAGCCACTAAACTGGGTGTCCCCACCTTCCTTACAACAATAAAGGAGAATGTGGGAAGACTGTATTATACTGCTCTAAGTCTTTACATTTTAAAGCAGCTTCATCCTGAGAAGTTCTACATAGACACTATCTCATTGTCCCTGATATAAAAAAGTCTTTTACCTTTGGAACACTTGACAAGGGGGAAAATGAAAAATCATCTTCACTTGGGAATTTATGTACTTCTAACATAAGAAAGAGAAGGACCATCTTTTTGCTATGAAGAACAGATATTCTTATCCTAAGGCTGTGGGCAAGTGAGATGATTGCAGCTATTAATAAGATGTAACCTATAGCAAGTAGAAGCACCATCTTGAGCTAAAAGTGCTAAGGCAGAGTAACTTTAATCATTCTTGCATTAGGAGATGTAAGATTTAAGCCTACTGATATCAATAGGATTCAAGAATTATATTAATGTAATTATATCAATGTAATTATATTAATATAATGTAATATAATAGACATTAATATAATTCTTGAATCCTATTAATTCTTGAATCCGAATAACAACAACAATCATTTTGATCTTTATTTTACACAAATCAAAATAAAATCTATTCTGTTTAGAATTTCAAAGGATCATTTTTTTATCTCTTAAAACTTTAAATACTTAAGTGTAACATGTGAATAGGTGTGAAATCCTCCCTGTTGCCACTTGAAATGGGTATAGATCACTGAGACATCTGTATCTACGCTTGGAGGAACTGAGATACCAAGCAGAAAGTGACATTAATGTCCTCATGTCTGAGATCCAGAGTGGTCCAAAGAATATCTCAAAGATCAATGTCTAATGAGTCAAGAGAACATGGAACACAGAAGTTGGTTACATTCTGCCCTGGGGAAGAACCAGGCAATTGGAAATCAACCCCCATGACTTCCTCCCAACCCCCGCCAAATGCCACAGCATTTTGCTCTGTGCCTGTGTATTCCTGGTGAAAGACAAGGTGTGGGCAACAAACAAACATTTATTTTATATTTCTGTCATTATAAAAGTATTTTTTTACCATGCAGTTTTGTAGAATTAAGAGATGTCTAGTAACAACAATAAAAAAATTGTATTTAAGTTTGTTTCCAGTGGCTTTCCCCCTTTGTAATTCCTCAGAATTACATATTTTCAATATGTAAGAGAACAATAATTTCTTATGCTAAGAATTCACCCTGGGAGAAAACACAGATTTTAGATGGCATTTTGATATTTGGATATATTATCATAACGTGCTCTCATGAAAAATTGAAATTAATATCTGAATCGATTATTTCAGAATCCTCAAATTCAAATTTTACTTTTCATATTAAAAATAAACCCCCCAAAAAAATGGCAGGTAAACAAAGACAAATGGGATTTGTAAGACATGCAAAGTGTCCTGCGAAATAGAATCTGGATAAGGCCTTTGAACTTCTCAGGTCCTGGGGGAAGAGTGGATCCATTCCTGGAGGAATGTGACTCCTGTTCACCAGAGGGCAGCACTGTGAGCAGCAAGTCCAGAGTGAAGGGAATGCTGAGAGGAAGAGAGGAGCTTCTGTAAAGAATTGGGGAGAGAAAGTAGGAGGAGGAAGAAGCCAGATACAGATGGGCATGGCCAGAGAGGCAGAGTATGATGGAAAGAGAAGACGAAAGAGAGAAATTATGTTCTGTAAGAAGACGATTTATCCAGTTCACACTTTATGACTGCAAAACTTCTAAGCCCTTTGTCAATAGCTTGGCTGAAAGGGATAAGTAACAGGAAATGCACAGGAGACAGAACTATTTATAAAATGAAGACCTAAAGCAACCCCTCCTCTCTTGGGTCCATTCCTAGAGTTTAGTTTTCCTGTCACTGGAGAATAAAAGAACTTAAAATTATTTAGAAGGAGGCTTTCCAATCGAGAACAATAGAACCATATCTACATAAGATATGGCAGCTGTTATTTCAGAGAACGCAGCCCTCATGAAATTTCTATTGTCTTTCAACTCCATCCTCATTCTCAGTCTTTGTTTACGTTCCTACCTGAGCCACAATGTTCAAGACCAGTAGGTACTTCCTGAGTGGCCATTTCTTCCCAGAAGGGATAGCAAGTTCTTTGTGGGTGGTAATTGGACTGGAAACCACAGGCCATTCGAGGATCTTCGTAAGAGTTGATAAGTCCCTGCCTCTGCAACCAGAAAAAAAACGAAATATATTAAGAGGAAAATGTCTATAGTTTAGCCCTAATGGGACAATAACATCATATCATCCATGTAAATAGAAATCATCCATAGATGATAACAGACTAGAATCAACTATTGATCGCATGTAACCTCCACCAAAAAAAAAAAAAAAAGACACAGAATAGGAAATGTTTCTGACTTAGACTATGTGCATATATTTATTTCTATCCATTTCTTCAGCATTTGAGGACTATCTTCTCTAATTTTCAAATAAAAACCAATAGTTAAGAGCAAGGCAGAATCTTGGTCCTCTTTATGCCCTCCTCGCTTTTGGTCTTTTATGTTTTCTTACTCTGTAAAAACACCATGAAAGGATATTCTTACAAGACTTTTTCCAATATCATAGAATCAATAGGTGATAAATGCCAAAGGAAAAAACAAAAAATGCACCACATAATAAAAATCGCTCATTTTTCAGTTAATTAATGTACATAGGTTTTAATGATATTGATTGCTAGACAGGAATTTTCAATTTCTCCCAACATTTGGGGAATTGTGACACTCTCTTATCAACTATGAAATTCATAAAATGTACTACCCACCTAGTACTCTTTAAGGAAAACAAATGTGCTATGTGGGAGGTCATTTTTTGTGGTATTGAAGACTGTTCTTCGAAGCCATGTATACATGGATTCACATTCTATCTCACCACTTACTACGTGGGGGCCTGGGACTGCTCCTTTATCTAAACCTTGGGTTACTCAATTGTGAGATGGGAATAATAATACCTACCTCATAAAGTAGAAGGACTAAATAGAATAACATGTATTAAAAAATTATATGTAAAGTAAAATAAAATATGAAATGCATGTAATAAAAATAGTATCATATGAAGTGCATGTAATAAATAGTATATGAGAAGCCTAGTATAAAGCAGGTATTCTTTTAATCCAAGAGACCCTTAACATTCCTGGGAGTGAGCAAGAGGTTTAAAAATTAAGACACAAAAGGAGAAGAAGCAGATTCACGAAGAAGACTCCCTGAGACTAGAGACTAATCTACACTGACCCATCCTCAACCTTCTTTTTCTCTTTTTTATTCTTTCTCTCTTCTCTTATGGTCCTTCCATCCCTATAAAAACTCCACTAAGAAAATTAAACTTTCCTAGAATTTGATGTGTTTGAATCTATTGATGTTAAGGTGGTAGTCTTGTCCATAAAGAGTAGCTTGCTAACCCTCAGCTAGACTCTCTGATCGAGAGCATCCTGTGCCCTGTCTCCTGTTGAGCTGCAGCACAAGAATTCAGCCCTATTACATTAGATTTGATCATTCACTGTGTACACTCTCTTCTCCATTTCATAATTGTCTATTCATTTAACCTCAGTAAAAATAACAGAACAGAGTAATTGCAGAGAGAAAAATGACAATCAAACCCAAAATATAGAAGGAGGTCTTGTGCATATTAATTTGGACCATATTTTTTAAAATATTTATTAAATCATTCAAACTAGGGCTGAATGAAGTGCATTTTGAGGCTCTTCATCTGCAAACTGAACTAAAGATGCTAAGAAGGTAATAACATTCTTGCAATTGAATGGAGTTTACTTGAATTGTACATCAGAAGCTAATGTCCTGGGCTTTCTGCTACCAGAAAGCTCTGGTGAAAACCACAGAATATAAATGAAGCAATGACAGTTCTGCTAGCTCTTTGTGTTTGGGACTAAAAGATTAAGGGAAATTACCAACGAGAACACTCTATTGATCTTCAGTCAGACACGTTTTTTAATTCTGTCTTGCTAACATTTTGCTAACTATTTTGCTAACATTATATTTTAATATTGTAAGTTCCTAAAGCAACTACATTAAGATTTTATTTTAAATCCCCCCAAATAAGTAGGTCTCCAACAGCACTTTGCAATAAACCAATCTGAAACATAGTTTCTAGACTAGCTGTATGCTCTTGATATCTATCCCCACCTTTTTATATTTCTCTAGAGCCTTTCTCAAAACTCAATGTCAAGTATCAGAGTTATAGGAATGGTTTTTAAGGGAGGAAACTTTGATTCTAAGTTTACAAAGGAAAACTCTAAGTTGCCAAGCCATGTCTCCTTTTGAGACAGTGTGTGCATGCCTTGCCTAAACCAGAGAAGATCCTTGTAAGATGGAAGTAGGTGGTACAAGCAGGATCTGAGCAGATAAGTGGTGAGTAATAGTCACAGGCTCTACTTAGGGTGATGGGAACCTGAGGAGAATTTGAATCCAGGTTTAAAAGTTCAGACTTTCTCTGCTAAGGAAAGGCCGCTGGAGGCAAGATGTAGTATGCAGAGGTGTTGAAGGAAATGAGCTAGATGTAGTATGCAGGGGAGAGATGGAAGGCAGAAGGAGTTAGTGGGTTAGGAACAAAGCAGTGAGGTTGCAGACCCCGGCAATGGCAGCGTGACTGTGTGGTGAGTCAACTCACAGCCTTCGACTAACAACCACATGCAGCACCAGGCTGAGTTTTCATGGTCAGCTTTTTTTGTATAGCTCCTCCTGCTTCCAAACTCGGCTCTTTGTTGTCAGTGATAGTTCATATACTATTTTATAAATGGATATTATTTTTAAGACATATTTCCTCTTTAGGTGTTCTCAGTGGAGCCAGAGGACCCTATTTTTAAGAACAAAAAGGAGCTAATGTATCAAGCCCATCATGAACCACAAACATCTTTGCTTATGAATGCTCCTGGGAGCATCCTGACTCTTGTCATCTAGACACCTGCCTGTTTATTAGACATTTCACAAACTGACCTAATACATATTTCATAGAGTGTGAAATGACGTTTTTACTCAAGAGAACCACATAGCCAGTTCCAATTCATTACGAAACTGTCTCATTTGAGGAGAAAGAAGCAGGTTATCAACCGGTCAGAAATTTGTGCAGCACAGCCCCCACCTCATTGCTTTAAAAAGGCACCACCCCAAACAAGTTCTAATCTTTTTGTGGACACCTTCCTTTCCTGGCTACAACTGGAGGAGACTTTGTTAGATGCAAGCAACACTACCAGTTCCTGTAACAGTTTTAAAAAAACCATCTGACAGGTCCTCACTCATTCATCCCACAGGTGACCATTGAAAAAAACTGACATACATCTATCCCACACCTGCTCTATGCAAATTGGTGTGCTAAGCATTGTGCAACAGTCGCATTTAATCTTCTTCACAATTGTGCAAGATTAGTATTTTCATCTTCATTTTACAGAAGAAACTGAGGCTTTAAGAAGGCAAGTAAATTTCCAAAGCCCACACAGCTTATAAAACCATGGAAATAGAATTCTAACTCAGATCTATTTGATTTCAGACTCCTTTCTCCCACCCGTGCAACATGAAGCTTTTGTGTCTCTAGTACAGATTGTTCAAGTAGAGTGACTGCCATCCCAAAATAGGTAGTAGATGAATTGAGGCAGTGTGCATTCATGAAACAGATTCATATCATGCCAAGTATTATGATATATGATAAGAATACAATATGAGCAAGAAACAAACTTTACTCAGAGGAGAATACAGACAAGTAAACAGGAAATTACAGTGAGGGGATATGACAGGTTAAGTACTGATGTGTAAGGGGAGGGGAGTGGTAGCAGGTAAGACTTCCTAGAGGAAGCAGAATAAGGTAATAAGTGAAAGATTGAGTAATATCTAGAGTAGAACATTTGGCAAAGAGCCTGGAGAGCAAAAGAAGAAGATGACACACCTAACGGTGAAAAGGAACATATACAATTATGTAAAGAAGAATAAGAAAGATTCAACCAGATGATATAGACAGATAAAGACTGAGTTGTTTGGTGGTGACAAGCATGAGGGAAAGCTGTGCTCTGGGGCAATGAGGATGCTCATAAAGGAGGGTAATTAGTAAGGATTAAAGCTAGAGGGGCAGGGAAAGATCACAGTCCTGAGGGCCATGAATACCAGACAGGAATTTGGCTTCAGGAGTAAGGCATTGGAAGTGTATTAGAAGTATGGACATGGTGAATCTATGTGCTCTAGATAGAAAGCCTTGTTTGATGCACCGGGCAAGAGCAGAAGGTGGGAAGGCTGACCCAGGCAGTAGTAGTGCCCTGCAGAGCCATAACGGAGACTGAGACGAAAAAGAAACATCAGCCCAACTAATCTGAACTTCACATAACTATTTACTTTTTATAATAATTTTTGTAAATATTGCATTCAGACACTGTTTAGCTTCAAAACTGATTGAGGGCACCCCTTAAGTTTTGCCCCATCTGCGTGTTTCACTCATCTCAGACTAGTTCCCGAGCTGAGCAGCAGTCCAGTTACCAGGAGAGAGTCGCATTATGGTCATGCATACAGAGGTGAAGAGGAAACGAGAAATCCAAGATAATGCCCAGACTGCTTGCTTTTATGCTAGTGAAGATGCTGTGTTTAGGTACATAAATAAGAAGGGTGGAGACAGTTTGGCTTTGGGTTGTGTTTGGATGGAGTGATGGCAGACAGATGGCAGACATTGGTGGAGGAGTCCCTAAGGTGGCCGCATGTTAACAGAAACCAGGAAAGAGTAAAGTTAGATTTAGGTAGTGTAAGGAGCCAGTTAGACTACAGAGTCAAGGAAAATGGCAGTTAAAATGAAAGGAGAAAAGATCAAAAAAGGGTCTTTAAAGTTACCTATAATTAGGATGAGCATTTTGGGAAAAACGATAAAGAAGGACCAGATAAAGACATAGGAAGGAACACAAGAACACGCACAGTGTCATGGAAGCCAAGGGCAGCTTCATACCCGGAGGTGGTTGGCAAGTGGCTGTGAGGAACAGGATGGGAGCCAGGCAGCCTTGGAGCCCGGGCAGCTCAGGAAAGCATGCGTCCTTGCCCTGCTCCGTCATGCACGGTGCTGAGCTACGTAAGCTGTCAGAGGATACGAGCCCACAGCCTAAACTCTTCCTCTTTCTGATCCTGGAAATGAACAAAATGAAGCCCAGAAGTCTGGAAACTACCAGGACAATGGACACAAGCTGCTCTAAAAGCGAGCCAGCTCTAACAGTACCACCACAGCGGATCACCTCCACTCCTCCTCCAGTTAAGGTCTCGTCTATTTCTTAGCTCCACTTCTCAGTGCTTCAGCGTCAGAGACCTTGAGCTTCTCTTCTCCACCCCTCACGGCCATCTCTTTATGACAACTCTTTACCTTCTCCCACCCCCGCCCTGCCAAACCTCACAGCCATTGCTTTGCTTACAGTCTTCCTTCCTTCTGCCCCTGAAAGACTCCCAAACTGAAAAGAGAGACAAGGGGAATACTTTTACAACACTGAATTGGAAACATTTGGAGTCTGCCTGCCTATGAGTATGCATGATCCATTCCTCAAGTTCGTTTCTCTCTTTAGCCAAACAGCCTTACATGTCCAGGTGTTTGCTTCTTAACTCTATCCTCACTATTCTTCTGTATGTGCTACTCAGTGTACAAACTCTGTGGAAGCAAATCTGTCTTCTCTCTGATCAACTTCAGAATCCTAGGGTTTAGCCATATGCAGGGCCATAAACATATAAGACACAAAAATATTTCCAGAAATTGCTCTTTAAAAAAAAAAAAAAGTTCACCCAGAGGCAGAGCTGAGTTAACTCTGAATGGATGGGCCCAGGGGTTTGCCATTCACAGGGAGAACTCTGTATTATTCTGGGAATGTCACAGATGTTCATATGCTCTGTAAGGAGACAAAAGATTGGAAGTCAGGAAGCCTGGATTCAAGTCTTGCTCTGCCCTAAGGAGCTGCATAACCTCCAGCCTATCTCTTAACCTCTCTAAGCTTTTGCTTCCTGAGGAGGCTGGCCTTAATGATCTCCAAGTTCCTTTCCAACTGCAAGCCTTCTTTTTGCTGATCTGTCCACATTCTTTCTCCTGACCTTGTGACTGACAGCCTCCATTTGATATAGAACCACCTCGGGGTGGAGAAACCTATGGAGCCAAAAGTTGTCATAGTCATAATTTGGATTCATGAGGTAAAATATCCCCTTAAAATGTATTAAGGCCTTCATTTTGTTTGTCTTCATTCTTCCACAAAACCATGCTCAAACACTGTATTGACGCCACATTCCCCACTTTTCATTACACAATGTTGAAGCTTAGCAAGTTTCTAGCTATTGAACAGTTGCAGGGGCTCTCACACAGTAGATGCTCAATAAAAGTTTACACAATAAGTGGACAATTTCTCAGTTTAAAACCTTCCCACCCCCACAGCATGCAATTGTCTCTCCACACTGAGCTGAACAACTCTACAGACTTCTAACCAAGGCCGGGCATCCTCATTCCCAGAAGATGCTAGGCAAGCTAGCACCTCCTTTCATGGGTTATCCAACACATCACAGAGAAACTTTATGAGCAATGCTGAAGAGTTTAGGGCAGAGCATCTCTGGTCATCAGAAGGACACTGAGCACGTCTGCTGCAGATGGGAATTCTTTTCCTCCTCCCTTGAGAGACAGAAGGGAAAGAGGCAAAAGAGAAACGCTTCTTAGCTTAGTGCTCAGCCCTCCTTAGTACTCAGCCTGAGTACTCCTAGGGGCAGGGGGGGGCGGGCGGGGGGATGGGTGGTGCAGCCACCAGGAAAGGCAGGAATAGACAAAATAGGAAACTCTCAAAGGGCAATTTAATTTTAGACTCAAGGCCAGGAAATTCTTTTTAAAACAATAAGAGTGATGGTCTTGGGCCTTGGCGAAAGGGCAGGCCTGACATAGTGTAAGTTTCTGAGAGAGAAGAAAAATTTGAAGCACAGAGATAGTGCTATAGACAAAGAATATCGAATTCTGCTCTTAAATGAAAAAGCTGGGCTTGGTTTCTATGTGGACCACAGCTGAGGAGACCCCAAGACACCTCCTGGCCTTGGGGCAGCACACCACATTAGCGGTGGTGTCACCAACACCGCAGCTCTTCTTGTCCTCCTGAGACCATAGTCCCCTCCTCTCTCAGCAGGCACTAGCGATGCTCGAGGCTGGCAGTGCAAAGAGCCTCTCAACCTCCGACCATCCTGGGTGCCTGGACTTGACATTCCCTTGCTGAGAGGTCTCGGGTAAGATCGTGTGACTTGTCAGCTCCTCTTCACTTGGCATGGAGCCTTGAGACTCCCAGTGACTCCAGGGGTGATAACATAACGCATATCATAGTGTGGAGATGGAAGACGCGACTCTGAGCCTTGTTATGGGATGTGAGTGGGAAAACTCGCCATGGCTAAAAGATTGGGCAGTAATTTCAAAATGGAGTTTGGGTTTTTTCCTAAATCAGAGAAGACAAAATCACTATAAATAGGACATCTAGATGCATGAATGAAAGGCTGTTCTAAGTTATATATCACCACATACCTAAAAAATGATTAGGATGAATTTGGTAGTTGGTAGTGTCCTATCCCAGGAGTCAGAAGATCTAGACTACACTTCACCTCTCACCCACTCTGTAAATTCAGGCAATTTATTTAACCCTTTAGATTTTAATTTCCTGATATTGGGAGATGGTCTCCAGGTTGTGGTTTGGCCCTGTACCCAGTGTCTCAGAAAAGTCCCGCTTTCTAAGATGCTGGGAAACTATACATTATCACTCTTCTTTTCTTCAAATTTTCTAACTACCATGAAGTTATGCCTATAAAAAATTTCCTTAAACATCATGCCCAGCAATCTCTCCAGGGGTAAAACCATCGCCATCCCACACAACAAGAAAAAAATTTTTTCAGTTTCCATTTACATCCCAAATCTCTCTTTGTGCATTCCCACTTCTCTGATGCCTTGCCTACTGCTCTCCAGGGTTCCCAGAGAGAAGGAAAGGGCATCTGTGCAAACCTTCATAGTGACAGGCACAAGCCCTTCCCAAGTAGTGCAGGGACAGCACAAACTGCTCTGTGGACATTCAAAACTCAAATTCTGAGGCATGTGTCTGAACAGTCCTGAGTAAAAAGTGAGTTGCTTCCCAAGGAGGCCCAATTAAACTGCAATTACTCAAGATAAGAGAACCAGGTCTGTTTACACAATGGGGTTGTAAACCACCAGCCCATTACAAGAGAACTTTAATCTGGCAGCAAGGGAGCTGTTTCTAATGCAGGGTAGTGATGAAGCAAGCAGGTTTCTCAATAAGAATGTCTCCATTGTCCCCTAGTAGCCCTTTCTTGTTCTGGCAACACACACACTTGTATAGACAATACATGGAATCACCTCCACTCCTCCCTCCACGTGTCCACCTAACACAATCACAAAGTCCAGAGAAAAACAGAGAAGAGATGGTGACCATAAGGAAGTGGAAGTAACTGAAGTCATTTTTTTAGCAGACACTGGACAAATATTTTCTCATTTAACCATCGCAATGACCTTGCATCTACCTGTTTTACAGGTGATGACACTGAGGTTCAGAGAGGTTAAGTAATTTGTCCAAAGACACATGGCTAGGGTGTTACAGACCAGGTTTTAACCCAGGTCTGTCAGACTCCAAAGCCCAAGTGTTATCCATGATAGTTGGCTGGGCTGCATTGCACAGCTGCCTGACTCAAGACTGAAGACTCTGTCTGATGTCTGGTGAAAAGAAGCAAGAACAAGGAAGGTCTCTCTTCTTCCTCAACAGAATGTCAGAAGGTGAATATAGAGTTATGAGTCCATCAATCCATCCATCCATACATCCATCTACAATGGTAAGAAGAAAATGTACAAAAGATAATTCACTCAGACCATGAAGTGATTGGCAAGATCCACAGTCAGTCTCAAAGGCCTCTGTGACAGGTAGCCGTGTCTGAGGGCAGTGGTTTGGAGCTTACTTTTGCAACGCACTTAGCTAAGCCATGTGGCCGGGCTAATCCCCTCTGCCGGTACCACACTAGATTCACCAGTCCCTTAGATCCCACTGGAACAGCACAGGAAGGATGAAGGCCAATGCCTAAAACCTGTCAAAAGCTGTCAGCCTCCTTTTTGTCCCCTCCAGTCTGGCATCCAGCATGTACTCGTACATATTTCCACTCCCTATTCACAATCAGTGATCATTTGTCTGAAATAGCCATGATTTCATGTCATGGTAGTCTATACAATCAAAACAACTAAGTATCTAATGTGTGTGATCCCATTTATACAATTTGGAAATCTTTCATATAATAAATTCACAAGTCAATTTATAAGAGAAGAGCATCTGATTTAGAAAGAATGGCAAGTTTTCAATGCAATTACCCCACCTCAAACTACAAGGGATGCTTTCTAAACCCAGAGTCTCATCCTAGGAAATTCTGGCATTTTGGAATATTCATTTTACCCCTTGGGCATCAGTGCTTTTCATGTGGTCTGGCACTCTGGGCTGCCACTCTTGCCATGACATACTGCTGTATCCCCGAGGGCCTGAGCTCTGAGGTCATGAGTGGGCAGTGCTACTCCCTCCCTCCAAACAGTTCAAGGTGCTTCCTCAAGTCTGTTAGGCCCGTGGGTCATTAACCCCTAAGGACCTCCTCCGCACATCCTCTTTGCTTACAAGGTAACCAAGGACTGGGACATGTTTGGTCAAACTAGGGATGGCCCATCCCTCTCATTCCTGCCCTCCCCCAGCTCTGCCGGCTCAATGGCATGAAGAAGAGGATGACGCATGACAGGACAAGGGGCCAGCACTGTGAGGGACTTCCAGGGCTCTCTACAGGCTTGCTGAGGTAGCATAACAGGAAGGAGCACTTCCTCCCCTTGGATGAAAGGGTCCCTGATACACAATCCATATAAGTACCTGAACATGTCACCCCCTCCCACACAATGGCCAGACAACTTCCAAAAGTGTTGTTTCTCTACCTCCCCCCATTGTGACATCACTTCATTTACTGTAGTCTCCCAAAGGGCTGGCCTTACAAGAGGGAAAACATATGTCCTGGTTTTGACAAGCTGACTCTGAGGCAGATAATGTGAGTTCTGTGTGAAATGGCTGTTACCTGATGGTGACATTGATTTTACAACTTGAGACTCTTTTGTTTTGTTGCTGAGACTCTTTTAAGCATTCTTCCGGTACAGTAAATGAACAAATAATGTTAACACTACCTATAATTTACAAATAAGGAATCTGAGTTTTAGCAATCTTCAAGAATTGGAAAATATTTCTATTGTAATTTAAAAGATTATTTCTTGGACAACTAAAGCAGTAGGCTCAGCAACGCCCCTCATAATGTGAATATATTCTCATTTTTTCTTTAAGATTTCTCTTTCTAAAGCAATAACTTACAAGTAATAAAGACCTGCTTTGATGGTACTGTTTGAAGGCAGTACCATCCTGCCTTCGAACTTGTTCTGTGGCTACTCAGCCTAGGCACTACTGACATTTGGGGCTGGATAATTCTTTGTCGTGAGAAACTGTACTATATATTGTGGGATGTTTAGCTATATCCCGGGCCTCTGCCCTCTAGATGACAATAGCGACTTCATCCCTCAAGTTTTCAAAACCAAAAATATCACCAAATATGCCATGGGGCAAAATTACTCAGCTGAAAACCCACTGCCCTTATGTTTTTTCTTTCACCCTCAAACTCTCACACCTGGGTCCAAGTTCCTTTTCTTGGTGGCCCAATCTAACTAAATCAGAAACAAGGGCACCAATGAGGAGGACTTGGATTCTTGGATGAAGCACCACTGGTTGTGCTCTAGACAGAGAGGCTCCAGCAGAATGAAAAGACGCAGCACGCGGGACTTTGACTTCATTGTCTGGGAAAGTTAGTGAAGCTGTGCTCACTCTTCCACGAAATCTTAGACTGAGATTGAAAGTGTGCAATTTGCTAGCTTTTTTAATGCCAATGTCCCAAAAGGTTATATCCTGTTGACAATTTACAGATCTTTGACTGTTTTTTATATCCCAGTCTAAAGTTGAAGGTTATCTGTAGGAACCAGTTCATGGAACTTGAGTTTGTACTCAATACATTTTAGTTATTTATTTTTATTAGGGAGAACATATGTGAAAAAGTTAAAGGACTTTTCTGCTTGTTCTTTGTTCTGAAAGGTTGCTTAACTAGGCCCAGTGATGGAGAAACGGAGGCCCAGAGAGAAGTTATGAGTGACAGTGCTGGAATAATAACTTAGCAGTTTTCTTACCCAACCTTCTACTTTTACCCAAGCAACTTTGAAATTTGTAGCAAAAAGGATCCCCACATGCTAGTAATGCTTTTTAGATATAGTTATTGAGGTGGGGGTAAATGGGTTCTTTGTTTTGAAACCAGTGGAAATCATTCAAAATGCATTAAAAATATTCAGTGTTTTCAGTTGGAATGAGGGGTCTTTAGTTAAAAATATGCATTTTGAGTATTTGTTTTTTGATTTTTTAATCTCACATAATTTCCAGATCATTTAATATTATGCCTGCAACTTGTATGCTTACCATAAATTTTTTTATTTCAGTATCTAAAACAAATACAAATTTGTGTGGCATTGTTTTTTCAGACAAGTTATTAACCTTTTTCAAATTTGATTGCAATACTGGGTAAAGAGAATTAACATAGGCTAGCTTTTTCATCTACTTTTCCAAGTCAATGATACGCTTTGCCCTGAAATCACTATATTCTTATTTATTTTAAAAAATCTCTACAATATCATCTTAAAGAAAAGTTTAGTGTAATTTGTGTTGGCCTTGGGCAATAATCTCTGTGTGAGAAGCTGAGGGAGTCATTCCTCAGCAACTTCTTAGCCCCTATTGTGACCTTAACATATAAGTCCCTTGGCAATTTCTATTAAGCAAAATTGACTGACTCTTGGTCTGGACTGTGTGTATGTGCGTGTGTGTGTGCATTAAAACATATTTCTGATGCAAATCGTGTAGTCTAAATCTTTTTCTGATTCTAATTTTTTTTAAATAGTGACTGATGTTTATATGAAAATGGAGGCCATTTTGAAAAGAAGAAATGTGTAACAGAACAGCCAGTAAATAGAGATGTGTTAATCATCCCTTAAACACAGACTAGCTTTTGAGTAATTAATTTTTCAATACTACAGAAAATAATTTCAAACACATCAGATCTTTCAATGTGCAATGACAGTACGAGGTCATGGTTAACTTAAGGGTACCAGTGTTAAAAAGTCTGAAGAATCTCAGGCAGGACAGTCAAAGACTGGAGTTAGAGCTCTGGTTGATTAAAGGGTTAACAATAAAATCATCTGTCCATTTCCAGAGTAAGTTTAAAAAGTTCGACATTTATGATGTTTATACAAACACATACAGAATTTAGAATAGTTAATTATATATCTGCTAATATGAAAGGTTCATTTAACACTGAAATTGATGAATTAAAAATTATGGTATCTCCCACACAGTAAATCTATAAGAAATTTATCTAAACATTCCAACTGATCAGCACATAGTTTGGGTGAGAGTCTTCTTCCCTAAGGGCAGGAAACTTCATCCGTCCTATTTTAAAGTTCCTTTTACCTCCCTTATTTTATGATTCATGAAGTTTTCCTATAAATTTATTGTCACATTTCATTTACAGTTTCAAATACTGTGATTAGAAAGCTTGTGTTATTTAACTTCTATATATGAAGCCAAAAATAAGTTAAATTACGCTAAGAATAGGCCTAAGGTATATTAATATGTAAAATATCTCCACCAAATGAACTGAGCAGTAAAAAAAATCACCTGGCTTTATCTATTAATCATGTTTTGAGTCATATTTCCTGAGACACAAACATACTAAAAATCTTTCTCAGCCAATCCATCAGTCTTGGATTTTTACTTTATATACTGATAAAAAGACAGATATTTTCACATATTTGCTTCGCCAAAAGATTCAAAGCCAGTTTCAACTTTGGAGCTGGATTCCTGCCTCCTCTGTTTGGCAGAGGTCAGGATGCAGGAGGCAAGGGGAGGCGAGAAGGCAGGGTGGGCAAGGGGATGGCCAGGAAGACCCCACTTACCACCACCGCAGGGCGTGCTGCTGAATAAGAGGCAGGGCCGCTCACTGCAGAATCCGAAAAGTAGCTCATCTTGCTTTCAGCACCTGCATGGGAGAAAGGGTTCACTGAGCTGCTGGACGTACCAATGTGTGGACTAGAAACCACAGGAGGGCTCACATCTTAGAACTGGAGTCTCCTTAGGAGTTCAGCTCTTTTTGTTACAGAGAAGAGAAGCAAAACTCAGAAAGATAAAGTGACTGCCCCTGGCACCCAGAGTCAGGCAGACCCCAGGCAGAGCCAGTCCCCTGATAGCAAGGTAGCATGGAGAATGGATAGCCTCTGCATTCTGCAGACTGTAAGAAATGCAAGAGTATACAAAAAGACCCTTTTTTAGGGTTTCTGGACAGAGACTATGTCTTGTGTGTCTTTTTCAGTAGCATCTCCATCCATATATTACCCTCTCTGCACCCAACCAGGCCTGGAATGTAGCTGGACTCAGTACACAGTTGTGGCATAAATTAATTGATAAGGTAATAAATAGAAAAAGGACTGGAGAAAAGAAGGATGGAAAAGCTCTACCAAAGAGACATACTAACCAGGACCCCAAGACACAGAGAAACAGAGAGAAGCCCTGGAAAAATGAGTCAACATTATTCATCTTGTTAAAAAAAAAAAAAAGGCTATTAAATAACTCTTGTTGAAAGCTATTATCTACACTGAAAGTCTGAATGACAAGAATGCTTGGGGACTGTCTTGCTTGAAGGGATTTTCCAGCTAGCTTTGTGTCATCAGGAAAATCATTCATATATCAAACATTTCTGTTGTTCTAAATGCTTTCTAAGTGCATTAGTTCACATACTATCATGAATTCGATATTATACACTTTTAAAAAATGTCTTTCTTGAATAACTTAGAAGATTAAATTCCTAGGCGTATCTTAAGAAACCAAATTCATATTGTTACGAAGTGACACTTTAGTTTCAACATAACTGCTTTCCAGTTTGTATTTGTCTGTCCTTTTCCTATATTCTTGCAAACATTTAAAGCTCTGACACATTCAAGAAACATCAAGAGTAGTGTGTCTTATATTCAATTTGCAGTTTTGCTTTACCACCTCAATACAGCATGACAGCCAATGAACAAATCTTCTTGCATATAAAATATATTCAAATGATAGAGTTAAACAGTCTCAGCAACATAAAATTATACTGACTAAGGACTAAAATCACAGAGCCACTGGAATACAGTTGAGAAAAGAAAGCTCAAAACTTTGGAGACATAATTTAGCCCAGAAATGTGCTTACTGTTTTTAACCAAAACTTTACCTTTTTATGATGTCTTTTTTTTCCCCAAAAAGTAGGATTTTCTCCCAAAAGCAGTCAAAGAAACATGAACTAAAAAAATAAAAAGACTAAAGTTTGCTAAGCTATGTTAATCAAGATTTTGTGCTCTAGTTTTTCAGGGAATTGATCTCCACTGCAGCAAAATGGCATCATTAACATCTGTATCAGTGGTCACCTATTCTAAAAATAGTGAATAGCCACCGCATCTCAGACTCTGTGCTGGGCACTGAGCGTGAAATGGGAGTGAGGTGCATATGACATAAGTCAACATGGACTCATCCTCGCCACATATCGAGGATAGTCTCAGTGAGCTCCGTGTTCCCATCTACCAAGGCATTCCTTATTTTTAATCTTAAAATCAAGTTTTAAAGTCCCAATCATCATTAATCCATACACTCTCACTTCAATATTTTTGATCTACTTATGTATGAGACTTAAAGGTTAACAACACAGATTGTATCGTATTGAGAACGGCTTAACCATGACCAGATTCCTTAGGGAAAAGTTGGTCCTCCCTCCAGGGTCCTGCAGGGCAACCTGGACCTTTGGGAAATGTGCAGGGATGGGGGAGTGCTGCTTCCTTCAAGCCATTTGCCCTCTGATTTTCTTCTCCAAAGCCCCATGAATCTCCTGGGTCATCATAGACCTCAACCATTCATTCAATAAGCATGTTAATGACCTCCTTTGTTAGGAACTTATTTATTGGTTCATTAAATAACTACTTTGTGCCTGCCATGTGCCAGGCACTGTTCTGGGCACTGGAGACACACTACTAAACAAAGATCTCTGACCTCACGGGCCTTACATTCTATTAGACTCAGGATACAGCTGAGAAAGACAGAGTCTCTGTTTTCAGGCACTGGAGAAGACAGACTCACATCCAACTACAATATAATGTGATGAGTAGTTTGCCAACAATATGGAAGAAAATAGCAGTCAGTTCTCCTGAGTGTGGGGAAGAGGAATCATGTAAGATGGCACAGTGCAAGGTGTGACCAGATGGCCCTCTGAATCTCTCCTAGACTCCCTCAAGCAGAAAGACCTTTACCATTCTGAATTCCTGTCTTCCTTGTATATTTGTAAGACAAAGGACTTTTGGAATTGGCTGCCTTGTCCTGAAGCCTGGCTCAAAGGCAGCAAGAGTTTTGGCCTGCCGGCCAGCCAGCCTCCTCTTCACAGCCACACTCCACATAGCCTGAAAAAGCGTTCTGTGGATATATGTTTTCTCTTTCCAATTGCCAGTAAGGGAGGAAACCTGCAGCCCCACATATGGTGCATTCTGTGCTGGGCTGTATTCTTAAAGCTGTGTGCTATATGAAGGACACTTCCCTTGGGGAAAAGTCCTTCGCCCAGGGAGGAAGCTGGAAAAAGGGAGTTGCCAGGGCTCTCATCTCAGGAAATAACTCTGGGACAGAAATGGATTACTGCTTTATTATTTTTTGGAGAAAGAAAAAAAGAACCCGCCCTTTTCCCACTTGTAGATTGTGACACAGAACAGCTGCTGTAGACGTAAACCCTTTCAGAAAAAGCAAAAGGATTGTGGGGGTTTTTTTGTTTTGTTTTGTTTTGTTTTGTTTTGTTTGGACTTGTTAGCCAAAGAGAATTCCCTCCCATATGACAGCTATTTGAACATCAGCTGGACCAACTTTTTTGTCTTGGTATTATAAACGTTTAGTACCTAAATACAAAACAACTGTGTGAATTAAGATTAACTCCCTAGCCCAGAAGCAACCACAGGCTTGTCTGAAAGTAGAAGTGATTTGAACACTTGGTAACAGAATCATGAAGAGCTGAGTTCATTTTTCTTGCATGGGACCAGCAAGACCCGAGCAGCAGAATAAAGGCACCTGAAATGTCCTTGCCTGTCGGGGCCTCCAGGATCTGTGCTCCCACCTATGCCCACCCCTCGCCACACACCAGTGCAAACTCTGCTCCTGTAACATGGAACTAGGTTGTTCTCATAAGCACCCAGCGCTGCTTCTCACTTCCCTGCTCTTCTCACAGGATCTCATCTAATAGAAAGGCCCGGCTACCCTGCTGCACCTCGGGACTAACTAATCCCTTCTCCTCCAGCTTTTGGGCTCATCTCAGAAGTTTTCACTGCCAGGAATCCTGACTGAAATGCCCTTCAGCCCTGCCAGGGCTAGCTGCCCCTTCTTTGTGCTCACCACATATATTTCGATCATTGTGCCTAACCTACGGTTTTGTAAATATCTGTTTCTACTTGCCTCTCCCACTAAACTCTGTGAAGGTAGGTACCATGCCTTTTTCATCTTCGTCTCTCCAGAATTTAAGAGAGTATGGAGCATAATAGAGTTCAAATTTTTTTTAGATTAGTGAGTGAACGAGTGAATGAATGAATTGGTCTCACAAGACTAAGAATGCAAGAGGTGAATCAGATGCAAATAGCATTTGATTTTTAAACCAGAGAATCTGAATAGATTATAGTCTGGATAAATATCCACTTGAAATAATAGCTTTGTTTTCAGATACATTTCTAAGTAAAACTGCTTCCCTTTATTCACTACTTATTTAATGTCACTTACCAAAGAAGCCTTTGCCACCACCCCAAATAAATAGCAGCACCCTACTCCCCACTCTGACACTTAGCTGCTTAGTACTGTCTCCCCACCTCCACCTCATTAGAATTTAAATTTCTTCACCCCACATTCTTAGATTCTCAACCAGTGTTGGCACATAGGAGTATAAGTTAAAAATTTTGTACGTATCTTTTAACTCACTTAAGCCCCCTATTTTACAGATGAGGAGAAAGACTTGCAAGGCTATTAAATAGACAAGCTGAGACCTGATTCTAGGTTTTCAGCTACCTTCTTCTGTGCTTCCCTGTCCTCACAATCCTGGATTTTCAAGACAAAATTGTCGATCTCTTCAGAGGACAAAAAAAAGGTAACAATTTGGTTTATGTGGTTGTCCCACATTTAATAAAGCACGCTGAACTAGTTGTCCACGCAAGAGCTTCCAGAGCTTTCCACCCTCCATGGGCCGGGATCTGCAGGCTGACACTTCCTTCACCCAGGTCTCTCCAAGGGCAGTTTGAATGGTGCCCAGTTGCTGGAGACTAGGGACTCCTTTTGGCTATGGAGAGAGTCTGGGAAGTTAGGGGCATTCAGACCCAGCAGCAGAAGAACAGGACATCCCAGAGAAATGAGACCTTCATGGAGGTGACCTCCAGTTCTCGTTAACTCTGCCTTTCGTGGCTGCATTTCCAGAAGATAACTGTGACATCAGTTAAGGGTTTTGCATTTTGCATTATGTGCTCTTCAAGGAAAAACCACCCCTTTAGGAAAATAACCCAGTAAACTATACTTAAAATTTTTTTCTCCTGAAAATAATTGTTTTTGCCAAAATAATATGTACTTATTAAAAAATTACAATAAAACTACAGAAAATTCTAAAGTGAATGCCAAAATCACTTGAATTTTCATCATCTAGAGATAATTGTACTAATATTTTATTCAGCATTCTTCTGGGTATTTTAAATTTATCTATACAAATATAGATATAACATATACATATGATCATAGTTTACCTTCACAGTTTTATTCTCTACATGCTATTTTACAATCTGATGTTTTCATTGATGTTTAATATAATGCTGTAGACATTTTTCTATGTCAATAAATATAGCTCTACATCCCAAAGTATGGCTGCCAAGTACTGTATGTTTTGCATTATTCTCTTCTTAATGAGCCTCTTATTGTAAAATTCATTTGTCCCTAATTCCTTGTCATTAGGAAAGTTCCTAAAATATTTTCTATTCTCATTAAATGCCTAATAGTGGTACTGTTGGGACAAAGCATGTGTATATGCCATAGTTGAATACATATTGACATACTGCCTTCTATAACAGAGAAGACATAACCACACTGCCACCAAAAGCATTGTGTTTTAATGTTACCCTCTAGTCATCATGTTAGCTTTGTAGGTCAGAAATTATGGCTACAATGTATCCTGGGTGTGAAAATTCCCCATGAGAAATAGAAAAGTGCAACACAGCTGTGAAAGAAAATGTAGATAATGTAATTTTTTCCCTTTGAAAGTTAAGCAAAGTTTAAATAGACTTGCAATTAGTATTTCTCCTAATATCAACAAGTTAGAATTCCCATCAGTATATACAAAAAAGGATATCCTTTTGGCCCGGAATGCCAGAGAAAAAGAATTTGTCCTTTGAAACGATTATTTAAAGGAGACTTGCTCCAAAAGCCAGCACTTTTGCCAAACTAAAGACAATACTGCCACCCGTGTTATCAAGGTACCATCTTTAATGTGTAACGGAGAGCTTTAATTTCATCTTTCCAAATAAATTTCATATAAACCTGTTTTTAAAAACTCAGACGATGACTACAAAACAAGCTCAGAGTAGTCCTATCCTGTTTCTAAGAAGATGCTGGGTTACCTTGCAGAGACAACAGACCAGAACTGCAAGTTACGCAGCCAAAGCATGCGCAGAGTAGAGACCTTTGACCTCCAGCTGCATCGGACTCAAAAGACCTGGAACGTGAAAACTGGAACCCTTTCAGAAGCAAAGTGTCCTTTGTCCAGGAAGATTCCCTGCAGAAGCCCCTTATCATAATTGGCCAAGTCCCAAAGCTCTTGTCTCACCAAAGCCAAAGCTTGTCTCACCAGCACTTCTGCATACTCGTTGCCCCAAGCCCTTTACAGCCCCTTTGTAAGCCATCAACAAGTTCTGGTTTTTAAGTGGTGTCTTTCCATTCTCCTTGCCTGGTGCCCTGCAATAAAGTGACTCTAATTACTCCACTGCAATTCTTAGTGTTTAGTGTTTGGCTCTGCAGTGCTCCAGGCAGAGGACCACTCTCCTCCTGTTCCCTTACATGACTTGAGTATCACCTCCTTCAGGAAGCTTCCTCTGAACTTCCTACCTAGGCAGTTAGATTGAGCATCCCTGATTCTCCTCCTTGGTATTTATTCTTACCAGATACCTGCCAAAGTTCATCATACTTCCTGTGTATGTACATATTTATGCCTGTTTCTGCTCCTGAATTATGAGTTGCTTGAGACTAGGGACTGTATCTTTTCAGATGGCACACAGTAGACATGTAACACTGAACACTGTTGACTAAACGAAAGAAACTGTAAGTTAAGCAGAGTTAGTATGTGCTAGAGATATGTCTCAGTGTCTGAGTATACCCAGGAGAGTGAAGATATCTCTGGGACAAAAAAAAAAAATAAATAAAGAGTCATTACCTGTAATGACGTGTTCATACGCAAGCTGAGGTTAGACTTCTTTACTGTTAACTACAAGCAGGATCATATATTTTCTTTAAACTAATGGAAGTACTAGATTGAAAAGTTTGTCTGTTCTTTTTCATGATTTACTTTGTAATTCTCATGAGTAGTCCATTTATATTTTTCAAATCATTTTAGTAGATTGCTCCCCTGACCTGGCAGTGTAACAAAAGCTACCAAGTCCAATTCTCCAAAAACTCCAACTTAAGCATTTAGATCAAGTTAGCATCAAATTTAGATAACTAAACATTCCTCACTCCCCCAAGGAAACTTTGTGGTTACAATAACTAGAAAAGAAAAATGGTTAGAGGAGTGGAGGATGGTTTCTTCATCTCACTCCTAAATCTACAAGAACCTCATTTCCTTGACTGAGTATTCCAATATTGCAGTAATAAACATTCCTTCTTATTTTAAGTAGCCAATGCTGACCAATAAAGGTGATGTTCAGATGTACATGCTATTGGCCTCTGTGTCTTAAACTAAACTCACCAACTTTTTCACAAGTTCATAAAGCAGCAATTCACAGTATAGTTATGAACATCTCAGTTGTGTTTCTCTCTGACTTCACTGGTAATTAATCCCCCACATTTACTTGAATAGAGGCCTGAAAATGACTCATATCCATCTCTTGTTTCTCTAAACAATGCTTATCTCTTAATTAAGCATAACAATTTCAAGTTCTGTATGAATTGACATAGCTCAACTGATCTTTCTTGGAATACTAAAAATGGACTCACGTTATTATAATATTACAAGAGTATATTGTTTTGCCCTTCCTCAAGGAGTAACTCACTAATATCTCCTGAAACAGAGAAAGAATATAAAATGGTTTTAGTCTGCTGTACCATCACAGTTAGGAAATGAGGAGTGCCTCATAGACCATTTTATACTTCCTCCTCATGGAAACAAACCCCTCACCATCACACCGCTGGAATGGCATTGTCAACAACGGGTTGAACGGTGCTGCTGCTCATAAACATCGAGGCAATACCTTACAACCTGCCTGCTCTCATATACCCAGGAATGTTACAAGCACAGAGTCAATGCTAGTCTCTGAAATTTTTCAAAAACTAACACTCTACTTTTTCTAGTGTGGGAACATCCTATAGAATAGGTGTCCCCAACCTCGAGGCAGTGGACTGGTACTGGTTCTTGGCCTTTTAGGAACTGGGCCACACAGCAGGTGGTGAGCAGCGGGCAAGCCAGAATATCTTCATCTGTATTTGCAGCTTCTCCCCAGCACTAGCATCACCGCCTCAGCTCCACCTCAGATCATCAGGCATTAAACTCTCATAGGAACACCAGTCCCTGGTGCCAAAAAGGTTGGGAACTGCTGCTCTAGAAGACTAAAGGGAACATTCAATAAACTGTTTTACAGTAAAAATGCCTTTGTCTTCAAATGCTATTCCTCAGATCCTATGTATAACCATGCAATTCAGCAAATGATCACAGTTGGCCGTCAGATGTACTCCAGTGCCATGCAACAGCAGGTACTCCATAAATAACTGAGTAAATAACCTAGGATGGCTTTTACTAAGAAACTAGAAACAAAAAGGAGTAAGCTGGAGAAAAAATGTTAAGTACTATTTGTCTCGCAACAGCAGATGCAGCAGAGCTCATATTATATGAGATTCTTGGCCGAATCAAACCCAAAGAAGGGCAGCAGGACTAAAGATGTCAACTCTAACCCAATGGCTACTGCCAAAGAAATCCCTAAAGAGCCTAAATTTTAAATAATTACTTTTCAACTTATAGCGCGTGAGTATGTCAGATATAATCTAGAATTTAGATATGGTTCAGGCCATTAAGAAAGTCTCAACAAAACCGAGACACTATAAATACAGATATGGAGAGAACCATGAATGTGGACAGAAGAGTTTGAAAAACACCCTTTTAAAATTGAACTAAAGAACACCAGCTGCCTCAGTCTCTCAAATCCAGCAGACAAATTCTTGAGCTATGTCTGATTGTAATTTTCATGATAGAGTTTCATTTGTTTTATTGCCCAAATTATAAGGTTCCAATTTCTCAGTATAATATTAATCAGCTTGTTGGCATTCTTATAGAAAGAGGGATTTTGCAAATTCAATGAACTTTGGATTCGGAAAAGTTCATCAAATCAGCCCATTTGTTTTTAATTTAAATAAACTGAGCTCAGAGAGGTTAAGCAGAGTGATAAAAAGTTCTGGAGTTAAAACACATTATGGGCTGACCTGGAACTCTTTACTGCACATATGGGTCATGGGCAAATTTCTTAACCTCACAAAGTCTTAGTTACCTCAACTATAAAATGGAAATAATAAAATCAACTCTTTTAGGATGATTGCAGATTTTATAAAACAAAAATCCTTAGCAGAGTGCTTTACAGATGATGAAATGGTCAATAACTAATGATTGTATTGTTGCTATTTTATCCAAGTGCCAGGCATTAGGAAGCATTCACTAATCAATAGCAATAGTGGTTTTGTTAATATTTTTACTGCCCAAGGTGGCAGAGGTTATTTATTCAAGTAATTGAGCGAAAACCCAGGGGGCCTAATTCTTTATCTCTTTTTCTAAAGGACTTTCATTTAAATCATCAAAAAAAAAAAAAAAGCATTCTCTTTCATAATCATAGATTGAGGAGCATTAGTCAAGAATTTCACAGGAAAAAAGAGCCACAATTTCTGTTGAATGCAGTCTGTTTGTATGCATAAAACCAAGAAGTAAGCATTTTTCTTGCAGTGGAGAACAAACTCATTGAAAGATTGCATAGCACAAATGGGGAAATATTGCAGCTTCCTGAGTAAAACCAACATCTTTTTGATATAAATGTCAATCTTTTGTGGAGTAACACTTTAGCAACTAGATATAAATATAAGGAAGTAGCTAGCTGCTAGGGAAAATATTGCAAAAGGTTTTGTTTCTTCATTTTCTGTTTTTGCTTTTTTTGCTGCCGCCCCAGCTGATATGCCTAGGACTCACCTGGGAAGCGTGTTACAATGCAGAAGAGCCAACTCAGCAGGTCTGAGGTCTTGCCTGACAGTCTGCATTTCGAACGAGATTGGACATGATGCTTACTGATGCTGCTGGTCACAAGAACTCACTTTGATTATCTGGACTAACTTGGTTAAATTCATAAGTAATTATAAAAAATCTAATGTTTAGGAGGCAGAGCTTCCCAAAGACATGTGCCACAGGCTGAGCAGAAGTTTGATTTTTATCTTCGCTGCAATCCAAGCCCAGCAAGGGATAATATAGAGCTTGTGACCAGTCTGTGCCTCTCAAGCTGTGTGCTGGTTGATGGCTACATCTGACAAAACTTCTTGCCTTTCCTAAGAAGCTCTGATTTTAGTTATTTAGCCTCTAATGTTAAGAAACTGGCTCTCCCTCTTTTGACAAGAATATGTTTGAATTAAGAATCACCTGAGGCACCAAAAGATGATTGAGAGTAATTTGCATTATATTTTTTACAATTTTCAAGTACTTAAATCTTTTGGAAACTCTTTGTACTGTTTTGCAACTTTTTATGCATTGGAAATTATTTCAAAATGAAGTTAAAATTTTCTTTCAAATGCGAAAAAAAGGCAAATTCTGCAGTTCTCTACTTTTCTACATTTCTCAAAAAATGTATAGGTTTCATTTTCTTGACATCAGCACTAAAAGTTTGCTGCTTGCTTGACTTTTCATTCTAGTAAATACTATCCAAACTGATCCTTTTAATTTTTTGAGTCAACAACAGCACTTGGTCAACTGAAATATCAAATCTACCCCCTTCTTTGAGAATCAAAATTAATCATAAACATCATTCCTTCACTGCTCTAGACATCCTTTTGTTTTTTCTGATCTCTCAAAGCACTCATAGACCGTAGCACATGGCTTAACCATTATATTATCTTTTATTTTTAACTTATTTTTTAGGTAAAATCTTGTCTCCTAAAATAAAATACATAAATTTAAAAAGTGGAGTTTACGTATTGCTCCTTCCGTATTCATCAGAGTACCCAACACAAGGCCAGGCACGGAGTAGAAATTCAATCTATATTTGTCACAAGAGGAATTGAGGGAGAGATTTACTGATCTGGTATACTAGCCCTGTTAGCCTATCTTTAGAGTCAGTATCTCCCTAACAGTAAATAATTAACCCACAGATTCCCTTTTGGAATATAGGCCTAATCTATAGTACTCTCCCAGATAAAAGCAAATCATAGTTTTAAGTCGAAAAATCCAGCTTAAACTTATATAAGTGTCTCAAAGCCACTCAAAGTTTCCTGTAAAATAGCTATACTCTAGCCACAAGCTTTGGACTCACAGTCCTTTTGTTTTAATCAGGTCTTTTAACTAAATTGGCCATGTCACCAAGCCTCAGAGTCCTCATCTGTTAAATGGGGATGATGAGCATGCCCACCTTAACTTCATTGTGGATTAAATAACATAGTCTGTGCAAAGCACCTAGCACAGGCCCTGGAATCTATCAAGTACTCAGTAAACATGAAGGAGTGTTATTTTGCCTCAAGTGAAATGGAGGAAGCCAGATATTATACGCAGACAATCATCTAGATTTAAAAAATGAACTCCCTAAAGTTATATTTTCAGTAGAGCAGGGACAAAGGAAAAGAAGAAGCTAAAAATGAGTCTTCATACTTAAGTTTACCCAGGATTAAAGAAACTCACAAGATTTGCCTCAAATGGCACTAAATTGCTGCACACATTTATTTTGCTCAAATACTAAATACTTTTAATTTCCATAAAGGAGAAGGGGAAGAAGGGAAAAAGAGGGAAGGCAGGAGAGAGGGAAGGATGGAGGGAAGACTGAGGCCCCAGCTTCTGGGATGTAACCCCTCCTTCTTCTGTTTTATGAAGAAATGGGAATTTTAAATGGTAATTAGGAAAGGAGAGTTTCTGTGGCAAATGGATCTGTTTAGCAAAAAATAAAACCATGAGTACAGCAGAACTTGAATGATCAGTAAGAAATTTGGCCACACATACACTGAGGCTGTCTGTTTAATCAGAAGAGAAAAGTCAGAGCAGATTAATCTTTCCTGAGCATGTGTTTGTCTTCTGCCTGGCCCACCCCTAGAGACTCACACCCACACACCCAGCTTGTTACAATATCACTGCAGACTGTCTCTCCACCTTGTTGACAATTTTATTCTTCAAAGCTCTATGTTATTTACTTCTATTCTCTCATCTGTGTGAAATAGGTGGGGTGCAAATCATTATTCACAATTTAGAAATGAAGAAATAAGGCACAGTCGCATTAAATAACTTGTTCTTAGTTACAAAAGCAACCTCTAATAGAACCTAAGTACACATTCACTTTCCTGACTCCAAAGCCAGTGCTGGTGCCAGTTCTGACCCTACTCACCTTTGAACTCCATTATACTCAGAGCAGACAGTTGACCCAGGTCCATGCCTGAGTCAACCTATTTTCCAAGGTCACAGATACAAGGAATTGAAGGATTATATCCTGCTACCCGCCTCCCCGCAAGCTCTACCCTTGGACCTCCTGGCACCTCTAACAACTAGCACCTCAGTGCAAGGAGTCTGTAGAATAAAGATGCCTCCTCTGTAATCAGACTCGCACTTCCTACATCCTCAGCAGCGGGATCAGGACGGAAGAGGCTGCCGTGGCTGCCTCCACTGTTTGTTTTTTCACTACTGAGTTGGCAAGGATGGAAGTTGTTGATTTACAATTAGAAGCAGCATGCTTCTTCAAATATTAATATTAATAACTACAATGCTGAACACTTGAAAAGGTCTTTTCATCTTCAAAGCACTTTGCAGACATTAACTCATCAGCTCTCCCTTCCCTCCATTCAGAAACAACAGGTAAAGTAAGAATCTCAATAGTACTAGTGACCACCAGTAACCCTTCATGCATATGTAGCCTGGGCTTACAGAAGCAAAAGGGTTTATCTTTAGATAAAAAGGAGGCGATGCAATCCAGAACCACAACTAATGAAGAGTCAAAGTGCCAGTCATTTTACAATTCAAATGGAGCTGCCAGAGTTATCATTTTAGAATCTGTATTTTCTGTTGCTTAACAAATATCTGTCTTTTCAGTTGCACAGTAGTGATATGAGGTAGGAAGAATGGTCTTGAGATTAAAAATTTTTTTTACCCAAGAGGTAATAAAGAAAACCTACAATTGAATGCCTTGATCTCAGTAACCCAGTATCTTTTTCAAAAGTTCACCCACATAAAATGCTACTTTAAAAGGGGGTAGCAGAGACGTTTTAACGGAAGGTGAGAAGCCACAAAGCGGAATTGCCAGATAAAATCATGAAATGGCAGGGAATGGCCATCCACACCACCCCGCTTTTCTGTGGCAGGGTCCCTCAAGTCTAGCTCTGCTGTGGACGGGAAACATGCTCCCTGACTCGGAGACCCCCATGTCAACGACAGTCCAAAGGACAGGGAGAACCTTGGAGAGCTGTGACTCACAAACCAGGGAAAAACACCAAAAAGGCTAGTTTGGCTTGTGATATTCAAACCTGAAGCAGCAATTTCCTCTCTATAAAAGCGACTCATTAAGCAGCTAGGAAAAAAAGAAAAAGATGTAAAACAATAGGCTCTCTAGGAGTGAAAGAGATAAAAATGAAATAAATTTCTGCGTTTAACTACAGCTTTAGTTCCTTGGAAGTGCTCCAATATGCAAAGAAAATTCAAAGTTTCTGACAAGTAATCTGTGAGTATCTAAAACATGCATGATTTTGCTTTTATAAAGCAAGACAAAGAGTGAAGCATAGTCTTGATTTCAGACTATTCAAACAAGATTAGGAAGTACTTTTGAAAATTGTTATTAAACAATTTAATGGAAAATACAGAAAAATGTGAAAAGAGAAAGAGAAAACCAGCTCGTATCCTAAAAGTCCCCATCAATTTACCATTTAATTACACAGAATTTTAAAAAAAATAGAAAAGGAAAATGGACTGCAAAGTTTTAGATAGAAACTCACACCTCACTTACTACTTTGCTGGAGAGACTGGGTGAAGAATGGGTCTTGAGTGAGCTTCCCTCAATGTCTGTGGTCTCTTTCCAACTACCTGCGGGAATCCCAGGCTCGGTGGCTAGAGGATGCAAAGACCATAATGTTTCTAATAGAGCTGCCTCCTTAAATTCGGGGGTGTGGTCAAACCAGGGAAAGCTGGGAAAAAGGCAGGGTTCTGCTAGCCCCAGACACCATAGAAGCCACTAGGACAGGCTTTTCTGTCCAGGTGGAAAAGCAAATAATGTTACTGGCTGAGATAACACCAAATCTCACCTTACTTTCTATCCTTTAAATTATCCTTCAATTGAATATAACACAGCCTTTGGGAGTAATTGGGAGGGAGATGAGTAAAAGGGAACTAGCTTAGAGCATAAACCCTGGCTCTCAGCCTTTGCTGATGCATTAGATTTACCCTCTATTGAATATGTGAATATTCATGATTCACATTTCTTGACTCTCAGTGGAGCCTCAATTAAGCTAGGTACTGGGTCAGGAGAGGGAGAGGACTGTGGCAGAATCAGGTCAGGAAAGGCTGTCAGAAAGAGAATGGGGGACCAATAATTATAAAATTATTTTATAATTTTATTAACCTGATGTGAAATGTGGCATTTCTTAAGGAAAAGAATATAATTCTATGAAAGAGAGCTGACCAAATAGGGAGTTGCACTTTCTGAAAAGTAACACTAAAGCATGCTCTTCCTATAAACCTGGTTTTAGGTGATCTCTAAAATAGGTTAGTTTTTAGTGGTCCTGATTCATAGTCTATGGTGCAGGAATAAAAGGGTAGAAATAATCATCTATTCCTTATTTAAAGAAAAATGTAAACAATGTGAAAATGTTGCATCTTTTCTAGGTTAAAACATACAGTATTTTTTATTCACATATTCAGATGGGGTGAGAATTTACAATAGAATATAATTTCTATGAATGGGGTTATTTCATTACAGAAATTTTTGTATGTCACTATTTGGCTGCTTAATATAAGACATTTTTTCTGAAAGATTCCATTTTCCTTGAGTAATAGACGGGAGTTAAAATTTGTCGAGGTTGGCTCCTTTTCCTTTCTAATGAAGACACAATGCTCAATGTTGAAAGTCTATGAAAATCTAATAAATGTCATCTAGAACAACATCATCATCCTTCATCGTATAAAGCTAGCAATGCGGTTAAGATGGTGTAATTAAAACAAGATTTTACTGCTCATCTTGGCCTTTGCAAATTAACATGGTTGAAAAACAAAGAAAAGATAATGCAATAGGTTGAAAAACAAAGAAAAGATAATGCAATAGGTTCAGTTTAGTTTAATAACTGTCTATGCAAAGCACTGTGCTAGGCACTAGGAATATAACAAGTTCACACCGTAGTGAAAAGACAGACACATAAATCAACCACCTCAATTAAGTCCACATGCAATGAAAGAACTCTATGAAGAAAGCTACAGGAGCTTCTGCCTATCCCCTATACCTCACTCAATTCCATTTAAAGAGCCCAGATCAGTTAAACCCATTACAACTAATTATAATTGTATTGCTCACTATGTTTGCAAAAGAGTTGAAAAAAATAGAGAAGACTTGGATTTTTGCCCTATAAGGGTGTACAGTGTGATTATTGAGGAGCTCTGGCATCTGGAGTTGTCTACAGAGAGCTCATATACACGGCAATCCTTTAGAACCTTAACTCTGTCCTCTACCACTACCTATAATGGTGTGAAAAAACATAAGCTAGAAATCTTAATGGTGCAAAATAAGCCACCCTGTCATAAACTGCCTAGAGAATGCCACGAAAGCAGTAAGTTTTGTTTTAAACAGTATCTTCAAAAATATAGCATTAGATAGGTATCCATCTGCAAAGGATGAAGTTGGACCCTTACTTTACACCATATACAAAAATTAATTCAAAATGGACCAAAGACTTAAATATAAGAGCTAAAGCCATAAAATCTGTAAAAGAAAACATAGGAGGAAACTTCCTGACACTGGAGTTGGCAATAATTTCTTGGATATGACACCAAAATCACAGGCAACAAAAGAAAAAGTAGATAAGCTGAACTTCATCAAAATTAAAAACTTTTGCACATAAAAGGACACTATTAAGAAAGTTAAAAGGCAACCAAGCGAATGGAAGAAAATATTTGCAAATCATATAACTGATAGAGATTAATATTCAGAAAAAGAGTCTTACAACTCAACAACAAAAATAACCTGATTAAAAAACGAGCAAAGGACATAACTAGACATTTCTCCAAAGATGTGCAAATGGTCAATAAGCACGCAAAAAGATGGTCAACATCAGTAATCATTAAGAGAAAACAAATCAAACTCACAATGAGATACTAATTTGCATGTATTGGGATGGCTATTGCCCAAAAAACAAAATAACGAGTGTTGGTAAGGATGTGGAGAAATTAGAACCCTTCCACATTGTTGGTAAAATGTAGAATGGTGTAGCCACTATGGAAAACAGTATGGCAGTTCCTCATAAACTGAACAATGACATTAAATTTAAGACAAAATATCAGCACTTATTACATTTCACATATTCTCTCTTCTGATGCTTCGGAAGACTCTATATATGCAGGAAAGCAGCATCTAAACAAATTATCAAACCGAATGAGGTTAAAATCCAGATACTGTTATGAGTGCAGTCGTCACCAAATGTTGAAGGGGCCCAGAAGATAAGATGAAAGGAAAGCAAGGAGCGAAGAACCTTTGTCTATTCACGCTCCAGCTCTGGAACTTCTTATCCTGTTCTTTGTAATGAATCTATCTCCTTTCCATGATCAAAAGCTAAGCCTTTGTCTTGAGCCACAGATGGATCAGCAGTGGCACACGTATGTGCGCATGCACATCTGGCACCCAGGTGCTGGTCCTCTGTGTGCCAGAGAGCCTATAGAAAAGCTAGAATTTTGGCAGAGCCCTCCCCGGACCCACAGTTTGTTGCCCCATTATTGCTTGCACCAACTTTCTGTTGTTTCCTTCCTCTCTACAGTGTAAAATGGTCTGGGGCTAGGGCCCCAGACGGACACCCTGCAAAATAGTTTAGATAGGCTTGGTAAAACCACTTCTCCATCTTGATTCTCTTGGACCTGCTGAACACCCTTTAGAGTCCATAAATTCAAAACATTCCAACAGAGCAGATGACTGTGAGATTACAGCCCATTGAAAACCCATCTCTAACCACCGCCTTCTTTAGCTCTATTTCTTTCTCTGTCTTTTTGTCCCTCTGTCAGTTTCCTGCTTCCTCAGAATACCTTTACTTTTTCTCCCTTTCAATCTAACTCCTACAAAGACATTTTTAAATCTCGATTTTAATTACAAAATTAATATGTAGTTGTACCACATTCAAATATATAGAAGAGTTTGAATTAAAAACCAAAATCACCACCTCTGCCCCCTTTCACCCAAACTCTTACCGAAAAGTTAATACTGTTTACAGTCTGATATGTAGTCCTTCAACTTTTTCCTATGCCTTTTTCAATGGATTATGTTACATGTATTGTTGTGCATCTTACTATCCAGCATTCGGCTGTGCACACCGGTGTCCTCTTCCCATGTCACCCTCCATCAAAGCAACTTCATTCTTTTCAGCAACCAAGCCATGACCCTGTCATATCTCATACATTACAGCTCAAGCCCTTTTTTTCTGGGTCTCCCCAAACTTCCCAGTCTACTTTTCCTGCACTTTTTCATATAGTCATCTTCTTGTTCATACGTTGTCACAATGCGCTATTTAAGTTTTCATATCTCCTTGCCATATCCTTCCTGCTTTATCTCCTTCTGTGCTTTTCATTTCACCAATAGTCACAGAAAGTACCCCCCAGCATACTCCCAGAACATAATGCACACATTAATACGGTCTGGGTAAGTATAAAAAATTATGGCGTGTCAGATCAAATACAGTATACAGAATGACACCATTTCTTTGAACTCTAAAAGTATAAACCACAGTATTGAGTGGCCATTTCTGGTGGCAGGGGAGATTTTTTGTTTTATTCTCGTTATGTTCGTGTTTTTCAATTTTCATACAATGTTATATTCCATCTACAATAAAAAAAAAAAGTAAATTTTATTTTTAAATGTGCGATTTTCTTGGCCTGATTAAGATTACAGTAGAGCACAGTGTTATAGCACAGACTCGGAAGTTTAATGGCCCCAATTCAGATCTCATCCCAGCTTCTTTTTGTTACCATGGGCATTTTACTTAAGATTTCAGATCTTTAGTGTCCTCATATGTGAAAAAGGGTCAATGAGACTATACACCTCAGGGAATATTGTGAGGATTAAAAAGGTAGTGAGTGGTGAATATTTAATTCATCGAGTTTGGGTTCAATATTAATCCTTGTCAGCAATGGCAGGGCCAGAGCGAGACACAAGGCTTCTATTTCTCATCCCAGTATCATCATACCACAATACATGAATCTTCAGAGGAGAAAAACCCAGAGGCTGATCCTCGCCTCAGCTGGAGTGCTGGTTTGCTGATCGGGAAAGAGACTGATGCAGCACCCAGTAATGGAATTAGGACACGCTTGCTGAGAGAAGGGGTCTTGCTGAGTCTGGAGAAGAACAGCTGCAGCTGTGTCTCAGTGGCTCACACCAAGTAACACTGACTTCATTAATTTTGCCTTTTGAAGCAATCCACTGATTACAGATTGAGTCCAGTCTTAGAGGCAGGGCCTCCTCCTCAAAATTACAACAGGACCAACCCTTTGAATTTCTCCAAGCATTCTCTCACTCCAATTTAGAAAACAACCCACTTTCAGTGGAGGAACACTGAGACCATTAACAAATTTCCTAATCTGTACAGACAAAGTGACCCTACACTTCCCTCCTTTGTGGGAGGCTGTCAGGGCTTCTGAGAGATGTCTGAGCTGTGCTTTCTCCAAGGAGATCAAGAAGTCACTGCCTCAGCTCCAGCTGTACTCTTCATACCTCTGCTATCCCTCTACCTCTGCCCTATGCCTGGACTAACTTGGGAGCATCTTTTCAGACATGATATGCTTCTCTGGGCAGACTCATCATGATTCACAATTCTAGAAGCCATGAGTTTTTGAACTGGGCAGAATCTTTAGAGATTCTGCAATCTCATCGCCTTTCAGATGAGTAACCAGAATCAGAGAGATTAACCTCTTACTTAAGAGAAAGCTGGTAAAGAAATTCACCACATCACTTCAAAGCTAATGGTTACCTATCTGTAGGAACTACTGTCAGCTCCCTATTCAGCTCCCAAGTGAGTCCAGAGGCCTATGTTTGGAGCTAGGGTAACCAGTACTAAAGAAGTAAAATTCAGATTAATTGAATTGATGGCAGAGTAATTCCTCCATTTTCACACCAAATGTCTGGAGACTCAGTGGATAACTCAGTAGACCAGGGAAAGGAAAGAGCCATCCAGTGGACCATGAAAGATCATCATGGATTCATTGTTTCAAAATGTGCTTAGGGCTAGAAGTCCAGTAACCACAGTCAGCTGCAGCCATGAATGCATTGAGAGATTTATAGAAAGCCACATTTATCAGTTGTTAATGTACTCATTATTTTGGCCTGGTGCAAATGAATGATTAGAAGTAGATTAGTTTGTTTTGAGCCTTTCTGAAACACCATTTCAACAAATGCCAGATTTCCTCCTAACTGGATACTTCCCTTTCTTCTTCAACATAGCCAAGACTATTCCTGATCTCAGGGACCAGGAAGACAAACTAAGAAGATGAAGATGTCTCAGACATTTATACACATCTGGTTTCTACTTGAATTTTACCTCTGCAAGTAGGCTTTCTCTGACCACCCCCATCTCCCTTCTCTCATTAGATTATCTTCTCATTATATGTTTTAGCAGTGTGCTACTTTCTCTTTTCTACAATTATATTGTAATTATTCATATAATGTTTATTGCCTTTGTTTATTACAAAATTATTGGAGGCAAAAAATAGATTAACCTTGTTTACCATTGTTCCTCCAATTCTTACCATTGTGCCTGAAACCTAAAGTAAGGCTAAATAAATATCTAATGGATATTTGAATGCTAGCTATATACTATCTAATTTACCTATAATTTCTTTGATTTTTAATCCATCTCCCATCTATGGTGCTGTTGTCACACAACACAGCACCAAATTCTGGCACCCTATTTTGTCCCTAGAGTACACATCACACACTGTTTTAGCATAAAGTTTTTTCCAATTGACACAAAAATAAACCTGTCAGGAGAATAATTTATCTTTTACATAGCACAAAGTGAAGTGAAGAACTGACGATTAACCAGAAAATTCAGGCTGTGTAAACAGACAGAATGAGTCACCACTTCACACCAGATTTCTTTTTGTCTGTTATCTGGGTAATTCAGTCTACATCTGGTATGTTTTTCCTTTACCATTTGAGTAGTGGCCTCAATACATCCTTCATCTTATTTTTCCTTAAGGTAAAATGGAAGCAATTGACTTGTGATTCCTAGACTTATGCTAGACTTCTGGGTTTTATTTTCCTCCTAGTTTTCTTTCCTGGAGTTTCAGGTCCAAGAAGCCCCTGAAATACATTGCTCATTCTTATCAATAGCTATTGGCCACAGAACACCCTTGACCGTATACAGGTATGTAGAAATGACATCCCAGTAGTACTTTGGAGTGAGATGAGCAGAGAGTGGAAACACTTCGGTTGTATAATCCAGTATTTTAACTCCCAATAAACATGTAAATCAATTACTTACAACACCATTTTTTTTAAAGCCAGATAAAGAAATGACATAAGCTTGAGCTCAGCCTTTGCACCAACCAGACAGCATCTGGAATAACGAAAGATGCTGACCTTGCTCCAAGAGAGAGGCTTGTGACGAAAGAGAATCTGGCTCATTATCTAATAAAATCGAACTTCTAATTAGGGCTGTCTCTTGCACTTGTATCATAGTTCATCCCTGGCCAAAGTATAATATAATACAGTCCAGCACGTTTTACCTTATTTTGGTGGCATTTCAAAAATGAATTTTTAGAAATTCTGGGTATTTGGATAATAAATATTTCTAAAGAGCACCAAAAGAAACAAAAAGCCTAATAGTAAAAACAGCAGTGTTGCTCCTGTCTAGAGTAGGGCAAAATCTTCTGATGGGTCAGAGGTACAGGAGGGTTGATACTTATCTAGATTCTAGAGAAGGTCAGCTCTAAATTGAAAGAAGCCTAAAGTGAAGATTTTACAATGAAATTATGCTCTTCCTCTAAAATCACTTTCCACAATTGAAATTCAAGGACTTTAATCTTAAATCCAACAACAACTCTGCTTTTTATTTCTTTTCTAAATAGTCATTATTTTAATCAAAAAGTAATACATTTATTGTTTAAAATGTGGGAAATATGGAAAAAGTAAAAACAGAAGATTAAATTTATCTGTAATACCTCATCCAGAGATAGTCAGTGACAACATTTCAATAGTTTCTTTCCAGTCTTTTTATGTAGATGGGTATTTCTTCTTTAATATAAAATAAAACACATTATATATCGCATAGTATTTGACCTATTTTTTTCTTAGAATCTTAACCTCCTTTTAATGCCATTAAATGATTGCTTTCTACAGTATTTTTTTAAAGCTGTGTGATATGCTCACATGTATTCCCAAAAAGTCTAGAAATTTAGCATAGGACCAAACTTTTATTTTATACTGACTATTTTATTAATAAAAAGAATTATGAGACCTGGATTCAATTCCTAGTTCTAGTCACTAGTTGTATGTTTTGGAGCAAGGCCTCTGGGCATTGGTTTTCTCATCTATGAAGTAAAGACTACATCGCTGATTTCTAGAAAGTCCAAGAGGAAGACTTCTGATACATAAATCATATAATGCACAGTTTCTTTATTATTTCACTTTGCCTCCACTATGTATCCTCCATATGAGAGGGATTTCCCCTTTCCCTTCATCCTTTGATTTGTTTTCCTTTTCTTTTTCCATTTCCTTTCCCTTGAAACAATGAAATGTGATGCCTTTGATCTGCTCATTGAAAGATGGGTGGTTGGCTTCTTCTTCCATGCTTCTGCAAACTTGGCACCACTCTCCTGCTGTGAACTGCAAGGTCTGTTTTGAGCCCCAAACACAAAGCAGGTACTGCCATCAGGCGCATCTCAGGTCCATACCCCTGGTGTAGAAAATTGACTCCTGGAACTTTAAGTAAGTCTCTGCCTTCTTGAAGTCTCCAGCCAGGGAGGAACTATGAGAAAATGTAAAAGGCACATTCATTTTCTTTGGACCAGAAACAGAAACGTTAATCTCTTCCTCTTTTAAAAGGGCCAGTAAGGATTTTGTGTTCCACATCAAAGAGAAGCTAGGAAGAGACAATATTTTTCCACTGTAGCCTATGAAAATGAGTGGGGTACTCAATTTGCCCATAACTTGGAATCTAAAGGAATTCCTGAGGTCTGATGCAGTAGTTCATAGAAAGATTTGCCAGGTCTCCTAAAACTTCCACACACCATCCTGCACAACGAAGTTCTTAAGGTGTTTTTCATGCTCATTGCCTGAAAGGAAGGATGTCCTCCTCCCCACTTTCTGCCCCTCAGGTCTAACAAAGCTATTTAAATAATTGGCTAAAGACTAACAAACATCAAGAGATTAAGTATAGTTTGAATTTTATCTCTGCATATTTCTGGAGCCTGTCAATTTGGGTATCTCTCGAGAAGAGCCAATATCTCTCTAGAGTTTTCTGTAGCATAGCCACGTGAATGATATGAAGAAGCTTCCTATATTTTGCATTTATCATGAATCCCATTGACCCTGGAGACTTGTAATTCTGGTGTGAAATGGGAGAGGAGTGAGGAATAGCCCTGGCACATTTCATTATCTGAGGAGGTGCTGATATTCCCACATATCAGCAAGCAGGATTCCAAAGAACGGTGGTATCAGATCACTGAGCACTTTTGGAGATATTTTCTTCTGGTTGTTTCTCTCATCTGTATTGGTGTCACTGAACACAGCAATAATACTCATTGAATTAGGCACCACTTCCCACTGTTGCCTATGCTCCTAGCAGGTCTTTTCTCATTGAGATGCTGAAAAATTAAATACGATAATAGACAAAATGCTTTGAAAGTAAAGTGCTTTGCATATGAAAGGGACTAGAGATTTTGTTTATGATAGCTCAGATGAATCCCTGGTCTGTCTCCTTGCTGCAGTCTTATAATATTTCATTGTTAAAACTGCGTTTGCCTCATAATAGGCAAGTGTCACAGAACTTGGATCACTAGATAAACACTACAGGGAAGCATATTTCAGACCAAAATGATGACGTGCTTTTGAATATTTAGAGCCATTCAAAAAAGAAATGAGAGCCTGGAAAAACTGCAGTGGAGCTGCAGGACCAACCAGTAGGGATGCTGTCAAACAGTTTCTTGCATTGGACCAGACAACAGCTAAGGTTCCATCTGGCTCAAAGAATTTGTGAATACACTATTATGTGATCACCACTGATTTATTTATTTATTTAATTTTTTAAAATTGTTTTTGCCCACAGCACCTGGTCTTCCTAGGTGGTCTCCCATCCAAGTACTAAACAGGCTTCACCCTGCTTAGCTTCCAAGATCAGACATCGGGCTTATTCAGGGTGGCATGGTTGTAAGACCATGGACTATGGCTCCACTGGGGCACAAACCCAAGACCTTCTGTGTGTAAAGCAGCCGTGCTAACTGCTACACTATGGAACTATGTCCTACTACGATATTTTTAAATATGTAAATGGCTTTAATGCAGAAGAGGAAGTGTTTTATTTCAAAAGCATCAAACTAGACATAGTTGAATAGATTACAGAAAGGTAAACTTTAGCACAACAGAGGAACAACAGTCAAACATTTAGAAATGTTATATAATTAATCATTTCAAACTTGAGCAGACATATCTATGGAAGAATAACCTGACCAAAGTTAATCCACCAGTGTTAGAGCTCAAACTTCCATTTTTTAGATTCTTAGTCCAGTTCTGTGTTCTCTGCCTCATGTGCCACCTTCAATCCAAGGCTGCACATACTTGAAAAATTCATATTTTAAAAATGAGAGAAAAGTCATGTGTTAGCGACCATTTCCTGAGAGTCCTCTTCTAGTCCTACTGCCTTTTAATCCCTTCCTTTCTTAGACTCTCTCTCTTTCTCTGGGGAAGAATTAAGTTAATAGGCTTGGGCTTCTCTCAGACCTGCAGAAACTATATTAAATTGAATGAAAATTCTTGGCAGGAATTTTCTATTTGTTGTTGGATATTGCATGTAGTTACTACCATCTGGATGCCCTCATCTACCTTGCCCCTGTAGCAAAATCTTACTCAGTCTTCATCTCTTCTCCTCTCTGAAACTTCCCTGCCTGAATTCTCCTTCTTTCAGAACCAGCAACAGTTGGGGTCAGGTATTCATATTATCCATTCACATTTCCATTTGCCTTGTATGTAAACCTAATAAACATTTGCTGCCTTACACACTAGTGATTTGTTTACATTCAGGATAAAGACTATGATTCATTTATATTTGGATCCCCATTATCTCACTTGTTGCCTGGCCCTTAGGAGATTCTCAGTATAGGGTAATTAAACTGAAAATATGCATGGGTTTTGATGTTTTTTTTTTTTTAGAGCCTAGAAGGTTTGTTGCAAATGGATCTTGTGACAGCCTCCACTGCCACAAAGCATGGCAACTCCTACCTCAGTACCTTTGCACTTGCTCTTCCTGATGCAGTGCTACGCAGTTCCCTTTCTCACTTCATACATGTCACATGAAGATGTTAACTTATCAGTGAGGTCTTGCCTGACTATTCTATATAAAATATAGTATATTTTTTATGTTCTATCCACCTTGCTCTGCTTTAGTTTTTTCCATAGCACTTATCACCATCTGACATACTATGTGTCTGTGTGTTCATTTTATTGTTTGTCTCCTGTCTCATTAAGAGGAAAGATACTTTGTAGGTTTCATTCATTCATTTCTGTATCTCCTAGTAGAGTGCCTGGCTTGTAAAAAGAGCTTAATAAACACTTACTAAACAAGTGAATGATGAATGATTTAATGAATTGTGGAAATAAAAAAATATATATGTGATTGCCCAATAATATGACTGAAAAAAAGTCAAAGAAGTCTGTTGGAACAAAGAGCAAAAATGTAAAGAGTCACAAAATACCAAATAATATAAATTAAGGGACACAGAGGGTCAATACAGAGTGTCTGACATTCACCCTTATGAGATTTCGCAAAGAGAAGAGAGAAAATATAGGGAAAGGAAGAAAATATCAGAAGAAAATTTATGAGAACTGAAGAAAGTTACCAATCTTAAAACTGACGTTTCATTGAAGATAAGAGAAAAAAGAAAAGCTTTTAGAAAGAAGGTGGAAAGTTATCTACAAAAGAATTGTAATAAGATTGACATAAGGCTTCAAATTAGCAGCAATGAATGCTAAAGGATAATAAAGCAATGTCTTAAAATTTTTAAAGAAAAATTATTTTGAACCTAAAATTCTACACCTAAACTATCAATAAAATATAATAACAAAAAAAATATAATAACAAAAAAGTTTCAGGCACACAAAGAATGTGAAAGTTTACCTCTCATGAAGGCTTTCTGGAGAAATAAGATGTACCCTAGCAAAATGAAAATAGAAACAAAGAAAGAGAAGAAAATAAGACCCAAGAAACAGTGGACCTTATTGAGGGGATAGGTGTGTAGAAGGTCTAAAAAGCAACCATAAGACAAGAGAGTATCTTTAAAGGAAAGTTGATTCTCTTTTAACATATAATTATTAAAACGGATGATAGGTAAAAATATAAACTGCTTTAATTAATAAGAAAAAATCAGAAATACCAGCGGGAAAAAAAACTATATAAGAAAGTCCTATGATGAAAAATAGCATGTGATCTGATTTTAACCAATTCATGGAATATAAAAAAAATTATTTAATCTTAAAACTTGGAATATTTTTCATTGACATACAGGTTTGATGACAGAATTATACCTCATTCTATAAAGTCTAGTTATATAATTTGGTTCTGTGGTAAACCATCTTAATTTGAATACTTGCTTATCTTAATACAAATGGGATTTCAATTTTTAGAATCAATCTATAGACAAAGCATGAATGGTTTAATTATGGTTACAAAACTGAATGCAAATATTATAACTTTGATGATATTAGAAGGTGGAGGGTATGTAAAAGGTGAAGAGAAACATGGAAGTGCTAATTTCTCATTTCACATGGCATAAGATGAGATGTTCAAAGATGATGAATTAGGAAATAAAAATTTGAGGTATATTGCTCAAAGTTATAATGACAACTAAAAGAAAAATTAAAAAATCAAAGATTAGGAAACTGATGGGGTTGGGTGTAGTGTAAGTGAGCTATAGATTTTATGTTTTCTATTTTGTTAGTAGATATGATTTAAGGGATTAAATCAAGAGGTAACAGTAGAAGTGTATTGCATATAATATGGAATTAATTAAATTACCAAAAAATTAAAAATGGAAATAATTTAAGTGGTTGCCTTTTGGGAATGTGATTGACTGTAAGGTGGGATTGATGACTTTCATCTTTCACTTCATAATATTCTGTTCTATTTTTCATTATCATATGAATATATTATTCTTATACTTTTTAAAAAATTTCTGTTTTTAAAAGATGAGGCCATTTGTATTAGAAGATGCTGGCCTATATCACTTCCCCTATGACATGTCAGCATAGATAAATCTGACCAAGAAAAATATGAAAATGAAAACTTGGCTTTTTTTTTCTGATATAGTTTACAAGGAAGCTATGAAGAAGACCTGTGGTGGAAAGACTACAGAATTTGGAATCAAAAGAAACAGTAACACAATGCATACACACACACACACACACACACACACACACACACACACACACACACATATATATGCCTTACTGTTAAATTGTATACCTGAAACTTACTGGATTTCGTTAAAGTATCTCCATAAAACAAAAACAAAAACAAAAGCAAATAAACAAAGAAATATAAAAAACAGAATCTTAGACAAATCTTTTAATACATTTCTATGCTTCAACCTTTCTACCCTCCAATGGGGTCCTTGCCTGCAATGTTTTACTCCTTTATTCAGAGTCTTGAGGAGCAGAGTTCAAATGCTAAGTTATAGGAAACTGTGCCAGTGGTTGTTTTCTGCCTGTATGAATCAGGACTTGTGAAGAAGAGCAGAGCAGTTCTTATGAAGCTTTTGCATGCAAATGAATGTGCCAAATGTTGTTCGAATTACTCAATATGATTTCTAAGTCAGCAGCACCGATTCTCCCTGTAGCAGAATCATATTTCTGCATGAAGATCTTCTGAGGAAGCCACTGACTTACTGAACACTCTGCAGCCACAGCCACCCACACAGCTCACAGCACACTTCGAAAACACTCAGGTGGAGCAGGGTGGTGGGTGAGGAGCCTCTTTCACAGAGACCTGCAACCAGCCTCTTTCTCTTATCTCAAAGACCTGGATTTTAGTCATTTGTCAACAGACTTTGGGTAACCACCCACTCTATTGCATTGGGTTCTGAGAGGGCAGTGGAAAGTGCCCTACAAACTTCTCTCTCCCTCACAAACCTGGCTTCCCTCAATTCTAAACAAAGGACTCTCCAGTTCCTCTCCCCAGAGTGATGGTGTTTCCATGAGGGCCTTGGGTTAGGGATGGGGGTGGACAGGAAATATACAGTAAATAGAAAACAAAAATGATTTGTGCAAGTCCTCATCTGGGAAGCCTGCATTCCCGGTTGCCTGCATTTATAATATTAAGGGGGGAAATTACAAATAAGGCAGTCAATGAGTTACCATGAATCAGGCCTTTGTTCTTTGGCAAACCCTGCCTGGAAAGCTGAGTTCAGGCTACTCATTGACTTGCAGCATCGATTTTATAGAAATGGCTTTAAGATGTGCCCAACGCCCTTTCTCCTCCCGCCAGGCCAGAAAGAGTAAGAAAGGGTGACCACACAGCTGTATACCCTGTGGTCATGCTTATGAAAGAGGCAAAGTCTATGCAGTGCCTGTGCACTCCCCCAAAATTGGAAAGGAGGTGAGAAAATTGTCCCATGAAGGGACCTTGGAACAGAGAAAGGGAGCCAGTGAGAGTAATAATTCTCCTGGCTCTGTTATATGCCACCCACATCCATGGGCTAGATACTCTCTCTGAATGCCAAACCTGTCCTTCCCTGTCACCCTGATGCCAAAATGTAGCTTGAGAAGGCAGCCAGAAAATTCTATAGTCCAGGCAAAAGAGTCTGACTGGAGGCAAGACCATGGAGTTAGAAAAGAGGGAAGTAAAGCATTTTATCCATCTGTATGTTCCTTTCTAAGTTCAAAATGCTTGTACTTTTAATTCATTTGTCTTCCAGATAAATCGGGGCGGGGGGAGGTGCAAACTGTATTTTCTCTAATTAATAAATAATGAAAGCAAAGCTCAGATTTGATTGGGATCATAGCCAAATTGCTATGGACCAATATGACCATATCAATAGGACCAATATCAATAGGACCAATGTTCAATAAGACTACATTCTATTCCCTGATCTTATTTTATGGTCTTCCCCAGACCATATTACCAGTAGATGTCATTATCTGACCAGCAGACAAATGCTTGACAGTAGAAATTCTAATCACTTTGCTGAAAATTAAAGTTCAGGGGAAACTTCACTAGAGCGGGAGGGACTTGAGGCCTCTCTTCCCTAACAGAATTGGAAGACTAGATCTCATATTACCCTGGCATTAAAACTACCTCTTGTTTTACAGATTTACAGACATTCAGTGATGCCTCACTGGCATACAGATCTTCTATCTCATTTAAGCCCTGCCGCCCACCCTCAAAAAAAGAAACTGGAGGTATTGGACTATATGTTTTCCCTCCAAATCTAAAATGTGATTCCAAGGGGTTTATTTTTATATTATCATTGTTATTGTTATTGTTATTATTATTATTATTTTGTGCTTTATAATTTATCTCCCATGGTCATGAGTCTCCTACACACCCAAGGAGAGATGAGTTCAAATATTTCTCACTTAATTTTAATTCCTACATGAACAAAATAAGCATGATGTGTGTGTTTCCCTGTGTGGATGGAAATGAAAATTCAGCATTTCTCTCACTGGACAGCTTGCTGTTTTGATGCTCCTGCCATTATTAACATGGCAGCTGTCACAGCAGTTAGCCATGGAAAGACCCATTACCTCATCTGACCTTGTCTCCCTGCCAGGACGGGATATGAGCCCTAAAAATGCTTCCTGGTCTAACCACCATTTCAGGGTTTATTTATCCTAGGTTACAGCAAACATGGCTTTAAAAAACAGGAAATAGAGTCTCATCTTAGTTAATTATGATACCAGTTATAACAATGTAGTTAGAGGAGGCTTTCTGGGAGCAAAGCTTGCATTTCCATACAAGGCTGTGGTGGAAGTTGATCTACTATCAGGGCTTTGAGGTGTGCAGCTATGATACCTTTAATAGGACCTTAGGGGTATTGTATATTTTTACATGCACTTTCCATTGGACCATCAGAAATAAAGAAAATTATACCAGTTTGTGGAATTCTTAAATTGGTCCTAATTCACTGAACTCCTTATGGGTAAATGAAATGTCTCCTTTGCCTTCGGTTGTGGCCGGCACTTAAGAAATGCTCAATAAAAATTTAATGAATTAAGATTGCTTGAAAGGGAGCCCAAGTTTATTAGGGAGGGGCTAAAAGAGAAAGTACACAAGAACTCTGGGTTCCTTTGTATGGGAGGAGCCTGGGTGCATAATGTCTCAGCTCAAGTTTAAGAAGCAACTCTCCTACTAATAACGACATTATTAATAATAATAGAACCAAAACTAACTGTATACTTACACTTGTCCTGTTGACACACATTATCTCATTTAACAACACTTAAGAGAGTTCTATTATCATTCCTATTTTGCTGAAAGAAAATGAGGCTACAAGAAGTTAAATAATTTGTCTAAAGAAATATACGTGTAAATCTGAATTCAGATTCAAGTTAGTCTGACTCTTAAGCCCATAGTATTGACCACAGTGTTATATTGCCTTTCTGCTCTTGGTTTATTTTTGGAGAACAAGTGCTTTCAGAGAAGAGAAGTGAGAGACAATATCATCGCTGTTGTCAGATAATTTTAACTCTACCCTCATTTCTGAGACCGTTGTTTGCCTTTCCCACCCTCTGTGGTCCCCAACTGCCCCTCACCAGGTCTTCCATTGCTCCATTCTTCCACTTTCTCTTTGTATCCTCTTTCCTGTGACACCCTCAGTGATGGGTGAACTAAGAAACACGGCCACAGTCAATGACCTCAGATAACTCCACTTTCTGTCCATGTCTGCCTCAAGCTGAGGAGAAGAAATAATCTTGCAGGTGCTAATTTCCATGAACCGGCAACAACTAATGTGTAAAGTTTATCCAGCACCTTCACCCTCAGAGCCTTAATTAATGTGCAGGCAACCATATAAATTAAGCCAGGCAGGATTAGTAACCTATTTTACAGATAACAAAATTGAAGTTCAGAAATCAGATACAGTTGGGGTTTGAGTCAAATCTGGTTTTGAATCTCATCTGTTTTCCACAAAACTACAATAACCTCTAATGAAAATCAGAGCCTACCTATTCATGCCATCCTAAAGAAATGGTCTGCTTCCTCTGAGATTTCAAGATCCACCCCCTGCAGCACCGACGTCTTTCATGCAGGGGAAGTTCGCTTAGTGAACAGAGGTATTCTATAGGATCACGTGTTTATGTTGCGTATAAGATTGTTTCTCCTTGCATGTAAACCACATTAATTTTATTTTTTTTAAAGTCATTTCTGAATTGCTTTAAACATTATCTTGATAGAAAGAGAAATATATAAGGTTTTAGGTATCAATGCAAAGTTTATCAACAAGTCTAAACAGACACATGCATCTATAAATACAGTATAAAAAGCAGTGAAATGTGAGTCAAAAAAACCTGAATTCTAGCCCAGAGCTCCCAGTGAATTATAGGAAGGCTTGGGAGGATCTCCTCTCTCCAAGCCTCAGTTTCTGCAAAGGAAACAACAGCAATGGACTAGAGATCCCTATGGAGGCCAGCATTAAAAACTCAGTGTTTTTAAGATTCTTGGCTACGCTGCCCCTGGTTTGAGAAGGGGAAGTATACTTGTTCTAAATAATTACTATTGCAGGAAACTAGTGTTTTCTTCCTAGGATGGCCAGGCAAAAGGTGTAGGTAAGAAGATGTGCAAGGAACAGAAGGTATGTGGTAGGGCTGAGTAAGAGCAAGGTGATCTACTGGAGAAAGAACAGCAGTGCTGAGAAACAGTCACTGTCACTGAGGAAAGTTTTTTGAGCCCAGTTGATGATGCTGATGACTCTCCATGGGTGGTCTTCAGGCTTCCTTTCTTCTAAGAAACCTGTTACGAAATGGGCTCTGCAGGATTAACTCATCCAAATAACATGTAATAAGCCTTTCTGCGTTTCAGATATTTGATAAGAACTGAAAATAAAAGATAATGTAAGATTTGTTTTTAGCTCTTGTAGTTTATCAGAGGAACAAGTAACAGATCTAAGTTTTTAGTGGAGACTTTATTAGTAAAGAGTTAGATGAGGGAAGAGTTAGAGAAACAAAATCTGATTATCTCTGGGGAGCCTCTCATCTCCAAAATTTGTATAATTGTTCTTTGCATTTGAACATCACACTAACTAAGCTCTTTTATTTTTTTCAGATTAGATTCTCATTTACCTCCTCAGGACTTGGAACACTGTGCCTAAAATTCTACTATTCCTTCCGTTGTGGTTTGTTAGGACATATTATTTTCTATCAACTCAAAATATTCTTCAGCTTTTGATATGTGGTAAGTCCTAGTTCCCTAACTGCATAAAAAGCTCCTTGGGGGCAGAATAAGGACTCATGTTTATTTTGTTTATTTGAAAATACCTTACTGAATATTAAGTACATCACATTTGTTTCCCAATCTGAGCACATAGTAGAATCTCACTTCCCTGTGTCCTTGAAATTGGGAGTGGCCTTGCTTTCACTGGTGAAATTAAAGCACCTCTGACAGAAGCTTGGAGAACCAGCGGATAGTTTCAACCATTCTGTTTTTCTCTCTGGCATGTGTCAGGTGACAGCTGCTTATCAGCCTGGGGCCCAAAGTAACTCAGACACTGTGGAACAAAGTCTCCTGTCAACCTGAGATGTTCTTGTTAACATGAGTAAGAAGTATTGTCTCTAGCCACCAAGGTTTAGCACTTGTCACCACAGCGTAACCTACCCCAGCCTGACTGGTACAGAAATGTTCAAAGAATATTTGCTAAGCTCTGTCCCAGTGGCTCAATTGCAGCAGATAAGCAACAAATCAATAAATTGGGTTGGCAATGGCCTGGGTAAAGGCTACCTTTATTCACTGGAAAATACTTTGCTAGCTCTCTCTAATATTCTCTTGTTTCTGTTTCTAAAAAAATGTACCACACAAAGCCACTGACATTCCATTTCTGTCAGCATTTCTTCCACTTCGAGGCCACTTTACTTCAGCAGGGAATGTCTCTCTATCTTTGCCTGCAGAATTTAATAGTCAGAATAAGAAATGCTATGAAGTGTCTTAGAAAGGGGAAGAGAACTTTGGGAAAAGTTAGAAATAGAGATTGTCTGAATGAGTGTACAAATATCAGAAAGGAAAGGTTCCACTGAGAGCTTTGGACCTCAGTCAAGATCCAATGGCAAAATGAAATCAATGGTAAATGCTTTGGGAACTTGGCCTCTGATGTCAGCCAATCCTGAGCTTGGATTCCAGCATTTCATTCTCTCACTGGGTAACTCTGAGAAAATTTACTCAACCTCTCTAACCAACCCAGTTTCTCAGTCTGGAAAAAGAAGGTATATTCTTATACCTTATATCCTCAGTTCTTAGAGTTATCAAGGACAAAAGAAATAATGTTGCTTCATAATAAGAAAGCATTTTAATATGATATGCTTAAATATAAGTGAGGGCATTTTCTAGTACACTTAGCAAAGTAACTACAACATAGTAAGTTTAAAAAAAAAAGATAGCTCTAAAAAAAAAAGTAAAAGGATATGGAAACTTCATTGAAGGGCCATGGAACATAAAAGGAAACTCAGCCTGGGTTCAGCATCCAGGAAACCCTAAAACTCTTGCCCAGAGCACAGTGGTCATTGGCCCTCCCACAAATGACAATGATTCTTTCTCCAGATATCAGAACTTACTTAAACTTCAGCTAGTTAAAAGGACTCTCTGAAAAGTGTCCGATAAGGGCTCGAGAAAGCAGGGAGACCGTGATAAGTGAGGGTCAAACAAAGTGAGAACCTCATGTTTCCTGGGCTGAGTTCCCGGACTTTCCAGAAAGTTGGAGGTGATTGGCCTTTGTTCTAGTCACCTGACTTTGAGACATTGGCCAGAAGCCTTGGGACAAGTGAGAACATGGAAGGTCATTTGTCTGCCTTCATCTGAAGCGGCCACACTTGTCCTCCTGTTCCAGTTGAATGCGGTCCCAGAGAAATAAAGGAAGAGAAGTTTGCTTTGAGTTCCCCACCTCCCTTTTTCATACCTTGTCCCTAACAAGGGATTTTGTGCTTTCTTAAAGCTCTGCCCCCTTCCAGATTAGTCTCCCTCGTAGAGTGGAAAAACAAAAGGTTTGGAGTTAAATATCCAAATCTAAATTCTCTCACATCTGCTTTTTAACTTATTGTCCCAAAGCCTCAGTTTCCTTAAAATAATAATAACCACCTCAAAATATAATTATTTTATTATAGTAGTATCAGATTTAGGTTTGATTTGAATAGCAGAGACAAAAAAGGTTAATTTTTATTCCTATAAATGAAGTAAAATCTTTTCAACTGAATAAAATTCCCTAATCTGCTCACTCCATTTATTTTTCCATCAATTTCTTCACTCAATAAACATTTATTCTGTGCCTATTACCATACTAAAGTGCTAGATGATGAGCACAATTAGGTAATTAGGACAAGGTCCCCAACCTCATCGAGCTTAAAGCCTAAGGAAGAAGCCAGATACATAAATAGGTTGTGAAACCAGGCAATAAATGCAGTGTTCAGCATATCACAAAGGAGTAACACCAGTTCATCCTCGAGAGCTCAGGAAAGGCTCCCTGGAGGAGGAAGGGCCTGACCTGAGCGTGAACAACAGCTCACAGTAAAACAGGTAAAAGAGGCAGAAAGGGTGGGAACAGACAGGGAAAGCTTAATTCAGGCAAACGGAGGCAAGAAAGTAAAGCGTAAAAGAAGAAAAAATATTTTTGAATTGCTGCCACATTGAGTGAGAGGTGGAGAATCTTGTAAAATGTGTAGATCTTTCTTGGCACCCAGCAAACCTTCATTTTAGAAAGGAAACCCTGGAGTGAACCCTTCCTCTCTAGAACCACCTCTGTCTCATCCTCCATAGCTTCCCAAGTACATTTAATTTGTACTGAAAATAGGGGGAAAAATAAATGTGATCACTAAAATGTTCAAAGCTCCTTCCATGTCTCTTTTTCTTATTCTCTCTCACCCATTTTCTGTTCCTTTTGTGAGCACTAAACCCCCAATAGTAGGAAGCATTTGTCTAAAAATAGCCCTTCTAAAAGACCCAATCTTCTCTGAGTTTCATAAAACATCTGCTGAACAGTTTCCTATAACTGTTTTTGGCCATTAAATCAAAGCCTGGAGAAACAATGTCTGTTTCTGCCTTTAAAGCAGAGAATTGCCATCAGGCCTTCCTCTCAGACCCCGACGACAATGGGGCCAGAAATAGCCATGGGAGGCTTTGAAACACCTTAAGGCCCAAGTCCAAGCAGAGAGTTACTGATGTCTTGTTTTTCTTTCTTTTTAGAGGCTGTTCATCTCTCCAGAGCAGAATAGAAACTTAGATAGGCAAAACCTCAAGCGAGAGGGTTACGCTGCCCCATGCAAATTACCACCTGCAGGGCAGGCCTGCTTGGTGTGTACACAGACCTACAGACTAGTGAATCTCTGTACTAGGTTGGGCAGGGACAGCTGCCTGCAGAGTGGCATGTGGGGCAGCTGGTATCTGATGGTGTTTGGTTCTGTGTTATGTCTGAATGTTCACGGGGCTCCCACTTGTTTATGTGGCACAGAATGTGGGAGTTTGCTGGTCTAGGGGGAAAATTACAGACATAAGGTCGAAAGACTCAGTGGATACTCTCCAGACTATGCTTCCAACTAGCCCAGGGTTCTTGACAAGACATTTTACCTATCTGACTCCATCCATTTTCTCACCACTGAGTTGTAGCCTGTCTTAATATAAGCAAGCATAGGTGCAAAAACTGCTGGCCCTTGCAACCAAGGCAGAAGGCAGGAGGAGAAAGAAGCCAGGGCCTGGTGTGATGCAGACTGGGAAACTGCCCAGGGCAGTCAGGCACCCAGGGTGATTCAGTGCTGGAATCTGGCTGAGGGACCAATCTGGGCAGGGCCAGCATCGCCAGCAATGCAGGAGCTAAGACATCTAAACACTCGTACAAGACCCAGTTAGGGACTAAGGGGTCCTTAAAGCTGGATCAAGTTCTCCAGGGATAGAAAAGGCCTGGGACACCTCTCTCTAGGACAGGTTTTCAGTCTGTGCAGTCAGCTTGAGGAACGGGCAAAAAAAAGTTAAGACAATCTCTTGGTGCCAAAGAATAGTTGACACAATAGGTGAGGGAGCATGGGACACTGAAATTACAGAGCACAAAGGGTTCATTCATCCATGGCCTGTGCCTACTGGCCTCACACAGCACATGCTTTTAGCCTCAAGACTTAATACTGTCTCAAATTAGTGATGAAGCCAAATTCATAGCATCTCATGCCATTGTCAGGATCAGCTCGGAACAGTGATGGACACTGGGAGCCACCTGTAGGTACAGACATGGACAGGTGAGGAGGAGAGGATCCAATAATGTATGGCTGACAGAGGGCTGGACTTGATGAGCTGTGACTCTCTCCAGGTTCAACTCTCTATGACCCATGTACATCTCTTAGTTGGTAGGAATAGCCTTAGCCTTAGGTTTTGGTAGAAACTGGTGTTCATGTTTTATGTCCATTGCAATTTGTGACTGGATCGAAGGCAATAGAGCCTAGTGCATCTGATCTGAGGCATTTAGGTGGATACCATGCTTGCGATTGTGAGAGCAGAACTAGGAGTGGGACCTGGTGTGTCCTCATCGTTTCTGGGCTTGACTTGCCCCAAACATAGCCAACTGGTGGTCTTGTAGGAGGGAAGCAGGGCTCATTTTTGTTCTTTTGTCTTGCTTGCTTGTTTTCTCTTTCTTTCTTTCCTTCCTTCCTTCCTTCCTTCCTTCCTTCCTTCCTTCCTTCCTTCCTTTCCTTCCTTCCTTCCTTCCATCCTCCTTTCCTTTCTTTCTTTCTTTTCCTTCTTCCTTCCTTCTCCTTTCTTCTTTCTCTTACTTTTTTTTATCTTTCTCTCTCTCTCCCATCTCCCTCCCTCCTTCTTTCTCTCTCTCCAAGCCGGTTAGTATTAAGTTGGTATTAGTAGCACTCTGAGAAGAGTTAATAAAAAATATGTCAATTAATATTTTATCCAAAACAATGAAGCCAAATGCTGGTTAAAGCGAAGAAACAATCCCAACACAGTTGTAAACCCTCACGTAATCTCCTTGAAAACTCAGAATTCGGGAGGTGCCTGCTACATCTGAGCAAACAACACTAAGACAGACAACATTTTAGCTTGTTTGTGAAATGATTTCCGCATACTTGTCAGTTTTTGAAGCAAAACATGAAGTCCATTTATTAATCTATATTTATCTGATAGAATAGCAATAGCACAAATTAAGTGTGTGTGTGTGCACACGTGCGCGCATTTCTATGTCAGTGGAGTTTGGAAGTAAAAATGCATAACTCAGGCAGTGCTCCCAGCTTCTGAGTCCCCATCCACTTCAGGGCTTGCCCCTCACCCTGTTCCAGCCACTGTGCATGGAAGCCCAGACCAAGGCTTAGCCCTCTGCAGGGTAGGTGAAAAGCAAAGCCTATCTACTACTAGTGAGGCAAAAGCACATTCATTTAAGAAGAGACAGTAACTTAACAACAAATGAGTCCAATGTCCAATATTGTAACTGAAGAACAAAGCTTCATAGATAATATTTCTTAATAATATCACTTAATCTGCCATTTGACTCTCCCCTACCTGCCAAGATTGACAAAAAATAAGCCCTGAGCTTCAGTATATCAGGTCCTATGTCACCAACAAGTTTGGACAATGACCAACAGATTCCCGACTGGATGCCTGTCACCATCCCAGCCCCACAATCTGGCCCTGAGAGGCCTGTCCTGCAGTAAACATCTCAGTAACTGCTGTTCACATGAGGCGCGCATGGAGTCGTCACTGGACTCGCAGCAGGCAGCCTTGGCCTAGCTGGAAAAGCGTCTGCTGCTGCTCTGGAGGCGGCTGTCTGCTAAGCAGCTGGAACAGCCAGTGCATCTGGGTCTGGCTGCAGGCACTGGGCAAGGCAACCATCTTCGCCTGTCTTTCCTTGTCCACACGTTCAGGGCACTTTCAATTTGGTCTGGGAATGCAACTCCAACTGCTTTCAAAGAGACGCCTGCTTTGCTTCCGCCTCAACATTTGCCTTCCTGTAGAAAAGACCAATATATTCCTTGTGGGATGCAGATGTGAGCATGACACCTGCTGTGGGTGAGAAGGAACAGGGAAGACCGTTGGGCTGGCTCAGCTGTGCCCACAGTGGCCTCAAATTACTGAGCGAGGCAAGGGCAGCTGTCTCCTGCTCAGTGGTGGAATTTGGACAGAACTGATCCTACAGTTGGAGGTGGCTGAGGTGGCTACATCTGTCATGCAATATTCAAAGCCTCCCAAGGCCATGTGCTTGGTGTACAAACAGGACTTTGGGCCCTTGGTTCCCTGAGAAGCCACGGATTTGGTAGGGTTGAGAGGGCAGCAGGCAGTCATGCTTGGCAGTGGGGCTTCCAGAGTAGGCTTCTTGAGAATAAAGAGACCTGACGGGTAGAGAAGAAGTCCCTTATGGCAGCATTTAATGTGATTGGGTAACCAGAGAAGGCAGTCATGGACAGCCTTCCATACAGAGGATGCAGCTGCCTGCACAGTGCAATACTGGAGAAAGAACACCGACCCTCACACACTCACACGTACACACACACTCAGACAGACATAGGTTCAAGGTTGGCTCTTCCACCTGGCTCTGTGTTTATGGGCCAATTACTCAGTCTCTGAGCCTCAAATCCTTTTGTCCAAAAAAAAAGGTATTATAATAATACTTATCTCACAAGATTGTCATAAGTTTCAGAGATAAAATAAAAAGTGTTTCATGTATATTCAACCAATATTAAGCATGAACTCTCTGTAGGCCTACACCAAGAACTAGGAGCATCACAGGGAATAAAACAAACACACTGCAGTGGGGTTTCAGAGACCAGGGGGACACAGACAACAAACAAGTAGGTACATGTAAATATGCATTTACAGATTCTGACAGTATGCTCTAGAGGAAGGTCCCAGCAGAGAGCAACAGAGAGGGGGTCGAGGCTTCCACTCTATCTGGGATGGTCCCTGCATTCAGGCCACAGTCTGAGCGTTAGAAGGGGCCACCTTCACACATAACAGAGCTCTGTCTATTAGGGAGCACCTATGATATGTCACCAGGCTGTTGGGACACAAAGACAAAAGTCCTTGTTTTAGTAGAGTGTACAGCCTGGTGACAGAAGGGAGACAGGGAACAAAAAGCATAAGAAATAGCAATGAGAGAACTCTGGGGCAAAAGGAAGGGGCAACAGAGATGGGTGAGCTAGGAAGTGGGTGGGGCAGAGGAGGCTGCTTTTTCCTACAGGGTGGTCAGAGCAGGTTGTGCTGCAGAGGTGAGGTTTAAGAAAAGACTTGAGGAAGGAGAGGGAAGAAGAGAACCATGGTCTGTCCACTCCTGCTTCTCCTGAGAGGCAGACAGCTTACAGGAAAGCCGGGGCAGAGTGGGTGACCGGCGAAGAAGCCATCGTAGAACTACAGTGAGACATGATGCGTCCGAGACCCGGCAGATGGCAATGCAGGGGGTATATAGCAGCCGGGCGCTGGGGACTGTTTAAAAGTAGCACCAATGGGATATGCTGACGTGTGGGACGCGGGTGCGAGACGTAGAGGAGTCAGGCAAAACCGCAAGGTCTGGGCCTCAGACCTGGGAGCAGAGAGGACGCTACAGTGAGCAGGGCTTCGGGAGGAGACCAGGCGCCCGGGGGCGTCACCTGGATTCTGAACTGTCTTGTTTCCTGAGTTTCACGTGTGTGTCTGTTGGAGTCAGAGGAACTTTGGGTTGGAGTTAGAAATGTGAATTTGCCAGCTCACAGATACTTTCTGAGGCCATGACCATCTGAGTATACCAAGGAGAAGGGAGAATGAAAAAGAAATCAGAGCCAGGGACCCTTCTCAAAAAAGAGGTGAGGAACCTGCAGATGGGACCGAGCAGAGAACAGTGACATGAGGAACCAGAGAACAGCATCCTGAAGGCCCAGGGAGGAAAGGAGAGCAAGAAGGGAGGGAGGGGCTGCGTCCCAGGCCATGTGAGTGGGAAACCAAATCGGGAACTGAGATTTAACAATCTTGTTTCACAGGGACCTGAAGCGGTGTTCCAAGGCCTTGTCCTCCAAAACAGTGTCTTGTTCTTAGAAGTATCCTCCCTGTCCCACCTAGCCTGGTAGTCCTGCCTGGAATGCCTCCTAGGCACAGAACTGCAAGGACTAAGGTGACATCACCTATGGAACCATCTGGAACTGTCTGTTCCCAAGGCCGCGACCAGCCTTTGCCCTAGGTGCATGTGAGGAATAGAAGCATTGGTGTAACCTCAGAAAATAGAGTCAACCCTGAGGGAAGGGGGTCGGTAGCAGGAGCTTGGTTTCACAAGAATGGCACGGCAAGCTGAGACTGAAAGCAGCCCTCAATATTTATATGGTCCAAAAAATTTCAACATTTTCATCCTAAGAACCCCTCGACTGAAGATGTAGGGAGCTAAGGGCAGCTGGACACAAAGGGAGGTTTCTACTTTAACATCAAGACAGCGGCCTCTGTAGTCAAGGGGTGGGTGAGGAGAGCATGCAGGTCAGCCTCATCTGCAGGCCTTGGAGCCACCTTCCTGTCCCCTGCTCCACAGTGTTTATGGATAGGAAGGCAGCGGGGCTGGGCCACAGAGAGGAAGGCCGAAACCCTGGTCTGCCTGCTGCTGATAAGTGATTCTACAAGACAAGCAGAAGGAATCCAGACAGAGATCTAAGAACATCCAGATGCTTGGCTCAGCAGGCTGGTTCCTGGGGTATGACAGTCTTTCATGTGCGCCCCAAGCTCCTGGGGAGAGGGGCCTGGCTGCAGGCCCTCCCATCCTCAGCTTAGACCCAGGCTTCCTAAGCAGGGGAGGGGACCATGTCTGTAATTCAATCTCACCAGTCCTAGCTGCTTCTTCTCTCCACCCCCCCCCCACCCCAAACATGGTCCAGGCTCTGTACAATCTGCAGAATCGAACATGAGGTATTTACTATGTGCTTAATAATTGAAATGAGGAGTATGCATCTGGCATTGTGCCAGGTACGTTAGATACTTTAATAGATTCAATCTTCACACACCATCTATGAAGTAATTACTATTTTGTCTCCATATGATAAATGAGAAAATGAGGCTCAGAAAAATGAAGTAATCTTCCTAAGTTTGCACAGCTAATAAATAGCCACACTGTGGTTCACATCCAGCCCATGCAATTTCCTAGGCTTGCTAACTTAGCCAGCCATTGAGCCTAGTTTCCTTGATAATCAGGGAAGAAAGAGCACTCAAACATTGCATGCATTTCCCTACTTAAAGAACTTTACATCAGGAAGAAAGAGAGGAAGGATTTAACAAAGCTCCATACACACACCGAAAAACACAGTCCAAATATTTCAGGGTCCTTCCATCCCTGCATTCTCCCTTCTCCAAAAAGGGAGAAGTAAATTGCCTAGTTCCTTCTCCTGTGAGTTTGACAGAAAAAAAAAGCAGAGGATACAAGCGGGAATGACGAAGTGATAGGCATAGAACTGAAGCAAGTCAACCTGACCCATATCAAAAAGGCAATAATGGAAGCAACATCTTTCCATGGGCTTGGGGAAGAGCTGAACTGCCCTAGGACAGAGGCTTCACTTCCTATCTTGTGATCACTTGTTATCCTGCAGAACAGAGAGGATAGGAAAGAACTAGAGAAAAGAAAAGGATGGAGCGATGGTGAATGATGGGGAGAGACAGCCAGACACACAGACAGACAGCCATGGAAAGACTGAGCATACTGACTTTTCAGGTTTTTCAGACCCTGTGATTCTGTTAGGTCTGGTGGTTTGGGGATATGACAGAACCTGGAACTCCATGGCTTTCGTTGGGGAAAAAAAAAAAAAAAAAAAAACAAGTAAAAAAAGGAAAGTTTCTAAGTTTTCAAAACTCTTGATAAATCAAAACCAAAGAGAGACAAGAACCAACAGAGAGAGAACTTGGGAAGCAGAAAATAGGAATGTGAATAATGAGAGAGGGTCAGAGATGGGTTAAAAAAGAGTAGTCATTGAAAGACAGAATAATAAGCAGGAGGGAGGTGGGAAGCGAGGTAAATCTGACCACCTAACCTTATTCCTGTCCTTGACCTTCAGGTCTAAGGCAGGGGTCACACGAGTCCCTACCTAGGACCCTGTTCATTCCTTCCTGCCCCAAGGGCCATATGTAATTCTGCACTTGTTGATCTGTTTGAGGATCTGAGTCCCTCACCCTGACAGGACAGGAAGGACGGTGGCCACTCTGTAAACATTGGTTGGATGAATGAATGGATGAATGAATGCCCGATGGAGCCTTTTTGTCCTACTAATTCTCTGCGGGTCTCTCTCAGAGGTTCCAGCCCTGTCCCCCTGGGTCGTGCTCCTGCTGGGATGACTGCTCTTCGCCCCTTTCTGATTTCCATCTGTATCTTTTCTCCACTCGATGTGAGAGGCCTCCACAGGGCTAGGAGACAAAAAGGAAAACAGCAGGGAGATGAGACAGGCAGGACTGGCAGAAGCATTGTCTTTTTTGTTCATTCATCTGCCAGCCTCAGATGGTGCCAGGGCTGGGGAAGTGGGGAGACGGTGGGAGGTGGGGGCGGGGCTGGAGAAGGAGCTCTGCAGTGGATATTAAAGAAGTGGAGAATCTAAGCCAGAGAACGATTTCAATTTCATACTGCAGGGAGTGAGAGACGGGTAGGGATGTCTTCTCCACACAGACCGTTGGCTCAACAGGAAGTGAAAGGCACACCACCTCAGCAGTGTGTTTGGGAGGCAGAGTCCGCAGGTCCTGTAACACTGGCCCCGACTCCCAAGTCGAATCCAAAGTACGTCTTCTATAGTTTTTCAACGAATATATTCTGCTCCGAGCCAGTCACTGTGTGTACTTAGTGCTAGGAACAAAGCAGAAAATAATGTGGACCAGGTCCCTGTCTAAACGGTGCACAAAGGCCACTGGGGAAAGTATATAAACAAGGAACTAACTCTATAATTGCAGTTGTGATAAGAGTTATGAAGAAATAGCACAGAGTCAGACTCAGGCAGGAATTCTTCTTCAGTCCCCCAGGAAGTGATGTTATTGTTCCCCTGGGAAGTGAAGAATGGATAGGAGTGACCCACTCAAAGGTTGTAGGTAAGTAGTGGGAGTCTTGGAGAAGGAAGCAGAGAAGGTTGGGCTTGAGGAAAACTGAAATATGGACAAGATAGGCATAGTTAGAAAAGAGTGAGGAGCATTCCCAGGTGGGGAGAAGTGCAGGACT